>OU611999.1:11200000-12400000 GCA_914767915.1 Agriopis aurantiaria
TTACCGTCTTTACACTACAATCAAACGAATCAATCAAATCTAATACAAAAATAGTTAGAAAACAATAAGTTTGTTGAAACCCTCCTTTCTTTTTTAGCCGTGGTAGCCTATTTGGGAGACCGCTAGACTTGATGGCCCGACAATGTAATTGAACGCGCCCCAGAAACTAAGCTGACCAACTAACAAACTAATTATAAGATTAATTTGTTCAACTCTCTTAATACTCCTAACCCTCGTGGATTACAGCAATGACAGATTGAACTGTCAACATGATGACTAATAAATTAACCAGTCGTGTCCAGAGCCAGTTTTTGACAAGTCGACGCCCACATTAAGAAATTGACCTGAGTCTGAGCACGAAGTAGTATGTAAATGAACTTTCGGTGGTGTACCAATGTTTAATTATTGAGTAGTATAACAACAAATAAATTGTTTGAATTTAGTTAAGGTAGTTGGTTTTTATATAATTATTGTTGGTGTATGTATTTTAAGTAAAAGACTGGATGGCATGACCTTGATTCCTTGGAAGATGGGTCTTATCTTCCCGGTACGTAAAACAAGGCTGGTGCGGCGGCAAATATAGTAGCCTAGACAGTGGGTACATGTGTGAGTCTTTTGGAGTCAAAACTGTAGGTCCGTGGGGGACAGGTGCTAAAAATAAAAATATATATTGCTATGGGAACAACTCTAAAAACGCAAAATACCTGCGGTTGGTATATTTAAAAAAAATATCTACATTTAAAGAAATGTATAAAACAACGAAAAATCGCAATTTTAGGGATGCCCCTGATTATTATGACGGGTACAATGACATCCTTTCCGTATTCCCGCGTAATAAAGTATTTCAACTTTAAATACAATTCTGTTGCACTTTTATTTCAGAGCAAATTAACTTACCTCTTCAACTTCATCCGTCTCGGTTTCTTCCTCGAAAATATTGGTCAATATCATGCTTGGCCTCATAGACACCCTGTTTCTCATGACCGAGGACCTTGGCCACAAGTCAGTGTCGTCTTTAGTGTCATCTCCTAAGGTCGCAAATTGCTCGTAAAAGTTTATCACACCAGAAAGCTCCCCGTCTACGGTTATATTAGAATTATTCGATTTGTTTGAATATCTTTTCTCGAATGCGTTTCTTTCGTCGATCCTTCTATAGCCTTCGAGTTCGTCTCGGTTTTCGCCAAGAATAGGAACAGTTCGACTTTGGTGCGAACTAAATTCGTATTCTAAATCAAATCCTCTGTCTTCGAATAGGCTTTTGAATCGAGCCCAGCAACCCTTATTTTTATCGTTGTTTTGTGTCTCCACAGTATTTGGTGCCGGCTTATCCATTATCGATAACTTTGATCGGGTTTCTCACGTGTTTTTCAACTGTATATTGAAGTGATTCGAGAAGTCTGAGCGCTATCCTAATCGCTTGATTACTAAGTGGCGCCTACAGCTAGAGATAAATGGAGTCTCGATTCTATTCGTATCTCTGAAGGTAATAAATCTACAAATCATTATTCATAACATCACTAGCGTTAGTGATTTTTGTCGATAAAAGTGTATTTCCTGTTTGATAAATATCGATAAACGTTATTTATTAAAATATTTTTCCGTTGGCATGGTACCTAATTAGGTAAATTTATTACTCGGCTAATCATTGAATTAGCCTACATTTTTGTAATATTTTATAAGAAATGTTTTATATTTTTCAAACTGAAACCTTGGAATAAACACTTCAAAATTACTTCACAAAAATACTGACTTTAACCACTAATGCAAATCACATTTTTAATTAAAGCATAACTTCATTTCACTTACACAGGTTGGTTAAACAACTAGGGATGTGACTAAGCCAACGTTAATAAAAAAACAGTGTTAAATTATTAGGTTATTTTCACTAGTTCACGTGTATTTAGGAACGGAACATTCGTGAGCAACGATTGCACCGTCGACCGGGCTAATTGAGACTAGGTGAAATATCAAGTAGTGTCTGATAATAATGATAAGGAACATTATCACTTACCTTCGTACTGATTACGGACAATTAATTCACTGCGGGTAAAACAGCAGAAAACTGATTTACCTACTTGAATTTAGTGATAACAGTGGGACAAACGCTACTAAACAGAAAACATTTGCGAGTGAAAATTAGGCGTTAAACTGTGACCTTAATAAGTCACAGTCATAATTCATTTAAAAAAACCAATAAAGTATCTTAACGTTTTATGCGCAATAATGACAATCATTATTGTAAAAAAGTACTCAAAGTCTATAAAAATGATAAAACAGTAGATATTTTATTGCCCTTTTACTGATAGGCTGAATACTGCATGATATCGGAATAGCTACCAAAATGAATAAAACAGGGACGTTTACAATCATTTGTTTTATCATTTAACGTCATGTTGGCGTCTTACGTCATTTAGATCCTATCTTTCAATACGTGTGTCGTTATGTGTAAATGGTAAGTAACATAAAAGTACTTGGCTTTTTTTGTAAAGAAAAAAAAGAGACCGCACGGATACGCTGGATGCAGGCCGTTTTCAACCGGCTCTTTTGGAGATCGATGGTTAGGCCAATGTTCAGCAGTGCACGTCCTATGGCTGAAATGATGAATGATGATGAAGACTTGGCTTTTTAGATGGCACGTCGGGAAAACATAGACTAAAACTTGATTGAATTACAAAACAGAATTTTACTTAAATTAGGTATTAAACAAAACAGAATTTAATGTAAATAAAGTAATAAATACCGAATTCCGCCTAAATGCAACAAGGCATACAAAATCAAATTTAAATTAAATTCAGTAAATAAAACCGCGTTTAATTTAAATTCAAATCTGTAGCGTTATCTTTGTCTATTATTGTTGACAATGGAAGTTGCTACATATGGCATCAGCATTACATTACTCTATTTCGCGTAGAAATCAGTTGCATTTACCCAAAAATATATACTATAAAGCTGTTGTTACAACCGCTAAAACAAACAAATAAAAATAACTTTTTGTAGTATCTTAAAATAAGAAATAGGTTTGAGTACTCTTTGGATATTTCAGATTAAAAGCACATTGTGCAACAGAAAAAACTCTCTACCAAACCGAAGCTGGCCGATCCAGCCGGACATTTCACTCATCTTTACGAGGTGCCATCTGAAAAATAACACTGCATGTGCTATTTTCGCGTTAGGCGCTGTTTTTGACATCTTACCATATAAATATAACTAAAAAACGTTATAAATTTACCTAGTTTGTGTTTGTAAGTAAGCAAATACTCACAATGAAACAAGCTACCTTTGAGCTTACTTATCACGTAAGTAATAATTGAAAAATTCGGTAAAATAATTAATTTTATCTTCTACGTCATACAACGTCATGATTAATGAAATTAATGAGTAATTTTTCGATTTATAGCAATGATAAGTCGATATATTTTGATTATACGTCACATCCCTAATTCTCACTGATGTGCCTGCGTGATTGTTGATATACAAAAATATTAAAATAAAGAGCTATATGAAGAAGAAAAAAAAAACGAACTTGCTCAAAGTAGTTTCTACAACTAAAACGCCCTAAAAGAGACCGAGGAAACGCTGGAATGTAAATGTTATTGGTTATTTTTGTATACGTAACAAAACATCTTACAGATAATTTCTACATTTTATACCTAACTACTTTACGAGTAATTCCATGAGTTTTAATATTTTTTGTGATATTTATTACTTCCACATAGAAACATAAGTATTTAAATGAGGGTTCTAAATAGATTATATGGAGTCTCGAATGAGAAACGCTTGTCCAGGCGAAGCGTAGAAGCTGACTCTTTCACCTATTAAATACAAAGCTTAAACAAATTCAAGCTATCTTTTTTATGATTTTAAGTTTTGTGAAAAGTGATGGAATAAAAACAAGGAAGTTGTTTTTTTCAAGAAGGTTTTTTACGGTCTACGGTTGGATGATTATTATACGAACAAAAAATACGTTTGTTGTATGGGGAATTTTGGATCTCTCTAGATTATTTCACTTTTATTTATTCTGTAATCCGCCGTAACGTGCCTGCTCGTAAATGTCGTACTCTGTGAAAATTTCAACTGGCTGTCTATTGTGATTAAAAAGATACAACCGTTATAAGGCCATAGCCTTTTTTTTCCTTTCCTTAATAATTTGACGTGTAAATAATACTTACAAAATAAATGAATATGAATATGAATAAGGTAGGACAGCGTAGCCTTAGTAATAGGGACACCCACTCGTTGATACCTATTGGTACGGAACCCTAAAAAAGTAAGTATTATTTTTTTGTTAACATAATAATATTTACTTTATACAGTAGTACCTACATGTAGGTCAATGATTATACATTTATTTATGAACTTATAAGTCAAAGGGTCAAAAAAAGCAAATCTATCAGTATCCTACTGGCCCATCAGAGTCATTGATCGACCGAAATGGAGTCGATTATTTCACCATCGTTGATCAAACGCAGCTTCCCGTGACCCTCGGATGGGATCTGATCTGATGAATATTGATAAATATTCAGGGGTATAGGCCTAATGAATAAAGGACCCTTTGTTTCAATTTTCAATGCATTAAGCGATCAAATTAGGAGGGGCAAAAAAAAAAAGTTTTTTTACACTCATTTTATTGCTACTCTTTCAAATAGGAGGAATAGAATCAGACATATTATTTGTAATACGTAAACAATTAGCATATCCGCAACTCAAAGATTTTCTAAACTTTTATTTTCTACTCATTTTCAGATGAGAAAAAGCACCCGGTGTATATATTACTCTATAGGTGCGTTCGGATAGGCTATGATGGCATTTTTAGCATTGTCAAAATTGGCGTTGATTTAAAGCGTTCGGTTTGAGAATTTTGTAATTTTTGCCACTTTTGATCCCTACCCTAAACGAACGCTACAGTCACCAGCGGTAACGTCAAACACCGTAGTTCAAAGAGAATACAATCCGTAGGTGACCGTAATTTGTTGTAAAACGAGAAACTGAAGAATTATTACAGTCACGCGCAAACAAAACACCAAAACACCGTGAAAAACAAACGTTAAAATCCTAATGTCAAAAAACGATCACAACGATCCCATGTCGCGAGGTGGGTCAAAAGTGGCAGATTACGATGGCATTTTTAGCTGTTTTCGACCTATCCGAACGGCGAGCGAAAACAGTTAATAATGCCACTTTTGCACACTCATTCCCAAAACGAACGCTACATGTGATCATTATTGGCGTTTGTAACAGATAATTTTGCCATCAAGGGGCTATCCGAACGCACCTTATGAAAAGCACTCAAGTCTTAAGTCAGGGTCAACTTGACATCTGTCACAACATAATTTTAAGGTATATACGGGTCTTCTTTCTTACTTCCTCCAAAGAGTATTTTAGTGTCGCACAAACGTATTCAAATATTTCAAATTTTTGAGATAAAATTCTACCGAAATCCACCATACATTTTCCTTGTGTAAAATGACATATGATAATGAAGTAGTGCATGTGATATTGTCGTGGTGAAGAGGTACTTACGGCGACGTCTACGAGTGGCTCGTCTTCAGGAGTGAGAGCCAGCGAGGAGCGGCGGCCAGCGCGAGCTCCCGGCGAACCGCTTGAACTACCTGCCGACAAAGGAAACTCATCGTTATTTAATGGGAATTAAAGATCAGTTTTGCATTTCTTTGTGCGAGCTGATTCTGATCACTGCAAGTATTGAGCTTGATGTGTACATTTTATTATAAACACCCTTGAAAATGCGACCGCCGTATGCGGATGAAAATACAGTCGGATTATAATACAGGGTTACGCATATAGACTGTACTAAGCCGCAATGAGGTCATTGTACTCATTACGAACAACTTTTACTATGGGACCAAACCTGAAATCGTGAATAAAACAGCTGGTACATGTATTTTGTTGTGTGTCAATGACCGTTTTCTGTGGAACAGCTGATATTTTTTTCGCGATATCTGAGTTGGTCCCATAGTAAAGCAATAGCAATTGCTATATTGGCTTTTATTACTATATACTTTTTACAACGCAAGCTTTTATCGTAAAGAGACGGCATTCAAATCGACCGTAAAAGCTTATGAATAGGCAGTGATTGGAGTCTTCCGCGGTACATAAAAGGCACGGTCTCTTTGTCGAATCGACGGTTCTTGTGCATACGCGTGTAACTGCAAAACTATTAGTTTACAGGAGAGCGATTCAAAATTTTCGATTATATGAAACGGTAAAATATACTTGACCCAATAAAAGTAAATAAAAATACTAGAGCGTTTATTAAGTTTTAACTTGATCCAAGTTTACAAAAGTTTTTTTTATAATATTTTTAATCTTGTAACGTAAAAAATAATAAGCACGAATGCCCTTATTTAAAAAAACTAATTTTTCTATCGTGCCAAGTCTATTATGGATATTTCAAGTAAAACAATGTATAATTATACAGTGTTCTTATTTATTTTTAGGATCTGATCAAAAGGTTGATTTAAGAAGGAGGTACAAACACAATAGATTTTACTATTTATATTGGTAATTTTTTTTGGTTTAGTCTATACAGTCATAGTTCAGTAGTATCTCAATGCATCATTTAAAAAAATATATATATAAAAAATATTTCATAAAAAAAAATATTTTAAAATTTATAAGACGTAAAGTGTGTAAGTGGCAGCTACACTGTTATACCTAGGAACCGTCAAAATATCCAATAACGAATGCATTGATACACAAATGCCGAGCTGATTGCCATTGAAATGGGAATAATTCTAAGGAGCTCGGAGATTTGCAGTTGCTTACTTTGGAAATTGCTGCCTTTTTGTGTTTGGTTGCAGAAGGAATTGATAAGGAAATACCAGACAGCCACAATATAAATAAACAAGAAAATATTATTATTAAAAAATATAACCCGTATATAAAAAAATTGGGAACTGAAAAGTAACAGCGGCATGCTGCGTATGCGCACCTATTTATATCATACCTACGCGTAGTACGATAGATACAGATCAGAGCTCTTTTATACCGCTTTATCTTGTAAGCTACTGAATGTTTCATAGTAGTACATATTTTTGAAATCTGCTGAGCAAGTTCTGCGTAATTAGCAAAATAACTAACTGTGGCTGGGTACAATTGCTTTAACAATTTTAGAAGGCGTTATAATAACTGGTGATTCGGTTACTTGGACAACCTTATTGTATTTTGTGGTGGTACGGAACTCTCAGTGCACTAGCCCGACTCGCACTTGGCCGGTTTATTTCTGTGTTTCTAATAAGTAGCCAGTTCCAGTTTTGGAGCTTGCTATATATATGTTACCGGAAATCTGTTTAATCCGGTATTCTATAAAATACCTAGGCAATGTATACAATACCTAAAACGTTCAGGTAATGTATAAAATATTATTTATTTTATGCAAAGTATAAATATTATTGTATCTAGAAAACCTAGCATATACTATACTGTACTTGTACTGTACATGTACAGTACCGTACAGTACCGTACCGTACAGTACAGTACAGTACAGTACAGTACAGTACAGTACAGTACAGTACAGTACAGTACAGTACAGTACAGTACAGTACAGTACAGTACAGTACAGTACAGTACAGTACAGTACAGTACAGTACAGTACAGTACAGTACAGTACAGTACAGTACAGTACAGTACAGTACAGTACAGTACAGTACAGTACAGTACAGTACAGTACAGTACAGTACAGTACAGTACAGTACAGTACAGTACAGTACAGTACAGTACAGTACAGTACAGTACAGTACAGTACAGTACAGTACAGTACAGTACAGTACAGTACTATTGATACTAAATACATGTTAAATGGAGCTACTCTTCAGGAGGTGAGTGAAATACGAGACTTAGGAGTAATTATTGATAGCCAGCTTTCTTTTAAGACCCATATTGACGTAACCGTAAAAAAGGCAGCACAGCTACTTGGCTTTATTAGGCGTAACACTAAAAGTTTTAGATCTCCTCTCACGAAAATTATACTCTACAATTCAATGGTACGCAGCTGTCTGGAATACGGGAGCATAGCATGGAATCCTTTTTATGCAGTGCATTCTCAGCGCATCGAAGGCGTCCAGCGTGCTTTTACGAGATCATTGGCTTTCTCCAGCCAAGGCATTTCCCACAGAAGTCCATATGAAAGTCGTCTGTTATTTTAAAATGCATACCTTGCGAGACAGGCGAAAAATCCGCGATCTAACGTTTCTTCATAAAGTGATCCATGCATTTATTGACTGTCCATCTATTTTAAAAGAAATCTCTCTAAAGGTTCCATACCACTATCCTAGGCACAGAATTTCTCGAATTCTAGGTTGGCGGCAAGCTGCTAGAACCAATTTGGCACTTAACTCCCCTACACACAGATTATGTCGCACCTATAACGAATTTAACGTTTCCTTGAGTGATCTGGATGTATTTAATGATTCTTTATATGTTTTTAAAAACAAAATAGTAAAGTCTCTAACTAGAGACAAATAATATTAAGAATATCATATAATTTTGTTATTAGATTATATAGTTTTTAGTGTCTAACAACTTTTTTGGCGAATGTTGTATACGCCTGTAAAAGGTGTTCATATCAGATCTATGTATGTATAATTATTTTGTATTTTTTAAGAATGTGTAATATATTCACTGTTGGTGTATCTCTATCAATAAATAAATAAATAAATAAGTACAGTACCGTACAGTACAGTACAGTACCATACAGTACCATACAGTACCGTACAGTACCGTACAGTACCGTACAGTACAGTACAGTACAGTACAGTACAGTGCAGTGCAGTGCAGTGCAATACAGTACAGTATATTATATGCTAGGTATTCTATACAATACCGAATGCGTCGCCAGTAATGTGTGTAAAAAACAAAATCGGGGTAGGGGGAGACGTGCGAGCAGGCAGTAATCTCCTTGCACGCAAGTGGGGAGCGTGATGACCCTCTAAAATATACTCTAAAACACACCCACACCCGCACGCACGCACGTACGCACACACACACAGATACACAGATAGACACACACAGATCAGCAGGTATTCTATACAATCCCCAGGAATTGTACATTACCTAGGTAAAGTATGCAACGGACAATAATATTTCATACATTGCCTGGACGCCTCAGGTATTCTATACGTTGTCTAGGTATTGTATAGAATATCTGATTTATACACATTCCCGGTAACATATAATATATGATATTAAAACCATGACGCTGGCAACAGATCAAACAGTTCTTAATTACATACATCTCATTTTACATGTGTTTTTTTTTTTCATGTGTATATCTTTGATAACAGTAGGTATGTTAAATATTTTTGATGTAGTTTATTAATTATGTAGGTAGGTATGTAGTATGTTGTTTATATTATGTAGTCTATGTATATGTATGTATTAGTATGTAATATTTATTTGTAGTCTATTGATTGTTTGTTGTTATTTGCATAGGTATTTACTTTTTATTTTTTTATTTTTAGTTAAGGCCACACATTATTAAATATAATTCCTTTCCGTGCGCGGTTGCCTGGAAGAGATCGCTTTAAGCGATAAGGCCGCCTGTTAAAAGCCTAGATAATATTTTGGTTGTAATTTTTATGTTATCCTTGTTTTGTGGTGTTTTAATAAAGAGTTTTTGTATTGTATTGTAAGGCACTAGGCTTTTTATTCGTTCGATTATTAAAACCCTTTTTGAACTGTGACATGAATGTATGACAATGATTTTCATCTGAGTTTTGCCTGTTTCATCCCATGAATGTAAAACAAATAGTACAACGAACCTACGGAACTTCCTTTTACATCTTTAATGAGTTCATTGAATGAATACAGGGTTACCCGGAAGGTTCGTACTAAGCAAAAGGAGATACGAACCTGTAACAGCTGTTCCATAGATAAATATATAATTACATTAATTTTTTGTGATTTTTGGTATCATTCTTTAAATTAAAAACATTCACGTTAGAACTAATATAAAATTCGCGAAAATGTGTCTAGATTTTACCAATATAAATTTAAATATATTTTTTAAATATCGATAAGTACAATAATTTGTATCATATGATTTAAATTAGACAACGTCTAGTAGTCTATAAAAAATTAGACAATATACACAGATTAATTCGAAAGTATTTTTTAATATTTGATTTGTTTGAAGTGTTGTTGTAATAAACAATTCTAAAAAGAATTACGACCAGCAGGATTCGAACCTGTGTCAATCGAGGCTTCGCCCCGAGCGCCCTTTACACTAAGCTACGGTAGTTTTACGGCACACTGCTTAATCATCATCATCAACCAGAGACGTCCACCGTTGAACATAGCCCTCTCCCTTACCTTAGACCTCCACAGTGAACGACAGCCTGACATCTGCATCCACTGGATGCCCGCGACTCTCACGATGTCGTCGGTCTATCTAGTGGGAGGCCTACGCTACGTCTTGCAGTTCGTGGTCTCCACTCAAGAACCTTTCTTTTCCGTTGCTCATTGACAACATTGCCACTTCAACTTGAAAATTTTAATAGCTATGTACTAACTGTGGTTCTTCGGCGAATATCCTCGTTTCTTATTTTATTGCCCAAAGAAACTCCGAGCGTAGCTCTCTACATTGCCTGCTGTGCGACTCTGAGTTTATACAGATTAATGGTTCTAGACTATTTTTAGTTCTGATATATAAATATCTTTGTTCATACTCTATAAAGCATATGGAACATTTTTTTAATGATTTTTGTTGTGATCCCACAGTAAAAGCTTTTTATCATGTTGACTTTAATGGCCTCCTTTCGGATTAGTTACGTTACGTGTAACCCTGTTTAGCAAAATATGACGCGGTTTGTTTACCTTATATATAATTGTTTTGATATTACTTGTAATAATTATTTGCTCCTATTATTTCAGGATTTTCCAACGCACTGTAAATACCCAGCAGAGATCACGTAGGTATTCAACAATAATTACAGAACTAGATAGGTTTGAAGTCCATGTTTATTATACTATTTTAGTAGTTACGTCGTGGAAATTAAAATCAATAATGCATAATTACAATACATGTAATTATTTTTACAATGCGTTGCGACGCGATCCCCATAAATGCGTGAGCCTACACAGGTACGTCATATTAAGATATATTCAAATAAACTACATTTAACATATTATTTCTCTCAACGGAGCAGGTGAGTAATATCAGTTTTTTTATAAATTCGCGACATTTTTGCTCACACGGTCATCTGATCCCAAACTAAGCAAAGCTTGCTTGGCTGCCAGAGGCATACAATATTTACACCCAGATATTGAACTACAAATGTTCATCACATGAATGTTTGTCCTAGGTGGAAATCGAACCCACGCCCCCAAGCGCAGAAAGCAGGTTCACTACCAAATGGACCAACGGCACTATCACATATTGACATTGACTAATATTGGAAAAGTAAGTACTTAGGTATAATTAGATAACCTACTTATAAATTTAAATATCAATGGTGTCAGTTATTAAAAGTTTTTCGCTGTTTTGATGTTCAAAAATAAACCTTATTACTGATAAGTCTATAAATCGAAATCCATGCAAACTATATGCAGGATAGACATAATATTAAAAAAATGTTTTGGCGCAGAATGCCCAATTCTAAAAGTGACAACTTTGTCTACAAAGGTCATATGGCCAATTCTAAAAAATCTCAAATATACGAAAATGAAATTACTAAACAAAAAAAATTACAGTAATATTTTGTTTTACTTCCGTATGTAAATATACTATCTGTTTGATTCAACAAAAAACAAAAAACAGAAATAATCATAAACTAAACAATAAATTATTTACCTGTATCAGCATCGTCACTGCCTCGTCTTTGTAACCATTTCTGCACTAATTCGATGCTGGCTTCTTGACCAGCCAACATTTTCTATTCACATATTTGTTTTAATATCACAGACTACCTATTCATTTATTCGAAACACGCAGAAAAAACATTCACACTGTCTACTCATTTCGATTACACCACACTTTCACTAATTTAAATATGACAGTCGATTAAAAATAAACAAACTTAATTCGATTAAAAGTAAGCACTGGCCGAAAACACGTGACACATTTGAAATTAAAAAAACAAAACTCGATCGAACCGATAGGACAGCTTGCAGCAGCGTTCAAATATCGAAATAATTAAATGACGATCGCGGACAGGCACATGTAAACAGCATAGTATGAAACAAGATTAACTTTACGGCTAAAATTATACTTTCCTTTTCAAATTAAACTTTACTGCGTCGTAATAAAGTTCAGCAGATTTATTGAAAGCGTGTATAGTGTCGTGTGTAGAGCGGTTGGTTAGGCAATGGCCATCAAGTCAAGACAGAGTGATCGAAGGGGGGTGAATGTAGGACGCCTGGTCAAAGCGCACGGCGACACCGTCTGTCTGGTCTAGATCAGTTAGACATTTGAATTTAGAACAATAATATTATGTCAGTGTATGATTATTCCCGGTTACTATACTCGTCATAAAATATGCACTGTGGGCGAAGTGAAGTACATATTATATCTACGGGCGTAAATACGTATCGCATTAGGAACATAAAAATAAAAATTCCGAATTTTAAATATTTTCTGGATTCGATACTTCGCCCCCTGTAATCTACCTACCTAGTAATATTTAGGATAATTTTTACCCGACCACGCAAAGCAAAAAGAAGGTTCTGAATTCAGGTATTTATAGGAATGTAGGAATTCAGTAATTGGGTAAATGACGCCATCATAAATGCAATTGTATGAAAAAAAACTTGACTCTAACCTTATCACTGAATCAATGAATCTGTCTTTATAAATGAAAGTTGGGTTTAGTTCATCATTTTTTGTTTAGGTGTACGGTTAGCGAAATGTTTGCCTAAAAAACTGTAATCAATAATCTTTTTAAAGAAAGAAACTTGTCTATAAAATTATTAATTTGAATAGCCATATGAGTAATTATTCACGTTTTATAGAGTGCCTAGTGCGAGTTATCCAAAAAAGGTGGAGGCTTTGGGTTTCTATGGAGTTTTAGAAACAACACGAAAAAGACATGTTTCACCGCGTTATATCACTTGCCCACACGTGAGCAAGTTCATGAAGATCTATTAATAATAATCCATCATTATTAAATTAATAATCGGAAATACCCAATTTAGGAAATTAATAAAAAGAGGCGACGAGGCGACATGTTTTTTTTATACGTTGGCGCCAAAACTCGGCTTTTCTCTTAACTTATACAAACCGAGATCAAAAATAGGCAAACGTAATTTAAAAAAAAATCGCTTGGCACACCGATAAAAATATTGTTAAAACTTGCTCATACAAAAGCTAGTTTAAAAAAAATAATATAAATAGGCTTGCGCTTGGCCGCCAACTCGCCTGATGTTAGGCGATGATACGGCCTACGATGGAGCACACTTGCCTAGAAGAAACCTATTCACTCTCGACTTGATGGTTTTAGAAAAGCTAATCCGGTAGGTATATGTTTATAGGCCTAATGTTTTTGCTATTTAAACACTTAATAGATACTTAATAGGTGTATTGCATCACCAACATAGTAATGGATAATCATGCATGATGTAATAAACAACGATGCTAAAGATCAAGCTCCGGCAATTGAAGATTTTCAATCAAATCAATTATGGCAATAAAAACGCCATATGATTTCATCTCCTGCCACGTGCTCAATGTTTTTATATTGATGACTCTAGACACAGAATAAGTACTAGTAGTATAGAAGTAGTGCTATATTAGCATAAACGAATTAAGCATGTTACATTCTTTACTCAATTTCCAAAATTGTTGTTACCAGAACCACACTGTTTTAATATACTAGGGACCTGTACACCGTAATGGGCTCCAAAGGCTACATACTATTTGACATACGACGTGGTAGGTACGTTTTGTAAATCATATAATGGATTCTATGCTGGCCATTTTCTTAGAGTCTACAGTAATAAAAAGTATAGTTACAATTTGACTGGCGGAGATCAGGTTACCTTTTTTCCTTACTGAGAGAACTTTGGCATTACACGTGTTAGGCATTTGCCAGAGTCAAGTTTAGATATATTTTCAAGTTTTATTAGATATCGTCAAACAAGACAAGCCATAGTCACGGTCAGAGTCAAGCAAAGTAAGGCATGGTCAAATCTAAGTCAAGTGGTGGGGACGTAACTAGATACTTCTATGGAGTTTTGGAACCAACACGAAAAGACACGTTTACCTCGTTATATCACTTACTCGAGCACGTTCTAGAACACTTAACCTTATATTTTTGGTCGCCTGTGAGGATTTTGGCGTCGGACGTCTTGTTCATTTGCCAGTGTCAAGTATACTTTATCAGGCCTTGTTTTATTTTGTCAGCCTACAAGTTTCGCATAATTAAAAACATGTCGTTTCATCTTCTGAGCGGATCGGATGATCGGGTCGCATTTTGTGTGCAGAGGCCCTTAGACCACGTTAAAGTAAACAAGTCAATAAGCTTTTATCCCCGGACCACGCAGAAGAGTTTTGCTACAAGTTTCATTGCATGCAAGCTTGCTTGCAGGTGCTATTAAAAGTTAAATAAATGTTACTTGCACGTGATTGATTTGATTTTTTAAATCCGGATACTTAATCGATAGGTTACGATACCCCTTCACTAAAATTTTATTATATGTCGATGATAGCAAAGGTCAATTGCATAATTTTATTAAACGTTTAAAGCAAAAATTGTTTTAAAATGTTCGTGTCAAATATCCCATTATAGCACAGTGCATTATAGTTTTTTTTTTTGGTAAAATTTTCATGACTGTGGATTCAATGTCCTTTAGTCGTAATATTAAACAGTTTACATGTTCTTAATAGCGTCAAACAAGTCATAGTCACAGTCAGAGTCAAGCTAAGTAAGTCACGGTCAAGTCAAACTCATGCCCCTGTAAAGTGGTGGAGACTTTACAAGAGGCTCCTATGGAGTTTTGGAAACATCACGAAAAGACACGTTTCACCTCGTTATATCACTCGAGCACGTTTACGAGCACTTAATGAATAATAATTCACCATTTAGTACACATTAACACTCGAAAATACACAAGCCGACATGTTTTTTCCACGTTGGCGCCAAAACTCCTCCCATTATTGATATTTATTTGATTCTCGATGGTGGCCGAGATGTAGCATGTGCGCTTTACAATCTGACGGCACCCGGTTCGATCCTCGGCCCTGCACCAATAACTTACTTTATGTACTTAAATAAATTATGTGCAGTTTCGATGCCATCGCTCAAAAACAGTGAAGGTAAACACCGGTATGTCCAAGAACTTCAAAAGTTCAAAGACATGACATTCACTAACGTGCACTGGGCTGGTAACTAGCATGGTGGATTAGGGCCTATAATATTCCCTCTCTAACGAAAAAAGTCCGGTATCCCAACAGTGGGAACATGAAAAGCTGATAATGTTGATGGTGATGCTTTTCTTCTAGCTTTTGCCAGCGGGTTCGCCCGCATTGTAAACAAAACGTAGCTTTTGTTACTCAGTAACGCAGTTGCTTTACATAAGTGTTTTTTTTTTATCTGATCATTAGGACCTGATATTGTCTCTCGGAAACAAAATTATTTTATCTCCATAAAATATTACAAGTTTTTTCCTGCGTCTTCGCAGACTTCCAGTTTCTTCGAGTATCACACGAGTGCACATCTGACACGGTCATCTGACCCCAAAACTAAGCAAAGCTTGTGTGTGATATGGCTGCCAGAGACTGATATACATACATCATCATCAGCCAGAAGACGTCCACTGCTGAACATAGGCCTCCCCCTTTAACCTCCACACTGAACGACAGCCTGCCTTTTGCATCCACTGGATGCCAGCGACTCTTGCTATATAGTTTTAAATTCATACTTAAATATATATTAACACCCAGATATAGAACAAACACAAATGTTCATCACATAAATGTCCAAGGAAATCGAACCCACGCCCCCAAGCTCAGAAGGCAGGTTCACTACCAACTGGACTAACGGGCTATGTAAAAACATAGCAAGTTAAATCCAAGGAGGCTCGAATGGTTTACGGTCTGGCAAATTCATTTTTACAGGCTTTAAGCCTTTCTAGCACCACAACCTTGCCTGGTTGGTTAATTATACCATAAGTATAATTGACCTAAGTATAATTGACCAACTAGGTAGGTTTGTGGTTTAGGTAAGTTTGTGGTTGTGTAAAGTAATAAGTTTAAGTACATTTATTTGGGAAATTTATGTTTTGTCAGGATACGATGGGGCTGACATAGACATGTTGTCTAAAAGCCCCCATAAAATTGAAGATTAAAAAAAAAAAAAAAAAAATTGTTAAAAGTCTTAATCCCAGCAGTGGGCGGGCGTAGGCTGAGTAATAATGATTTATTAACATGATTTTACGGCCAGTAAGACATAAATCATCATTATAAGCTTTATTGACGATTTTAGTTAACATTTTTGTTTGAGAAAGAAACTTACTTTTTATGATGAACGATAAACGGTTAGTTTAGGCTAACGCCTCAATAACTGCCATTCAAGTATTTATATTATAGATTTATTAATAGGCTTGCACTTGACTGCCATCTCATCTGCAGTCTACGATGGAGCACGCTTGCCTAAAAGAAACCGATTCACTCGCGATTTGAAGACACTCAGATTGTAACTATCGGGGAACACCCATTCAGGCAGCGCATTCCACAAGCTAGCAGTTCGCAAAATAAAAGTGGAATCAATGCGCTTCGTACGGGTTTTCGGATTATCAACCATAAAGCATTGTCGATTTTTAGTGCCCGCTCTGGCAGTCCGATAGAAAAAAAAGGCAGGTGGGAATTAGATCATGCAGATCCGATGCACACTCCGAAATGTATCCGATAAAAAACCGATAGACGATCTTTGCGCCGATGCTCAAGACAGAAGCTTAGTCTGAATTAGGGATTCGTTGGTGATGAGCCTCTCGGCTCGAAAATAAATGTTTTAAACGGTGGCAAAGATAATATATCGTCATTGGTGGTCTCTATATATATGGTCAGGTTTTAAATAAGATAAAAAATAATCAGTACGGTAGCCTATTGATGAAATGTGTATGGAATTCAATACGTATTTTACGTATCAAATATCCGAGCTTCGCCCACTAGTTGGAAAAGTTTTAGTTTATCTCTCTCTACCGTATGTCATCCTTCAAAACAACTGTAATTGGCAAAATTCTCTGTAAGGAGTTTGATTAAAGATCAATTTTTCTTCCATCTCGGATATAGGGCACGGACGTCAGGGATCTAATTAAGGGGAATTTCCACTGCGTCTGCGACTTAATTAAGGACCATCGTCGGTCGTCGCGTCCGTCCATGTGGAGACGGGAAGCGTTTGAAACTGTCTGACTTGATTGAGATAGTGAGTTGATTGTAAAAGAAGCTTTACTACATTTTAGCTAGGACTTTGAAAGAAAGAAAGAAAGAAAAAAGAAAGAAAATACTTTTATTCGACACCTTGGTTGGTTTGGGTTTTTGTCTAGAGTAAAGATATTTTTTATGGTTGTTATGGTGGATTTTCTGACCACAGCTCACCTGGTATTAATTAAGTCAGCCAGAAGACGTTTACTGCTGAACATAGGCCTCCCCCTTAGAACTCTATACTGAACGACAGCCTGCCATCTGCATCCATTGGATGCCCGCGAATCTCACGATATGTGGTTGGTCCATCTAGTGGGAGGCCTATATTCTATATACCTACGCTGCGTATTCCGATTCGTGGTGTTCGTTTTTGGTACTAAGTGACGACGTTGTGTAATCCAGGTCTAGAGCTAGTCTAGCTTCGCTCGCGCATTTCAAATTTTATAATCTAATCCGCACGATAAAATTCCTGGACGATTGAGCCCGGAGGTGGATAGTGGTTTTCTTCAACAACTAATAGTCAACCCCGAAAGTTTGAGAGATATATATCAAAGAGCTATGGAGAGAGCTATGCTCGGCGTTTCTCTAAAGGATCGTATCCGGAACGAAATTATTCGCCAGAGAACCAAAGTCACCGACATTGCTCAGTGTATTAAGCAAGCTGAATTGGCAGTGAACCGGTCATATCTGTCGCAGAACCAACAATCGTTGGAGTAGACGTGTTCTGGGGTGGATACCGCGAATCGGCAAACATAGCGTGGAACGCCCTGGGACTCGATGGAGTGACGATATTTAACGCAGCTGGAAGCGAAAAGCTGAAGACCGAACTGAATGACCTGCATGGACAGAGGCCTATGTCCAGCAGTGGACTAATATAGGCTGATTATGATTGATGATGAACCCCGCAAGTTTGAGTTCCTATGGTTAGTTTTAACAAGTCCCGTAAGAGTGTTTTTAGGGTTCCGTACCTCAAAAGGAATAAATGAACCCTTATAGGATCACTTCGTTAATTTCGTTATCCGTCTGTCAATCTGTCAAGACTCAAGGAAATCAAAACCTATTTGGTACTTCCCGTTGACCTAGAATAATAATTTTTGGCAAGAAGAAAGGTCTCACTGCACATATAAAATAAAAAATCCGAAAGTTGTTAATTTGAAGTTACTACACTTTTTTTAGCTATTCCAAACTTAATTTTTTTTTGTTGGTATTTAAATATGGGATCACTTGTTTGCTAATATCAATATTTCAACCTTTTTTATCTCTTTTCGTCGATACTCAGTTTCCGGAATGGACGAACTCTATCTACATACATATTTGTTAAGTTTGTATGGAACCCAACTCAGGGTGCGAGTCCTTATCACACTTGTCCGGTTTTTAGACTAAACTCATCATTAGGGCTATACATACAGCTATGAGCTTATGTGAATTCCGAACGCACGCCAAGCGAGGTTTGCCTAGATCGTGCGCGTAATAGGCAATAATATGTAAAATTAGCACAAGGTTGTGAGTTATCGCACTGAGATGTCACTTGAACTGTTGGCTCGAGTATTGAGTTCTATTTTATTTACTATGGATCCATTTTCACTGCGTAAGCTAACTTTAAAGACAAAACATCTTCGGCGTCGGGTGTCTTCATGTCGAGAGTAAATCGGCTTCTGTCAAACGTGCCAAAAGGCTCATCAGCAACGAATCCCTAGTTCAGACTATGCTTTTTAGTTTTGAGCATTGGCGCAAAGTTGCCAGTCTATCGGTTTTTTATCGGACACATTTCGGAGAGAGTGCGATGGCTGCATGATTTAATTCCCTCCTGTCAATTTTTTATCGGACTGCCAGAGTGAGCACGAAAAACGACACCACTTTATGGTTGATATTTTCGAAAACGAAGCGCGCTGATTCCACTTTTATTGTGCGAACTGCTAGCTGCCTGAATGGGTGTTCCTAATAGTTACAATAATACAATAATGTGTAATAGTGAATCGGTTTCTTCTAGGCAAGTGTGCTCCATCGTAGACCGCATGGCAAGTAGGCGGTAAAACGCAAGCCTACTATTAAATAATAATAATATTAAAAAAAGTTAAATACGTAATATATCGGTTTATAAATACATCGGTTAAACAATCACGTAGCTACCATATGAAATCAAGTTTAGTGTCACGACTGCCCTCGTGGTCTCGATAAGTGATAAGGTGACGTGACGTCACCCGATAACGCAGTCGGTGACTGCCAGACATGAAAGACGCTGTCGATTGATACGTCATTTGGAAATGTACGGTGGTAATTGTAAGGGAAGAAAGGTTTTTGAGTGGATACCACGAACCGGAAGACGCAGTGATGGGCTTCCCACTAGATGGGCCCACGACATTGTGAGAGTCACGGGCATCCAGTGGACGCAGATGGCAGGCTGTCGTTCAGTGTGGAGGTCTAAGGGAGAAACCTTCTGTTCAGTAATGGACAGTCTTCTGGCTGATGATGATGAATGTTCACAGTACGTTATCTGTGCTAAAGTATCAAAATGTTTAACTCCAACTTAATTTCAAGTTTAAACACACTTTTGCAGTCACTTTGGATAATTAGACCCTTGCTTAGTCGAAATAACGTTAGTTAAATGACTTTATCCAATTTGAAAAGGGTGGAATCGCCCTAAGCACCGAGTTATCCGATTATGAATTTGGCTTTCCCTTACGTGTTTGTTGATAACTTTGGTACCTTTATCTCTTGAGCTTCGTTTCCAAGGTGGATAAAATGATATACTTTATGTAAGGTGAGCCGAAAGGAGGTCATTGTACTCATCATTATGTATAACTTTAACTATGGGACCAACCTTGAAATCATAAAAAAAACAATATAATTATAAATATTATGCTGTCATCGAACATTATAATAAAGTTAGTTTTTAAAAAAATACCGACTTCAAGACTACACCTAGATGTTTAAACCAAACAGTAGAAAAAAAAACAGTCAAAACAGAGATTGAATGTCCTCATAAAACTTTTGCTGAAGGGAACCACAAACTAAAACGTCATCATATTTTTTGTTTATAAAACAGTGTTTTAAACTGTCACGGTTGTTTTTCAATAGATTATCCCGTAAATAATAACTTTTTTTGGTTATGTTGATTATTTCAAAAAGCGCCTATTCAATTTCGATAAAATTTATATGGGCCACCTCTGAAATATGACTAACCCAACAAAAAGAATCATCTAATTCAATTTATAATTGGCGGAGTAATCGCGTAACAAACATAAAAAAACATACACTCGAGAACTATACATTGAGAACCTCCTCCTTTTTTGAAGTCGGGTAAATACAGCATAGACCACAGTCATTATATAGGTCTGTGGCATATACGTATACAAAGTCCTTGCATATACCATGTCGTGAGTAGCAGTTTACGTAATAGTCACAAGAAGTGACTGAACCAAGTCCGTATAACAACTATTAATTTAATCTGCGTCTCGATTATAATCGATCCAGTCATTAAACCTCATTGACCATCGATAAAATCGATCGGCACAATGTTGCCAGCTTGATAGCGGATGGAATAAATCATTTCGTAAGTAGAGATAACGTTTTAGTGATTAATAGTACCCACCTGGACAGGGTTAATGGCAACACTGGCTGCTATTAAACTTAGCCTGGTTTTGAGCAATAGACCAAGCAGCCAAACTTATTTGAAGAGTTGATTGAAGGAGCCATCATCGATATTTTTATACAAAAGTCATAGAAATTTGTTGAGGTCTTATGTTGGCCAACTTTGCGGATAAGTTAGTCATTGTACCAAGTACACATGTGTTGCAATATTTAGGAGATATGTGAACGTCTCGAGGCGGTAATTAAATGATAATTATTTAAATACTTACGATTTCAAGGTAAATCGCCGACCTCTTCAGACTCTATTAACTCGCCTTTTGTAGAACCCCGTGATATAGCTTCTTTTAAACACCGCGGAAGGTAATTCATTACACATTTTGCGGGTGTGATGCAAGAAAGGTAGCACAGTGTGCGATGTCCACTGATATATTAATATGACATGTGCTTTTAGGCGGTGGCAGCTAGTGAGATGATAAAACCGCGACGCCGGCAACAAATCGAAAAGTTCTTCAGGACACTTCCCCTTGTAAATGCGATACAAGCTACAGAGAGGCTCAGTCTCTGCGCATGTTAAGCTCTGCTCTACCAACTAAAACCGGACAAGTACGAGTAGGACTTGTGCTCTGAGGATTCCGTTGGACGGAACTGTCAGAGTGCGAACCCAAAAAAAAACTAACTGAGTTTGAAATACTGAAAGACAAACTTAACTTTATAGTTGATAGTAAGGTTCTTCGATACATAACAATTACAAAATGTAAGTTTGTTATTGTAAAACAATATTTTTTAAATGATTTAACTTCAAATTAACAACTTTTAGATTTATTCCTTATATGTGCTGTAAGTCCTTGCATCTTGCCAAAATTAATGATTCTAGGTCAACGGGAAGTACCCTATAGGTTTTGATTCCCCTGTGAAATCGCAAAATATGCGACATAAACGTTCATATCTTTTGATTGCTTTGACTTTTATTTTTTTACAGCCGAAAGAAACCGTAGACCCAAGTATTTAGTATAAATTTCAACTTGCTACCTTTACGCGTTCTTGAGAAAAAGGGTCTTGACAGACGGACAGACAGACGGACAGACAAACGGACAACGAAGTGATCCTATAAGGGTTCCGTTTTTTCCTTTTGAGGTCTTGAGGTCTATATTTTTTTGTAATTTTTAGGGTTCCGTACCCTAAAATTTACAAAAAAATATAGGCGCGCCATGGGTACCCTTACTTTATTAGTGCACCGACACTTCCCATGAGTCCAGAAAGTCTTGTATCGATCCCACTCGACTCCCCAATCCACAAAGTTATTGTCACGTATTCCTGGTCAGAACAGTACAACTTTTGTCTAAAGTAGCTGGCACCCATTACCCGGACGACGCGATTTGGAAAGAACACTGAACTTGTTCATGGGTGAAGTTTTCATTGCTTCTTGTTTCTTTTTTAGTCACTTTTCGTTAGAAAAATATGAGTCCATTGAGATAATGGATCGAGGAAATAAAATGATTAGATAATACGCATTAAATAAATGGAACGCAGCGTGCTGGGTATCAAAAGAATGGACAGAGTCCGCAACAGCGCGCTGCGCTCCATAACAGGTGTGGTCGACGTTGGTCAAAAAGCTGCCAGACTAAAATGGGATTGGGCGGGACATGTGGCGCGTATGCATCCCGACCGATGGGCCAGGATCGTCACGCAGTGGATGCCCGATGGACGGCGCAGTCAAGGCAGGCCCAAGAAACGCTGGCGTGACGATCTTGACTCATTCCGGAGAGGTTGGCAAGAGTTGGCGGAGGACCGAGGTTTATGGAAGGAGATGGGGGAGACCTTTGCCCAGAAATGGGACAGTATAAGTAAAAAAAAAATATATATATAATACAATTTTAGATACGTTTTCATAGGCAGTTCTGCAACGCTATAAGATTGGTTGCAAATATAGCTCGGAGCGATGTTGGCTGGGCGAAAGAAAGTTCGCTTCACAATCTGACAGCACTCGGTTTGATCCTCGGCCCTGCACCAATCTTAAACCAAAATAAAATGAATGGACGGGCCCAGAAGGAGCGCATTTTTGAAGATTACAATATGAGCGCCGCCACTCACTTCGTTTCAGTCAGTCTCTAGCCGTAGGAAGTGCGACACGAGACTATCGTTACATGATAACGAAACATCTGACAACATTATGTCTACGTGTGCTTTCCTGAAGTGTAAAAACATAACAAAAAACCGCTGTCTATTTTGTGTAAGAAATGTACTGTGCGTGGTTATAATTAGGTGTTGAAGTATAATAATTATGTCCGACGGTTTTAACTGAGCTAGTTCAATGGTTATGGCCCGTCCATTAATTTTATTTTGAAAGCACCAATGACTTATTTATACATAAATAAATAGTGCACTCTCTGTCTAGCATGAAATTAAAATTAGTAACTTATTAATTTTTGAACATATTTTAACTTTCTTTCCGTTAATAGGCGATATATTTATGATCAAATTTTTATGAGGTAATAAAAAATTACTAAGTCAAAGAGAAAGGCCTATTGGCTCATACTACAAGCCACAGTATCACTAACGTATGTGACGAACTCGATATTTTTCATACGAATTTGTTTAATTTAAAAAAAAAATACTTAGAGCAACTATTTAAGTAGTTGACATTGTATTGTAAAAACAAAATTTACTAACAATGCTGTGTACAATGTTTAGATTAGCAAATTTATAATGTTTTTTCTCTACCTACTTGTTTTTAAGTTTGTTGTAGTACCTATATAAAAATATAATAAATACCATATTTTCTATTTGATTATAATATCTACATGGTTATTGCAAAATAACTCGCATTTTCTTACAAGTTACTTGTTATTTTACGGGTCGTGTTATGGCTTCTCGTATGGTAAGAAGCGTAACTTCCACTATGGAACGGTAATGCTCTTTTTATGACTTTATTAATATGACACCGCCATGTGGAGTGGAAATCTGAAAGGATATTATTAAATGGACTCTATTTACTTTTATAAAAAACAGTGTCTGCTGAGAATGTTAAGAAATGAATTTATTAAATTTGGAAATTGACATTATGTTTAGAAATTAATATTAAGTATGTTTAGAAATTAATATTAAGTATGTTTAGAAATTAATATTAAGTATGTTTAGAAATTAATATTAAGTATGTTTAGAAATTAATATTAAGTATGTTTAGAAATTAACTTACTAGTAATACTTATGGGTACGTTCATCACGTTTGTCTATTTTTTTTGTATACACATGTTGTGGGTGACAATCCATTTCAGATTTTTATAAGTATTTATTTAAGGAATTAATTGATTGTTATCTGTTTTGTGTATATTTTTTTTTTTACAATAACAAAATTAAAGGGCTTTCCAAACTTTTTTTCTTCTTTTTATATCCTACTGAAGTTTTAAACATTAAGGGACGTGCCGAAATCATAATTATTTTGAAATAATTATTACTTATGTCGAAATTCAGAGATTAGCCATCAAATAAGTTTCAGCGCTTCAGTTCTTAAAATACAATATAATATTTAAATGGGTGATTTTATTTTAGATACGAATATTTAACTGAATATATACCAAAAGTAGCTTTCAATTTTGTAATTAGGCAAATATATCACATTATCTTATATTTATTATACAAAAGCAAACTACTGAATGACTGACCTCAAAGAGTTGAAAATCTACGCATACAAAGTTGCGCGGAAAACAGCTACCTAGTTAGTAAATATCCTTTTCATCCCGGGACCTCGGAAAGAATATGTTTGCTCTTCGATATCTGAGTGCAAAAGCCGTTGTTATCCGCTAGAGGATAAAGTAAAATTGAATTTAGAACATCGTGTGCACTAAGTTTGTGAATTCAAAACATGATTAAACCTATTTACTTCTACCTCCATGGTGCCGAATCTATCAAACAACCTTTTTTAATTTGTTAAAAACTCAGACTCGGAACTTTATTGGTGTACTTTATTTAATTTGCTTTGCGCGTGCCATTTTCTTTTCACGTCATATTGTTAAAACCTTAGGTTAAAAACAAGAAACTTGAAAAATAGTATAAAACCTAAAATGAGTGATTCTAGCGACGAGTAAGTTTATTTGACGCCAACGGAATTGACTGCAACTGTTAATAATGCGCAAATGAGCTTTCTCCCTCAACAATCACGCGAGAAGTATTTAAAACAGTACGATATGTTTAACACGTGGCGACTAGCTAAAGGAGCCAAAACTATCTCAGAAAACGTTTTGCTGGCATATTTTATTGAATTATCCGAGACCAAGAAATCAAGCACTCCATGGAGAAGGTACGTATTCAATGCTATTCAATTGTTTTTTTTTTGCATTTAGTCAATTCCTCGCTGAGGTGGGATGAAAAGTTACGTGTTGCACTCGAGTGCAAAGATTTTTCACCTCGTGCTCTTTTGATTCCCTCGCTATCGCTCAGGATTCTAATTTTAGAATCCTTCGCTTCCTCGGTCATCAAAATTGAGCACGCAGTTAATAAGCAACTTTGCACTCTTGTATAACAAATAACTATTATTCCACGTTGGTAACTGAAATTTCGTAACCAGCTACGAACATGGAATTTTTTACTTGTTTGATAACCAGCTATGAAAACAGAATAAAATTGCCGTTTTCGCAACCGAATTTCGTAACTAGCAAACGAAAGGATATTTATTCTCTACCTACTCTATCTCATTTGAGGCGGACGATGATATTTAAGTGGTTTTAATTTATGGTTTATAAGAAACTGTTGCAAAATTCCTGGCATAATTATTGTACCGCAATTGGACAAAAAATAACATAGCAAGCTTTCTTCACATAAACTTTTAAACCCTTTTTAATTGCCTTACAAGAATTAAGTCAGTCTTTCGCGCTGTAAAACGTTATTAAGAGGGGGCAACCGAAATTTTATGCTAATTTGCCATGATATTCTAACTAAACCAAATATCCGATCACCGTAATAATTGATATATGTGAATTTTCAATTCATTTTCTTTCCGCCATTAAGACAGAAACATAATAGCAAGATATTTACTCGATACTTTAATGTTTTGAAAATGGTGCCTTTTTGCTAATTTTTTTGATTTTACTTGGAAAGTACTTCAGTTACATATCTAAAATAAATACTCACCGAAGGAAAATATAGTTTGTTTTCCAGTGTTAAGACAAAATTTACCTAGATTAATTAGTACTCTCATAATAAATTATATTCGATTTGAGACTTACGTCCTTTAGTTCTAAGCAACTATTCGGTCAAACGGCAAGTCCGATATTCAGTCTTATTCTGTTGCGCTTTGCATCTAAATAGCGAAACATGCTCCGTTTAACCTCAGTACCGCACTGTGCCTCAACGGGGAAGGACGCACGCGCTTGCTTTTCGCCTTGGTTTTATCTTCCGAGTGCGATTATATCAACACCTACTGTATTTTCAAACAAAGGATAATATAAAAAATCGATGGCTCGAACGCGACCACTTGATGCGGCTACCAAGTGGTGACAATGACCTTAGAGCACAGACTAGGTAAAGCTACTACGAAAAAATAACATAGATACAAATAAAATGGATACGACTAGGCCCTAACGAATCCATTATTATGTATGCTCAGTAATATAACTATTAGAGTCGGAGTGTTTCTTTGTGACAGACAAACAGACAGAGAGAGAGAGAGAGAGAGAGAGACGGAGAGAAGCAGAGAGAGAGAGTCAGAAAGATAAAACTAAAAATTAAATGACATTATAAAATAATTTAGATTCATTATAATTTTATAAAATTAAAATTAAAAATCATTTAAATTAATGTGATGGTTAATTTGACTTGAGAGTTCCATCCACATTTTCTCACGTTTTTACGAGAAGCGGCTTTCTGCAAAAGGAGGAAGGTTCTCAATTTTAACAGACAAAAAATAGCTTGGTAATAATGGAAGCAAAAAAACATCTTCTAATAAAAAAAAAAAAAAATGTGGAAAGTCAAACAATAGGTACTTATGTTTTTAACCGACTTCAAAACAGGGGCAAGGTTCTCAATTCAACCGGTATAAAAAAATACTGGTCGAATTGAGGACCTTCCTCCTTCTTTGAAGTCGGTTAAAAACATAAGTACCTACTGTTTGACCAGTTGGGTTGGCTCGGGTATGTGCTGGTAAGGGGAAATGCACAATACACTAGCGGGACTACTTACCTTAGTCAAAGTCAAATACTACTTACCTTTTTATCCGACTTCAAATAAGGAGGAAGGTTCTCATTTACCTTAGAGTACCTTCAATTCGACCAGTATTTTTTTATACTGGTTGAATTGCAGTCCACCACTGCGGTGCAACAATGCGGTGCAACACTGCGTTGCAACACTGCGGTGCAACAGTGCGGTGCAACAGTGTGGTACAACAGTGCGGTACAACAGTGCGGTACCATCTTTAAATATTTTGAATCAGTAGCATAAAATACGAGTTTCTCAGATCAAACGCTAGGTGGCACCACCAGTATTTCAGCAAAGTGAAGTTATATCAAAAAATAAATAGCTATTTTTGAATATTTTGAACTAATTGGTTGGAAACATAGGTGAGTTTTTTTTTGAGGATTAGGTGAGGTTTTACGTGATTTGCGTCCAACACTAGATGAGAGCATTTATATTTCAGAGAATCTTGACTTGTATCGTAAAATATTTCTGCCATCCTTGCATATTTTAAATCAGTAACGGTGATTATAGATTGTTCAGTTCTAATACTAGAAGACATCTTCAATATTTCAGTGAAGACGTTAAATCAGAAAATATTTCAGCCATCCTTGAATATTTTAAGTCTGTGGCATCGATTAATGGCTGCTGAGGTCTAAAGCCAAACGACGGCACCAATATTTCAGAGATTTTGAGAAGTAGCTTCACTAACGAAATTTCTTTATTTAATTCAAATCCGAAAATATTTTGACCATCACTACATATTTTGAGTTTTATTCAGTGGTAAATGATTTCACAGGGTGAGTATTAGGGAACTAACGCAGTATTTTTCATACATTTTGGGTAATGAGAAGCCACAGGCAAACCACGGCAAAACTTATCTCAGATGGCGCCACCTTCGCTGGTGCTGTCATTTGTGGCTTATTTGAGGTTATAAACATTGCTCTTGAATGAAACAATAAAAATAAACTTTGCCTTTAAACAGTAAAATGTTTCTTATATTTCAGAGAATCATGACTTGTATCGTAAAATATTTCTGCCATCCTTGCATATTTTAAATCAGTAACGGTGATTATAGATTGTTCAGTTCTAATACTAGAAGACATCTTCAATATTTCAGTGAAGACGTTAAATCAGAAAATATTTCAGCCATCCTTGAATATTTTAAGTCTGTGGCATCGATTTATGGCTGCTAAGGTCTAAAGCCAAACGACGGCACCAATATTTCAGAGATTTTGAGAAGTAGCTTCACTAACGAAATTTCTTTATTTAATTCAAATCCGAAAATATTTTGACCATCACTACATATTTTGAGTTTTATTCAGTGGTAAATGATTTCACAGGGTGAGTATTAGGGAACTAACGCAGTATTTTTCATACATTTTGGGTAATGAGAAGCTACAGGCAAACCACGGCAAAACTTATCTCAGATGGCGCCACCTTCGCTGGTGCTGTCATTTGTGGCTTATTTGAGGTTATAAACATTGCTCTTGAATGAAACAATAAAAATAAACTTTGCCTTTAAACAGTAAAATGTTTCTTGACAGTGGCGAATCTCAGAAAAAAGTTAATGTTTCCTTAGCTGGTAAAAAAGCGAATCTTTTGGCAAGGTAGGTATGCAATAAAATTATCAATCACTGCGTTGCAACACTGCGGTGCAACAGTGCGTTGCAACACTGCGGCGCAACAGTGCGATGCAACACTGCGTTGCCACACTGCGTTGCAACACTGCGTTGCAACACTGCGTTGCAACACTGCGTTGCAACACTGCGGTGCAACACTGCTTTACAACACTGCGGTGCAACACTGTGGACCAAGTAGACAGAGACACTAAGATTATACAAGTCGCGTTGAGAACCTTCCTCCTTATTTGAAGTCGTATAAAAAGGTAAGTAGTAATACCTACTGTTAGACCGGCCGGGTTGGCTCGGGTAGGTACTGGTAGGTCAAACAGTAGGTATATTAGGCCGACTTCAAATAATGAGGAAGGTTCTGTGAAGGATGATGATGATATTTTTTAGTAAATTGAATTGAATGGAATTGAATTGCATTGCATTAAATTACATTAAATTAAATTAAATAAATCATACTTAAATAGATATTAACAACCAGGTATACTCGTAGAACAAACACAAAATGTTCATCACATTAATTTTGTCCTAGGTGGGAATCGAACCCACGCCCGAAGCTCAGAAGGTAGGTTCACTACCAACTGGACCAACGGGCTTTCGGGTATTTCGTTTCGCGTGTTTCGTTTAGTATAGTATAGCATAGCGTAGCGTAGCATAGCATAGCATTAGTTTAGTTTAGTTTGATTTAATGTTTAACGATCTCTGACTCCCTGTCTCAAGCGTAAAATTTTAATTTGAAAATTAATTTAGGCAATTTCAATTTAATTTATATAATTTATTAATTTTATATTGATATTGTAGAAAACTTAAAAATTAAGTTTAAAAATATACAACAAACACAATTTTGAAAATTGAAATAAACAATTTACGGTTTTGCGCGCCGCGACCGAACCCAGCTAATCGCCAAAACGCCAACATTATGCTTATCCTGTGTTTATTACTCCTTGCCGCATGACGAGTTCGACTACGCGAGTTATGTGTACTGGAGCTGCGCGCGACTGCCGCGCTGCCGTGGTTGTGTTTCACACTAATGCGGGTGATGCGAGACGCGCGGGTGAAATCAGAAATTTTCCTCGCTTTATACGCACTCTTAACAGTGCTTGAGGCCAAGGTTTACCGTTGGAGCGCGGTGCAATAAAATCACGACTGGGATTTTGTGGCTGGACGACCTGACATGTGCTTGTAGTTTGAATTTGAGCTATAGAATGGGTAGTAAATATTTATGGGGTTTGGTGAATAAGTCGCGATTTATACAGAGTGTGGCGTAATGAAAGGATAGTATTGTATACCTACTTATATAGGGGACATCATGATGGACACCAAAGGGTGTCGTTTTCTTACACAGACTTGCAAAAATTGTGGCACAGACTAGGTAAAGTTACTAAATAGACTCTATGTAGTAACTTTACCTAAGGTAAAAAAAAAAAAGATCGCGAAGCGATTTACTATTGCTTAATACATTTCCGGTAACATTATTACTGTCGATAAATTCAATTAGTTCGAATGATTCAAGTTATGAATTATCCAGTTCAACTTGAACTAATCCAGGCATTTATTTATTCTACTAATATTAGAGTCTGATAAGGAAATTGATTAGCATAGCATATTTAGCCTTTTAATAGTCCACTGCTGGACTTTACCTCCGTAAGGCGATTTGGCCATATCTGCCACGCTGGCCCAGTTGCGGGTTGGTGGATTCACATACGCGATTGAATTAAATATTGCCGCCTGTATATACCTTGTCTACAGTAACTTCTGCATTTAACCAGTAACTATATAACCACATCGAGTTACAATAATTCAGTCGTGTGATTACAACAAACATTTACTTGTTTGTACTTGGTTATACCGTTTTCACTAATATGTGCGTACACGACAAAACGTGATGGGTGACAATGTAGTGGGAAATTAGTATCTTTTTAGACATTTTCCATACAGGGTTATTTTTAATGTACCTAAAATCTCTCGCAGACTGATTCCTTACATCATAAATAACAACTTTTTTCCCATGACTTTTAATTTAAATCAAATCAAATAATCAAATTATTTATTTGTCAGAATTTGGTAGGTACACTTACATACACATACATTTGCAAGTTGAAGTGGCAATGGGCAGGCCACATCGCTCGAAGAACCGATAACCGATGGGACAGAAAGTTTCTTGAGTAGAGATCACGAACCGGAAGACGCAGCGTAGGTCGCTTGTAGGCCTCCCGCTAGATGGACCGACGACATTGTGAGAGTCACTGGCATCCAGTAGATGCAAAAGGCAGGCTGTCGTTTAAGGGGGAGTCCTATGTTCAGCAGTGGACGTCTTCTGGCTGATGGTGATGACATACCTACATACAAACTAGAATACAGGGTCGCACAAATTTTTGTATTGAAATGTTGTGTCTCACGTCCTTGCCAGGTGCGGCCTATAAAAGTGAGGTATTTTTTATTAGTTTTGTTAACGTAAAAATGTCTGGTATGTTAGAATATCGCCAAATGAAGCTTTATATCTAAATTAATTAAAGAAGAATATCAATCAAAATATAAATATAAATTATAAACATGTCAATTACTACTTATATTACTTCTTTTTATTGTTTTATTATTGTGTTTATTTTTATTGTCTGGGGCATTACGCCTAGCTGTTTAAAACAATCCAGTATAGGTGATGCAAAAAATGTTGCCGACCGCAAACCGTATCTGGGTGCGTTAAGGTTCACGTTCGCGAACGAACTGTGTGGTTTGAACGTTAGATTGGTACCGCGTAAGCAGTTGGCCGTAAGGCCCCTCAGGTCACACCCGGGGTTTTGAGACACTGAACTTTTTATTAGCTATTACAGTATTTTCTTTCTTCCCTAAAAAAAAATATATTTTTTTTAAATTGGCCACGAAAAACTTTTTTCAGTTGGTGTTAGCATAACTTCTTGTTTTTGTAAAATGCCAGTATACTACAATAAAACATCAAAAGGAAATGTTATTATTCAATACTATCTACATTTCAAATCTGCTATATGCCATTTTGTAGTACTTTTTATCAGCTTATCATGTTCCCACTGCTGGGAGACAGGTGAATCTCAGACAGAGTGAGAGATGGAGAGAAGTTGGACCCTAATCCACCATGCTGGCTTATAGTACATGTTGGTGAATGTCATAATATATTTCTTTGAACGAAGATCTCGGACATACCGGTTTCCTCTCGATGTTTTCCTTCACCGTTTTCGAATGATAGCATCGAAGCTGCACATATTTTATTTGAGTACTAAAAAAGTCATTGGTGCAGGGCTGAGGACCGAACCGGGTACTGTCAGATCTCATCAGTAACAGTGCTCAATTTTAATTAAATAATAGCTGTTAAATGATTTTTTTTACCCATTTATGGCTAGATTTAAGAGTTTCTTTTCGTTCATTATTCACTTCAGCAAGCACAGTTATTAAGTTCAACTAGGTTAACTTAACTAGTAAGAACTAACTACATAATTTGCTCGTATTTATTATGTACCTACCTAAGAGTTAACATCAATTTACGGGCTAATGTTTATGTTATTGTAACATGATGTCAATTTGACTTGTTTTAAGTGAGAATTATGTGATCATAGAATAGAGAGGCTTATCCAATTTACTTTGCACAAGTGGTAACTATTTTGTATTAAGTTTCTGTTAAAATGAATTCAGTTAACTTAAGACGATTTATGCCCATTTGTACGGCAAAATTTTGCCCCGCATAAATAATCTGGTTTCGGCCCTAATTTTATGTACGATTCGTCACAATTTTTTTTTTAAAATTTTCGAATTAAATTCTCGTTTTGTCCCGACAGTTTAAACCTTAGTTTAATAAAGTTGAAGTCAAAACTCTTTAAAACTATAACTTATTTCATATTTTAGATTCGACTTCTAAAAAAATCTTGGACGGAGTAATTGTTAGTGAAAACAGAGTGTGAGTCAAGTGTAGGCTGTGTAGGAGAGAGTAGCTCATAACTCTCACGGACTATAAGTAATATTTAGAATTTTAAAATACATTCAAGTACTATTCAAAATCCATCTCGAAAAAACAACCGGACTGGATCAATGGTAGCTCGTCTCCTCAAGAGCAAGGTCCTGGGTTCCCCTTAATCATCCATTCGTTTACATTTTGTTTGCAGTTGTGTGTCGCTCAATATTCAAGTGTGCGTTTGTAGAACTAGTAAGAATATATCAGTGTGTGCAATACGTGTTTACCTCGCTTCCTTCAATGTTTGGTTGACTTTTTTCGATACTAGCTCGAGTTTAGGGCAGATCCAAACTTAATAATATATATATTGTCAAAAGGTGAAGTTATTTGTATGAAACTTTAAAAATATATTTTGTTTAGTTTTATAATTTCGAAATACTATAACTTACATTTTAACCTGAAGGCCCAGGCTAAAATGTACCAAAAAATACATCGCCGAGAGCTGTCATATCGGTATTTAACTGCAAAGCTCCGAATTACTCCTTGACTTTTACTCTTTCACTGTAATCAAAATCTCATCGCAAGTAATCGAAAAGGTATCTCGACCCATTAATTAGCAATTACCGCCATCTGTCCATTTACACATGTAATTAATTATAGTTCACTTGATCACATTTTATTAAACGACGCTGTTGAAACACACTTAAAATACCGCACACTATGAAATTTACTCGAAGCATATTTACTTTGACAATCATTAATATTTAAAATCACCAGTGCCACATAAATAAAGTTCGAATTACGGTGGTATAAGGTTTATTTTTGCCGTTGGGGTAGAGAGGCGTGTAAACAGCCGAAGGATTTGTTGTTGACTGAAAGAACATGTGAGATACAAACTAACATGATCTCAATTAGAGTAGTTGCGCTAACACGCTGTCCTAGACTTTGTGGAATGTATGGGCGGTTGTTCCTGACTTTTAATAAGCTGAAGTTTAGTTGGTTTAGTATAAGATTAACTGAAAGTCGAATTTTCTCTAAACTTTAGGCTTCGTCTAACAGAACGCGTACTTAACGCCAGTCAAGGCGCTAGCACAGTAGATCTATATGTTCAACTCGGACGTGTCCTTGAATTCAATGCCTACTGTCTTGTCAGTCACAGGGCTAGGGTTGCTGCTATCGGGTTATAATATTTTTATTTTGTACACTACTTCTACGCTGACAATACCGCATGGCGAATATCAATGACGCGCCACGCGGGACTTATCACATCATATCAGCAGCCATCAAACATCCACTGCTGAACAAAGGCCTCCCTCTTAGAGAGGGGTGTTGCCATAGTCCCCATGCTTGGCAGGCGGCATGGGGATCGCAGTACGTTCACCGTGTACTAATAGGTCGCTGCTGCTCATCCTCCGGTGGTTTTGGTCGCAGTTTTTAGACATACCCGACTTATAATAAAGTATTTTACGCGTGACTATCGCTCTGAGCATACCGTGAAGTATCGTAGCGGGTGGAGGGAGGGGCACTCTCAGTAACCCTGTATAGCGTTGCTAACGCCACCGTGCTATTGCGCTCCTTTGTCTCGCACAGTGCGGCCGCTCAAAGAATGCGTCTTACAGTTAAAACTAAAGATAAAACGATAATTTATTTCCACAGAATACGAGTAAATCATACACACATTTAAAATGCATGCACTATAGGTGTTTCAACAATATTAATCACTTTGTATCATGTTTTGCCATAAGCTAGTATAGGCGTAAAAATCTACAGTAAATAATATTTTAAAAAAAACTGATGCCTTTTACTAGGTTTTTGAACGTAAGGTTGTAGCTGGTAGCCAATAATAATATATCTAATCAGTGAAATAATAAAAGAAAACGGTTTAATTATGAATTTTACAATCTAATTGCAGGTATCAGACGCATTCTTTCAGCAGACATACTTGAATCAAGTTGATATCTGTCAAACAGACGCGCGTGCTAAAAGTACGCAACACGAAGCTCTTTCGTGTCGAGTGGATTATTATATAATAAGTGTTTGTGAACGTGCTCGAGTATAGACAAGTTATATAACGAGGTGAAACATGTCTTTTCCTGTTGTTTCCAAAACTCTATAAAAGCTTCTAGTAAAGTCTCCAAGTAGCTTACTACGGTATGACTTGACCGTGACTTAATTTGCTTGACTGTGCTCTTTTTAACGATATGTGACCACTTTATCTTTTTCTCTGAGAGGTCTGTCTGTATCCCAGCAGTGGGAACAAGATAGGCTGATTATGATGACGATGATCCTTTATTACATGAACCTTTCTAAAATATAAAAAAAATACTGGCTAATGCACAAGTGTGACGTCAAAATCCTCCAAAGGAAATAATAAACTAACAACAAAATGACAGGCTACACTAAAGTTGTAATCAACTATATCTGTGAATCAACTAATGCGTGAAATGGGCAGGTTGCAGCATAAAATTTACATATTAACACACATTTATAGATTGAGACAGCGTACCTATAATTAAAATAATGCAAAATATGTTGTACAGACTGATTACTCCATGAGGTAGTAAATGGTTTGAGCTGTCAGTCAAAATACCAGTTTTAGATTGACTTTTACACTTTTTTTATTGTATCAAAACTGATTTTAATAAGTGGCTTCGATGGCCACATTATGATAGTAGATATATCTACACTAGTACACTAATGACAGGATTGTTTTTTTTTTTTGGTTTGCCTCGATACTGGTGTAATTTAGAAAAAAAAAAAAAAATTGCCCGGAAAATTGGAAAATTCGGGAAAAACTGAAAGTGCTATTTAGTGGAATTTTTATATGAACTATAACTCACTGGATTGAGGACAACGTTTGTTGGGTTTAGTGTCAGATAAATCTAACTTTATAATTCGTTTTTGTCTCCGTAACTTTTAGAGATCGACGGGGGAGGCCTATGTCCAGCAGTGGACGTCCTATGGCAGAAATGATGATGATGATCACCTAAAAATGGCGCGTGCGAAATTTTAATCGCTGCATTTTCCCTAAATGGACATGACTCGCTTCTTTACTCGACGGATCGGCCTAAATGTGGCTTAAATACTCTTGTCTGAGATTTTATTATTATGCGAATCTTTAAAAGGATGTCAGACATTTTGGTTGAAGTAAGGTGAAATCTTCAAGAGCACTCTTTGTCAGTTTCGGCCCCATTTCGGCGCTAAGCGGCTGGCTCCAAATGTATACTTTACTAGCTGCACCCCGTGGTTTTACCCGCATTATATCCGGGATAAAAGTATCCTCAGTTACTTACTCATAGCATCAGCTATCTGTCAGTGAAAGTCCCATAAAAATCAGTCTAGCTGTTTTGGATTCCATAGGAAACAAACACACATCCTTAGAAGAACTACTAATCTAAGCACACATCGATTTTTATATATAAATAAAAGGTATACAGGTTTTTGCTTTACAACCTTAAAATATTCACAGAACACCCTAATAAAGACCCTATAAGTAGTGGCCTAAAATAGCCCTATCAGCAACCTAAAGTTAAATATAGACCCCATTTTTCCAAAACAACCTACATTACCAAAAAGTTGTAGGTAGGTAGTTGTAGGTTAGTAAGTAGGTACTATTGACAAGGCTGGAAAACGCCATTGCCTGCTAATGTTAATGTTTTTGGTAGGAATTCAAAATTAGTTAAAATATATATATAAATATTTTTTTTTTGTTCAGTACTTAATTAGTTATATTTTTGAAATATTAGACGTGAAAGAACACTGTGGAAGAGTTTGTGAAAATTAGACCATTTTTTTTATTATAATGGAGAAGGATTTATATTTAGAAGAAAAAATACAGTGAATTTTACATCCATAGAACTTCGGATTAAATAGATATAAACACAGATGAAATAAGTAAAAATTTGCCCCTAGGGGTAATTTCTAAAGGAAGGTGGATGAAACCGGAATATTTAGGAAATAATCGAAAGCAAACCCAAGCGCTCAAACGAACGCCTCATTAGAATTCCCACTGAACCACCACAGTGGAAGAAACACGAAATTATATTCCTTTGAATAAATCAAAACCCTTTCCGGTACACTGTTTCCTTAATTAATTCTACGCAGGCCGTTTAATACACTTGTATTATGAACAAACTGTTTAATTTATTTGCGAGAATCGCCAACCGAAAATACGTTGTCAATAAAGTTTCTTCTGCTATTCCTCTCATTCATCTACAGTAGGCCTAGCACGGGCCGTGGATAAATTGTCTATCCACTGTTTTTATCCCGCGAGAAAGAGACAACCGTATCTATATTCTAGCTTTGTTGCGTCTATGCGTGGATAAAAACGGTGGAAAGACAATTTGTCCACGGCCCGTGCTAGGCCTGCAGGAATAGTAAAAAGGAGAAGAAATACTCGAAGATAAGCATGACAGAATGGTCTCTTGTGGGTAGTTGGCAATAATAATACGCGTCCAAAATGTGTTCAAAATAGTACCTACCATGCCCACACTTATACCTACTGATGCTGTGGTACTGTGTTTTGTCGGGACTTAGGTTCGAGTTCGATTGATAACTGTAGCTAAAGTCTAAGAAAGAATATATTGTTTTGTCTGCACCTAACTTATGTACATCAGATCTGCATGATTTAATTCTCCTGCCCATTTTTCTATCGGACTGCCAGAGCGGGCACGAAAAATCAACCCGTACGAAGCGCTTTGATACCACATTTATTGTGCGAACTGCTAGTCTGTGGAATTCGCTGCCAGAATGGGTGTTCCCCGTCAGTTACAATCTGGCTGCCTGCAAGTCGAGAGTGAATCGGTTTCTTCTAGGCAAGCGTGCTCATCGTAGACTGCATCGTCGCTTAACATCTGGCGAGATGGCGGCCAAACACAAGCCTGTCTATTATAAAAAAATATTTAAAAAAATACTTTGAACTTTTTTGCTTACCACCCGCATTCTTCAGTCTGCTCTTGAACATGGTGCATGTAACATTGCTATACTCTGTGCATGTAACTGCGCCAAAATATCGGGAGCTCCATCTACAAACTTACCACGGTAAATATCCCGTAAATAATCATATAACTGTAGCGAACAGCCGTGATATTTTAAATCAGTATCAAATGATGCTTCACCAGCCTTGATTGGCTTCGATCGGGCTAGTCAAATACTTGTAATGAATACGTACTCGTTTTATAAATTCTTAGAACGTTACAAGAATATTATTCGTGTGTATACAGATGATGATATATGACAGCTAATTGCCACGGACCTACTCTCTATAGATAAGATACCACACTAATATATTGTGCCTACTTAGCGGGATAAGATAAAACCATCCGGCACTTGCACTACGTATGCCGTTGAGGTGGCAAAGCAAATTTGGAGAATATCTAAGATATTTTTACCTGTAGATAGGTTGTGCCCACAGAAGAGAAAAAATTTTCGTTTAAAATAGAACGGCTGTCAAGGCATTTTTGCAAGAAATCCGTTGTAGCCAGTTGCACACATGTAAACGAAATGTCATAATATAACTACATAGGAAGGAATGCAATAATTCGTCAAGATTATTATTAATCCAAAAGGTTATGAACGCCATTTTGTTAAAGTTTAAAACTGACCTTCTCGTGGTGCAATACGGTTCAGTTCCCTGTGCATTTTGCGCAATTATTTCGGTAAATGCTGCTATTCCAAAAAAACTGCACGATTCTTGTGCAGTTCAAAAAACTAGTACGAGTTCAACAGTCCTTAACGTAAATTTATCTACGACATAGTTAAAATAGTTCCAAATTAAACTGCACGATAAACACGAGGGTTAAAATAATTTAGCTAAGAGTTTTTCATCGATTTTGCTTTTTTTATTTAACAAAACTAGTGTATTAACGCATGTGCTTGTGTAATAATATTGAATTATTATCCGTTAAATAAGATTAAGGCAAATTCGTAGGTTTGCGTGAGTGTAGGCAAACAATGAGAAGTTGCAAATGTGAGTTTTTTGTTTTGCCCCAAAACTCCATAGAAACTTGATTAAAAAGTTTCCATGACCTTACTAGGTCATGATTTGACCATGATATTGACGTAGGCTATGTTTAGAGTTCGTTTTATGTGACTTTAAATGGGTAGAAAAATAAATATATTACTTGATACGGTTAAATGCTATTTTCGTGAGGACCCACCCATTAAAAAAAAAACCTCATCCTAAAATTTAGAATGTGGTATCACAGCTAGTGATGGGAAAGTTTTGTGTGCAGTTTTAATTTTATCGATAATCTTAATAGGCATGATGACATTATTTTTTTTATTACCTCATAAAAAAGCTGATCATAAATAGAGCACATCGACGAAAACAAAATAAAAATTTGTTCAAAAATAAATGAGATATAAACATTTTAATTTCGTGCTAGACAGAGAGCGCACTATACTGAGCCGTGACGTCACACCTCAGGAGCACTATACAAATGCTGTACTAACACACGCTTTGCGAGAAATGAATAGAGCATCCCCTCTCTATCCCCACCTAAAACTTTAAACACTCATATCTCAGAGATTTATCAGCCAATTTCATTTATTTTATCAGTACCTATGTGTAATGTATTTAGTTATATTCATCGCTAAGCCGGTTAATTGTAACAAATTAAACATTAGGACACATGCCTATTATATACTTTAGCATATTAGATGGTAGGAATTCGACTAGTCGTTTAAAAAAAATAGCAAGATTGACTTGCTTAGTTCGTATGAACAGAGATTAGTCACTGACTCGCATTTGATAATTATTTATTATTTTTTGTTATACTTTAGTTAGAGTGTGTCTGTGTACTATATTCATGCCAATTATTACGCTTGTACGTATTATCGTTACACTACATTACATATACATTAGATCTAATACAAAAATACGTTAAAATACATTTGCTGTATACTCTTTCGTTTTAACTTTTTGACTTTTTAGGGTTTCGTAGCCAAAGGGTAAAAACGGAACCCTATTACTAAGCCTACGAGTCTAAGTCTACTAACTTACTAAGTCTGTCCGTCTGTCTATACCATTAAATATTATGGAATCGTGGGTGTGACTTATTTAAAAACGTGGAGTTTTAGTACAGTTGTATGATTATTAACGACTTATTTACCGTGATTATGTTGTGGATATGGAGTTCCTAATGTTTCGGCACAGGAAATGACTCAAAAACGCTATAAATATTGTGTAAATATTCCGTAATCATACAACTAAATAGTGAACGACCGGGATATTTTAAAAAGTGGAGTTTAAAGTTTCGGGATCGCAATTGAAGCTGGCTAGGTTTTTTATTGAATAAAATTATCAATAATGAATATCAAAGTTAGTTGATTGAATCAGGCGTCACTTTACGGAAGTCTCAAATGTGCATCACAAATATCTATAAAGAAAAATAATTTATAACTTTATAACTTCCTTTAGTTTGCGTTTTCTTGGGAGTCGAAGAATTTGAACAGGCAGGTGAAGCTATTTTAAGCCTCTTTGGAGATTCAAATGAGGTTGTCTGAGAGTAGTATGAAGACGTTGGTGTTGGTGATATGATTTAATTTTTAACCACTGAATGTAAATAAATAATTTATTTTTGTGATATTGCTAATGGCTTCAAGTATCTTTTATTTGTCGTGATAAATATATGTCCAAAATTTTTTTTGAACAAATTGTGTTTGTATAGTAGGAATCCAATCACGTCTTCCTGTTGCATCTATCCATTTTTGCCTAGTAGACGGATTGCCTGGAAAACTGTAATAAATTCAATGTCTATTTATACAATAGAAAATTACGGGAAATGTAATAGTGCTAATAGACGAGACGGACTTGGTCCATACGTCTGTTAGTACTATAAGAAAAATCTAAATGTATCGATATCGATAAAATAATGGTAACCACTATTATTGTCAACGCCTTGTCAACAGCTTTGTAATTAAAACACGGTGAAATAATAAAATTATAAACAATTTAGACATACCGATGATAGGATATGATTCCTTTTTTTAAAATAAAATCTTTGCTAGCTAGGCGACACGTAATTACAGCGCAAGAAGGCATTGTGGAATAAATTCGATGGAGCAGCTACGCGTTCAAAATCAGTTAGCAATTGTGATACGGAGTTCAACGCGTTGACGTAAATAAGAATGTTCACTCGTATGCCTGGTAACAGATGTTCCTTCTCTTTTCCGTTCTATCTACTTCTCTTTTCTGTGGTTGTGCCCGCCACCATATTGACTAGACGAATCGGCTGCCCAACTTCGTTCACCCGCACTCCGCGTGTCCACAACAAATTGTATTTTTGACAACAGATATAGCGTAAAAAGTCTTTCATATTCTATCAATGACTTTTACATCAATGTATTCTTTCCCTTATTTTACAAAATGCACATATACATGCGTAGGTAATCTATGCTATGTTATGGTATATACTGCGTTTAGTCAGATTTTAAAGCTGTGTTTGCCTATAACGTCTCTATTACTACACCTCACTGGAAAATATATCAAAATTTGAAAAGACGTATCTTTTCAACCGTCTTTCATTTGACTTCAACAAAAAAAGTTCTAAATAGATTTTTTCTCCTTTTTTTGAAGTCGGATAAAAATCTTCTCTAAAGAAAAGCAGAAAAAACCATTGGCTTTGGACGGAGATGTGTCTATACTCTTGCCATTTTGACGTTATTTCGCCGACGTTATTTTTATTTATTAGTTCGCCTTTCCATACGTTTCGTGCCAGCTTATAATCAGACAGACATAGACCAGATCACCAGCTGGTTTACTGACTAAGACAAGATGGATGAGCTTCAGGATTTTTGGGTTATGATATAGGATTATGACTTTGACTTATGAACTTTTGTACTTACCCAGACAATGTACCTATCGGGTCATTTAAAGCACTTATAAAAGCGAAAGTTTATGTGTAAGTGTGTATGTCTGCACTCAACTCCATAACAGCCCGTTGGATTTTTTTAAAGTATGGGTGTTGTTTATATCCTGAATTAACAAATAGGCTATTTTCTACCTAGGAAAATATCGTGGTTTCTGTAGGATAGTGGGTGAAACCGAAAGGCACTGCTAGCTATAGCTACCATTAAAACAATACTGCAATTATTTATTTTATTTCACATGGAAATCCAACAGCTTCTAATTAACACATCTATAGACAAAACAGACAAAAAGATACACAAAACAGAACACAACACAAAAAGATGTTTCACTAATACAAACTTAATTATTGTGTAATGTCACGTTGCAACATCAACTTGGACCTGATAGATAAATAGTATTCGGAAAACAAACGTTCGAAGTATTTAACAAACGAGATAATAAGTTGATCATCAGAGAGAAAAAAGACATTTAATAAATTAATACAAAATTATAATTATAACCTCAACAAATTCAACGCTTCTTTTGAATTTTTACATTTTTTGCCGTTTTAGTATTAACTGTTTATACTTTTGATGTGTCAAAGAACTGTACAAAAATTATATTTTTAAAAGTATTTTGGTTCATAAAAAAAAGTCAACGTTTGATGTATAGTGCGGTTGAAATTAATTCATGTGCGAATTAATAATGTTATTTGGTCGACGCAACTACGCGCAACCGTGGTGGATCAGATGGCATTGTGAATAGTAGCTCCCTGTTGTTTGTATTATAACAACCGCCTCATAAAAAAATTGACTTTAGGGCTGGCTTCTCAACCTAAATAAACTGACTGACTCAGTGTTTAGTAATTAAGTGTGCGAGATTATCACATAACGAACGGAAGCAAAGTGCTCCACTAATATTTAACACTTCACCTGAAATTAAACACTTTTCATTTGTCCGAGGTCAAAGGTTTTTATTTTATCACGGATAATTCCGCGTTCACCAAACACCAAACTAAATTTAAAAAAACGTAGTCACCAAACGTCAGTAGCGAAAACTTTCGGAATTATCTCTTCACCTGAAATTTGTCAAGCAAAAGCACGTAGTACTCAAAAAAAAACTATTATATTTTTAAATTAACTCACTTCTCCTCAAAACGTGTTGGCGATGCATGCTGCACTCCTTCGGCATTCAAAAACGCGACGAACACATTTCCCACGATTAAAAACGTACTATTGTCTCGAGTTACAACAAAAACTGAAAAAAAAAACTCGAAGGAAATCTCCTTGTATTCTTATCAGCACGCGATCTGACGTCGACTGACGATAGCAATAGCTTACGTTTCATTGGTGTTGACATCATTTTTAGGGTGCCGTACCTCAAAAGGAAAAAACGAAACTCTTATCTCTTTCACTTTGTTGTCCGTCTGTCCGTCTGTCCGTCTGTCCGTCTGTCCTGCTGTCCTGCTGTCCGTCTGTCCTCTCAAGTACGCGTAAACGTATCAAGTTGAAATGTATATTAAATAGTTAGGACTACGGTTTCTTTCAGCTGTAAAAAAAAAAAAAAAAACTTGTAAATCAACGTGATAACAAGATATGACCGTTTATGTCGCATATTTTGCGGTTTCACAAGGGAATCAAAACCTATAGGGTACTTCCCGTAGAGTCCAATCATGAAATTTGCAAGAGGTAAGGTCTTACAGCACATATAAAGGAAAATATCCAAAAGTTGTTAATTTGAAGTAAAAAAATACTGTTTTGCAATTACAAACTTACATTTTGTAGTTGGTATGTATCGAAGAACCTTATTGTCGAAGAAGTTGACAAAGTTGCAAAGTTTAGTTTGTCTTTCAATATTTAAACTTTTTTTGTTTGGTCTCACGCTCTGAGGGTTTCATCCAACGGAACCCTCAGCGTGCGAGCCCTACTCGTACTTGTCCGGTTTTTTGTGTGAAAGATACTATGATTGTGGTACACACTACACAGTATGTGACAATAGACCTGACGCCGGTGTTTCAGAGTGCATTTTCGGTATTCCTTCCCTATCGTAAAACCTGACTAAACGGGAGCCTTTGGGATCTTACGTGGTTAGGTTCTAATCTACACTAAACAAACCCAGGGCGGACGAAAGTGCGGTGTGACCGGTTGTTTCACAATTTTTATCAATTACACAATTTTTATTATAATTGTCTATGGTCTAAAAGTCCAATGATGTTAATTAAATCTATAACAGGAATAATTATTTATTGCTTGATTGATAAATTTATTGCGAGTGTTTTTAAGAAAATGTATATTCTGAGAAGTTCTTAACTTTGGTGCTGGGAACTAAAGGATGATTTATGCTCGACCGTGTCGGGCACGAGCCGTGACCCGTACGAGGCGCGGACGAGGCACGGATTTTACGATATTCACGAACATTGTATATAGCGGTACATAAACAAGCAATTCAAGGCAAGGATGCAAAAGTTAGGTGCATGTGCTATCTAATAAAACAAGAAGAAGAAATTGATTTTCTTTTTTTTTTTTACATGCGGAAATCTTCAAAAGATAGCCAGCTGCATTGCAGTGAAGCCGGGTTATGCGAGATTGCACCCACTAAAACCTCCTCGGTGGGCGACCTCTGTGCCAGACAGAGGGCACCGGGATCTCCATAGGAACGCACCGGTATCCTCCTAGCACACTGGCTGAAGCAACGCTCCCGGGAAATGCTTAGGGCATTTCCGTTCCTCTCCTTTACAACGGCGTGGGCCACTCCACGCCGTTGTCTTCCCTGGGCTGGCTGAATGGGAGGTCAGATCCCCAAATCTGACCACACCATAAGCCCAAAAGCTTTTAGTCGGCTTTTAAGACGGGCCGATACCGAGGAAGTATTCTAAGACCCCTACTCCAGGGACAGATATCATTGAACCTAGAGTTCCTTTAACATTTACTTTAGTCATTTGACACACCGCTCGGCGCTCATGTTTTATTATAATAATACGAGAAAGTTTGTAAATATTTCTCGGTCAGCCGAGATCAATGCTAATGTGTTTATATTTTTAAACTGTGATTCACAGGAATTATGCATAAGCGCTGTACACATTGGACGTCTGGATCTGAGTTGGTAGATATTTTGAGCCGAGGCGAACGCGTCGCGTCAAAACAAGATAAAGAAATTACGAACGTAAGAGTTCTTTTTAAGCCGGTTATTCTTACTATATAGTTCGTCAGTAGAGCAAAGCGAGACGGAGTCGCGCGCACGCATTTGTTTTGAGGCTTCCGTACCGAAAGGGTACAAACGGGACCTTATTACTGAGCCCATGTTGTCTGTCTACTGTCTGGCTGTCTGATACAGCCGTTTAAAGGCAGGACGTCCGTCCTGCCTTTAAACGACTGTATCTTTCGAACGGAAATAGCAGGCCAGTTGAAATTTTCACAGAATATGTAATGTTACAGCGGATTAACTAAAAAATAATAAAAAAGTAAAAACGAAAGGGGGGTGTCACCATACAATAAACGTATTTTTTAACGTATTTTTGTATTAGCTCTAATATAAAAATGGTAATACGTACAATGTCAAACTTGGCATGATTATGGTACACACTTTAAAGTATAACAAAAAAAATATAAATAATGGCCAAGTGCGAGTCGGTGACAAGTTTCTGTTCATTACCAAGTTATAACTGGTAATTACATTTTTGAATTTTGTCGTGATACGGAACCCTCAGTGCGCGAGCCCGACTCGCACTTGGCTGGTTTATTTTATTGAAAAATGAAGATTTTTGAATTTGTGTTACGTTTATAATTTCATAATATAATAACTGATTATTCCTAATAATTGTTGAATTGTATAAGTCAGCCTAAGATGATGGCAGATCGCCAACAAGTCTATTCAGCATCAGCGAGATAAACAAACATGGCAGCAGCGTCCGTCATAGCTAATTTGCAATGGGCCGTTTGTAAATGCCCCAATGACATCTCTTAATTGCATTGTTGGCGATAGTTTAAGCACCACACTTAACTTCTTTTATTAATATGGCCAAAAAATAACTCTATTAGCTTGTCTTTACGCAGCTCTATGCGTTCCATGCATTGTGTGTTTTTATTGTAGCCTTATATTATTTCAGATTTGTATTTAAAAATATTATGTACCTACGTATATCAGTCTCTGGCAGCCATATCACAAGCTTTGTTTAGTTTGGGGTCAGATGACCGTGTGTGCAAAAATGTCCCGAATATTTATTTTTTATTTCAAATAATATTTTCTTTAAACGCTTAACTGTTGTTTCTCTCGCACGTTGCGTTTTATGACAGTTCCATGGGTATTTAGGCAATTTTGTATTCGTGTATGCAAAACCTTTAGTGCTAATGAAATAAAATCAAAGCAGTTTTCGAGTGGAACGCGCGCACCGCCGCGTTAATGTTGTTCTTCATTACATCAATAACACTGAAGTTTATGCACAGGCTTAAACAAAATGGAACTGTTAAAAACTCCAAAGTGCTAAAATAATGATTAACGATAGAACAAATAAAATCTCAAGGGTAATTGTTATAGAAACGAGAATAAAATCACTCAATGTCACAAACGTATCATCCTGCTAACAAATTTTAAGAGACGCGTATATATAAAGAATATTAAATGAAAGGAGACACACATGAAATCAAGAAAATGAAATAAGAACACAACATAGGAGGCATGAAATGTAAGACATAATATATTTTTCATTAGATGAGCTTGCGTTTGTCTACCTTGCTTGATTGTAAGGAAATAAGTAAAAATAGAACACCATGTGTGTCCTCCGAAAGAAATCTACTCATGTACAGAAAACAAAATAAACATTACAGGAGATACATTATAAAATAGTGCAAGACTATTTACCCTTTATGTTTAAAACGTTAAACAAATGATTGCTTTTATAAATATTTAAGTTTCAAATAATGTTATGAACAAATCTGTGAAGGACCCTTGGTATATTGAAATGCTGATATTAAAACATAACTTGGACTTTGAGATTGTGTTGTTGGTTTCATTGCACTTTTGAAAGCATCTATAGAAATGATTGCTTTTATAAATATTTAAGTTTCAAATAATGTTATGAACAAATCTGTGAAGGACCCTTGGTATATTGAAATGCTGATATTAAAACATAACTTGGACTTTGAGATTGTGTTGTTGGTTTCATTGCACTTTTGAAAGCATCTATAGGCAACCTAAAGGAGAAATTAGCTCTGTAAAATCAGGGGAATATGGTTCAATTTACGTTTGTTTACAGTATCAGCTTTAACTTCAACAGACGTCAAGCAAAATATTGAATGTAGCTTCCGTGCAGCAACGAGGTGCATAGTAAGTCGTTGTATATTTCAAAGCAGTAGGAGTTTTAAAGAATGCTGATGAAAGGATGGAAGCTGATGGAATTCAACTTACGATAAAATAGTTTTCAAGTAAATTTCTTACAACTTAATTAACAATCTAATTGTTTGATCTAGTCTTAAAATAAACCGGCCAAGTGCGAGTCAAGCTCGCACACTGAGGGTTCCGTACCACCACAAAATTCAATAACGAAATTACCAGTTATAACTTGGTAATAAACAGAAACTTGTCACCGACTCGCACTTGGCTATTATTTAATATTTGTTGTTATACTTTAGAGTGTTTACTATAATCATGCCAAATTAGACGCTTGTATACGTATTACCATTTTTGCATTAGAACAAATACAAAAATACATTAAAAAATACGTTTGTTGTATGGGGCCCTTTTGTTTTTTATTTTTTTACTTTTATTTTATTTTTCAGTTAATCCGCCATATTTACATACGCCATATTAACATTACATATTCTGTGAAAATTTCAACTGGCTATCTATTACGGTTCGAAAGATACAGCCGTTTATAGGTAGGACAGACAGACGGAAAGACAGACATCGTAGGCTTAGTAATAGGGTCTCGTTTTTACCATTTGGGTACGGAAACCTAAATATCAGAACGTTTCGAGATCAACAGTCTGATTGTCACACGTTTTTGGAGGTCTTGTTGTCATAATAATATATTATGGTTATATAGGTACTGTGTATCCGGATCCTTGATCGTGCCAGGGTGTATTCAGAAGTAGCTGGCCACCTATTTAGATACCTATCAAACAGTAACACCTCTAGTATTACTGTTTGATTTTATAGGATGTTAGTGAACCAATTTCTGCGGACGAATGTCTATTTGATTTTCTCTCGTATACCAAGAATCGTATACGGCTTGAATAGAAAGGAAATGATGGAATCTTGAGTATTGTTGAGTGTTTATTGTGTTTAGGGGCGTATGAAATGAGGCTAAGCCGGGATCTGGAGCGTATTCACGATTTGCCATATATTTTTCTCATAAATGAATTCCCATAATATTTCCAGTTGGTCCTACCCACAGAAAATAGAAGTAAACTGAGAAGTAAATAGAACGGAAATGAGAAGGAAAATCTGTCGCCAGGCATTATGACAGAACCTTGATTGAACATTCTTATTTAGTCAACGCGTCGAACTCCGCATCCAAAGAACTTGGACCTTACTTTTTTGGGTTAGGTACTCAAAGTTCTTTGTCCGCATCACAGTTGCTAACTGATTTCGAATGACTGACGTTTCGTTTATATGGGTGCAACTGGCTACAACAAATTTCTTACAAAAATGTCATGACAGCCGTACTAATTTAAACAAAACAAATCTTTTCATTTGTCCTACCTATTTAAATTTTACCTAGCGACGTTTTCGAATTTTATGAAAATTGTGAATATGAAAAAATGCACATAACTTACAATGCTTGCGTAATTTTTTTATACTATGGATATTAATTTATTTTAATGGTGGCATTGATTTGGAGCGTGTTACAAATCACGGTAACAGGGCCAACAAAGCCAACAACTCTGATGAGAACCAACATAGCACAAATAGGTAGTCTATTCATGTTGTGTTGGATTCGGAACGTACACCTAACGTCGTCTATACAAGGATTTTGTATTCCCTTGAGGGTGGGTATATAAGTCCTTGCGACTATCACAATGAAAAGTGCGTTTTTGGTGCCAACGTGAAAATTTATATATCTCTTCATTGTATTATTTTCTTACACCTGTGTATTTTTGACTATTAATGTGTAATAATGGTCGATTATTATTTATTAAATGTTCTTGAGTCTGCATGGGCAAGTAATATACTTAATGAGATGAAATTGTATTTTCATTGAGATTCTAAAACTCCATAAAAGCCTCTCTCCATAGAAGTCTTCACTAATTTACTGGGCATAAATAATACATATGTCAGTAAAATACACGGTTTAGCTTGCCCAGAAAAGGGCAAACAAATAAAACAATTAAATAGCGGCTGATCTGAAAAAAAAAACTAAATATACCTAATAAGTATAACTGAAAAGTTCATACTATACTGGTATAACTTTGCCGAGACACTGATTTTCCGCTGTAAAATGAACCCCCAGAATATGATATGACTTAGATGTGACTTATTGTAAGTATTACTTGTGGTATTACCAAAATTTTGGGAATTGTTAAAACAAAGTGTGATTTTGATTGATATAATTATTTTGATAAAGTCTCTACAATAAAAATAGGCGGTGAATAGTTTTCGTCGGTAGCTTGAGAAAATTATTGACATTACGTTTTGAGACGCGTAACATAATTTATTCTTTGACTTCATTATCGACAAGTACTTAGCATCGATATGATTGGAGATTGGCAGAAATCTTGTCTTACCACGGTTACTTACTTAAAACCTACTGCCAACAATGCTAAATTGATCCTAACCAATAGTAACGTGCAATTAGCTGCTGTAAATTCCAATCATAGCTCTACATAGTGACGAGACGACACCATTTATTGTATTATGTCAAACAATGCGTAAATGGGTCACAGATAAAAAAAACAGATGATAAACTTCTTAGAGATTGTTTTGTCTTTCCTCCTGAGACAAAGGCATCCAACATCTTGTAAAGCCAGTGTAAAGTTACTTTGAATAAATATCGTTAAAAAAAGTCATAGTCACAGTCAAGCAAAGTTAGTCACGGGCAATTTGTAGTCATGCCACATTACTGTGGCATGACTACGTGTTTTCTAACTCTAAAGCGTCTACATAACGTCTCCACCACTTTATAACGTCTCCACCACTTTATTAAAGTGGTGGAGACGTTATGTAGACGCTTTAGAGTTAGAAAACACGATGAAAAGATACGTTTCATTTCTACTCATTGTATTAACCCACTCGAACACGTTAACAAGCACGTAATAAATAATAATCCACCGTTAATACACATTGTATCTCGCAAATACACAGGTTTGGGAATTCAACTCACGTTGGTGCCTAAACTCCGAAGTAATGTTTCTAGACAGTCTACTTAAAACTTAGTAATTTTTTTATTTATTTTTTTACTTTCGCGATTTGAACACATGTTTTAAATGTTTATCAGGACTTATTTATCACGTATTAATTAATTTAGGTAAAAATATCAGTCAGCTCGTGACCACGGCCATTGTAACATGGTCGAAACGTCGAGCGAAGGGTACACCTACATATTTTTACCTAAATTAAATAATACGTGATAAATAAGTCCTGATAAACATTTAAAACATACTTAAATCTTGTTTGATTTGGAATATGTAATTTTTTTTTATATTAGTTACCTGTCATTTAAAAAAAAAATGAAAAAAGAAGTTAACTGTCAATGTCCAAAAAAGTATAAAAATTGACAATTGAAATGGTAGATAAAAAATAAGGTAGAGTGCTTTTCATGAAAGAAGTCCCCCAGACGCGGCGCTGTCATCGCGTATCAATCACTATCAGTATCATTTCTCGAGTAGAACTTTAACAACTTTTGGCATCGTACACGACTCTTTAACGATGGAAAATTAATAAAAATCTCACTAGCGTCCAAACACAGTAACAACACCTGACAACTAAGACATGGAAATTTAGTTCCGCTGTTTGCCGTGGGACTTCTTTCATGAAAAGGACTCTAAAAATTGAAATTGTAATTTTCCATCTCTCCCGCCAAAAATTTAAACAATTGAAACGCGGCATGATTATTGGATTGATTAGATAAAACACATGTTATTTTAAAGTATCTGAATATATGTTTCTAATTTTCACTCAGTGATTATTATTCATTTTATTTTTACACAGTGACTTATCTCCAATAATGTGTGCGAGATATAACTCTGACCTTACGTTTTATATAGTCTGTGATCAGTGTTTCAGTATCGCTTGGCACCGAGTCACCAAGAATGAGCGGTAAATTGTAGTGACGTAACTGTGACGTTGAAGGGCGTTGTTATTTGTACGAAGACAATGTTGTCACGTCGAATTTATTCGGACAAGTCACTCGTGTCTTATTATATACAGGGCTACGCGGAAAGGGGCCCGTACTACTCATCATTATAATCCACTTGATCGCGCATGTTGTCATAATGCCCTTTTGCACGAGTAAGCCACGTCGGTCGCGGGAGTGTATCGAATGGCGGCTTGTGATTGGAGACTCAAAAGTCATTCATTCAATTCGCGCCTAGGATTGGCCCGATCGAAAAAAGCCCGCTCGGCTTCTGAAAAATTTTGTACCTTTTCATCGCGCGGGGCAAAAGATGGTGTGGGGGGGGGGGGGGGTGTGTGACCAAATATTATCTGTTCCTTAGAAAATGGTCATTGACACTCGACAAAATGTATGGAACAGCTGATTTTATTTCCCCCCCCCCTCCCCCCCCGATTTCATGGCTGTTTCCATAGTAAAAGTTGTTAACAAACATGAGTACAATGACCTCCTTTCGGTTTTGTACAGTCTATGCGTAACCCTGTATACCTACATGGTGGCTATGCACTAGGTACGTATCGCACGTGTTGTTATGTAAGCGTAAGATCATTGTGTGAGCGTGTTTGTTCTCAGTCAGCAGGAAATATATATGTTGTCACTCATTGGTATATACTCAGGATATAATATTTATGTACTATTGCTGTCACTTGTCACTCTTATTTATATGGAACAGACAGGGACAAAAACACCAAAAACAATGCAATTTCATCAACGACTTTGTATACCCCACAGGTATACCCTTTGAATTTCATGAACAATAAACAAAAGTTTTCTTTTTCCTGGGTGGGTTTTGGCGTCTCACGTCTTGTGCATTTGTCAGTGCCAAGTGCTTAAATAATTTCAATAAATATCGTCCAACACAGTCAGTCAAACAAATAAGTCACGGTCAAGTGCGAGTCATGTGCCAGACAAGTGGTGTAGACATTACTGGACGCTTCTGTGAAGTTTTGAAAACAACACGAAAAGATTCGTATTCACCTCATACAACATTATAAAAACATTATAAATATTCTCACGTTGTTGGCGCCAATAAGCAGCTATGTAGTATGCTAGAGTAACAATAGTATTGACTACTGACGTAACGCGTGAGATAACAGGCCAGTAGCTTGTTTTTCGAGCTGTTATCGTTTATCTAGGTAGAAACGTAGACAGGACTATTGATTTTCACCCGATCCTCTACAATTTGATAACCGAAACTAAGATAAACATATTCATCCATAGATACTTTAGATACAAACACCACTAGACCTCTCTAAATTGTAATGCGTCTGAGTCTACCTAAAGTAGCTAACAGACGAGTAGAAATTTTACTCTTTCTCTCCCGTTGCTTGGACGGCGGGCCGTCAATCAAGTCCGTCTTGTCTGTTAGCTACTTTACGATGTTCTGGTTTTCCGTATTTCGCGACGAAAATCATAAGTACATCAAACATGCGTATGGGAATGTCTCAGAATCAGAATAATTTCTTGTCAAGCTGTGTAGGTAAGTAAGGTAGTCATCATCAGCCAGAAGACGTCCTGCTGAACATAGGCCTCCCCTTTAACCTCCACACTGAACTACAGCCTGCCTTTTGCATCCATTGGATGCCCGCGACTCTCACAATGTCGTCGGTCCATCTAGTGGCAGGCCTACCTACGCTGCGTCTTCCGGTTCGTGGTCTCCACTCCAGAACCTTTCTTCCCCATCGGCTATCGGTAAGGTAGTAAGTAAGTAAGGTAGTAGTAGCTTTTAATTATCAATTTAAAAAACCGACTACAATATTAGTAGAATATGCAATTTCGGTTAATTACTTTGATGACGATATTATGTTGATGAATATTAACGAATTTCCCAGTTATTATGATTTAAAAGCCAAACTACTTAACCGATTTTATTATGGAAACTGACGTGGTTTTCACACATTTAAACATGCGTTTTCGTGTTTTATTTTTATTTTTTTCGTGTTTTTTTTTTATAGTCGGAGTAACCAGCTTAATCTTACGTTTATTATGGAAACTGACGTGGTTTTCACACATTTAAACATGCGTTTTCGTGTTTTATTTTTATTTTTTTCGTGTTTTTTTTTATAGTCGGAGTAACCAGCTTAATCTTACGTTTATTATGGAAACTGACGTGGTTTTCACACATTTAAACATGCGTTTTCGTGTTTATTTTTTATTTTTTTCGTGTTTTTTTTTTATAGTCGGAGTAACCAGCTTAATCTTACGTTTATTATGGAAACTGACGTGGTTTTCACACATTTAAACATGCGTTTTCGTGTTTTATTTTTATTTTTTTCGTGTTTTTTTTTATAGTTGGAGTAACCAGCTTAATCTTACGTGAGTAATCCCGTGTAATATAAATAAAATACTGAACCGATTTTGATCAAATTTCTATGCAACCAATAATTTTCCACAGGTTCATTTTGAAGGAGTTCTGAGGTAAACATAAAAACAACATAAAAAACAACTGAATTGAGCTGAGCTCAACTTGATTGATTGATCCTTTTTTGAGAACCCTCTCCTTCTATGAAGTCGGTTAAAAATATTTTATAACTAAACAGCTTCGTCATTAACGGACATAGGTATTATATTTTTTATTACTCGAGCACGTTCATGAATACTAAGTAAAATAATAATTCCCCATTAAAAATACACAGGTTTGGGAAGATAATACCTACAATAACACCTACAATACATGTACACATGTACACCTACAATAACATGTTTCTACTTACATGTTGACGCCAAAACTTATCCACACGTCCTTGACAACTTATACTTATTTGAGTCGGTTTTTTATTTTTGAAACTAGCTACGCCCGGCGGCTTTAAACGCGTTATATCCGGGATAAAATCACCTAAATCACCTTACTCTTTACAACATCGGCTATCTGTCAGTGAAAGATGAAAGGAATGTAACCTCCTTGAAGCAACCTCCTTGTTAGCGACAGCAACCTCCTTTGACTTAGATGTCAATATATATTTTTTCTATGATGTAATAATTATATCAATGTATGTATAGATATAGATGTCTATAGATGTGGTATAGATTTAAATTTTTGTTCTTTATTGTAGGAAATAAGTAAAAGACCAAAAAAAAACAATGATCTTCATCGAAAAAAAAAATAATGATCCGATCGCTACCAACCTTCACAGGACCACTCGCTGGGCTAGTCTAAAGTTTGCCTAAAAATTGTATCAAACAATCGGTCCAGCCGTTTCGGAGTCCGCATAGGGAACATACATACATAGGTAATTAGGTACATAAATACATATACATACATAGCTAGGTACATACACACATCGCCTTTTATATAAATAAAGGTGGATAGATTACCTGTTTTCCAACTTGTAGCTGTAACAAGATACTTACAAACTACTTCGTTGAAACACCTACTTCCATAGTTCCATCGAAGTGAAATTTAATATTTGCTTACTCCTAGATTCCACTGCGGGTAGAGTGACAGGAAACTACGTAAATGCCATAACTTTAGAACATAGTTTAAGACTCAGATCAGACAAATGAAGGAGATATGCTTTTGGACAATTATCGTTCGAGTTCAAATGTCCATGTTTCTCCCACTTTTTTTTACTATACCACTAAACGGCTTTTCGCAAAAAATGTAGGTACGGCACACTTACTAATTTATTCACGCACATTAAGAAATAAACAATCTAAAGTAGGGCCAATTTAGCAGGTCACATTTGACATCTGTCAGTCTAATGTACCTATATTAGACAAAGTAAACCGTAAAATTGCTTTCTTTTGTTATTAATACAATAAATATGTATTTTTTTTAAATACCTTTAAAACCTTTATACCTTTGAAAAAATCTATAATATCGTTTTAAGGTTCCGTTGTTGAATTATTATGAAATGTTAAATATGATCTATTTAATACCCTACCCTACTTTAAATCATCATCATGATTTCAACCATAGAACGTCCACTGCTGGACTTAGGCCTCCCCTATCAATCTCCAAAAGAGCCGGTTGGAAGCGACCTGCATCCAGTGTTTCCCTGCGATCTCTTTTAGGTCGTCTGTCCATCTTGTATAGGTGGGCTTCTTACGCTGCGCTTACCGGTCCGTGGTCTCCATTTGAGAACCTTTCGGCCCCATTGGCCATCTGTTCTGCGTGATATGTACCCTGCCCACTGCCACTTAAACTTAAAATACCAACTTTAAATGTCCACATGCAAAAAAGAACGGCAAGGCCGTCTGCAGGGCGGACTAAAGTAATGCATTCGCACCCGTCACGACATATCTCTCTTGTTTGTCTGATCTGAGAGCATTAATATCTTACTGACCTACAAAACATGCATTGTGATATTTGTATTGTTCATACAAACGTTCAATGTTCTTCAACTCTACCATTTAATATACATTAAATTAACAGGAGATTAGGAAGTAATAACGCAATTATAGGATCGGCTTTTGCTCATGCTACGCGAGAGCTTACTTACACACACTATGAAACAATATTTAATTTATGAACAGGTAACAACAGGTAACAAAGAGTTAATTATACCAAATAATGGGAATTATTTGTTTGTTTGAATTATTTCTCCCACTAGGTGGAACGACGACATTGTGAGAGTCACGGGCATCCAGTGGATGCAGAGTGCAGACTGTCCTTCAGTGTGGAGGTGCCTATGTTCAGCAGTGGACGTCTTCAGGCTGATGATGATGATTTGTTTGAAATCATTGCAGTTTATTCCGACTACTTTCCACTAGTTTATCTCCGTTTTTAGGGTTCCATAGAATCAACATAGAACAAGGAACCTTTGTAAGTTCCTTTTGTCCTAATTCTTTGGAATTTTCTACTTAGTTTACTATACTTGTTAGACGTGAAACTGCACAATTTAAGTATTAAAAAGTATACCTAAATTTTAATTTTAAAAATATCATCATCATCGTCATCGTCATTATTAGCTTATCACGTTCCCACTGCTGGGACACAGGCCTTATCTCAGAGAGAGAGAGAGAGAGAGAGAGAGAAAGAGAAAGAGAGACAGCCCTAATCCACCATGGCTCAGTGCATGTTGGAGAAAGTCACAAGTCTTTGAACTTTTGAAAATTATAGTTTTAGTTAACAATAAAAAAATATTAATTTTGTAGTTTAGGGGTGGCTCTGGTACATGTAAAATGGAATGAAAATTATTTTTCGGTGCACCCCCTCGTGTATGCAGTATGGAACCTTACTATTTATTAAAACGGAACTCTATATATGCATGTATTGACACGCTCTTGGCCATTATGCTATTTTCATCCCGTTTTGCATCATGTCTAGCGTCATAAAGTTCAGTAACGGTCATCGTTTATTAAAACAGTTTCCATGCGGCAACAACTAAAAGACTCAAATGCATGATAAAACAGCAAAACGCTACATTATACAGATCTTATTCAGCGTGTCCCGTATCGTATTACTTTTTGAAAATCGACTTCGAACTAAAAAGGACTTCGGACACGGTTTTCAAATAAAATTACTTCAGCACTTGACGTTTTCGTGAAAAACTTTATTATGCAAATTGGGACTTCGAATAAGCATCTCTTTGGAAAATATTTCCTTTGGTTTCCAGTTTCAGTTTGTTATTTTTTATTCAAATCACAAGGACGTTAGTTTGGCATAACTTTGACTAAAATAACAATTGGCTTATTGAATCGCGATTTTAGTTGGTCTGGATGTTTTATGTATTTGTACCGGCCTCATTCAGAATGCAAAAATATATACTTTTCTCTTATCATGCCCGTAAAGTTCTTGTTTACGAGTATGCTCGGTGTGAGCGGAGTAAAACTGTTTTTATGCTCTAGTGTATAAAAGTCTGCTTTTTGTGTACTAGTGCATAAAACTGAGTCTTTTTTTAATTGTATAAACAGGGCCAGTTTCAAATAATTTCATGTAGGAAATTTTCTTGGGTTTTTAATAAATACGTATAGATCAGGACCCATTAAGCAAAATAGTAGTAAATAGTAAAATAAATAAAAGTTTGTACGTATTTTTTAGATTTTCAAACAATAATAATTTATTCTCTTATTTGCAGAAATAAAGCGAATTGAGGCATTTTTTAAAAATATGATTTACCTTCGTGAACTCAGCACTGGCACTGTCTAGTATTCCACTGTTCTGTTATCTTATCACAAGATAATTTTACTATAAAATAAAACAAATACACAAAAATGTGACATAACATACCTGTACATTCCTCGAAGTCAAACTCCATTGCAAGTATTGCAACTCCAAAGCGAAACCCAACTTACTCACCAAACTACACATAGTCGACACAATTTTTTGCCATGATCACTTAAAAACACCACTCCAAAGAAAGCGTCACACAATACAATAACTGATCGGTTATCATATAAAATCACTGCAAAGAGTAGAGATGCGGTAATCCGTTTGCGAATTTGTCGATAAATTTTAATTTGATGCGTGGAATCGAAACCGTGGTAAATTGTAAGCGGTTTATACGACAATGAAGTATCGCTAACTAGGCTTTAGTGTTGGTGAACGCGTTATCGCTTACTGGAATACGATACAGCAGTAAACAAAGCAGTGGCAGTTTGTACTCATCAAACGCCTGCGCGATATGCCGAGGACACTTTTAACATTCTTTTTGTAAGCACTGAATTCGGAGGAAATAAAATCGCCAGTATCGGTTGCTTCCAAAGACTAGTAGCTTTACTTAGTCAGTGGTTGCTTCACTCAAATACGAAAAAAAACGAATAACTTTTAGCCCAGAAATGTCTGAAACAAAACGAAAAACCGATCAAAACTCGTAGGTACTAAGGGTACAGAAATTACTGAAATCTCCAGAATAAGAAATGTTGCATACGATAATAAACAAATTTACACTTAGCCGCAATCCAGTGTTCCTCTACGAACGGTATTTATTTATGTCGTATTCACATATTCAAGCCTTCACTAACACATTGAAGTCACACTATGGCACGTTTTGCTGCGTTCTCATAATTTTACACTCGCGTAATTTTACACCTTCCCATCCTGTTACAAAAGCTATTATCTTTTTAATGTACTATACGTTGCGTTGTAATTTATGCAGAAAGGTCGACTGATAAGGAGCCGCCGCATGCCGCCGCCACGCGTGTACTGATCTCTTTATACTATTCATAATGTGCTAGAAGTTTGGACTTGTTTTGATAAAACATTGACATATTTGCGCTTTCAATTTGTTGATACTCAAACTCAAGGTTTTATAATAGTTAAGTCTGAGAAGTATTTGTTATGCTACTGTAAGTAAATACATCCAAATAAGCGTTAAGGTATCATTTTAAGGGTTCCGTACCCAAAGGGTGTAAACGGGACCCTATTACTAAGCTTACGCGCGCGTCCTCTGTCCGTCCATCTGTCTGTCTACCTTTTAACGGCTTTATCTTTCGAACCCTAATAGATAGCCAGTTGATTTTTTATAGTAATACGCTTGCGTTAGACCGCCAACTCACCTGATGTTAAGCGATGATGCGGTCTACGATGGAGAATGCTTGCGTAGAAGAAAGCGATTTACACTTGATTTGAAGACACCCAGATTGATCGGGGACTATCGGGGAACACCCATTCAGGCAGCGCATTCCACAGACATCAGTTCCCATCATAAAAGTGGAATCAAAGCGTTTTGCACGGGTTTTCGGAATACCAACCATGAAGCGGTTTCACCATTTCATGCCCACTCTGGCAGTCCGATAAAAAAAATTAACAGGAGGGAATTAAATAATGCAGATAATCATGATTAGACATTTAGATGGGTAGATAGAAAAACTCTTTATTCAAATTCACACTAGAAATTACACACAGAGGCTAAAAAAAACTCATGCAACAACTGGCAGCGTTATCGCTAAGATCAATCTCTTCCAAATGTCAACTCTTTGTCTTCCAGGCAACTTTAGGATGGAGAGGATTCATTTAAAAGTGTGTGCAATAAATATTCATCATCATTTCAGCCATAGGACGTCCACAGCTAGACATAGGCCTCCCCATCGATCTTCAAAAGGGCCGGTTGGAAGCAGCCTGCATCCAGCATTTTCCTGTGGTCTCTTTTGGGTCATCTGTCCTTTCCATCTTCTGGGTGGATGTCCTACGCAGAGCTTACCGGTTCGTGGTCTCCATTCGAGAACCCCGGCCCTATCGGCAATGAATATAAAAATTCCAAATTTTTATGTAAATCGTAGACGTTTTGGTCTACCCATTGTTCCTAAGGTCGTGTGAGTTGGGTATTTATAGGATAGGCATGTTTCGCAACTAGTGACATAATTTACTACCTCCTTGTGTAGACTTGGCCAGAAATATTTAAGACTCAAACGCTTGTGCGTTTTAAAAATACCAAAATGGCCAGATGTCGGTTCTGAATGATTTCGGGAGATAATATCTAGACGATACTCCAGCGGTATTACCTCTTTCCATTCAAATTCTCTTGTTAGTGGATTTAGCGATTTAATGTAACGGAAGAGCTTACCTTTAGCAACGCGATAGTTTAAGAAGGATGTAGGCGTACTTTGGCATCCGTTAAATATACTCAAGTACCAGGAATCGGTAGTCTGTGGTGCAGAAGTGTTTGGTGCAGCGTTAATGGCAGAAATGGGAACGGAGCGGCTTAAGCTGTCTGGGACAACATTTTCAGTACCCTTTCTATGTTTTATTTCAAGGTTGAAGGCAGAAAGTCGCACTTCCCTGACAAAACACTCAATCGATACTGGGGATGCTGCCCCCATTCGTCAACGGTATTACAGAATGTCACCTGAGAAACAACGTCTTCTCGTTGAACAGCTAGACGAAATGTTGAGGGAGGATATTGTTGAGCCATGCGAGAGCCCGTGGTCTTCTCCAGTCCTCTTAACCCCTAAGAAAAACGGAGAACTGCGTTTCTGTCTCGACAGCAGAAAACTAAACGCCGTGACGAAAAAAGACGCTTACAGCCTACCTTACATTTCGGAAATTCTGGACAATCTACGGGATGCGAAATATTTGTCAAGTATTGATCTTTCCAAAAGTTTTTGGCAGGTTTTAATCCAAGAGGAGGATAGACAAAAGACAGCTTTTTACATTCCATCCCGCGGCACCTTTCAATTCAAATCTATGCCATTTGGACTCACTAACGCACCTGCTACTCAACAGAGATTAGTCGATAAATTATTTTATGGGCCAGAGTTTGAACATAGGGTCTTTGTATTCGTCGACGACATCATAATTGTATCTGACAACTTTGAACAGCACATTTCATTATTAATGCGTGTCCTGGGAAAACTAAAGATGGCGAACCTTACGATCAACTTTGAGAAGAGTCAATTTTTCAGGTCGCAGCTTAAATACCTCGGGTATATTGTAGACTCAGACGGCTTGCACGCTGATCCAGAAAAAGTAGAGTCTATAATAAACTATCCTACCCCTACTAATCGCAAAGAAGTAAGGCGATTTATAGGAACCGCGTCATGGTATCGCAGGTTCATTCCTAACTTTAGTAGTCTGTCCTCACCTTTGAATAAGCTGACATCGCAAGGGAAAACTGCAGCACCTTTTGCGTGGTGTCCTGAAGCTGATAAGGCATTCAAGGAACTCAAAAAGTGCCTTGTTTCTGCACCTATACTATCCTGCCCAGACTACGCCCAATCTTTTCAAGTTCACACAGACGCGAGTGACTATGGAATCGGCGGTGTGCTCACTCAGACACTGGATGGGCAGGAAAAAGTCATAGCGTACATGAGCAAATCCTTGTCCCACCAGGAGCGCAACTACAGTGCTACTGAACGCGAGGCGTTAGCCGTGCTCATCTCTATCGAGCACTGGCGTTGCTACCTAGAAAACGGCCTCAAGTTCACTGTTTACACTGACCACTCATCTCTTAAATGGTTTTTAAATTTAAACAACCCAACAGGGAGATTAGCTCGATGGGGCGTACGACTTTCTGCCTTCAACCTTGAAATAAAACATAGAAAGGGTACTGAAAATGTTGTCCCAGACAGCTTAAGCCGCTCCGTTCCCATTTCTGCCATTAACGCTGCACCAAACACTTCTGCACCACAGACTACCGATTCCTGGTACTTGAGTATATTTAACGGATGCCAAAGTACGCCTACATCCTTCTTAAACTATCGCGTTGCTAAAGGTAAGCTCTTCCGTTACATTAAATCGCTAAATCCACTAACAAGAGAATTTGAATGGAAAGAGGTAATACCGCTGGAGTATCGTCTAGATATTATCTCCCGAAATCATTCAGAACCGACATCTGGCCATTTTGGTATTTTTAAAACGCACAAGCGTTTGAGTCTTAAATATTTCTGGCCAAGTCTACACAAGGAGGTAGTAAATTATGTCACTAGTTGCGAAACATGCCTATCCTATAAATACCCAACTCACACGACCTTAGGAACAATGGGTAGACCAAAAGACTGCTGCCGCCCTTATCAAATGTTAAGTATCGATTTAGTTGGACCCCTTCCTGCAAGTAGAAAACAGAACACATTCCTTCTTGTAGTAACGTGCTGTTTTTCTAAATATTGCCTACTTTTCCCAATCAGACGAGCTACATCGGACATCATATGCAGAATCTTAGAAGAGAGAGTCTTTCTCGTCCATGGTATTCCGAGTACTATAATCATGGACAATGGGAAACAATTTACCAGCAATATGATGCGTAATTTATTTTCTCAATACAGTATTCCTAACGTATACTATACCCCACTCTATACGCCACAGATCAATACAGTAGAACGATACAACAGAACCATAATGACAGTTGTATCCACTTTCGTTGAAAACGACCATAGATCTTGGGACACTAACATTCCCAAGATACAATTTGCCCTGAACAGTGCCGTAAATGAGGTAACTGGTTTCACACCTTCATTTCTGGTTTTCGGACGTGAACTACCAAGCGATGGCTCTCATTACGTTGATGCTGATTTAGAGAACCAAATTATATTTGTCCCTCGTGATACCTATGCCGAAAACTTAGGTGCACTGCAGAAAATATTTGATAAGGTGCAACTCTCACTTATTAAAGCTCACTCCCGTAATGCTACTAACTATGATTTGCGCCGCAAAAATGTTGATTTCGCTGTAGGCGACATAATATGGAAACGCACATTTTATCAGAGCGACAAGGACAATAAATTTTCTAAGAAATTGGCTCCAAAATTTATTAAATGTCGCATAATAGCTAAAAGATCCAAACTCGTCTATGATCTTGAGGACATGTCAGGTCGTAAATTGGGAACTTGGCATGTCAAAGACTTTAAACTCGCTTAGATAGCTAGTTCACTGGATTTTTTCCAGAAAAAATCCTAACCTAAAAAGGGGGGTATGTAACGGTTCCTTATCCATCAGGATGTTTTCTCTATAAACATCAATTTAAAATACAAAGTTTATTATTTGTTTTAATTATCACTAACCTACTAACCCTTTTTACTACTGTTATTTTTAACTACCTTATATTACCTAAATAACTCGAATGCTGTCTTTGCGAATGTAATTTATAAAGTCACGCGCCTCAGCCAATGAGCTAGCGACGCTTGGACGCGGGAACCAACCTAACGGCCGTGACTCACCTGATCGCCTGGCGGACAGACACGCTGGATTTTGGCCGAGACCGCACGTACATAATCTCGCCACTTATTATATATTATCAATTATCAAATCTGTGATTCTGTGCCTTGTGTTTACCCCGAATTGGGTGAGTGTTTCATGGATTCATTGTAGTTCTGCTTTCAATCGTGTGAATGACGTGAGTATATTCAGATATGTTCGTGCGTCGTACTAACGGCCATTTTATTTAACTCACTGTACTATTTCATTCGAAATACTGCTTGAAATGTGTTTATGACAAATTCAGATTCTAAACTCAAATAGCATAAACCTTTACTTATATTTTAGCTATTTTTCTGGTTTACATTACCGAACCGTTACCTCCTTGTTACGAGCATGTCTGAATGTACCTAGATAGTTTTAATCAGTAATTACTATTGTATCATATTAACTGCTAAATCTATTATACGTTGTAGTATGTGTACTATGTACAAGTTGACTGCCTCATCCTAGACACTATTCATTGCATTAGATTCACTTGGTACTTGTTTTAACTTCGAGCGACTTAAACGGATGTGGCAGTCAAACTCCGAAAGTGGACAATTTCTAAGACGACCAATAATGTGAACTTCCAGGGTTCACCCGCACCTCTGTTAGCTGCCCTACTGCTCCATCACTCGACGCAGACGAACCTACTCGACGACTGGATGACTTGGTGCTTGGTGCCCTACTGCCCCACTACCTCGTGCAGACCTGCCCCGCTGGTGTACTAGCTCCTGCTGCTTCCCTACGTTGCGCGGACCTAACCCGCTACCTGGAGATCATGCTGACCACTTAAGGGTTATTTGCCCTACTGCCCCATTCGACATCTGTTTCGTCGCTGTGGTGCCGCGCACTACAAATTCAAGGCCAGTGTCTCTCTACGGTCGAACAACACGTCTCGATCCATGAATGTACCTTACCCCGACCCTGTCTAAATGTAACTTAATTATTTCCTAAAATTTATCTACCTACCCTTTTTATTCATTTTGTATGCTTTAACTTTTTTACTTATTATAGATCTCGTTAACCTCATTGCTGTTCTAATTTCCCTATCTACCGCATCTGAAGTTATTGTAGGTAAGGCAGCTAGGAGTGTTACAATACATTTGAATAATAAAAAAAAACTGATATTACCCAATTTTATTACTGTTTTTTTACATATAAATACTTATCGACATTTATTTTCGCATCTCTATCAAGATATCGATTTTAAAAGATTCAGTAGATAAGTATGCCTCCTTTAAAACTTTAGGAAATCTATTCAGTCAATCTTCTGTTTTAACCATATTTTGCTAATAAAAAAAAAGACAGCATGCAGCTCACTGATTCCATTAATTAAAGTATTTATTATCCTAAATATGTTTGTTAATTGATTTGAATTTTAAATTTTAGATAAAATGTAGCATAATGACTAATTAGGTGCTATGGTTGTTGTTTTTATTGAAACAGATTATCTGGCCTGATTATCTACGTCATAATACATTGCAGTAGTAAGTAATTTGTACTTAGATCGAATAGATATTAGCACCTACCTACTGAAATGTATGCGTTCATAGATGTAGATACCAAGATACGCCTATCCAAAAATATGCGTCCCAGATTTCTAGTAAGAAAATTTGTATTAGTATTTTTCGAGTGTGTCATTTATTTTGTCGAAATCTGTTACAAGTCTATTAAACTCTAATATCTACGGATCATCGCTCTCAAATATGACGACTGCGCTCACCAACGAAATCGGCGTGCATGTGCAACTAGGTTTACACTGGTGTGCTTTTTTTAAGATGCGCTTTAAAAGGCACACAATCTAGTCTAAAGTTAGGCTAATAAGTAATTTAATTCTAACCTAAACTTTTTCGTATGTAATTATAAAATATAAGAATGTCTCCAATAACACGTTCTTTAATGTCTCTAATAAGGGGATAACAGTACGTGTTCTTTAGACGTAGCCCTACTGACACTATTTATCACTGACACTTGGTTTTTCACTACGATAAATTGAACAGTTTTTTTAACAACGTTAGTTGGTTCTTACATTTACAAGATGATGAAGTCTGTTTTCGTGAGCTTCGGCGTAATTTTGACAACATTCTCAACGAACTCTACTTGAAGGTCCTGATAGCGGGCGCAATTTTATATATCAAGGCACATTTGTAATGTTTCTCAGTTTGTCGCACCATTGAAAAAGGGCCGGTCCTTACATATATGCCAATGGTTTGTGCCTAATAAGTGCATATTCAATTTCAACTGAATTTATCTTTAGGGTAAATACGACAGAGACTCGAGTTTTTCATACATTTAACAAATGCATGAAAAACACGACAAAACACACGACTTTTTATATATTTTAAAGCTGTAAGTACTTTATTTAAAAAATGTTCTTAAATTTATACCTACTTCTGTTCCATTTAAACCAATTGCCAGTTGACCAAACCTTGCTTCTTACCAATTCATCATCACCTATCGACGTAGCTTAACTAGGCCTTCAGCAAAGTACCTGTAAATTACACCTCGTGGATGACAACCGTGCGTCACAGATAGTGATAATGGTTGATAACATACACTTGATGACGTGAACATCGACCAAAAGGAGCAATTCACAGCTCTACCGCATTGAGATAAGGGCTACCGTTAGTAAAACCTTTTTAACACTTGATTTCGGGCTACCATAAAGGTTGTATCTAGGCGTAGTACGTACCATTTTTGGCTTTGTGAAGCCAGAGAGCGAAGGTGATACAAAGTCATTATGTCGTGGAGTGAGTTTGTTACATAAATATACGACAGACAATTTTACACGACAGAGCCTAAGTATTGGACACGAAGATATTAACAATGTAGGCTTAGTAATAGGGTCCTGTTTTTACCCTTTGGTTACGGAACCCTAAAAACATGGGCATCTTAATAAATATTAGTCAAGTGCGATTCGGACCAGCAGACCGATAGTTCTTCACCCAAAAAAGTCGTCTTACTTTAGAGTGTTTACTATAATTATGTTAAGTTTCACGCTTGTATATAATACGAATTACCATTTCTAAACCAAATAAAAAAATACGTTTATTGTATGGTAAAAAATATAGTGGGGCTTTATTTTTTATTTTTTTATTTTAATATAATTTTTTAGTTAATCCGCCGTAACATTACATAATCTGTGCATATTATGTTAACTGGCTCAACCAATTATCAAAATTTAGCAATTTCGATGAAATGAGAAGTGGAACGTGTAGCGTGGAGTATTCTTTAAACGTCTTTTTTTCTGCGGAAATTTAATATCACGAGAATATAAAAAATTATATTCAAAACCTATTAGCACATTTTAGATTAGCAGATGGTGAGTTGGCGGTTCATATTTTTAGAAAGGCTATATTATAAGAATACACTCAAGAACTAGATTTTAATTGAAAGTCACTAAATATCAACAAGCTGTTTACTTAGGGGTAAAAACGGGACCCTATTACTAAGCCTATGGCGTCTGTCCGTCTGTCTGTCCGTCCAACCTTAAATAGCTATATCTTCCGAACCGTAATAGATAGCCAGGTGAAATTTTCACAGAATATGTTTTTTTTTTTTTTTTTTTAACGCTGTTAAATCCGCGTTTGACCACCAACTCGCCTGTTGGTAAGCGACGATGTGGTCGAAGATGAAGCACGCAGACTTAGAAGATACCTATATTCACTCTGGCCTTGAAAAGGCCCAGGTTATATCTCTCAGGAAACAAGGAAGCTGGCAGGTTGTTCCAAACTTTGGCCGTACGGATTAGAAACGTAGAATCGAAACGTTTGGTACGTATCCAAGGAAAATCCACAATGTATGGGTGGTAGTGGGCCGTTTTCCTACTTGTCCTGTAGTAGAAAGGGGATGGCAGGATAAGGTCATGTATAGCTCTGATGCACATTCTCCAAAATGAATCCTGTAGAAAATTGACAGACTCGCTACTTTACGGCGGTGTTCTAGACTGAGAAGTTTCTTAGCCACTAACTTCTCATCGCCTATAAGACGAACAGCACGTGTGACATATTACGGCGGATTAACAAAGAAATAATAAAAAGTTAATGAATAAAAACGAAAGGGTACAACACCACGACCACTAAAAAAATATTCCTATACGTATTTTTGTAATTGCTCTAATGTAAAAACGGTAATTAGAGCTAAAAAAATTGGACCAGGATGTTTAAGTACATGTTTCAGTTGCCTTGAATGTCATAACAAGATAAAAACCTTAGTCGATTTACTAGCCTAAATTAGAAGTAAACAGCTTAGTAATTTTCATTATATTTTTATCTTTATCTATCTTATCTAAGTAGGTTATCTAAAATATCTATACTGGTAAATAAGAAATAGTTTACCGTATTGGGTTACTGATTGAACCCATTAGGTTATTAAAGATTGTTTCTTGGTACGTAGTTATTTTCTAAGGTAAGGTATTTACTTACATTTAGGTACATAGAAAACCGTGTGAACTTACTGGTGAATACAATTTGCCTTTTTCAGATGGCAGCTCGGAAATGAGCGTTTTATTTGCTATTTACTATGTCTACAATTTGGAAAAATAAAAGAAAAAAATGGATTCGTGTTTTATTTTGAATTCGTACCTTAGTTTGGAAAAAGAAAGAGTTTTTATCAGAATTTAGTCAGTTGCTAACATGAAATAAAAATGGTCCCATGTTACTACTGGATTTGTTAGTAGTAACACGGACAACAAAAATACCCACAGTAGGTACTTCTGGTAGTAAGGTAGTAGTGTGGGGAACGAACTTGTGATAGGTCTACAGAAAAGATTTTTGTATTTTTTTTTGTATGTCCAGCAGTCGGAGATAGTTTATAACGTCATTTTCCAACTGTAGACTGATATAACATTCGTTAGTGTATCTCCGAATATATATAAGTATAGAGGAATAAAATATTCGGCGATAAATAAACAAATCAAAGGAAGAAATTCCTTTGCCCACCGGTGGTACAATAGGTATAGGTTAAAATATGAAGAAATAATGCATGAACTGAATGAAAAATATGATTATTAGTTACCCATCATTCTCTACCTACTTACCATTCCTATTTTTTTTTTGTGTCGTAGTTAGCAAGCCTAGAAAACGCTGGCGCGATGACCTCGACACGTTCTAGATACAGTGGGGGTGATCGCACTGTCTGGAAAGAATTGGGGGAGACCTTTGCCCAGGAGTGGGACAGTATAGGTTAACAAAAAAAAAAAAAAAAAAAGTTTGCAAGCAGACTGGCTGCCTGATGGTTAGCAGTCACCGTCGCTTATGGATACTTGTAACACCAGAGGCATCATACACATGTTGGCGACCTTTTAAGACTATATTAACTCGCCTTTTGAAGAAACCCATGTTGTAGATTCTCGAAAATAACGCGAAAGGTAAATTAAAAAAAAAATACATTTTAGGCTTAAATAATATTACTGTGTGTAATTCAAAACTTAACAACACAGATGTTAAGTTTATTTTAATTTTTTATAATAGGCTTGCGTTTGTCCGCCAGCTTGCCTGAGATGTTAAGCGATGAATCATGCGGTCTACGGTGGAGCACACTTGCCTAGAAGAAACCGATTCATTCGTGATTTGAAAACACCACGATTGTAACTATCGGGGAACACCCATTCAGGCAGCGAATTCCACAGACTAGCAGTTCGCATAACAAAAGTGGAATCGAAGCGCTTCGTACGGGTTTTCGGAATATCAACCATAAAGCGGTGTCGATTTTATAACACCTTCACAATGCACAATAGCAACTGGCATCAAAGAATCTACGGTCAGTGCCTTCAAAAGTCCCAGGGGACGGCAGTGGTGGAAATGAAACTCTAATCGCAACTAATACGTGCTTCGAGGGGGCAGGGGTAAATGTGCTCCTCGGGGAGCTATCAAAGAAATGGGAAGCCATTCGGGTTCCATTGAGCTATTTAGTTATTGATGGTCAGCAAAGTTATAGCGCGCGTTTTTAGGGTTTCGTACCCAAAGGTAAAATGGGACCCTATTACTAAGCCTACGATGTGTGTTTGTCTGTCCGTCTGTCCTACCTATTAACGGCTGTTTCTTTTGAATCGTAATAAATGACCAGTTCAAATTTTTACAGACTATGTAACGTTACGGCGGATTAACTAACAAAAAGTAAAAACGAAGGGGGAGTACATACTTTTTTAGATTTTTTTTAAAGGTATTTTTGTATTAGCTCTAATGTTAAAACGATAATACGTGAAAGCGTCAAACTTTGCATGATTATAGTACACACTCTAAAAAACAAATAATTAATAATGGCCAAGTGCGAGTCAGTGACTAAATTTCTGTTATAACCAAGTTATAACTGGTAATTAGATTTTTTTATTTGGTTGTTATGCGGAACCCTCAGTGCGCGAGCCCGCCTCGCACTTGGTTGGTTTATTTTATTGAGAAATTAAGATTTTTGAATATGTCTTACGTTTCTAATTTCATAATATAATATCTGAGCAAAACTGTCCATTATTTTAGTCGCTACATTTAATGAATAAATAAAAAAAAAAACAGTAAACAAATCAGATTAAATGTAAACAGGTTTTACTGGAAAAGAAAACAGAAATCATAAGCTTTTAGCTACTGAAAATAGAATAAAATTGTACCAACGTAACAAAAGAAATGGCAGAGCTCAAACGATCCCAAGGTAACGACTTAAGGAATAAAAGCAATTTTTACAATGTACAAGATACTGTTCCATTAAAAGTAGAATGAGAGTCGCCGGTCATTCTTGTTAAGATCTTCGAAATTAATGGAACAATTACTTAACCTGCAGTATGGATAAGGTATAATTGAATAATTTGACACAAAACATAGAGCATACAACTTCTATTGCCTTTGGGCTTTTCTATTACCGAGGCTAGGTTACCGAATATTACACGGTGTTGTCGAAGATGGTAATCACGCATAGCCTGGTATGGGGACCAGAATATACCGTTAAGTGCTTAGCGACGTAATTTTTTATTGAGGGATGTAGCTAGCAAGCAGAATTTTAGAGAGTGGTTTCTGGTTTCCTTATCAAAGCTTACCTTTTTTATCAATGGATAAAAATGAAATTCTTACGGAACCACTTTGGAGATACCTCTACACATAAATAAATAATTCACCTTCTCTTTAAGACTTAATTTCCCCTACGCTGACATTAGCAGCTGAAGATGACGTCGATCATGCGCGTAGTAATATTTATATACGAGCAAAATATATAAAATAAAAATAAACATTTTAGGTAAACATGGTAATGGGCCGCCTGATGGTAAACTATCACCGTCGGTTATGTTCGAAAATTACACAGAGTTGTGTATATCTGTGGAAAATTACATTAGCTTCAGATAATTTATCTCATGCTAATGTCATTGTCAATGTCATTTTCACACTGTAACCGTCGGTTAACACCACAGATACGTTGCTGACCCTTAAAGACTATTAACAGTCCTTTTGAAGAACCTCAGAAACCATTATATTTCAATGCAAACTGATCATCGACGTCGCAGTGTGGTGGTTTTTAGAACGCATGGATTAGTACATGCGACCGACGTCAGAGACCGATGGGTAAAATCAAGCCTATACCATATGTGGCAGTGGCGGCAAAAAACTGACATAGTTTGTGTGAAATGTGATTCCGTACTCCAAACTAACGAACCCGTGAGGTTAGAAAACCCAGGAGTATTCCAAAAGTAATGAATTATATAATTATATAGGGTTATACGAAACGGTGACAAGTTGAAAATGAGGTCAGTAAAACAACTTTGTTTTGGGATCAATAAGTTTTTTTGGTTTTTTATATCATTTTATTATTTGACGCATTAGCACATCTCATGCATTACCTACACATAGATGCATTACAACTTGTATCAGGCTGCCAGAGCGGGCACAAAAAATCGACACCGCTTTATGGTTGTTATTCCGAAAGCCCGTACGAAGCGCTTTGATTACACTTTTATCATGCTAACTGCTAGTCTGTGGAATGCGTAGCCTGAATGGGTGTTCCCCGATACTTGCAATCGGGTGTCTTCAAATCACGAGTGAATCGGTTTCTTCTAGGCAAGCGTGCTCCATCGTAGACCGCATCATCGCTTTACATCAGGCGAGTTGGCGGTCAAACGCAAGCCTATTAATAAATAAATTTAAAAAACATATTAGTAAATTCAATGGGATTTTTTTGTTGAATTCGCGATTAAATAGTTGGTCTTTTGATTAAAGTTGTTGATAACGACAAGTACATAACCTTCTTTCGGCTTGGCATCACTGTTCTGTGTAATCTTGCTAACTAAAAACTTATAGAGTATAAAATTACATAGCATAGCATTGGCAACACAAAAGGTTGATAAAAGGTCATACAGACTTCATAATAATTTATTTATGTTAATTAGTCTAGTCCAAATAGGGTATTTTACCCAAGCTAGGTGATCCTATAGCTCTTAATATAAAAAGATAAACAAAAAGTGTAATGATCTACCATTTACAAAAAACGGACAAGATTGTTTTAAGCGGCAAAGAGTTCTGAGAAATCCAGGGAAATGTAATTCAAGGCACTCCTTTTAAATTCATTAGGGTGTCTTGTTGGATTAATTTTGTGATTTTATGATTTACGAGCATTGTCTCGCAGTTTCTCTCTTTTCTAAAGATCAGAATCTGTGATAACAGTTTTTTTTTAATCTAGAAGATTAAAAATAAACCTGTTAATATTTTATTTTCTTAGTTTCATCATTGCAGCACTCATCAAATTTTATTCACATATTTGTTAACCGTACTACTTCCTTAGCCCCACTATAGGTGAAGTTTTTAGAAAAACCCTGAGACACGCCTTTTTAGGGTTCCGTAGAAATACAAGAAACCCTTATATTTCTTGACTACGTAGCCCTAAAATTGTACATCTAAAGTTACCGTCTCCAGGATTTTAAATTAAGGCAGATTTGTCTGTTCAGTGAGCAGTAGGTTAAGCAGAGCGATTTTTTTTCATTATTTGACGGAGAATTCCATTTAACTAATACACTTCGTTAAATCTTGTTTATAATCCTTAATAATAATATATTGTAGTACATCATCATCAACTAATGTGCCCCTATAGGTCTCCTCTTCAGCGCGCCATCTTTTCCGGTCCTGTGTCAAGCTTGTCCACTTCCCAGGATTTGTCGGATTATCGGTCAGATCTCCAAATATTCGTAATATTCGTCGTGAGGTCCTCTATCCCGAAGCTGCCGCTGATGCAACACCCGTTGTCACCCTGTATCTTATATTATTGTTCCTACGAAACAATAATATAAGCTTCAGGATAGAGGACCTCAATACGCAGTTGTTCTCGGTCCCCCGCGGTAGGTAGGACTAACTTACTTGCTAAGAGCCCATTGATTCGAATGTTGCAAGCATTAAATCAAGTTGCAAAGAAATTAGACCTGTTTGTGTGTTCTATTGTAGAATTTAAAAAGGCGGTATCATTTATGTTATGAATTAATTAATAGATATAGTCCAAATTTGGTCTAAGTGTATTCTTCAAATAAAGGACACATTAAATTCCATGTTTGAGAACAATAATTAAGCAATTTCTACTAAAGACATTTTTAACAGATTCTATCGCGTGTTTCAACATTGTTTTAATTCCTGACGTTTCGAGCCCTTTCCGTCATCTAGTCTATCTGTAATCAGCATGTAATCAGGGACACTGTAGTGTTCGAACCTTCATCAAATTAAATAATTTAAATTAGCAGTTCGCCCTGAGCTGTGACCTCAAACCTATAAATCTTCGGAACCCCTCGATTGATTTTGCCCATATTTGAACTTATTTTATTATTGATGTGCGTCGATCTGTGGTATGAGGGGGCTGGTACAGGTCTGCGAGGAATACGCACGTCGTCATGGCTTAATATATAATGTCACGAAAAGTCAATGCATGGTCTTTGAGGCAGCTGGTACGAAATGCCCTCAGAATATACCACCTGTGCTTCTCTCTGGTTTTCCTTTAGACACGGTGAAGGAATTTAAGTATCTGGGGCATGTAATTACCACTGACCTCAGGGATGATGCAGATGTTGAGCGGGAGCGGAGGGCACTGTCCATAAGAGCAAACATGATAGCCCGCAGGTTTGCACGTTGCTCGACGAGGGTCAAAGTTACGCTCTTTAGAGCGTACTGCACAACCTTCTACACGTGCAGCCTGTGGGCTAACTACACTAAGAAGAGATACAGTGACCTCCGCGTCCTGTACAACAATGCATTCAGGATGATGTTGGGACTGCCTCGATTCTGCAGCGCCTCAGGCATGTTTGCAGATGCGCGCACCGACTGCTTTCACACTACTATGCGCAAGCGGTGCGCGTCTTTGGTGCGAAGAGTACGGGCCAGTTCCAACATTGTTCTTCAGATGATTGCGACTAGACTGGACTGCCTTTACCTCCGGCATTGCTGCGATAGACATGTCGCGGTACCCATGCCGGAGAGAAAGTACTAAACTGATTGTGACTTACTGAATTTATGACTATTTTATTTTATTATTGTGACCCTGTGACATTGAATGTATTTTTACTTGTTTTAATTTTTTTTTTTTTTTATTGTGTTATGATGTATTTTAATTTTTATGTATTATTAATTTCTTTACTGATATGGGTTAATCCTGAAATAAATAAATTTTGAATTTTGAATTTTGAATTGATAAAAAAAATGCTTGAAATTTCAAGCGTTTTTTTATCAAACCATCTTTTACTATAAATTACAATTTTATCGCGTTATTTTGACCGAGCGAAGAGATGTCTCAGATTCTAATGGATAATAGGACAAGTCGACATTGCGGCGTGCGTGATTTGTTCGACCACATTCGTCCACATTCGTTCGTGGTTGTTCGATAAAAAACGCATGAAATTTCAAGCATTTTTTTTTATCTAACTACCTTTTACTTCTTTACAGCTACACGTATTTCAAGATTCTAATTATTTTTTTCTAGCATAGCCTGACTGCATTTCATGTAAAATTAAAATTTACAAGCAAGCTATTAAAGTTAGCATGTTTCAGTGAATTATCATATTTTAGTTTAGTAATTAGCGTCAATGTAACAAGAAATGTCATTCCAATGAAGGATTAGTAACAAAATGAAGTATTGGGTATTGGTAAGATTTATAGACTATTTATAGTCTATTGTAATATTTTTTTAGATTTTAGAATCACCTATGAGAAAACAAGGACAAAATTGACATAATTAAGACCTGGGGGCCTTGAGATGGACTATTGGTTTTAATTGTGTTCGTTCAGAAAATCATGATTTTAATCTTCAGTATTGGTATATTTTACAGGTTTTAGTGTCAGCCCTTCTTATCACATCTTGCCTCACGCAAGAGAAAGAAAAAGATAATAAAAAAGAAAGCAAAAAGAAAGAAAGTTATTTAGCGCGATACATCACCAACTGGAATGGCTACCAATTACCTACGCCAGTGACTGTCATAGCACTAAAAGATATACTCGAGAAAATTGCCTTATATAAACGAAATTTGTACTGTCCGTTTGGAGAAAACGAGTGTGATTCTGAACAACATGGTTTGACAGAAATCGTAAGTCAAATTGTCAAGAATTCAGAAGCGAAACTTAAAAAAAATGAAACTCTGAATAGTAATAAAACTTTAACTGATGGGCCAAGCGGTGACAAAAAAAAAGAAGGAAGAGATCAAAACCAAAAAGATGCAGTACGAACACAACCTTTTATCATTCCTTATCCAGGAATGGATTTTAGTGATGTGAAGAATGTTATGACGAAAATTCTGCAATTTGGTAGTTCTATACACAACAAATCATTGAGTTCTGCTTTGAGAGCCCTAGAATTACTAAGTATGTGTAACAAGACGTAATATTTTTGTAAAATACGACAATCTGTGTCTATAAGAAAAAAGCTATGAGAGCAAAATAAAATCCAAGGTAATAAGTAAAAAGATAAATATAATATTTTAAACCAAGTCTTTTAATTGTATAGCTTTTTCAAATTTAATTTGTAATGGCAACATATTCAGTTTGTAACCTAGCGTAGTTTTCAGACATCCCACCCCACCCCAATCCACATTAAAGATTTATTCATTTAGAATTCATTTATTGTAAGACCACCACAATCCGTATCCCTCCTTTTATTGTATTCCACCTTGGTGGGACGAAATTGATGGGACTACGAGTCAAGAATCCGATCTATCTATCCCACCTGGACATTTTTGTACAACTAAATTGTTTGCGCCTTTTGGGGTAGAAAATCTTGGACCGTGGTGGCCGAGTGCTTTCGAATTTGTCGGGGAGACTAAAAGATTCTTTACGTGACCAAAATGCTGGCCTGTATTTTGGTCACAAAGTTAATCTCGCAATTCAGATAGGCAACGTGGCTAGCATTAGAGATTCTTTGAACTATACTAGGCCTTCGTTGCCTATTAATAGATAGTATAAACTATAAACTATCTTCAATAAGTTTAGTTTTTTTAAGTTTTATGTTTGGTTTATAGGTAGGTGTTCAATGTTGTTGTTGAATTTTTACCGTAACAGAAGATAAATAAATATATTTATACAGTTTTTTTTTCTTTTTAATGTTGTGCAAGGGCATCTGTTAACTAAACAAAATACAAGCTAATACTAACACTACAAATACAGTTAGGCTGCCCATAGACCGTTAAAGGTTTAAAGACAATCCAAATGCTCAAGTCCACTATCAGTTGGCAGCGTATCCAGCATGCTGGCGGCATTACCACGCTGAATGGCAATGCATTGAGCCAGAAATACGCCAGCATTTTGATCTTAGACCTAAGGAAATATAAATTCATATTAAAGAAGCCATATTTATCCGATTTACAGGTATAATATAATTATATCGGATAAATATGGCTTATATTTCCTTAAAAAATATATTATACATTACGTTTTGTAATTGCGTTCCCAAAAAAACGGAGGCTAAGATTTCTATAAAAAAATAATACTTTAAGTAAGACACACAGATACAAACGTTAAACTTATAACATCGAAATAATAAAAAATAAACTTAAATTCCTAAGGGTAATAAATAAAAAAAAACTCTGTTTGCGTCGAGGGTAAAAAAGGGCGACAAGGTCGTCGGATGTGTTCGACTAAAGGCATCAAGCCTGATTCAGGTCAGAGGCGTTCGCATCCGCCACGCCGCCTTACCATATCTCCCTTATTCGTATGATCTTAGGTTGTAGGAGTAATTAAATTATAACGTGTTGGCAATTAAAACAACCGTGTTTTGTTTCCCATAACGCATTACTAAGTCTTAGAAAGCAGTCATATAAAACCATAGAAACCATATCAATATGTCGTTATTGGTAAGTTCATCATTAATAGATAAGTAGGTATATCTACAATGTAGTACTTACATTGAGAATCATAGAGTAAGAGGGCGTCCATTAATTACGTGAGATGTTTAACATGTTTCTCCACTAAAATATGGCTAAATCCTACACAACGTATTACAGACAACCGGTTTTTTTAAAACTTAAAATACACATTTCTAAACTTGACATAACCACTTATCTCAAGTTTAGAAATGTGTATTATATCCCACTTATCCACATAAGTGGGAGGGCTTCGAGCCAAATCTCACTACATCTCACCAAATGGGGAGGGGGTCAAATAATCGCCAATATTACCTCACGTAATTATTGGATGCTCCCTAATACATCTCACCGTACTTTTACTTGTATAATAAACAAGTCCACTGCATCCCATTCTATGTAAATTAATGTCCGTTGCAGACGATGCTCAGGACTCGCGCGAGTTGCACTCGCGCACTGCCGGCAACGATCCACTTTCTGCATAGTGCCAGTGGCAGTGGAAGATGTTTTGTAGTCTTGCTCTAAGCAAAAATTGCTGTAGCTAAAGATTACTGAGCATCGTCTGCAATGGGCTTAAGATCTTATTGCAGCCCAATTTACTTTTGATGTTTGATCCCGTTACGTTTTATATGGCAAGGTTTTACCCTTGAAATAAGCCTTTTATATTAGGTACCTATATTGGATTATAGTCGCATTTAGTGTAGCAAAACCATGGCGGAAAACGTCACAGTCGTGCGCTTCGCTACTTCTATTATTTTGGTTTTTCTCATATTTTTTTGTAAAGTATAGCTGTGATGTAAAATGTTCTTTTACGGTAATCTCCATAATTATGGAATCTGTACATTAAGATATCGTAGACATCATTTAGTAAAAAGGTATTAGAATGTAACCAAAAAAATAACGGAGAAATGCGATAACCAGTGTTACTTTCATAGATTAAAAATGTGTTATATATTTTATAATCGTATTTCGGTCTTCCCAGTTTCCTAGATTTTGGTATGACACTATTTTTTAATCTGAAGCTAACAATGGAAGTACCTATACAAACTTAAACTAGACAGACCAACTTTGTTCGATTCGATTTTTTCTGACCGGTGTTTTGTTGGATCGGACTGTTTTATTTTGATTTACTTGCGATTATTGTCGCTAATATGTCGCTAACGTTAAAATATTTCCCCCAGATTCTAATCATGTTATTTTTAATCACGCCTGGCTTAGCAAAAGCGATTAATGAAAATGAGTTCAAAGTGACGAACAAGAAATCATATCCGTACGTTTCCAACTGGGATCGATATCATTTACCTAAGCCAGTACCCGCCGATGTATTAAAAGAAATACTTAGCAAGATTGCCATGTATAGAAGAGATGAATTCTGCCCGTTTGGCATAGATATGTGTGATCCTAATGAAGAGATTTTAGCTCAAGTCATTACAAAGATAGTCAAAGATTCTATAATGGAATATAGAAATCTTAATGGTGGCAATGATGATATTCAAGGTAATAATATGAGCGACAAAGTGTCACAAGTTTTGCAACAAATAGACCAAATAAACAATGAAATTGACGAGAATCAAGCTAAACAAAGACTATATTACGGATCACGGTACAAACATTTTAGTAGTAAGAACAGAAATATGCCAAGACCGTTCGTAAAATTTAATGAACTCTATTATAAAGGGAAATGAAGATTATTATTTTTGACCCTGTTTGTTCACATTCGCAACTTCACAGCACACACAGCTGCCACACACACAGCTACAGCTTACACATAGCTTTACACATTTATATATTATCAAGCATTTTTATGAAAAATTTCAGCAAAACTATAACAACAACCCTATATAATATATCGTGTTCAGGTTACACATAAAAAATTAATCATGAGTAATATAAATGGGAAATCTTATTTATCTTATATTTTATTTTACCGCACTTTATAGAACAAAAAAAAAATCGGAGCGCCTGGTTAATGCGGAGCATGACCAAAATGCTGGCGTGTTTCTGGCTCAACGCATATGCATTCAGCGTGGTAATGCCGCCAGCATGCAGGGTACGCAACTGATAGTGGGCTTGAGGATTTGGATTGTCTTTGTCTTTAGACCGTCAACGGTCTATGGGCAGTCTAACTGTTTTTGTAGTGCTAGTATTAGCTTGTATTTTGTTTAGTTAATAAAGGCACTAGCCCCAGAAAAAAAACTATTCAATGAGTCAGAACGGCAATATTATTATAGATATTAAGAAATAGATGGACGCAACTGGCAAAAGTTAACGAGCCCGACTAAAAGAAAGAAAGACATTAGAAATATATGTTGAAGGTATCTCTATATAATAAAATGCGTAGTGTAAAATTAATCATAATATGTCGTACTCAGTAGCATTTAAAACTTTAGATGCCAATCGAAATGTATACAAAATTTATGGGAGTCCTTCTATTCCTGTAGTTTCATATAGATAGAGAAAAGTCTTGGTTGGGCGTAAACCAGAAATAACATTGACAATTTGTTGTGCAGCGGCAACCACTTACCATCAAGTGGCCCGCAGCTTATTTGGCACTTATTCAATTTTAAAAAAAAGACGCAAAAACATGACAAACGCGTTGAGTGGCATCAAAATAGCAACATTACGCCGTTTGAAATGTATCTGTATCTAGCATATAGAACAATTAACTCACCAGATATTCGTTTAATATGCAGTTGGGTAGCAAAGTTATTTCCCATTTGGGAAACATAGCTATCCTTTTTACTGGATAACTGGATACTAAAGCCGTCTGACTCGAGGGAGGCCCTGGGGGCCTTGGAAGCCTGGACAGCCTTGTTGCACACTGTGGTAGGAGTGACTTTCGCCAAGGCTGCCTCCTGGGAGCCAGCGCTGTCCCGGCGACGGTTCTTGTGGTCGAGAAGCATGCTGGGTGTGCACCCCATATTGTCACATTGGAACTACACTACGGCACTGACACTGGCACTTGGTGACACCATTTTTGCAATCTGAAACAAGATATATGGCACTTTTAAAAGCAGAACATTAAGATTTTTGATGAGAAACATTTATTGGCGCGGAATATGAGTGCGGTATATGGCGGCAATATGAGTGACAAATCTGACACAGAGTCGCTACTCCTAGAGTATCCCGAATCCCGAACACATATCCAATTGATAATTAAGAAATTTATAGAATTCCTAGGAAATATACTAATATAAAATCCAATTTATTTCACACATTTTCTACTTATTTTAGGCATTGTATTAATTTCCTAGGAATTCTGTATAGTGACGAATTACATACATTTCCGATAACATTAATAATATCGACGTGATCTCAAAATAAATTCGTGTTGACTTTTATTTCAACCCTTTGTCGCTAACGCGACGTCACGCAACTTGGCGACTTCCGAATCCTAAAAGTTGTTTAATGAACAGTTCATTTAACTTAATTATGCATTCATTTTACTTAATTATGCGATGGAGAAGCTTAAGTTGTTTCCGAAGGTGACTGATGGAAGGGTTCGTTGTGTTAATGAAGCTTAGTTGATTTACAGAGCTTAAATTCTACAGTTGTAAGATAGTATTGCTTTGGTATTCCAACAGTTTAGGCCATTTTTAGGGTCCTGTACCTCAAAAGGAAAAAAATGGAACCCTTATTGGATCACTTTGTCGTCTGTCTGTCTGTCAGTCTGTCTGTCAAGACCCTTTTCTCAGAAGCGCGTTACGTTATCAAGTCGTAATTTATATCAAATACTCGGGTCTACGGTCCCTTGCAGCCGTCAAACTTGTAAATCAACGCGATCAAAAGATAATTATGGCCGTTTATGTCACAAAATGTTAGCGTATTTTTAGATTTCACAAGGGAATCAAAACCTATAGGTTACTTCCCGTTGACCTAAAATCATGAAATGTGGCAAGAGGCGAGGTCTCACAGCACGTACAAAGGAAAAAGTAATTAATTTGAAAGTTACATCTAGTAAAAAAATATTGTTTTGCGATTATAAACTTACATTTTGTAGTTGGTATGTATAGAAGACCCTTATTGTCCACTACAAAGTATAGTTTGCCTATAAATATTTCAACTTTTTTGTTGTTTTTTTTGTTTGGACTCGTGCTTGAAGTTTCCGGCCAACGGAACCTTCAGAGCGTGAGTTCTACTAGTACTTGTCCGGTTTTTTGTAATTTAATCAAACATGTAAGTTTAGGCGCAAGTTTTCTCTGTAATACATGTAAATGCAATTTGTCGAGAATAAAATATGAAATTAAAGCTACATGAAAGAAAAAAAAACCATTCTTTAAAATCATTGTATTACAGATGTAACGGTAGACTTCCGTGCATCGCGGAAAATCGCAGCCGCGCGTCTGACGTGTCGAAAGTGCACGGCTGATGCGATAAGTCTTTGCACTATGAAAATGTATACCGTCGCTTCCGAAGTCTGCGTCAGATGCCTGCGGCCAAAGATAATCCACTTGATCGTGCATGTAGTCAAAATTCCCTTTTGCAAAATTCAGCCACGTCGTTCGCAGCGGGCAACTTGTGATTGGAGACCTGACCCGACTCGACGCTTGTGATTGGAGACTCAAAAGTCATTGGCCCGATCGAAATAGTTTAGGTTGAGAATTTAGAACCACGAAACCATGAAAAGGATGAGCAGTCAAGTGGAATCGTCATTGCATGCGGCCGACGACTGATCACTGACGTCACCATACATTTAACAAATCACATCAGCCGCGCGCGTTAGACGCTGACCCGTGCGATTCACGGATGCACGGAAATCAACCTTTACAGTTTTTAGGTATAACTATAAAGATATGATGAAGGGAACTGACTGCGAGAGCTAGTTAGCTTATGATCAATAACTCTGTATTTATAGTTACCATAACACCACACCTCAAAAAACTTGTTTACAAAATGATTGTTTAAACTACATGTTAGCTGCCAGGTGATTCTGTTTACACCCGCGTATTACATCTAACGTTTTACGTTCCATCCACCACGTTTTATTGGGCTAATGGACTGTAACAAATTGCCTAGGTAAACATAGACACGCTAGAACGCTATGTTCTCTAATTTTATTCAGTAGTTGGTTGGCAGTGTTGGAGTTTTTCGTCTGTGTGGTGGTAAGGCAGTGCCTAATTGAATTTTGAGATGTTAGTTTATGATGATTTCAGCGATAAAACAGCTTTAAGTTTATTTTATTCCAAAGATAATTATAAATTGTCATTGTTTTATTCTCTACTTTTTGACTTTACTATTATTTCTTAGTTAATCCGCTGTAACATTACATAATTCTGTGAAAATTTCAACTGGTTATCTAATTACGCTTCGAAAGATACAGCTGTTAAAAGGTATGATGGACAGACGAACAGCGTTGGCTCATTAATAGGTCCCGTTTTTACCCCTTGGGTACGGAACCTTAAAAACTTTTTCTTTTAATATTTCACTGATGTGTACCGGGTACCTGCTACAGTCTTACGTTCAAAAACATAGCGAAAGTGATCAGAAATAGTGGTTTCCATTCACGTTTTTGGCATTTTATTGCAGCTGTCAGAGCCAATTAATGCTTGTAGCAAGTATACTGAGTTTATTGCATTAGATATATAGATAGAGAGATACACTCTTTATTGTTCACACCAAAAATTACATACACACGATAAAACAGCTCAAAAACTAGTGCAACAATCGGCGGCCTTGTCGCTAAGAGCGATCTCTTCCAGGCAAACTTAGGATGGAGAGGATTCTGCATTATTAAATAATGAAATCAAAAAAGCATGAATCATTAAGAGTTTGAATGTCATTTTCCTGTCTAAATTTATGAACTAGATATTTGATGGTATTTGATAGGGTCGATTAGATAAAAAAATAAGCTGATTTTGCAATGTTATTAAATAATGTTATAATGCATTTTTAACTTAAAGGTGCGAAACGAGCACTAAAAGTGCCATAACACACTACTGATGTATTTAATTCAGTGAAAGCTTTAGCCAAGCTTTAGCGTATTTCTGTCGTTCTTTCTGTATTTCTGTATTCAGTCCCAGCAGGGGCGTAGCGTAGGTCCACAATTTCAAAGCAAATAAAGATCATGAAAATAAAGACCACGTACTCTATACAAAATTCTACATCAATATTCTTAAACAGCATTTCGGTTGGAAATAAATGAGGGCTATTAAATACGCAATGAAGATACGAAGCGAAAGCGTAAACAACTATTTGTACACGGGAACCCAAAGTTACGCACAACTCTAAATTAAGTTCTATTTTTAGATTCTTTTCAGATCTATTCGAGTACTGCAATTTTATTGAGCCGGTTGGAGTTTATTGATTAAACTTTTTTACAGTACGGTTCAATGATTTTTCTGCTATATGGTAGCATCACGGCACATAGGTAGCATAACAAAGGCAAAATAGCTGAATCGATCTTTCTAAAAATTTACAAGAAAAGAATGTAAATCACAAGAACGAATACTAAATAATAGCTACTAATACTAATAACACTCAACGAATAATTTTTGTTGCGGAAATTTTGGGAAAACTAGAAAAACACGTGTAAAGCCGCGGGTAGAACATCATGTTTCTATATTATGATAATCGACCAAAGAAGCAGATGTGAAGAAAGAGAAGAGTGCTTTCAGACGAAGCATTTACAGGGTTACCCTGAACGGTGGACCAACCTAACCAATCCTGAATATGCAAAAGAAATATATCAGCTGTTCCATAGATTTCTATGGGTGTGTGGTGGAGATTTTTTAATACATTAAAATAGGCTTGCTTTTGACCGCCAATTCGTTTGATGTTAAGCGATGGTGCGGTCTACGATAGAGCACACCTGCATAGAAGAAACCGATTCACTCGTGATTTGAAGACAGCCAAATTGTAACTTACGGGGACAATTCAGGCAGCGCATTCTTTTCAGGGACCAACACTGTCACGGTTCGACCACAGTTCACACTCAGTATCAGTTAAGTAATCATCATTTCAGCCGTAGGACGTCCACTGCTGGACATAGGCCTCCCCCATCGATATCATTGAAGGGGGGGATTGCCAATACTCGCCACGCTTGGCAGGCGGGTTGGCGAGCGCAGTCGGTGTTTTTATACTCAGAAGACGCTGCTTCCCGTCTTCTGGTTGATCCCTTAGCCGACTTCTACGGCACCCACGGGAAGAGAAGGGGGAGGTCTATTCTTAGGCCGGACCTCCACAGCAAGCACAGCAGTTAAGTAATGAATGTTGTAAAATAAAGTTTTTCATCAGTCATTCAGTCCACAGAAAACAAAATAATTTTTTTTACATGTCTATCGGGACATATTTCGCATTGAAATTCAAATTAATTTATTTCAGGCTATAACACCCATAATTTCACAAAACCTCAAACAATTTAATCAAATGAAATATAAAATAATGTCACAACACATCAAATAATAATAAAAAATATGATGTCATGTCGTGGCATTACTGTTTATACTTTTTTATGATCTCTTTGTGTAACCCTGTTTGTACTTAAGAGAAGAAAATGAAGAAACATTTATAAATGTATGATATTAGTAAACAAGTAAAAGGCGGGGCATAATAAGGCCGGGCTATATTAAAATAAGGTCGAGTTTCATTTTAATTAGTTGATGTACTTACTTACTTACCCTACCCGTTGATGAATTGAAGCTACCAGGAAAATGTCACAGTGTAACAAAATGTAGAGAGACACTTGTTACTTTTACATGCTTTATATTAGTTTTACTTGTTACTATGTAAACAAATCATGGAATACGATTTAACTAATTTCTAATTGTCGTATTTATAAATTAGTAAGTATATGAACCATTGCTCTATGGTCCATGCACTAACAAACAAATGATAAATTTTGTTATGAAGTTTCATTTTTTTATAATTTATTTGTATGACTATAATAGTCTAAACTTAATAAATAATTTTATATTTGAAAAATTGATTGGAATCGTTTTTAAATCACTTCCCTGTGAGAATTATTGTCGCCATGAGGTACTATCGCAAGGCAAAGTATAATCGTTGAACTAATCACAAAAAAGAAAAAGATTTTCCCTTCTCTCTTCTGTGGAATTAACGCATCTGAAAATAATCACGTTTCACACTTTTAATTTTGCTTGACCTTTCATCATCATCATTTCAGCCATAGGACGTCCACTGCTGGACATAAGCCTCCCCCATCGATCTCCAAAAGGGCCGGTTGGAAGCGGCCTGCATCCAACGTTTCCCTGCGATCTCTTTTAGGTCGTCTGTCCATCTTGTGGGTGGACGTCCCACGCTATCAAGTTTTTATTGTTTAACAATAAAACGCTAGCCAAAGCTAAATCCTAATTTGAGGGTTGATTTCAGGATAGTACCTAGAATTCTAACAGTTTTTTTTTGTATCCACGCGTCTCACCTATTTAATGGGAGTGCCATAATAATTGAAATTTTCCAAAAGTCGATAATTATTTCATGTTTTAATAAATAATTATTCCATCATGCACGTTCCAGGTCAAGTCTAAGTTTGTAACTTCACACCCAGTAAAGTTGTGAAGATTTTATTGGAGGCATAGATCGTATCTAATTAAACCAAACACAGAAAAGATTAAATTATTAATAAGTCGTGTATTTCATATTACCATTAGACACCGTGAGCAATTACTGCGTTCCTACATAGGGAACGTTTTGAAAATAAAAACATAGGTACTTGTAAATAATTCACATCATTTCTATAGACATCCGGCGTCTATAGAATCTAGTCTATCTGTGACCAATAACTTTCTTACAAATGTTGCTAACTGTACTTTAACCAAGTTTACGGGCTGAAACGAAAATTATACATATATCGAAACAATAATTTTTAAGCTTGAGTGCCAAAACATCGGGTTGAATCGGGCATAAATCGTGACCACTGACCAGTGTTCAAAAGGTCAGGAATTAAAATAATGTAAAAAACAAATGCCAAAAAAAATTATGGGACCACCTATGAGATATGACCTACCAACCAAAAAAAGAATCATCAAAAACAATTCTAAATTGGCGGAGTAATCGCGTAAAAAATATACAAAAAAAAAAAAAAACATACAGTCGAATTGATAACCTCCTTTTTTGAAGTCGGTTAAAAACCGTTAAAAGCATTTTAATCGAAAACCAAAAATAGTATTACAGAAAAGATACACTTCGATAAAACATTTTTGCTTTAGTGCTATCAGAACTGAGCCCCATTTTTCTTATCCAATTATATAAAAAACCTTCGCAAAAAGAAAACAAAAGTATAGATTTCAAACCTATCTTGTATCAAAGAATGCATTGTCTATACCTAGTTAATTGAAACCTAAGGTAACAAACATTATTGTCACATCGCAACAATATATTGTACAGGAATATGTTTTGACGTGGCTAGCCTTCGGTATCAATTTCTTGGTGTATTTAGTTACACAAGCTCGCTCTCGGCCACAGCAACCCCTTTTGCCTTAGAATAACTACTCAGAGAAGGTAAGTTTCCAAACAACGCCTTCTCGAAACGTAAGCTACAAATTCACTTTGTAGTATTTTAAACGATTTAAGCAAGAAAATTAATGGATTACCTGTGGAATGTCACACCATAACTCTTATGCTGCTTTTCTGATTTGTTGTGGTACGATTTCACCGCGCAAATTGTCATAGTAAAAATTTTTTTTTTTTTGGAGCCATATATGACTACATTCGAATGGCTTAAATTTTGCGAATGTACTTGTTTTCTATGTGTAGTTATTCTAAGCCTTTTGCACACTTTTAACATTTTTGAAGGAAAAAAATCCCTCAGTCGAAAAAAAAAACGATTGGGCATCTTTAGAAAATAGCTTTAAAATATTTACCTACATTCAATATTCCAATTGATACGTTTTTTTAAATTCCTTCAAAGTAATTTTTTATCTTCATAAATATAAATAAAACCGGCCAAGTGCGAGTCGGGCTCGTGCATTGAGGGTTCCGTACCACCACGAAATACAATAATTATAACAATAAAAAAAACCGATATCAAAATTTGTAAAAAACGCTAGGACGGACAGACACATAGACGGACGAACGGACAGACAGACAGACATCGTAGGCTTAGTAATAGGGTCCCATGTTTACTATTTGGGTACGGAACGTGCAGTTTTTCCAAATGGCAACTACAACTACAAAAATAGCAAAACTATTAATAACAATATACATAAAAATAAGTATTCAAACTTATAACGTCATAAGCAAAATCTACCTGTTTGAACTAAAATTCTGTTTTACCCGAGCACAGGGAGCGAGTGCGGTATTTCACCCTAGACTTGTTGCGTAGACAAACGGCAAAATTCTCCAACAAAAGCTACCTTTTATTTGAACAGGCCTCCGCTTATTTGGTCGGCGTCGCTGCTTATTCGAATTTATTAGACAGTCGGTCAACTTATGGGCTGTATACTGTATACACATAAGTCTAATATGAAATACGCACGAGGGGTAGTGTTGGAACGGTATGATATAGACTATTATGAGCGAAAAGGTACGCGTACGTTGCGTGTTTACGTTATTTTTGGGTGGCTTGCTCACACACTTTTTGTTTAGGTATAAATGTTCGAAAAAACCCTTCCAGAGCTATGGTTTTCGAGCGATAGAATCGGTGTAGGAAAAACAGTATGTTAAAGAACTTTAAAAGTAGACAAGGTAGGCTTAGTCATAGGGTCCTATTTTTACCCTTTGGGTACGGAACCCTAAAAACATCACCTCATTGTATTATATTTCTAAACATGTGTATTTTCAAGTGAATATAAGTAATAATGGTGGATTATTAGTTATTAAGTGTTTGTGAACGTGCTTAAGTGTGGAGGGGATAATAATGAGGTTGGACTAGTAGGTAGTTTCGTATTGTTTCCAAAACTCCATAGAAGACCCCACCACTTTACTAAATAAAAAAGTTTATTGACTTGCAACAAAATTTATAGCTTTATTTTGTGCGAATTTTCAAAAGTTTTTAATCCAAAGTTGCTCTTAGAGAGAGATTACTTAAAATCAATCCTATAAACGCGCCAACTGCATATACTGACTTCACATGTAGTCTGCCTTTGTGCCCTTATCTATATTTATATAAATTATTCATAATTTTATGTGACTCCTAATTTCTAAAACTTATCCAGGTTTAGTCAAATGAACACAAATGGGTATAATGTGTAGGTATTTAGTGCATTTTTCTCTAAATTTCACAAAGCATTAGTATATGGCTATGTGAAAAAAAAACACACAATTAATGCCTATTAGTATAGAATATACCGTCACGTCAATTAATTCTATGAAGTAAAGTTTCGAAGACACATCTACAATCTTTCCTGTAGTATGAGCAGCTGTTCCGACTCCGCGCCTGCCTCAGCTCAGTTACGTATATGAGTAAAGAGTGAACTATAGCGAAATAGCAGCTAAACACGATATGGCTGGGTAGGAGCCATTGAGGTAACTAACTGGGATAGTTGCTCGAAGTTTGGCTGAAGGCGAAACAAGCTTGAATCAGGCACGCGCACAATACGTGTATGTGGATATCCAGTTTTAACGCGCGATCCACACGATAGCCGAGTAGCTTCACAGTCGAGACCGTGGTCGAGACTTGATGTAAAGGCACGTCCCGTATCGCGGTCTAGACGCGAGATTAAAATGGTCGCCCCAGGATCAAAACCATTTGCTTCGAACCATTCTTGTAGTAGCTGTGGAAGTTTGTGAGTTTTAATCTCAACGATAATGGTAAGTTTGGTCATAAGCAAAAGTACTCATACCGTTGTTGGTTTTAGTCACCAGGGCTGCAACACCATCAGCGATTATGTATCTAGTTATGACCTTCTTTAATTTCTTCAAAATTTACAGCCGTGAAATGACAAACAGCTCTTTTCCATGTATTCACAAATACATTCCATTCTATTTGGTATACAGATATTGAAGTGGCAGCGGGCAGGGAACATATCACGCAGAACAGATGGCCGATGGGGCCAAAAGGTTCTAAAATGGAGACCACAGACCGGTAAACGCAGCGTAGGATGTCTATCTACAAGATGGACAGGTGACCTAAAAGAGACCGCAGGGAAACGCTGGATGCAGGCCGCTTCAAACCGACTCTTTTGGTGATCGATAGGGGAGGCCTATGTCCATCAGTGGACGTCCTATGGTTGAAATGATGATACATACAGATATACGTACGGATTTTTTTAATGCGTTGACTCTTACAAAATAGACAGATGACTAAATTTAAGTAGGTAGGTAAACATATCATGAACTAAGATGAGTATACCTATCCAAGAACGATGTCGAAGACAAAGCAAAGTTTAACAAAGAGACAAAGAACTGTGGGAACACTAACTGTGGGGTGGGATACATAGCTAGGCGGGGAGAGAAGGGTTAGTACCTAAGATAAGTATTTTTAGATAGTGTACGTACTAAAACTGACCTAAGCTATCAGATTAGAACAAAGTATCCACAGAGCACTGTTTTGTAATACAAACGATTATTTTGTAGAAACTATTCCTAGCTCTTCTTAGAACGTCGGCTTCTCGTTTATGAGCCGTGCATCTAGTGACATACAAAACGGTACATAAGGCTTTACTTCTCATACAATAGGCCACTGAACAAAACTGACGATGTCGAGAATAGAGCGAAGTGGAAGAGAAAAGTAAGGAAGGCTGACCCCACCACCACAAGGTATTCATAGTCGGGAAGAGAGAGAGAGAGAGAGAGAGAGAGAGAGAGAGAGAGAGAGAGAGAGAGACAATAGGCCACTAGGCCAATAGGTTTATTTATATTTTATGTGCACCACCGACCGTTTTTCAATTTCTTTAGTCCTGTCTATCCAAAGGTTGCCTGGAAGAAATCGCTTTAGGCGATAAGGCCGCCCATTATACTGCCGTTTTTTTTTGTTTTTTTTATGTTAGTTTAAGTTTCATTTGTATTTTCGGTGTGTAATAAAGTTGTATTGTGTTGTATTGTAGGCCTCTGGACCGTAAATAATCATAATATAACTATAATAAAACAATGTTTTATGTTTTAAACTATCACGGTTGTTCACTAAAGTTATATATTATGATTATATACGGTATATTTACCGTGGTAAGGTTGTGGAATGAACTCCTGATATTTCAGCGTAGTTACATGCACCATGCTCACGGGAAGACACAGCACGGCGGGCGGTATCGGGAGGTCATTCCACAACCTTAGCACGGTAAATATCCCGTAAATAATCATTTATTTTTAACTAACTATACTTTTAAAAGACGTCACTTGCAAGTACGCCTTACAAACTTCATACTGACACTCACTTTGCGGGGAAAGGACACAGCATCCCCTCCAATCCCACAAAAAAATTAAAATGCTTATATCTCAGAACTTTATTAGTAGATTTAAATAATTTCTTCGGTATACATATAACCGTCCCCAATACCGTTCGCATTAGATTATTGCGCCTACTAAAAACCTCTCGGAGGCGTGTCTCTATGTCAAACGGAGGGCACCGGTATCCTTCTATCAAGCTGCTTGGGGGAACACTCCTAAGAAATGCTCATAAATAGAAACACCGGTGCTTGGTCTCTCTGTGAGGTATAGACAGGCCGATCACGGGTTTTTACAGCAATGCAGCTATACGTTTCGTAGCTTTCAAAGCCTGCGAGTAGGCTATACAAGAAACTGCAATATAACTGTCACCTGTCACTCTCATGCGTATTGTCATAAATGAAACGGGCACAGAAAATATTATGCACAATATCCAGATCTTATGCACTGTCTACAGCAGTATACTGTGCTAGTGTAGTATGTGGTTGATGGTTGTTTCTACAACAAGCTCTGAAATGACCGACTTTGTAGTCTAATGTACGTCAGTTGTTTTTACACTTTTAAACAATCATGCGATTTAATTATAAACTAGAGTATTGAAGAAAAGCATATATTTTTGATATTTTCGTTGGGGGAGGCCTATGTCCAGCAGTGGACGTCCTATGGCTGAAATGATGATGATGATGATATATTTTTTGCGTTTGACCTTCTCCTCGCCTTTTGTTAAGCGAAGATGCGGTCTACGATGCAGAACTTATTCCTAGAAGAAACCGATACATTTGCGACATGAAAATACCCAAATTGTAACTATCCGGGAACATCCATTCAGGCAGCGCGTTTCACAGACTAGCTGTTCACACAAAAAAGTGCAACGGCTATATTATTAACAGGTGTTTTTTTTAAACATCTGTTAATAATGTAGGTGTGTATTTTTTTGGATCTGATCAGTTAATTTCGTCACGTCACGCTAAGCGTTTAAAACACTTCTTTTGGTTAATTTAGCGATTGTATCGCGCCTTCAACTAATTCTAAAAATATTTGAAATTTAGTGAACCAAAGGGAAGATTCATATATTCATAACAGCATAATTAACTCAAACTGTAGACGTATATAACGTTTCATTTTGCGCTTCGTTTATTCTCACTGACGTTGATTGACGTCAGGTTTCACATTTTTCTGAAATAACTTTTCCTTGCTTTTCGTACCAACCTTTGTGACGTCAGAGTTGAGCAAGACTTATCGTTTCAAACGCCACGTCTACCACTGAAGTATTGCTTTAATACCTCAAAATAATTAGCTTCAAATTAATAGTAGGTTTAATATTATTTGGAGATCATACTTCAGAGTCAAATATAGCCATAGACTCTAAGCGTTAAAGATTTCATACTATTTAAAAATAAATAGGTCTATGAATATAGGATGGACGTTCTACCTATTATATAATTATAGGGTATATAGAGGGTGGGTGGGTAGATCTTTGGAATATCTATCTGGAAATTTAAATTTTCTGACATTGAGTTACATGGCAACGATTTCTAATCTATACTAATATTATAAAGAGGAAAGATTTGATTGTTTGTTTGTTTGTTTGCATTAAATAGGCTCCGAAACTACTGAACCGAATTGTAAAATTCTTTTACTGTTGGGAAGCTACACTATCCCCGGGTAACATAGCCTATATTTTTTTTTTTTTTTAAATACGGATCCTTACTAAATCTCCAATAATGGAACCCAAGGTGTAAAAAATTATCTATACTAATATTATAAAGAGGAAAGATTTGATTGATTGTTTGTTTGTTTGTTGGTTTGTTTGCATTGAATAGGCTCCGAAACTACTGAACCGAATTGAAAAATTCTTTTACTGTTGGGAAGCTACACTATCCCTGGGTAACATAGCCTATATTATATTTAAAAAAAAAATAGGGATCCTTACTAAATCTCCAATAATGAAACCCAAGGTGTAAAAAATTAGATTTTCAATTATGACTTTGCGTTTTTGACAGTTCTAAGACAGGACAACGTCTGTCAGGTCAGCTAGTTGATAATAAATGTAAAAATTACTCAAAAATATTTATTTATATTTTACGTGAATTTCATCGGAGCGTATGAGAAAATACTCAACAAGCCTTAGCGGCAAACTCAGATGTACCTATCCAAGATGTACTTCGGCTCACATTTTAACTTATCTCTTTTACGGAACTCATCAGTTTTTTTTGTTTTTTCTGTGAGAAGTTTGGCGTCGCACTCCTGTGCATTAGCCAGTGTCAAGTATTATAGATGAAATGTAGTCAAACAAGTTAGTCACAGTTAGAGTCAAGCAAAGTAAGTCACGGTCAAGTCAAAGTCATGCCTTTTTGTAAATTGGACAGACTTTACAAGAAGCTTTTATGGAGCTTTGGAAACAATATGAAAATATTTAAAAAAAATATTTTCAATGAGATTAGACCAACAATCGGGAGCCACATCTCTAATCTATTTATTTGCTAAAAGCAATTAATAAAGATATTCTAGGACTAAATGGTTTATTTGCTATTCAAATTGAATCGTTCTCTCGATGCACAATCGCACAATATTCTCCACGTAGCCCAATTAGCTCAGAATCTGTGTTATGATTCAAAAATAAACTTTATTGTTGTACGTCACTGTACATATTCGTTTGGCCTGAGTTTATATTGTTTGTGCAGTACTGGTAGGGATGGCGCAACCAAAATCTCAATAATGACAATGATGTATCAATTTTTTTAATGCTTTTCTGAGTCGATGTTTCGTAAATTATTCATTTGTATTTAAATTAAGTTTTTAGACCTAAATTTGGCCACCCCAGTGGCACTTTCCGTGGCTTCATTCAGGTTATTTAGTGTGCAGGTTGTAGGACACGCTGAACAGATCATCAAGTATGACATTGTCTGAGGGTTCACACCATAAAGACATTCGGTATCAGAGCCCTTAATATAAATTAACCCCACTTTGCCATGTTAACCTGACTTCAGCCCACTTGTGACCGAAGTCTGTAAATAAATAAAGTACTAGAACCTTAGAATAACGACTCAGAGAAGGTAGGTTTCCAAACAACGCCTTCTCAAAACGTAAGCTACAAATTCGCTTTGTAGCTTACGTTTCGATTGGTATTTTAAACGATTTAAGCAAGAAAATTAATGGATTACCTGTGGAATGTCACATCATAACTCTTATGCTGCTTTTCTGATTTGTTGTGGTACGATTTCACCGCGCAAATTGTCGTAGTAAAAATTTTATATTTTTTTTGGAGCCATATATAGCGAATGTACTTGGTTTCTTTGTGTAGTTATTCTAAGACTAGAACAAAAGCAAATATTTAATAATCAAAATTGTATATTAAAAAATAATTGTTTCTACGTTTCTGATCCGTACGGCCAAGTATTGGGACAACCTGCCCGCTTCCTTGTTTCCTGAGAGATATAATTTGGACCTTTTCAAGGCCAGAGTGAATAGGTATCTTCTAAGTCTGCGTGCTTCATCTTCGACCACATCGTCGCTTACCAACAGGCAAGTTGGGGGTAAAACGCGGACTTATCCGCGTTAAAAAAAATTACTATATTGATAAAAATATCATAAACACGAATTGTAAAAATATGAATGATCCCTATTGGTAGCCCTAAGCAGGTGGTAGATTGACGTCACCAGTCAGACGTATCAGTTGTTTTGAGTGATGACGATACGGGCTTTAGGGATTATTGCTCCAATCCACATGTTTGATTATTGAGGAGAAAGCACTTCAATGAAGGCTCGTTTCGAAGATATCAATATGGAAAATATTCATATAGGCTTCGGCGTCACCATCATCACTGGCAGCTCATTATTATGCAGGGCATGAGCTTTCTCAGTCTTTTGACAATTTTCCCTGCATAAAACTAATTTCGTCCGCGTGTAAAAAAGGTCGGTAGACGCAAGATGTGAATCCATAATAATTATCAGGGAGTGGACGGGGATAATGATGGTAGAATAACTGCTGACTTGCGTTACAGAAGGAGAGTTTTAAGACGCTGACTGCTGCCTTAATTAATAAATAAAAATATTCTGGGGGCTTAGTCCCAGATTTGATAGTTTTCGAAAACTTTTTTCGTTTACGTATTGTTCCATACATTTTAGTAAAGCGCCTCCAGCGAAAACGCACAGGAACTAAAATCGGCGGTATAGATTGCTTCACTCTAATACGAAAAAAGTTTTCGAAAACTATCAAATCTGGGACTAAGCCCCCTGGTAATTTTTTCACAGACGGTCATCAGACCCCAAACTAAGCAAAGCTTGTGATATGGCTGCCAGATACTGATATACATACATATATAGTTTTAAATACATACTTGAATAGATATTAACAACCAGATATAGAACAAACAAATTCTTTGTTTTTCAGATCAATAACAATAAATTGTATGGGATAAACTGAGGTTGTAAATGAATTAATTTTACAAAAAATTTTCTTCGCGGATTATTGGATAAATTCAATCATCATTATTAATATTTTTTAAACTTTCGCGGTTTGAACACACCGAAAGCGTGGTCAGCTGTGACCACGGCATGGTTGAAACGTCGAGCGAAAGGTATCTATTTTACCTAAATAAAATAATACGTAATAAGTCCCGATAAACATTTAAAACATCATTATTATTATCAGCCTATATATAATTATAATTAATAGGCTTTCTCTCAGAGAGAGCAAGATTGTGAGCGAGTGAGTTGGCTCAAATCCACCACGCTGGGCCAGTGCATGTTGATAAATTTCATGGCTTTGGGCACGCTTTGGGTGTTTTTTTTTTTTTTTTCTTTTTGCTGATTTTCATACACACAAAAAATAAACAACTTTTTGTAGTCAGTTAAAAAAAACTTTTAGGTGACAGATGTAGTTTACGGAAAATGATATGGCCGGATGAGAGTTGTCCAAAATGGGATACCTAATACCTAAATACCTAACCTATATCAATTGGTTTAGAATAGAAAATAAACGTTAAAGATTATTACTAACTAAGCTAAGATGCTACAAAATTATTCACGCTAGACGATCCTAGAGTGTGAAATGAGAAATCATCGTCGCTTCACAGCTAAAATTGTCACAAACATCGAAAACATAGGAAATGTTACATTAATTATCGCCAAAATTTGTCTCTTTAGCATTTTTTGTCACCGGTCCGTATGACAAATTGATTTGGGTCGTTGTTTCGGTTGAGAAGTAAATAAGTCGTGATAAATTGCCTCAGAGGCTATTTCCAACTGTTTCCAAGGTTGAGGATCCCTGTTACATTTCATACCCACCTAAATTGACTTATACATTACAGTTAGGTACTAGCTGCGCCCCACGGTTTCACCCGCTATCATACAATTACAAGAACTTTGAATAAGAGTAATATTAGTTCATCCGCTTAGTCCTGAAAAGGTAAGTCAGTCAGTCAAACATAGTGACTGGCAGCCAGAGCGACAAGCAGAACCGTTGACTTGAACTACGTCACCAGAGCCAGCAGTTACGTCAGCAGTTATGTCTTCAAATCGATTCCAATGTAGTCTACATTGGAATCGATTTGAAGACACCTTCTACAATACCTGAAACATTTGAATTTACTAGAAAACTTGTAAAGATCCCCGACAAAACAGCTGATGATCTTTAAACGGCAGAACAGATTCTCCTTTCAAACAAAAAGCAAACAAAATCAAAATCGGTCCATCCGTTTGGGAGCTACGGCACAGACAGACACACATACACATCGACGCATAGATAGAAAGATGCACGGCACAAACAGGTACAGGTACATACACACGCTAAACTTAAAATCCCCTCTTTTTGCGTCGGGGTTTAAAAAAACAAAATCAAAATTGGTCCATCAGTTTTGAACCAAACATGCACCCCTCTGTTTGCGTTGGGGGTTAAGATAGGATTAAATATTTATCAATTAATGTTATCAGTGGACTAAATAGACAAGACGTCTTGAGCAAATGTCAAATTATGACAATTTTACAACATATTCGTACGTAATAATATTGAATTAGCGTCGAGAATTGATTACGAAAGGGTAGGTATCTGGGTCAACAGCATTATGAAAATATTTATGTTTGTCTATAAATGCTTTAAGGGCCGAACGCAAGCGATCCATTAGCGTGGGTATTGCTCTTCTGATAACAAATAAAAGCTAAGAACCCTTGTCGAATATGTTATGAATGCTTCGAAAACTTTTTGAGTGCAAGCTGGAAAGCCAAGGCAGAGATTAAGCGTTCAGTCTGGCATCAGTTCCATCAGTCGATTGTTCATCAGTCTACGCATTTACGATCAGTCGTTTTTGAGCTGATGGCAACTTGAACTTTATTTTCATCTTTGTTTGAGTTTTTGCGCGAAAATGTTTACACACTAATTGCAATATTAGATGAACAAACACAAGACTACAGACACATCTTATTTGAACACCAGAAAGAAGCTTTAGATTCGGTAGTCCAGCGTGCTATGAGACTGATTGGTGACAGCAAACTAGTCGACAAAAATTGTTATTCTACAATTGCTACTTATTCTACATAAATAAAAGATAAAAAAACGAGGCTTCATCTATTGCCAGATCGGGTTAAATTATGGCTAGTACCCTTTTCTCGTATCTGCCGTAGGGTGTGCCAAGAATAGTTGCATAATCCAGTGAAACTGCTGTGAAATAATAGGAGTCTTATGGTGCTTTATTCCGAACACTTATGACTGGTGGCGACGTGATGAGCTCCGTGTGCTGTAATATTTCTGACACAAAGGAAGATTCTAGTGAGGAAGACCTCCAGTGTGCGCCGGCGCAACATATTCTCTACCCACCTCCACTCCTACACCCAATCAGCAGCAGCTTTCATCGCCTGCGCGGCGCGTGGTGGCTCGCAGTGCAAAGCGAGACGGAGACGCGCGCGCCCACTCCCCTTGAAAAATAACGCCGAATGCGGTTGAAACTACAGTCCGAGTATACGTGAATAATTATTCCCATGTTATGTCCGTCGCCTTATAAACGTAGCCCATGAGGAGGCACGCGCTTTTTTTCTGAGCGCCCTTCAATGAAGAGATGTGGAAGATAACAGCTTCAACTCTAAACAGGAAAGAGTCCTGGGGGACCAGCACCATCAGGCAAAAGTGAACCCGTAACCCTGGCACTCGGGCACCAGGCAGAACACCCTCACACCCCGGAGAATCCCACGTACCCAACCTGCCCTCCCCCTATTGCCCGGAGCCAGTAATATTGGCATTTATCCAGCTCCGGACTAACAAAGTCTGATGCAAATTCAATTAAATTCTGACCCAATTTTTATCTGTGCTGCGAACACGTGCTACGATCCAACTTGCTGGGTAGTGGGTACGTCTTGGAATAAAATCAACATTCAAGAAGTCTCGACTTACACAATTTGTTTATTTATTCATTCCTAAATCGTCCGCAGGTAACAGTCTCGCCATCGTTGTTGTGGAATATTGATGAACTGTTTTCAGATGAGGCGTCGAGCTATTTGCATAGTCGATACAAAATGACTGCGGCAATTTTATTTGGGTGTCTTTAATTTTGTTAGTTATCTTGAAAAGAAAGGTCGAGACAGAACAGACAAATCTCCTACACGCTGGAAACAGACGGCTACTAACTTAACTTTTCCATAACAGAGTGTTCTCTATCGACGAACCAAGTAAAATGAAGAAGCTTTGCAAGATCAGTGATCCCCGCTGGGAAGAAGACCTACCGCGTACCGAGAATCCTACGTTGTTGCGAAGAACGATCTTGCGGCACACACTATTGCGAAAATCTTTTTGGATGAGTCGTCAATACGAAAACCCATTTTATCGAATACCAATAGATCGAAAGACGCTAATTCGAACTTCGAAGCACTTCGAACCTCGTACCACCATCTTACTAACCATGGTCACTCAGAGTGTTCGACTTTGTTGAAATCATCTGATAATCAACGTACTGATAATAAAAAACAAAACAACAACACCATTCGTGAAGACATCATCATCATCAGCGCACGGCCCAATTACCTGCGGGAACGAAAAGTGTTTAACTTCAATAGGTATCTATATAGGTAAAGTTTCCTATTCCAGATTTACATGTTGAAGTCGCAATGGGCAGGCCAGAAGAACTGATAACCGATGGGGAAAACAGTGCTGGAGTGGAGACTACGAACCGGAAGACGCAGCGTAGGCGGGCTCCCTCTATGTAGGTGGATTGACGACATTGTGAGAGTCTTTCTCGTGGGCATCCAGTGGATGCAGATGGCATGCTGTCGTTTAGTGTGGAAATCTAAGTGGTTTATGTTCAGCAGTGGACGTCTTCGGGCTGATGATGATATTCCATTGGCCATTTACATAATGTAATCCTAACTAATATTATAAAAGCGAAAGTAACGCTGTCTCTCTGCTTGTTTGTTCGCTTTTCAGGACTAATCGGAAATCAATAATCGGTAATCGGCTATAGGTCAAAATTCGAAATTTGGCAGGATGTTGTACAATTGTACATCATAAGGCTGACATAGGGTAAGAGCAAACTATGGGACCAATCCTGACATGGAGAGAAAATATTAGCTGTTCTATTTTGTCGAGTTTGAAAAACTGTTTTCTATGGAATAGGAGATATTTTTTTCACGATTTCATTGGTCGCATAATAAAAGTAGTTCATTATGATGGGTATTATGGACCCTTTTCGATTAAGTAGGTACAACCCTTTTCGCGTAATCCTGTATAATGCAATCACATTGCGTCACACAGCAAGTTTGCGTCAACTCGTCAAAGGAAAACGGGACGTAGACATGACCCTAATTTAGTTTGCATTAGTTGGTATGCGAGAAGTGCCCTGGTTGTGTTGTGTTAGGTTGAAACTTAATTGCGTTCCAATTAGCTTTCATCAGGCAAACTATAAAGTGTGACGCCACCATACCTGACTGTCTTTTAGCACTTATTTTCTTCTTTCCCCTTGAAAGGATTTTGGCATCGCACGTTTTGTGCATTTGCCAGTGTCAATTGTTAAAATATTTTCAAGTTTAATTAGATTTCGTAAAATAAGACAAGTCATAGTCAAAGTCAGAGTCAAGCAAAACAAGTCACGGTCAAGTCAAAGTCAGGCTCCAGTAAATTGGTGGAGACTTTCTATGGAGTTTTGAAAACAAAACGAAGCACTATTCTACAATTACTGAGCACAATCAATACTGATCCATTATTATTATAAATTAACATTTGAAAATGTACAAATTTAGGAAAATAATACAATGATGTATCATGTTTTTTTTAAAGTTGGTGTTAAAATCCCCATTAAATGTGTATCAAAGTTATGGTGTGAACAGTAAAGAGTTAATTAATCAATCAATCAAAGCTTCCTATGCTAAGCTTTGTCAAACTTAATGTAAGATTAAAATAAGAATGTTTTTGAAGTTTCAGTAGCCCCAGGGGTTCTTTTCACGTTTTCGTAACGACGATTTAACATCGATAAATTACGAATTTGGCAGATTTTCTGTAAAGCTGTCAAAAACCGTCATGACAAAGTTTGTGAACTAGGAAACAAAAACCATATAAATAATAGAAATTGTCCTTCCAAGTTAACATTGAGAGCTGTATAAAAATAAAGCACTTTCAGCGATAACATCTTAATCAGCTCATTTGGAGTGAGCTCTAGAAAGCGCTGCGGAAGCAACGACCTTTGAGTGTGGTACAAAATGTAAGAGAACGCGGCAATCAAAACTCATTAGTACCTCCCTTTGTATCAAAGTAAGGGCACTAACCTAAAAAGAGTAGAGAAAAAAGAAATTGAGTTACCTAAAACACAACTTCATTTTCTACTCATTTCATATAAGGAGGTTTTCAATTGAACTGCATGTTATCTCTATTTTTATTATTTTTATTTTTATTAAATTGTTTATTTATGTCAAAGGTAGTCCAAGATGAAAATATTTCATCCTTAATGGTGGAATATTAGGGGATGAATCCCGTTCATTAACTTGCCCGTTTATTTTTATTTAAAAAATTAAGAAATTTCTAGAGTCTCTTTGTTACGGGTCTATCTTAAAAACTAAACTAGCTAAGTATATTTGAAATTTCTCTATATTACGTGTCATCGAGTATGAATAAAAACGAGCCAAGTGCGTGTCTGTTTCTCTGTGTGGATAAAAAATCTTTCATTTCGCATAATATTTTCGTGCGATATATTATTGAGCTCCTAATCGCATTTGGCCGGTTTATTTCATACTTTGCCACTACAGCCGCACTCACAGACGTTACTTAAGCTAAGGAATACTTAAAATTGATCTGTCAACTTCTTGTTGACGGAAATTGTCACACATGAAAACGAGACAGAGCAATTTTACGTATTCCTTAACTTAAGTAACGTCTGTGAGTGCGGCTGTTTGTGGTGTTCCCGCTAAGTCTAACATCTTGGGCGGCACCGCACACGTGGCAGTGAAACAAATGGATGATAACATCGGTTACGAGGTCCTCTAGGTGACGGAAAGGCGAGTGTCATTACCTCCTGCAATTACGACCCCACGGTTCGCGACACGCTATTTGTGTAGACATGTCACATGGCGGTCAACTGGGTACAATTTTATATAGCCTGACTCGTAATTCAGGAAATGACAATCTAACACTACGTGCATCAGTGCATGTGAGAGTTGAACAATTGTTGGCAACACCTAGAAGAACTGCAGTCTATGGTACACTGAGCGGTTTACGAAAAAAGTATGTGTCTATGGACTCGAAGAAAAAAAAAAAGAGAAACATACGACGGAGGGAGACTTTTGGTAAAATAAAGGAAAGGTCGTGGTGTTTAAAGAAATGGTTGTGAATTGTTCGTGTTTTTATGTTTGGATTGTGGTTATTGGCTTGGTTTTGGTTACTCAAAATACCACGAGTTAATTAAATACGAGTGAATGTAGTTTAAATAACCTCACACTAGTTTAATAGTTAACACAATGTAATACTTAGACCACAGAAAAGAGAAGCAAATAGAACGGAAATGAGAAGGAAAATCTGTTACCAGGCATTATGATTGAACCTTGATTGAACATTCTTATTTAAATCAACGCGTCGAACTCTGCATCACTGTTGCTAACTGATTTCGAATGACTGACGTTTCGTTTAGGTATAGGGTGCAACTGGCAACAACGAATTGCTTACAAAAATGCCTTGACAGCCGTTCTATTTTAAACCTTCCTTTCTCAAAGTTTTAAACAAGTTTTAAACAGCAAAAAAATAATCTTTTCTGTGACTTAGACAATCTGACACTACGTGCATTGTGGGAAGTGGACAATGTGATTTGGTCACTTTAGGGCACTAGACATCCTGAGAAGAGACCATTTAGGAAGCAGTTCCTTTTAGTACAGCGTAGTCATTCCGACACTCCAGTCAATGCAACCCTAAGCCCTCTTAAGGGTTCGTCTGAAAACCGGCGCTGATAGTCTTTGACTTTCAGCATTAATACCGAGACGGAACCATTCGACACTGATTGTATCCTTTAGATATAAGTTTTTGTAAAGGTGTCGAATAAAATTTATTTTCTTTCTTTCTTATTTTCTTTCTTTCGCTTGTGATAAATACTGGCTCTATACAATAGAGTATTTGACTGTTTTTGCGAAACCATCTCAAAATGTCTATAAACATATCACCATCATCATCATCATCATCAATTCAGCCATATGACGTCCACTGCTGTCTGTCGTGTTATAATATTACTATCACACTAATCCTACTTAATATTATAAACGCGAAAGTTTGTATGTATAGATGTATGGATGTTTGTTCCTCTTTCACGCAGCAACAGAGCAAGGGATCGACCTATTTATTATTTTGCATGGGTATAGTTCAAAGACTGAGAGTAACATAGGCTTTTTATCTCGGAAAAATTAACAGTTCGCGTGGGATATCATAAACACCAATCTCCACAATAGCTCATCGAATCGAATAAGTATAAAATTTGGTATAGATATAGGCTGTGGCCCATTTTTAAACACACAGTATTTTTTATCCTAGAAAGTTGACAGTTGACGTGATTTATTTATTCCTCACAATTTTCAGTCTACCTGCAAAATTTCAGCTGCGTAGGTCAAATAGTTTTCAAGATTTCGTGATGAGTGAGTGAGTGAATGATACTCACTGACTTATCACGAAATCTCGAAAACTACTTGACCTACGACACTGAAATTTGGCAGGCCTTATAAGATGTTAGAGATCCGCCAATAATATATTTTTCTTAAATGCCAAATTAAAACAGGCAAAGTTCAACGAGTTCTATATAATAGATTAATTAATTAGCATACCTTTTCAGAGCAGCCCTATATTTAATCCTAGGTAAAGGTAAAAGGTTAAAGATTAGGGGAAGTGCCAAGAGGAGTTTCAATTTATTTGATTTTCAGCCACTTTGTCAGTAAAGAAGATTCAATAGGTGTTCCCAAAATCATACATTTTTGATGTAGGTGTGACTGGAGGGAACGAATCTGCGACACGAGTTGAATATTTCATGTACTACATGAAATCCCGTTTTAGCAATACGTGCTTCGTAGAAAGTACTTGATTTGTTTTTAGGGTTCCGTACCCAAAGGATAAAAACGGGTCAATTACTAAGCCTACGATGATTGTCTCTCTGTCTGTACGTCCGTCCGTCTGTGCTACCTATTAACGGCTGTAACTTTCGAACCGTAATAGATAGCCTGTTGAAATTTTCACAGAATATATAACGTTACGGCGGATTGACAAACAAATAATAAAAAGACAAAAAGTTAAAACTAAAGAGGGTCCTCTACAAACGTATTTTATACGTATTTTTGTTTTAGCTTTAATGTAATACGTACAAGCGCCAAACTTGGCTTGATTATAGTACACACTCTAAAGTATAACAACATAAATAATGGCCTAGTCCGAGTCCGTGACAAATCTTAGTTCATTACCAAGTTAAGAAACGCAGGGCGCGGTTGGTACCTTGGCTTCCAACCGCCTGGACGTGATGTTGTCTTTTTGCACTACTTTTTGTGTGATGTGGTGGTACGGAACCCTCAGTGCGCGAACTTGACTCGCACTTGGCTGGTTTATTTTCTTCTCAGATACCCAATTGAATAAGTACTCATAGGTAAACAGGATACAGACAAAAGAAAATACTGAAGATGGACAGACGACCTAAAAGAGACCGCAGGGAAACGCTGGATGCAGGCCGCTTCCAACCGGCCTTTTTGGAGATCGATGGGGGAGGCCTATGTCCAGCAGTGGACGCCCCATGGCTGAAATGATGATGACGATGAATGCAAACTAAATAACTGAATTTTAGAAAAATCTATATTTATAGCGAGGAATCGAACAGGTTCATTTGAATTCAGCGTTTTTCAGCCATGCTCGGTCCAAGTATTTATTTGTTCTGGTAGCTGCAATAATATTGTAAAAAAGCTAAATCATTTTTTATTTATTTAACTGGAGTTATACCTGCCAGTCTTTCGTTCAAAAAACTAGCGAAAGTGAACAAAATTCATGGTTTTCATTCGGATTTTTACAATGTTATTGCAGCTATCAAAGTAAATAAATGCGTGGACCGAGTTTAGCGTAGATACCACCTTCGACCACATTGTCATAACGACATGTACCTAGAGTGTTAGTTACAATCTGGGTGTCTTCAAATCACGAGTGAATCGGTTTCTTCTAGGCAAGCGTGCTCCATCGTAGACCGCATCAGGAAAGTTGGCGGTCAAACGCAAGCCTATTATAAAAAAATATGAACGTGTAACTAGTAATTACGTTGTCATAACATGAAACACGGAAAATGGGGAACCTTTGCCCTGCTGTCGATACAATGGATATGTGGATATAATAAAATACCAAAAAACCAACCACTTTCCTTCATTTTGGGATTTCCTAAGTAGACTGCACGACTGATCATTATACAGGGTTACACATATAGACTGTACTAAGCCGAAAGGAGGTCATTGTACTCATCATTATGAACAACTTTTACTATGGGACAAACCTGTAAATCTCGAAGAAAAAAAACAGTTTTTTCATGCTTTTTTTTTAATATAGTAGATAGGTTTGCGCTTAGCCGCCATCTCGCCTGATGTTAAGCGACGATGCGGTCTACGATGGAGCACGCTTGCCTAGAAGAAACCGACTCACTCTCGACTTGAAGACACCCAGATTGTAACTGACGGGGAAACCCCATTCAGGCAGCGTATTCCACAGACTAGCAGTTCGCACAATAAATGTGGAATCAAAGCGCTACGTACGGGTTTTCGGCATATCAACCATAAAATGATGTCGATTTTTCGTGCCCGCCCTGGGAGTCCGATAGGCAGAAGGAAACTAAATCATGCAGATCTGATGCACATTTCGTGTGAACGACCGTTTTCTATGGAACTGCTGATATTTGTTTCGCGATTTCAGGACGCGTCCGCACCCATCACGCTACCTTACCGTATCTCCCTTGTTTGTCTGATCTGAGGTTATCTAACTCCTTCGAGGACCAAAGCGTATATACCTACGATCCTAGCGGCAGCTACTATTGATCATGCCTCACAAATCTAATCACGATACTTCCCCAGCCTTACACGTGGAAGTGTATTTTCCTTGTTTTATTTGCATCACAAAATCCAAGTAGATGAACAAGTATAATTCGAACTTACCTAAGTGAAGCTCTATCATAATTATACGAAGTTCATCCGAATAGATTAACTTCCCTTCCCTCCCCATTCTTTCGATTGACCTTTTTAGTGAAATATTTTGAACACTCATAACTCTAAACTTAATTAATGTACTGGTTGGGCTCTGATGTATGAATTTAAAAAAAACGCTCAACTATAGTTCGGATTGGCGTAATACTACGCGCGGTACTACTACAAGTAATATCAAGTTAATCTATTCGGATGAACTTCGTATAATTATGTAGAACTTCACTTAGGTAAGTTCGTTTTATCACAAAGTATATAGTACGGACGGGGTGAATAAACTTTTCCAGCCTCTATAGCATCTAGACAGATTCTTAACTAAATGGATTTGCAACTAGATAGAGTCTCATAGTAATATTGGTGCTAACAAGTGTACTAAGCACCAGTGTAAAGTCAGTCGCTCGCCGACTTTGTTGACGTGCAGTCGAAGCGGCACGCGTCATTATTGAGAGCAAAAATGTATATGCACACAATTATATCTAAAAGTAGGTATCTAAATATTTAAATCTACTCTAATATTGTTATGTCTGTTATGTATATATTTAAGTTCTGAGACTTTCCGTAATTCGCGAAAAAAATCCGCTGTCCTATACAAAAAAATAATTCACTCCCGACAAAATGTATGAAACAGCTGTTTTTTTCGCGGATTATTAATGTGAGATATTTTTTATTGGGTATTACTTATTCTGATATATTGAGTTTTTTTAAGCTTAAAGCATTAAGTGGTTGCCAAATTTTTATGATGCCAATTACCAGTAGCCCCTTCATAAAGAAGATACAGATTTCAAAATATGTTTTGAACCAATTCTAACAATTATTTCGCTACGTTTAGTTGATAACACAGGTGAACCCGCGGGTAATAGCTAGTATTATATACACATACAGGGTACCTGAGATGCGATATAATGGAGGAAAAAAAACGCGACGATTGTCGTTGCAGATGTTGAGATAGTCCGCGTTTTTTGAAGTTCTTAACATTGGAACGCAATGTTCGGACCGCTCTCTCGATATTTAGCTGTAATAGTGCTAACACACGAGACGTACTTGGTTGACGACTTGGTTCCAACCAACGAGTGGGAAAGAGAAAAATTTCTCATTCTCTCCCGTTGGTTAGACGGCGGTTCGTCAACCAAGTACGTCTCGTGTGTTAACACTATAAGAAGTACAACCACAGACCTATATCCAAATAGACGCCACAAGTCGACCTTGCATGTCATATTTCTAATACAATTATGATTAATCGTCATAATTAGTCCGGCTAAAACCAGTCTGCACAATCGGTGCCGCGATAACACGTGTCAGTTTAAAACGAAAATGGGTAATTGTGCAATATTGAGTTGTAAGAATACCGCAAATAGAGCTGGCCGCCAGATATATATATATCTTTTCACTTTTAGGTACGAAAAATGTGACACGCTAGTTTACATACAGTTTGGACCGTTTGTGAAGTCTGCTTATTAGATATAGGTCTGTGAGTACAACACAAAAATATCTCTGAAACCGGCGCTGAAAACGTCTCAGATATAAGGCGGCACATCCGTCACGCCTACACGGTACCATGAACATTACCGAGGAGAATCGCGTAAAGACGCGTGACATTGTAAACGTTAACATTTGGACCGTTTTAGAACTTATTTTATAAGTAGTTGGTTGACAGCAAGTAGAAACGGAGATTGATGAGACAGGAATCTTGACATTGACATTTTGGTGGGTAGAATTTTAGAGTTCCGTACCCAAAGGGTAAAAACGGGACCCTGTTACACACGACCTGTTGTATACGATGTCTGTTTGTCTTTCTGTCTGTCTGCCTGTCCGTCCGTCCGTTTGTCCTGCCTATTAACAAATGTATCTTTCGAATCGTAATAGATAGCCGGTTGAAATTTTCACAGAATATGTAATGTTATGGCGGAACTAAGAAATAATAAAAAAGTCAAAAAGTAAAAATGAAATATAGCGGTAATACATACCATACAACAAACGGGCATTATTAATGTGTTTTTGTATTAGCTCTAATGTAAAAACAGTAATACGTACAAGGGTCAAACTTGCCATGATTATGTACTACTGTACCACTTTAAAGTATAACAAATAATAATAAATAATGGCCAAGTGCAAGTCAGATTATTTTTTTTTAATTTTTGTTTATCACCAGTTCTTGTACGATCACCGAAGTAAATCAACATCAGGCGCGGTCGGTACTTGGATGGGTATTTTTGTCAATTTGAATTTTGTCTTTTTGCACTATTTGTTGTACTTTAGTAGCTAATAATTTATGTGGTGGTACGGAACCCTCAGTGTACGAGTCCGATTCGCACTTGGCTGGTTTGTAGACCTTTAGTTTGTCGTGCTCCGAGGTAGAACCACCTATATACATATAGGTAACATGCGATGATCGCTCAATTCGTACAGACTCGCAGCACCACCGCAATGACGCGACGCAAAAAAATACGCGCTGACTAGAGAGCCATTCGGGACGATTTTGCGGCCTTTTTTAAACCCTCCCGTCATCAACGACGACCGACCGATTGTCCCGACATTTTTTAAAGGTGGCAACACTTATCTTTTCTCTTAGTAAAGTCTCCACTACTTGAAGCATGCATGACTTGGTCTTAACTTAGGTACTTTAGACTTTTTGACGATGTAGACTATATAAAAACTTTATCAAAAAAAAAAATACAAAAAAAAATACTTCAAAATACTTAATACTTTTCTTTAAAAAAATACTACCTATCCTCCTTACTAGGAAATATGTAGCCTTAGAATAGTTACTCCGTCTTTTGTTTTTTTCGATCGAGTTTTAAATTTGTAAGAGAGAAATAGACAAAACACGGCCTAACTATTCCACACATTTATTAATAAGGTCCCGATATGTTAAAAAGTTCAATTTGTCAATTTAATCACGCGACGTTATACGTCGTTTTCTTGAGTAGGGACTCTTAGCTATACCTAGTCTGTGGACTCTACAAAAGAGTTATAAATATTTTATACAACATCATTGGACTCTACTTTCAAAATTAATTATTTAACGTTTACCACGCACTTTTAACATAAATACATTATGCAGTCATACAACATTTACAGTCCTGTATTTTTAGAACATTCAGCTAGAATTAGAATTCCTTGTGAACAATAACTTTATGATCTAATGTTCATGGTGTAACAATGTCTATTTAATTTACATGCTGTTGGTGCTTCAATAAACGAAATACAAAATAAATTTAATAGAAATTTTGTAACATTACTGCGGAAACAATTTTTTTAAATTCTTTCCTCTTGTGAGAGTTTTGGCATCGCACTTCTTGTGCATTTGCCAGTATCAAGCGTTGGCATATTTTGAAGTTTTACTAGATAGATATCGTCAAACAAGTCACAGTTAGAGTCAAACAAAGTGAGTCATGGTCAAGTTGAAGTAATTACTTACTAGAGGCATCTATGGAGTTTTGGAAACATTCAAAGTTGTTTCCGAAACTCCGTAGGAGCCTCTTATAAAGCCTCCATAATTTTACAAGGACATGACTTAGACTTGACCGTAACTTACTTCACTTGACTGTGACTAAGACTCGTTTGACAATGTTTAATTTAGGTTCAAAATAATGAATAGACACTATAGCAAACGCACAAGAAGTGCGACGCCATTCCTCGAAGAAAAAAAAACAGTACTACATAACTTTTTCTTACTTATTATTTTTTGTCACAGATCTACTACCTATAGATTTTCAATGAGCGTGGCTAGCTCAGTGCCTCTCGCTTCAACAAGGTGTGTTGCCACATTAAAATGATTTGCTATAAGTTAGGGTAATTTACCTACTATGATGGGTAGTGAATCTTCAATGAGTACTTTGGAAACAATACTACCTTTTAAATATTTATATTTTATACACTATCTGCTGCAACCCACGGAGCTACCTGCAATGTTATACACTATCTGCTGCAACCCGCGGAGCTACCTGCAATGTTATACACTATCTGCTGCAACCCGCGGAGCTACCTGCAATGTTATACACTATCTGCTGCAACCCGCGGAGCTACCTGCAATGTTATACACTATCTGCTGCAACCCGCGGAGCTACCTGCAATGTTATACACTATCTGCTGCAACCCGCGGAGCTACCTGCAATGTTATACACTATCTGCTGCAACCCGCGGTGCTACCTGCAATGTTCTGGGAAGAAAAGTACGTTGTCTGTCCTCATGACACACCCTATCGTCCTGACAAAATTTGACTTAGCCCATGATCTAAGAAAACAAGGTCTAGCAATCTGGGAGTGGTCCCGCAATGACGTCACTGTCCAGTTGCAACTTTATTCAATCAGCTGTTACGTGGTGTATCGTCATCTCTCTCGAACCAGTTGTAAATTGACATCATGACATCATTGCGGGACGCCTACGTAAACATTTTTTCTCGAATTGCTATACCTGGCGGAGTATATTATTATACCATGACTTAGCCGTTTCCTCGTAAAAAACAGACAGAAAGTTACAAACTTACTTGCATTTTTATTATAATTATTTGTTAGGATTAGAATATAGTACTAGAAAAAAGGTTGTAAAATAACCATAGCATGATTTTTTATGATTAATTAAAAATAATAAAAACGTCAAAGAGTTAAAACGGAAGGGCAAAGGAAGGGCCCCCATGCAACAAACGTTAAACGTATTTTTGGATTTGTTCTAGTGTAAAAACGGTAATCCGTACAAGCGTCAAATTTAGCGGATTATAGTGAACATAAGTAAAACAACAAATAATAAACACTGGCCAAGTGCGAGTCAGTGACAAATTTCTGTTTACCACTAAGCTAAGCAACGTCGGGCGCGGTCGGTACTTGGATGGGTGACAGCCTGGGCGTGATGTTGTCTTTTTGCACAACTTTTTGTATTTTGTGATTGTAAAGAACTCTCAGCGTCAGTTTAGTTTTTTCATGAATGGAATTATGTATAACATTCCAAATAATTAGATAAATAGACTCTTTAATGTTTACAGTACAAATTTCACGAACAGCGCGTAGCTTTTTGAATCGGTTCGCCGAAATCGCCTTTTGCTTTTCCAGCTTCATAACTGTGGCCTCATTAATATATATTTAATATTAACATTCACCATATTCATATGGGCATAAAAGGGTCGGTATTTTGCACTTCTTGCAATGTGCCAGCTTTTTTCAGCAATGTGACAGGATCAGTTGGAAACCTGCAGAACGAATAATTTATGTTAGTTGCGGTGGGTAATTTCTTTCATAAACTGGCAACATTCATAATTTATTTTCTAAGTGAATAATTTGATAAAATTCATAGAATTAGACCACAAATCGACCTAAAAACTGACTAATTATGAATAAAATATTTGCGAATTGATATCCTGAATATATTTAGGTGATAGTTACAAGCTTTATATGTTTACTTACGTGTGAAATGATATTTCATCGTATTTTCGCTCACTGCGCTTCTTGCAGCCCAAAATGCTACAACCAACCATTGTAAAATATCTTTTACAATTATTTCTCAGAGGAAACACGCATTTATCACATTTAATCACCAAAAAAGGCAATAAATATAATTCAGACCCGTTTTGTTTGTCACTGATTTTGACACTTGAGGTACCAAAAACAGGTCACGCCGATAAGGACAACAAAATCTATTTATGTCCTTTTCGTACTTGTGCTGAGCCATATCAAGTTGTCTGTTTCACTAAAATATATTGCCGATCTGGTTGTGTATATCTGTGTTTTTTGTAGTCCACACAGTGACAGTGTGACGTCACATTCTTTACAAAAAGTGTCTAGTCTAGTATGTCTAAGTATCAGACAATATGCTTGTTACTAAAGCGACGTACACACAATGCACTGGCTGCGCGACACCTATTGTTGTGTAACATGCTTTATGTTTAGTCTGCAGCGTGGCGTAAACTGTCAGACTGGAGGTAACAAGTAGAAGCGGCTATTTTCATTCATCATCATCATCATCACGTCAGCCATAGGACGTCCACTGCTGGACATAGGTCTCCCCCATCGATCTCCAAAAGGGCCGGTTGGAAGCGCCTGCATCGAGCGGTTCCCTGCGGTCTCTTTTAGGTCGTCTATCCATCTTGTGGGTGGACGTCCTACGCTGCGCTTACCGGTCCGTGGTCTCCACCTTTCGGCACCATCGGCATCTGTTGCAGAACAGATTGCTATGTGCCCTGCCCACTGCCACTTCAGCTCTCTAATCTGGGCTATGTCGGTGACTTTCGTTCGTCTACGGATCTCCTCATTTCTGATTCGATCTCGTAGAGAAACCCCGAGCATAGCCCTCTCCATATAGCTCGTTGTGTGACTGAGCTTGTCATCACTGGCAACACACACTGGTCGAAACTTTCGTCGGTATTCTGGACGAGAAGACGTTGCGAAGTTACGTCTACCTCCAGTTAATAAATAAATATTCAAGACATTTTTGCACACACGGTCATCAGACCCCAAACTAAGCAAAGCTTGTGATATGGCTGCCAGAGACTGATATACATACATATATAGTTTTAAATACATACTTAAATAGATATTAACAAGCAGATATAGAACAAACACAAATGTTCATCACATAAATGTTTGCCCTAGGTGGGAATCAAACCCACGCCCCCAAGCTCAGAAGGCAGGTTCACTACCATCTGGACCAACGGGCTATCGATGGGGAGGCATATGTCCAGCAGTTGACATCCTATGGCTGAAACGATGATGATGATGATGATCTACTGGGTTACGCGGAAAAGACACTATCCGAATCATGAAAGGACATCTATAATAAGCCGCTGGCGCCGGAGTAAGTGGTGTAGGTATGCAAACTGAACTGACGCTTGTCCTGATAAAGGCCCGAGGAAGTGAATTATTAATTATTTATAATGGACTTTGGTTAATTCGCAAATGGACAGCTAACCTTTTATGGACATTTCATTGCGGTATAGGGTTTTTAACGATTTTGGAGTAGGTCTTAGTAATCGTAGGTACGTCACACAATTGTTATTGTAAACTAATATGTATTAAAAGTGCAACTCGCTCACAGACTGAATCATCACTTTGTGTTACGGAACTCTAGAGACTTTCATAATACTGACGTTATCAAGCTCATTTTTAGTGCCCTTGTCCGGAGTAAGCTTGAAGCCAGCTCTTGTGTGTGGCACCCGCATGAGCATAAATACACCCTCATGTTGGAGAAGGTTCAAAAAGCCTTCCTCAGATACCTGTACAAACGGAGCTATGGGTACTACCCGTTTATGTATCCTACGGAATTTCTGCTCGGTTCCCTAGGGTACAACTCATTACAAGTGAGAAGATCCCACGACCAGCTAATGATGATGTGCAAGGTTATACGCGGTAAAGTTGATGCGCCAGATCTCAGTGAACAGCTCTGTCGTCTATACACTCCCGACAACTACTTTCGGTGCCGGAAACATAAGCTGTTTGCTGTACCGTGGTGTAGGACGGTAGCTCATGAGATGTCTCCGATACCGCGATCCCTTGCCACACTCAATGCGCTCCTTGATACCAATCCAGAATTTGATGTATTTGACGGCGCTTGGAGAGACATTATTGCACAGTGTTTGAATTATTGTGAGATGATGTCGAAAAGCATTGCGAAGTCGCTGTCACTTATTATATAATATTTATGTACTTTTCATTTAATTAATTTTTATTGAATTTTAATCCAGGATTTTATGAATGTTGACATTTATCCAATTTTAATCTGACATTGTATGTGTTGACATTCATTTAATTGTTGATCTGAAATTGTATGTTTGACATTTATTTAATCTTAATTTGACTATTATCTGACTGAGTGTATTTAATCTCTTTAATTATTATTATTTTGCTTATTATAGGTAATCTTGTGACATTTGTTATGATTTTGTGTTTTTAAAAATGTTATTGATGTCATTAGTGTAAATCGTTTTTGTGCGGTGCTAATTTGAAATAAATAAATTAAAATTAAATCACGAAATCTCAAAAACGAGTCTTCGTAAACTTCGTTCACATGAGTTAGTTACAAGTGCATTTAATGCACTTACTTGTTTTGCACACTCACAAGTAATCTTTGAATTATCCTTATCAAACTATGGCGTCGAAGGATTTATCTTTACTAGCTATTTACTATATTCACCCTTTTGTTAACTAGCTGTTGGCCACGACTTCGTACGCGTAAACTTTGAAAACCCCTTATGTCCCACTTAACTCAGTCTTTTCGAAAAATCCTTATTTTAGCGGAGCTCTACACCCCATAAGGAATCTAACTGCCAAATTCCAGCGTCGAAGGATAAGTATTTTTGCAATTTCATGATGAGTTAGTCAGTGAGTGGTATTTCACTTATAAATATATACATATAGATCAAAATAGCGGAAACGGCGAAGTAGGTATTTCTATTAAATTTGGCTTAAATATCAAAGATTGACGTAAGAGGAAGAAGCTTTCCTGTGGGTGTAACGCACTGCCGACGATCGATGCTGATGACGTATCAAGCCACGTCCCACAATAATATCAAAGAAACAAATAACTAGCTCGTCACTAGTATTCCTGGGTCAGCGATTTTCGTATGCCATAGGTGGCAAACAAGCAGCCAGGCTACCTGGTGGTTAGCAGTCACCGTAACCTATGGATACCTGTAACACTAGAAGCATAACAAATACGTTGCCGACCCGTTAAGACTAACTAGCCTTTCAAGAACTGGCTTCTTGGCTTCTCGGAAATATATATTTTGCAGGTGGAAGGCACGAAAGATCGTGGGAATTGCAGTTTCCACGAATTCACAATCCACGATATAATTGATAGTGTACAATCAATTAGGTGCATATGGATGACCATTCTGACGGTGGCGGCTGTCGCAGGAACCGCGACGCTGTCCTGCATCCAGCGTTTCCTGCGGTCTCTTTTAGGTCGTCTGTCCGTCTTGTGGTTGGATGGACGTTTGTTTGAAATTGATGGGGAGGCCTGCAGTGATTGTCCTATGGCTGAAATGATGATGAAGATTAAATACCATACATACCAAGTGAATCTATATCAAGGTGTTTCCAACCTTTCGATATTGTTGTTCCAATAAGATTAAATAACGCTCTCGAGTTTGTTCCACGTCACATGCTGTCGTCACGCTGTCGGACGGACGCATTAAGCGAAAGTTATTTATAACGTGACACGAATAGGTGCTAGAAAGAGATCATTGAATGTATAATTGGGAATGAATCAAGGTGTTAGGTCTACTGCAATAATGATTTGTTCAAGCAACCTTGGCCGTTATGCGGAAAAGCATCGATGTATATTATTAGCACAAAAAGGTATAATCGATGGAAAAAATTATCAGCTTGACTATTTTCACGCTATCTATACGAGTAAGTGTGTACTTAGGACCCGGGTATGTATATAGATATATATATATATATATTTATTTATTATTTATATTTATTATATATTTTTTAAATAGATACTACTAAATGATACATAGATACATGATACATGATACATGATATATATATATATAATATATTTATATATATATTATATATTTATTATACTATGTATCATTTAGTAGTATCTATTTTATGGTATCATTAAAAGTGTTTTGGCATCCCCCGTCGATTCTGTAACGTAAATTCTTTCCATCCAATGGTTGCCTGGAAGAGATCGCGGAAGTGTTTTCTATCGTGTTGTATTTTTTATTTCTGGTGTACACAATAAAGAGTTTCTATCTATCTATCTATGTCCTAAAACTGCGACCAGAATCACCGGAGGATGGACAGCAGCGTCCTAGTGGTACACGGTAAACGTACTGCGATCCCCAAGCCATCTGCCAAGCGTGGGTATTATGGCAACACCCCTATCTAAGAGGGAGGCCTTTATTCAGCAGTGGACATTTACTGGCCGATGATGGGTAGTGTGATGTGATGTATGAATAATTAATTGTAACAAATTACGCTTGGTAAGCCACGTCAATAAAAAACAAATACTTTATACCATTCCCCCTCTAAAAAGCTCATTTTATACACATTGTTTTCACCACTTTTAATCGCTATTTTGGTGTTTGAATTTAGAACACACCAATATATTCGACCTCCATCTCAATGCTATACAACCTCCTTTCGCATAAAAGTACTTGATACAAACTTCTTAAATCTTACGTTTTCTCGTAGTCAAGGTATAAAGTAGGTATAGTATGCAACTCTTGAATCAAACGGATTTATATCGAGGGCTATGTGCTAAAAAGTAGGTAATTGCTGGGAAATTTTTATCTCATTTTATTATCTTGTACTTGCGTAATTTTTTTAATGTGCAAGGTTAATGTGCTTATTAGTTTTATAAATACCATAAATCAGTTTTATGAATCAACAATGCACAGAATAATAAATAATATTTATAGTATAAATTAGAAAATCTATAAATGTGCTTGATGTTTGTTGCTATTTTCCACCATAACGGCTGAATAAATTGATATGGGATTAGTTTCTACCCTAATAATACATACCTATCACCCCGGCTATTATATATTGTTCGTGTCGGACAGCAGGTGAAACCGGGAGGCGCAGCAAGTTATTTTTATGCAACACTGAAGAGCTACCTGGTAAATGTTTAACAAAACATATGCCAGAACCGTGTACAATTTTATCTCTGGCCATTTGCTTAACAGGATAATGCTGATATTGGCGATATCAACGGTAAAATGGAGATACGACGTGGGGCGTGTTTGACACACACGTTTTACGTGACTTTTTATGCAACTGAGTGAAGAAATGACCAAGTCGCATGTCTGATGATAAGCGTCACTTGCCCAGGGGCTCTATTTTTGAGTCGCTCCTATCATATTTCGCACGAAAGTATCATGCGAAATTTCTGATTTTCGAATGAACGAACGAACGTAGTGGAGCAAAATCGTGCTCCACACAGTCGTGCGTTTCCCTACTTCTATTTTTTAAGTATTTATCTCTTTTTTAAGTATAGCTGTTATGTAAAATGTACCTCTACGGTGCCCTCCATGATCATGGAATCCGTAGACGTCATTTAGTAAATTGTTAATTGAATTAACCAAAAAAAAAACAGAAAGAAAAGCGCAAATCAGTTTTACTTTTCGACCGAAATGTTTCGGTCCTCACGGTTTTCTAGATAAATTTCTATGACAATTTTTTTATAATTTTAAGCTAACCTTGGAAGTAGACATAATAAATCCCAAAAGTGGGAAAAGAGGATTTAACAAATACCTCTCTTCGACTACGACAACTTTTTATACTAATTTGTTGTTATTGTCTGGCTTTTAATTTTGTTGTTAAAAATACATCAGTCCAATATACGTATTTCGTAGTAGTAATTGGTTTACGGCTAGCATGTTATCACCAGCTCAGACGTAACAGGTCATTAGTTCAAATATCCAGTTCCACTATCACCTGCGTCACAATTGCTCAACTATTTTAAGAGGCTGACCCGAGCTGCGGCTAAGTGCCTGATGGCCTCTTATCGTTGTTTATCTCGCTGATAACGGCTGATGAGACGGCTTATCAGGCACATGTAGACCTCCCTAATGCATGTACTTGTTGAGTACTTTTTGGTTAGCTAGATACTGTCTCGGTACTGCTAAAAGGTTTTTTGGGCTTTACAGTATTATAAAAATATAGATACATACATTTTTATAACATTGTATATGAGTTTGCAGATTTATCGTCATATTTTTCGTCACCGGCCAGAGCTTTCGCATCTTTTAAATAACAAAAAATCTCTAAGTAGGAATTAAAAAAGATTGACCATTATTATTTTAAGAATAACATTATAAATAGTATAAAGCAATTTTCATAATATTTATTATATGCAATTTCATAGCGTGGCGTTTTTCTAGCTTAACGCATTACCATACCAAAGGCCATTCAGCGTGGTAATGCCATCAGCATGCTGGGTATGCTGCCAATTGGTAGTGGGCTTGAGCATTTGGTTTATTTCTAGACCTTCAACGATCAATGGGTATTTTTGTATAATAGAATAAATAGTTTAGGTTAATCATACGTAAGTAATTCCCGTGTAATATAAATAAAATAGTTTAGGTATTTAGTGTTATAGTTAATTTTTTGAAGGCACCACTAAAAATAACGAATGTTTAGGTTAAATTAGTTTGGTACATCTGAAATTGGTCTAAATTTATATAATAAAACTGCAGGACAATTTTTCGCAAATGTTATATTAGATCCGACACCCATAATAGTATAAATCAATGATCACAAAGAAGGAATTCTATAGAATTAGATTATTGATGAAATGACTAAATAAGGACAAGTAAAATTAGACTTTACGTAAAATGATAAAATGTAAATATTTCCATGACTACCGAAGTAATTCACGAGATTACCGGAAAATAAATGCATAAATACCTGGATATATAATTATAATTTTAAATAATTATTTAATATTAATTATTAAATTATTTTATTATGGATAATATTAAACAATGCTAAGATCGTAATTAGCTCGTATGAGCTCATCGTGAAATAGTTTTTTTTTTCACCGAGAAGTCAACAAAACAATTTTAATAATTGCTTAACTTAAGTAACATTTATATAACTAGGCCGTTAATGCCACTTTGCTTATTATACATGTCAATTGAAATACCCACAGACGGTTAAAGTTTTAAAAACAAATGCCTACTAAGAGTTGGCTGGCATCGTACCAACATAGCGTAGCGTAGTGGTGTCCTGGCGATATTATTGCCACCTGAATGTCCAAATGAGTGTGTGTGTGTTGCCAGTGATGACATACGGCAGTGAAACGTGGTCTCTCACTATGGACCTCATTAGCAAGCTCAAAGTCGCACAACGAGCTATGGCGAGGGCTATGCTCGGGGTTTCTCTACGAGATCGAATCAGATATGAGGAAATCCGTAGACGAAAGAAAGTTACCGACATAGCCCGCTGGATTACCAAGTTGAAGTGGCAGTGGGCAGGGCACAAATCACGCAGAACAGATAACCGATGGGGCCGAAAGATTCTCGAATGGAGACCACGTACCGGTAATCGCAGCGTAGGACGTCGACCCGCAAGATGGACAGACGACCTAAAAGAGACCGCAGGGAAAAGCTGGATGCAGGCTGCTTCCAACCGGCCCTTTTAGAGATCGATGGGGGAGGCCTATGTCCAGCAATGGACGTCCTATGGCTGAAATGATGATGATGAATGTCTAAATAAACAGGGCAGTGCGAGTCGAGCGCGCGCACTGAGGGTTCCATACCACCACATAAATTGTTAACTACTAAAAACAATCAAGTAGAGCAAAAAGCCCATCACACAACATCATGCCCAGATGGTCACCCATCCAAGTACGGACTGCGCCCAACGTTGCTTAACTTTGGTAAATAGAAATTTGTAACCGACTCGCACTTGGCCAGTATTTATTATTTATTGCTTTACTTTAGAATGTGTGTCATGCCAAGTTTGACGCTTGTACGTATTACCGTTTTTGTCAGGTAATAATACCGCTAGGGCGCTATTTTATGAAACTATACAATTCGCAAAACATAGCTAGAGTCCTGTGACAGTTTTCAAAGAGACATGCCTAGGGCTGCGACGCTGGTGAAAATCGAATCATAATAATCGACGATTGTTTATAATGTGTACAATGACCTCCATTCAGTTTGGTACCACGTTCTGTGTAACCCTGTATTTGTGCGTAATCCAAAGGTTGTTAAAATCACGAGAACCAGATAATCTATGGGTAATGAAACTAATGAGTTTGCTAAACAAACATACTCGTTTTCCTTTGCATTGAGAACCAATGATAATCACTCCCATAGATTATCACTTCGGTAAAGGTCTATTGGTTTCGTCATAATTTCATGGGTAATTCTTTTTAGGGTTCCGTACCCAAAGGGTGTATACGAGACCCTTTTACTTAGCCTACGCTGTCCGTCTGTCCTACTTTTAAACGGCTGTTTCATTCGAACCGTGATAGATAGCCAGTTGATATTTTCACAGAATAAGAAAAATAATATATAAGTAAAAAAGTAATAAGACAGACAGACAGACTTAGTAGTGAACAGAAATTTGTCACCAACTCGCACTTGGCCATTATTTATTATTTATATAAATTTTAGTTTTTGTTCTCTTTCTGTTAGTATACAAGGTATACGTTTTCAAATTGTACTTTGGAAGTTACAATTTCAATAAAACTTCTAAAACTTCTTGCAATGCTTCTTGCTGTTGATGATTAAGCCAAATTTTCGACGATACATCTGAAACTATCGATCTAGGTACGTTTTCGTTCAGTACGTCCATTCAGGAAGTTATCGTCACCGTGTCAACACATCGGTCTGACGACATGACGAAATGGTTAGCGCTCGGCCTCGATCTGTTTGCTTCTTACAATAATAAAGATAGGTACATAACTTTGTACACGTTCGTGTGCCTACAGAATCCATTACCTACAGCATCTAACAGGAAGATGATGAAAACCGTTTAAATACTATTTTTGTTACGCGGTTTTTCCAGCACCTACTGATAATCTAGAGTTGAATGAAAGGCAATGGCAGTCCAGGGCCCGATTCTACTAAACAAATTGTTTATAAATATTAGTTTCAATTATAATAATAATTGCCTCAAAATTGACAGTTTTAATATTTTTTATATTAAGTTATATTATTAGGTGGAGGCATTTTTCTAGTATTTTTTTTACTGTCATTTTTGAGGCCATTATTTACAAATTAAAATTGAAACAATTACAATTTAATAACAATTTGTTTAGTATGATGGGCGAGTGTGTGACCACACTGGATTGCCATTGCATTTCATACAATTCAGAGTGGTTGATTAACTCTTTGTTGTTCACACCATAAAATTTGATACAGAGGACAAAAATCTCTTAAAAACTAGTGTAACAACTGGCGGCCTTATCGCTAATAGCGATCTCTTGCGACTTGTGAGTGCATCACTTTAGGTGTTTGACGCCACATTTTTATACGCACAGCGAGGTATGGACATTTCTGACGGAGGCTTCGTTCCCCGAAAAGTTAAAATAATAAAAAATACTTAAATATCTTCAAATCGTAATTAAACAATTCAGACGTCATATTAATTTATCTCTATTGGAACATATTAATTAGAGCACTTGGATAGCTCAAATAGTTCGGCAGAGCAGCACAAAAACAATATGCAGTGGTTACATATTTTAGCCGTTGGTGGACTATTTTCTATGAGTAACAGTTTTAGCATTTTTGTTTCGTTCAGAGCTAGACATTTTACACCTCAGTATAATTGTAATACCTACGCCTTTTTGTCAATGGTGTTTGATTTTTTTGTAACTTTACTATAGCTACAGACAGGGCCGGATTTAGGGGAGGGCAACCGGGGCGAAAGCCCCGGGGCCTCCACAAACGGAGGGCCCCCACAATAGAGACTTCGGAAAAAAATATCTTTCAAATTCCAACTAGTTAACACTAGTAAGCATCTTTTCCTTTGATATTTGTTTTTTTTGCTCTTTCACCTTTACTTAACTTAAGAAAAAAGCTCGAAAGGTTCCGTTCGTTAACCCTAAAATTTAATTTCAGATAATTCTTGTTTCCATTTATATTTATATGTGTTTGTTCAATACTAAGGGAATCTACTTGGTTTCACAATAAATTATTTATTGAAAAACTCGACTGAAAAAAAAGTGTTTACTTTATTTGGAAAATAATTTGGGGCGAGGGGGCCTCCGCTCCTTTGTTGCCCCGAGGCCTCTGGACCTCTAAATCCGGCCCTGGCTACAGAATGCATAATAATCTATAGCAGAGTATTGCAATGCCTACAAAAGACAGTTTCCTTCTAGGTAAGCATGCCACAGTATAGTGTATAGTTCGATTTTTTTATGAAGACAAAATGTAAACCTATCATGAATTAAAAAAAAAACCCGTATAAAATATTATAAGAATGTACTCGTGAACTAAAATAATTTTTGAGTTTTTTAAAATTTATTTTAACCTATGAGATTAAAAATTATATTTTTTATAGTTTCCTCTTAAGATTTAGCGAAAGCGTAAGAGATAGCTTTGGCCAAAGAGGAAAGAGGATCTCGCCATGCTGGAGGCGTTCAAGCGGCCTTAAAAATTATACTGTGGCTAATTAATCTAATTTTATTTAATAAGAAAGTACTATAATATTGTCCTTAGTCTTTTTTTATTCTTGATAGGTTAGCGCGTGTCTACGTATTTGAATATAACTAATATAAATATAACCTTTCGAGATAAGTATTTTAATCTGCCCTGAAAAATATTCATAATGTGTGTAATTTAGGTAGAGTTATAAAATGTGGAAATATGTGGCTTATAAAAAGGTGTTGACAATAGACAATAGACAAAAAATGTTGACTATTCATTAAAAAGTAGAGACAGTAAACAGTAAAGACTCAATGGAAATTTAAACTAAAAACAACAACACGATCCAGCTTTCACCTGTTGCCTTGTTAAAAATAAACCAAGGTCATTCTTGAACTAAAAACGCTCACAGAAGAACCATAATAGCTGTACAAAAATATACTGATACCACGAAGTTGTAAAACAAATACACAGTTTTATTATGTGTGTAATGTTTATATTTATACATAGAAGCATCAGCTGATTAGAATGACGCCACAGCATCCTTTTGATCCTTACCCAGTCAATAGGTACGTCTGTACTTACCAATTGTTTTAAAACTAGAGACTCGTGTCTTCAATTCACACACTAGTTCGAAAGCAATTTTCGAAAATAATAAGTCCACTTAGAGAATGCTTTTAGTTCTATTGATAAGCCCCTCTGTGGCCCTTCTGTGGAGGGTCGGGAAGGGGCGAGGGAGGTCTATAATGCACTGTTCAATATGGTTCAACTGAACGCGATCGAGAAAACGGAGCGGAGAGCCTCGAGCGCGCGGGCACCTCTCACGACGGATGCATGGTGACTGTCCGTAGCGAGCGCCTGAAAAGAAAAGTCCCCCGCCCGCCCTAGCTCGCGCCACCGCCGCCCAAGGCCCTCGTTCTGTTAGCAATCGCTTCAAATTCAAAATGACAATGGCATCGTTATTTTCTGACCGCATAAAACCAAAGCTAATGTATTAATTTAATAAAATGAGTTTAAAAAGTTATTTTATTTTTAATATATTACGATGTGTATTTTATTTCTTTATTTATTATTTATTTTATTCTTTATTTATGTTCAGTTTCAGTGGGATCGAATATCGAATCCTAGCTTAGAACGGAAATAAAACTGTCTCGTAAATATAACTGCCCAAATTATTGGGCAGTTATTGCTTATTAAAGCAGCCCTACCTTTTTAGATCTAGCTAGTGAAGAGATGGACGAGTTTTAATCTGTCAGTATATCAGTTTTTAACCCCCGACGCAAACAGAGGGGTGTTGTAAGTTTAACGTGTGTATCTGTGTCTGTTTATATGTGTGTCTGCCTGTGGTATCGTAGCTACCAAAAGCTATATAGATTTCGTATATTTTTTTGTTTGAAATGTGAATTGATTGATTCAAGAAAATCTGTTGAGCCGTTTGAAAATTATCAACTCTTTATCGAGGTATTTAAAAAAACTTGTAAATGTAAGGTTCACTAAACGCCTAATTTATGTACTTTAAAAAATGATAGTAAATAAGTGAGTTCGTAGAGGCGTAGCCACAGTTTGTCTGAACAACGCTATACAAAACTACACAAACTATAAAAAAATTGGAACTATACAAACATCGATAGCCCGTTGGTCCAGTTGGTAGTGAACCTACCTTCTGAGCTTGGGGGCGTGGGTTCGATTCCCATCTAGGACAAACATTTATGCGATGAACATTTGTGTTTGTTCTATATCTGGGTGTTAATATCTATTTAAGTATGTATTTAAAGCTATATATGTATGTATATCAGTCTCTGGCAGCCATATCACAAGCTTTGCTTAGTTTGGGGTCAGATGACCGTGTGTGCAAAAAAAATGTCCCGAATATTGAGTTTTTTATTCTCTATCGCTAAAATGAAAAAAAAAACGCGTTTTTTTTAAACTGTTCACTGTTAGTTTGCAACAGTTATAAGATTATTAACAGGATATTTATCGTTATAAGATTATGGGTGGAGCTCCCGATATTGCACCACTACATGCGCATGCGCAGTTGCATGTTCTCAGTCTTCCTGTGAACATGGTGCATGTAACTGCGCCGAAATATTGCGAACTTCTTCCACAGCCTTATCGCAGTAAATATCACGTTAATGCTCATAATATAACCGATAAAAAAAAATTACGTTGACCACATTTTTCCTGATGTTAAATGACGGTGTGATTGAAGGTGGTATTACAGTATACAAGCCTAGCCTGGAATAGGAATGGGGAATTTTATTTTGAAGATAATGCCCGTATGCTTAGTCCCAGATTTGATAGTTTCCGAAAACTTTTTTCGTTTACGTACTGTTCCATACATTTTAGTAAAGCGCCTCCAACGGGAACGCGGAGGAACTAAAATCGGTAGTAATCGGCGGTATAGATTGCTTCACTCTAATACGAAAAAAGTTTTCGAATACCTTTCAGCCCAGCAATGTATGGAACAAACAATACGTAAACGATTTTTTTTTTCGAAAACTATCAAATCTGGCACTAAGCCTACTGATGGGATTTTCGAGATGCCGACTAGGTATAAGATTTTTATCTTCAAAAATCTGCAACGGAGGTAGTTATGGCGGAACCTATTATTGTTCTAGGTCCAAACAACATTAACCCTTTTTTTTTAATGATAGGCTTGCGCTTGAGTGCCATCTCGCTTGATTTTAAGCGAAGATTCAGTCTACAATGGAGCACTCTTGCTACCACCATTCTATCTACACGTGTCATTCCAAACCACCATAGATACCTAAATGCCACTCGAGTTCGAGGAAAAAGGAAAAACCAAATAGACAAACTTTTTTATATTAAACGTTTTTGGGTTTGGCTTCACCTCGCTTGATATAGCTAGTTAGAGAAGGTAGAACACGTTTGCCCAGATTTATTTATTTATAATAATTTTAACAAACTTTTATTTAAATTGCAATGTTTGTTATTTTGTTTAGTTTGATCCTGCTTGCATCACACCTGCAAAATGTGGAATGAGCTACCTTGCACGGTGTTTCCGAGAAGCTACAACATGGGGTTCTTCAAAAGGGGTCGGCAACGTATTTGTGACGCCTCTGGTGTTACATAGGCGACGGTGACTAAAAACCACCAGGAAGTCCGTCTGCTTGTTTGCATATAAGCATTGCATTAAAAAAAATGTCAAATCTTGAAAGCTGAATTAGAACCAGTTCCTCCTAATTTATTTTGCTGAAATATTGGATACATCTTCAGTTCTGGTGATAATACAATATGCAATACACTAAATAGTTTTTTTTTAAATAGCCACAAAAAATTACTTTTAAATAAAAATTTAAAGCATCATCTTTACTTACAATGTAACAGGTGCAATTCTGTACATTGAAGATGGTTATATTGAAAATAGCAGATTATAAAACAAATGAAAAAAAGGGATTTCATTCGAGGGACTAAGTTGGATCCCAAGAGCAACCAAAGATTCTAGAGTACCATTTCTATGGTTGCTTCTCTGTCTTCTGAAGACAGAGATAGAAGAGTACCATAGACAAGGAACGAGATGTTTTTTTCCACGGCTTATATAGGTTATAGGTTAGCCCGTTGGTCCAGTTGGTAGTGAATCAACCTTCTGAGCTTGGGGGCGGGGGTTCGATTCCCACCTAGGACAAACATTTATGTGGTGGACATTTGTGTTTGTCCTATATATGGTTGTTAATGTCTATTTAAGTATGTATTTAAAACTATATATGTATGTATATCAGGCTCTGGCAGCCTTATCACAAGCTTTGCTAGATGACCGTGTGTGCAAAAATGTCCCGAATATTATTTATTTATTTAGGTACCTACTCTACTTTTCACCATTGACTGCGAGGAAATAAAGAGTAGGTAGTGTAGCGTATTTATATTTATCACATTTTATTATATAATCGACTAGCTGACCTGACAGACGTTGTCCTGTCTTAGAACTGTCAAACACGTAAAGTCAAAATTATAAATCTTATTTTTTTACATCTTGGGTTACATTATTGGAGTTTTTGGAAGGATCCCTATTTTTTTTGAAAATATAATATAGCCTATATTACCCGGGGATAGTGTAGCTTCCCAACAGTGAAAGAATTTTTCAAATCGGTTTAGTAGTTTCGGAGCCTATTCAATGCAAACAAACAAACAAACAATCAAATCTTTCCTCTTTATAATATTAGTATAGAGTATAGATATAGATAAGTAATAAACAAAAAAAAATTAATAACTAGTGGGATGCGACATGCGTAGACACAATGGCTCCGTCTCACCTTCCTGCAACATCAGTTCAGGCCGGCGCCGCCGCCGCTCAAGCCGAAAACCTCAAACGGCGCAAATATGCACACCTTGACCGGGTGTACATGTTCGCTCCGTTTGGGGTGGAGACGATGGGTCCGTGGGGGCCGGCGGCTATGGGCCTTTATCGGGACTTGGCCAGGCGATTAGTGGAGGCGTCGGGTGTCCAGAATGCTGGCTTCTATTTCGCCCAGAAATTGAGCATTGCCATTCAACGTGGCAATGCTGCCAGCATTCTGGGGACCTTTCCCTCCACTAATGGTCTTTTAGTTTAAGTTTTTAGTTTGTATTTAGTTATTTTAAGTTTTAGTTTTTAGTTATTTATTTAAGTTTTCGTTAATTTTCTGTTTTTTTAGTTGTGCATAATAAAGTTCATATTAAGATAACTAGTGAAATTAGATATTTTTTCGAAATTCAGTGTTCGGGTAGGTACTCGTATATAATACATTATTATTGTTTAGTTTTGAAACGGTTGTACCCAATGAATTCAAGAAGTACATTCGATCGTTGACCGTTGATTAGATTTTGGCGGCAACAAAGTATTTACAATAATTGCTGCTTTATAACAAAACTAGCGACCCGCCCAGGCTTCGCACGCATTTACTTGGGAAGGCGGGGCGGGTCGAATATATTGGTGTGTTCTAAATGCAAGCACCAAAATAGCCTGTAATAACCAATATCCAATATCCAATATTCACTGTTTTCAGTGAAAAAAAATAAGCTTTTTAGACGGGGAATTGTATAATAGATTTTCTTTCCAATGACCTAAAGCAACCTCGATACCTAATAGAACAAAAAAAAATGGCGTCGATTCTGATGCACTCTAAACTAAACTAAATTTGACAGCTTTAAAATTGTTGCCATCCTTCTCTCACATATTAAGATGGAAAGAGAGTCAGATAATTTTAGTCCTGTCAGATCGGTTTAGTTTAGTGAGTGGTATGACAGAATCGACGCCAATAGCTGTATTTTTTATATATATTATTATACTAACGTTGATCACTATGCAAGCGACATAACGTCTAAATTGGAGTAAATATGACATTATGAACTATAATAATTGATACAATGTTTGTACAATGACGCTCGGACGTTTTTTGACTGTTTTCATTGAGAGACTGTATAGGAATTGTGATTCTTTAGGAATTGTTACTCGATGGCATTATATTATCTTTAAGTATTATTGCCAGTAAGTAGGTAATATGTATTTGTATTTATTGACAGAATTTAATCTTTGTATTAGATGTACGAAATTCGTTGCTAAATACCTATTAGGCTGTGTAAATTGATATGAACCTTATGGTATAATACTTATAATGTAAGTATCTACCTAAATTTATTGTAGGTTTTAGTGTAGATTATAAATAACAGAATTAGCACATACATAGTCACCCGTTAACTTTTTATTCCGAAAAATACGGAAATACTCACCATTCTTGGTTCTTGGACTTCTTGGCTTCTATCGTGCGCAAAATCATTGCGCACGCCTTCATAATATAAAGTGCGTGCATTTCGCCGGTGTAATAACTACAAATTTTGTTTAATTCCGAGAACAGTGACATCTAGCGTTGTTGCACGTAAGCTACTAGTCAGTCGTAGAGAAAACATTATGACCTGCGTTAAATCTGGCAAGCACCGTTTTGACTTCCTTTTACTTACATAGTACGACACTAAATGAACAGATGGCGCTGTTGACCAATTGCCATATAAAATAATTTTGAGCCGTATTGTATTTTGTTGTGGTACGGAACCCGACTCGCACTTAACCGGTTTATTAGAATTTTAGATGAAATGGAATATTTAAGAATATTAGTAGTGAATATTTTTACCTTCATACATTTAATAAAGACTACGGCTAAGAAATAAACTCAAACAAATAACAGGTAGATAAGTTGTAAATTCTAATTTTAAGGAGACTGGGGCAAGTGTGACTAGAAGACTAAAAGTAAAGAAAATATTTTTGTAAACACTTGGATTTTGATGAAAAAAAAAAACAGAATTGCATAATCTGTTTTTTGCCACATTTGTTTTTTTTATGTGAGTGCATACCTTAACCTAATTATTATTATTATTAAGGTAGAAAGATACAGGGAAATATAAAGACTGGCAATTGTATTGCGATACGTTTTTATTCGTGTATAATTATTTGAATACATCAAAATTTTTTGGTGTAATACGAAACACGCGGATGCGTAAATCTGGCCATAAACTACCTGTTACAAGATAGGCCAGAACATAGTGATCATCTTATATTATTGTACATCTTCAGGAATGTACTAAAATCTACCTCTACTTAGCTCGAATAATGTGGCTCCTAAATCAAATGATACATTATTAAAATTAAATACGTTAAATTAACTAGTTAGTTATAATTATTATAAAACTTTAAAATCAGTCATTTACAAATATTTTTCATTTTATACAAAACTAATTTAAGCCTGAAATTCGAGTGTGATTTTTGGATATTGCTTATTGCACTAATTGTAATAATTTAAACCTACTTTAAAATGCGGCAAGTATTTTTTTATATATTTCACATCCAATTTTTTAGTTTTAATCTTGACGTTTATTTTAATCTAATTTAATTTAAGTTAAAGAAACGGCATATATTTAGATTCTTGCAAAGCTTTTCTAACAATCTGTTTTTGCAATATTGTTAGTTGCTAAGTTATTCGAGACAATACGATGACATTTGTATACATATTGCCAGATCAATGTAATTTGAAATACTCTATGGTCATAATTATCAATCCAATTTTCTATTCGAGCAAAAAAACTTATTTATGCGAAAATTTATAAATACCTAACGTCTAATACTGATGTCTCTATCGACATTTAAAATTTACTTACACCGGTTAAAATAATCACAAACATACGACACAAGTACAAAAACTGAGCTAAATATACGTTTTTATTTACAATAATTTACAGGACGAAACATTAAAATCAGACTCAACACTGTCCATAAATTCACACATCCGCCTTTGTATCAAATTATAAATACGCAACTAAAACTATATTTACACAAATTGTCATTGATATGACACCATTCAAAATTTTAAATTATAATACAAAACATTCAATAAAGAACTCCTGTAAAATTATTTTATACAATAATTCAAGGTTCTTTCCCTCAGGCAGTGACATAGAAATATTTTAAATAGTCTGAAAAAACTACTTGATAAAAATTAAAAATAAGTATAAAACTTAATCATAACATTTTTAAACATACGCGTAAGTACAAATCAATACTAGGATTAATTAATGTTTGTTGGATCAATAAATTTCTTCTAATTGTATGTAAAACAGAAATAGCTATAACAATTTTATTCTTCATTATTAACATCCCATAATCAGTTATTTGAGATACCGAAGATACATGGAAAAATGTGTTCAAATTCCTTACTTGCTGAGTTTTTATTAAATAACTTCATTCGCAGATAATATTCATATTTCTAATCATTATAGAATGTTAATTAACGTTATTGTTCATAAAATAAGAGCGATATTTTAATTACAGTTTTTTTTATAAAAACTCAACCCGATATGGTACAGATATTCATGAAAAATAATTGTCTATGTTAGCAAGAAACAGCTTTAGAAAGATGACTGAATATTTCTTAACTAGCTCTAGTTTCCTAAAAGTAACAAATTTGATTATGAAGAAATCTCTCGATATGTTCGTCTGTCAAGCATGGACAAGCTCATGAATAAGCTGTACTCTCGATCCTTAATCTTTCAAACTGATTTGGGACCAATCTAAGGAACTTGTTATACATAACTATTAATTATCCCAATTGTCAAATAAAATCCTTTAACGTATAACGAAAAAGTCAAATTTTGGACATGAAAATTATAAAACCTAATAACAATTGTGATGTGTCAGTTTAAGAGACCATTTGCCGATGGCCATTTTGTCCGTTGCCGTTTTGTGAGGGGAAAAGGACGCCTTCGTATGTGACGCCATTAAGTTCTATTGAGACGACGAGTTGCTGATCGCCTGTGTTTGCATCACCTAAAAAAGAAAATAAAAACATGAAATTTTAAACAGAAATTATTTTTTTACCAAGTAGCAACTTTGCCCTGCATCCTCTTTTTGTTTGTTGGCCTTAAGTAGAAAAGTGTGATCTTTTAGATACTTATTTCGACTAACTTCCATCGTAGATCGCCTTCGTATTTCCTTAAACAAACTGATCGGTTGGAATATTCAGTTCCATTATTTGACTGGGTGTTATGGATCTAACATAAGTTGATTGAACTGTAGCTAATAGACGTGTGGATCTGGTCGACGGACCAACGCGCCGTCCAACCAACGGGAGAGAAAGAGTGAGAATAACATATTTCCCTCTCTTTCTTTCTTGTGGGTCAGACGGCGGTTGAGCTCAACCATATCCACACGGCTGTTAGCAATTTATTATAAATTGAGTTTTAAACTACCTAATTAATGGTACTAGCCCTAACTGACGAGACGGACTTGGTTGGCGGACCGCCGTCCAACCCCGTTTCTCTCCCGACAATTTGGTCCGTCAGCCAAATCTACACGTTTGTTAGCTACTTAACATTTTGTCATTGGTACATTGGTAATTTATTTTTTATTTATATTTAAGTTTTGTTAAAAAAATATCATGTATTTACCTCTCGTAGTTATCTTAAATGCTGCTCCATTAACTCCATTTTGAGTGCCATTGAGCTGCGTCTGCGGCGGCGCGCAAGCCTGCCTCGGTGGCGACGGAAGCCGCGGTGAGGGCGGGCGCGGGGTGCGGCGTTTCGCGGGGGGCGGGGATGAGCGGCACGCCTCGCGCTTGATGCTGGTGCTGGAGTTTGGACTCTCGCTCAGGTTGAGCGCCTCTCTGGGAGAAAAACTAAGTTAGGTTAGTATAAAGCATAAACAAGTATAAAAAAAATATCTAGAAATAAGCTTAATTAATCTAAAAAATACTTTTTAAAACAAGCTTTTTCGTATTCTTCTCAGCAAACCCTTTCATTTGATACCCATATCATGATGGTAACTAAGAACATTTTGTCCGCCATCTTGGGGCGTCCGCCATATTGAATTATTATCATCTAGGACCTTAGGAAAGTGCTTAGAGAGACAAATCCAACTAACCCTAACTCGATGGTGTTACGTCATTTCGGTTAGGAGTTCCTATGGCCACCTTCTGTCTCCATCATCAGACCACCTCAATGGTAGGTACCATAACATTGCATTGTCACCGAACTCACATAAGTTTGCCACAGCTCAATCGGTTGAAGTTATCTGCTTCGAAATTGAGTTGCAAGATTCCACCAGAACAAATATAGCTACCTCAAGGACTTTGTATACCCTAAAGCTAACTACATACATTGCAAGCTTGTAAAAAAAATTGGTTTCTTGGAAGTTAATGATTAAATAGGAAAAAAACGTTGCGCCTAGTTTTCTCACTTTGGAATACTGATGTTTGTGTAAAATACTTATAACATAGTCTTTTGCGACTGAATTTCAAAACAGTTATCCCCAACCGATTGTTTTGACATTTGGCATAGGTACCTACCTACACGTTTAGTTTGGATGACATTATATGGTTACAATGTATGGTTATCTAAGTGACGTCATTCTAAATTCAATATGGCGGACGCCCCAAGATGGTGTCCACCATCTTGGGGCGTCCGCCCAAGATTTTCTTTTCTACTATCATTATATGGGTATAAAATGAAAAAGTTTGCTGAGAAAAGTACGAAAAATTAAATGACGTCACTCAGTAAAAAGCTTGTTTTTTAGGGTTCAGTAAAGGGTAAAAACGGGACTCTATTACTAAGTTTATGATGTCTGTCTGTCTGTATGTCCTACACTTTAAGCGACTGTATCTTACGAACCGTAATAGATAGCTAGTTGAAATTTTTACAGAATATGTAACGTTACAGCGAATTAATTAAGATATAATAATAAAGTCAAAAAGTAAAAAGTAAACGACCAAGTGCGAGACGGGCTCGCGCACTGAGGGTTCCGTACCACCTCAAAATTCAATAACGAAATTACCAGTTATAACTTGGCAATGAACAAAAACTTGTCACCAACTCGCATTGGCCATTATTTATTAATTGTTGTTCTTTGTGTATATCGTTTTTGTGTACCTATGAATGTTTCGCAAAAAAAAAGGATAAAAACGCTCATTATGTATTTTCATTATCTAGGATAAAAATGTTTTATATGAAACTTACCGTTGTGGCTCCAGGTCTGTTGGCGCGGGACTGTTGTTGTTGTTATTGTAGAGAGACCAGAGCGTCAGGCGCGAGACGTCGATCGCGCTCAGGGCTGCTGCGTCACGTGGAGACATCATCGGCGTTGGACCGTTCGTCACACTGGGCGGGGATTCTGATCCTGGGAAATAATAACGAATTGATAAAAAAACTGGGGCCTTACGCGCCTTAAGTGTAAGGCTGTAAATGTTCTATGGGTGGAATATCGCCATGTTTTAATGGTTTTTTAATTAGTATGTCGTCTCTGTTGGTAAAACCTCATTGTGTGTCAGATTCTGGCAACCAACTATCTCTGTGAAAAAAATCAAATCGAACTGTTGATTGAAAGGAGGACTAACAAACGAAACAAAACAAGAATCGCACTTTCGCATTCATAATATTAGTATAATTTATATTAGGTAGATATTAGCGTAATTTTAAGATAGCTTTATATAAAAAAAATGGTTTATTTATAAGTATGAAACTGATAAATACTACGCGCTTTTTTAATTTAAAATATAATAAAAGGTAGTGATAACTGGGCCAAAAAAATCTATGAATGTGATTTTTTATAAATTAGCAACTGCATAGTTTCTTGTATCCATGATTGCCCCAACTTACCCTATGAAATAATATAGATGTGCTGACACTATAAGAATCAGACTTCGTTAGTTCACCAGACATAGGCCCCTCCGAAGGTATAGTTGGCTACTCATACCGATGTTCGGCTATTCGTTATAAGTCACTTATATTAACTGTTTGATGTATAGCGTCACTCAATCGTGACAACACTGGTATTGTCATCAAATTGTCATCAATGGCAACATTCTACTCTCTACAAATCCAGAAAAAATAACATCTTTAGCAAAGTTCATCATTTCATTTTTGCCTATCATGTACCTACTGGTGGGACACAAAACTTCTCTCAGTGAGAGAAGATGGGCCGTAATCCCCCATGCTGGCTGTGGTTGGTAATAAAACTTACCATTTCTCATAAGCTCCCGCTGTGTCTGTATCATCTTCATGTATTCGCGGACTCTGTACTCAATATCGTGCTGGCTGATGTGCGGTGCGTGTGGGGGCAAGGGGGGCAGCCTAGGTACGCCCCCCACCCCTCCTCCGAGGGACAGCGAGAGCGGCTGCATGTGCTGGGAGAGCTGCGCGAGAGACGCCGGCACGCCGCGGTTCAGGGGAGGCTGGAAGGGAGAATACTGATTGTGAGATGGCAGTAGGTTCTTTAAGGGGATGGAACATAATTATAACATCATCATTATCATTATTTCAGCTTATCATGTTCCCAGTGTTGGGACTCAGAGAGAGAGAGAGAGGATGGATCGCATTTCACCATTCTGATCCAGTGCATCTTGGTGAATGTCATGTCTTTGAACTTCTCAGGTTCTTGGACATTAGGAAATAAGTCATTGTTGTAGGGCCCAGGATGGAACCGGGTGCCGTCAGATTGTAAAACGCACATGCTACTGCTCGCCCACCATCACTCCCAATTATATCGACAATCATTAAATTATTATGCATATCTCATTAAACAACACAGATTAGAGGAGTATACTATTCACAAATATAGGTTACACTTAATACACTTAATAGTGAAATTGTATAAATTTAAGCCAGTACTAAAATAGAAGACAGATCCAGATCTAGACTTATCTACCATAATGATTTAACGCGTAACTAAATACCGGGACAAGGAAAACAGCCAGTAGGAAGACCAGCTTGATACATTGTCAACTTTCATCGAGGATAGAATCAGACAATCAGTGCAAATTGAACAAACTTTGATCTTCCCAGTTCAATTCTGATGCAACTTGGTATCCATATTTTGATTGCAATTTTAAGTATGTTTTTCTTTTTTGCAAATGTTTTGTTTTTTTTACAATTTTGTAGCCGTATGAAGAGAACTTTGAGTCTGTCAACACCAAGATTGACTATCAATATCACTATCACTATCAATTGTGTGTGACGAACCGCAAAGATACTGAATACTCACCATGGCAAGTGCCGCTTGCGCATCATACTGTCCTGAAGCACGCCTTCCCTCCCGCTTGTTGCCTTCAATAGCTGCGTCCAGCTCACTCCGAGTGGAGAGATTCTTCTTCTCGCATTCGTAGTCGTACAGGTACTTCATGTATCTGAAAAAACGAGATAGTTGTGTGTTATATTAAGGGGAGTAAATGAGACAGAGAATATTGAAGAGATCAAGAAAGCTGAGAGTCAGCGTAGGTACCTAAATGTCAGTGTACATTTGGATTTATAAATAAAGATAGACAATTCAATTATTCCGCGATGACAGGTGGAATTTAGCAGGATTTGAACGTGTAACAATCAGTTTCTATAACACTATATACTATTATATTTTATACTCTAAAGTTACTATTATACTATACCAACTAAACTCTTTTCTAAATAGCTGTTCTACTCTGCTAAAGCTGATCTATTCTTGAATGTTAGGATACTTTTTTCATGACCAGAGTGTTGTTTTCGTACAACTTTGTCATCATTATTAGAATTATTAAAGTAGATGAGTATCTCTGCGACCAATACCTACTGTAAAGTAATTGAAACGCCACGAAATCAATAACTAAACAGCAAAAGATACTGTTCAAATAATCAGCGTATCTAGCGTATCAATTTCATATAGTCACTCGAATTTCAGAAGATTAAACTAATATTCGTCACGAGCTTTAGGATAATGTTTTAAAATAATTATATCGACATCTGGACATCTCGTTCCCGTACTTGTATCTTCTCGAGAATTTCAGTACTAAAGACAAATCTCTGTAAATATTATGTAAGTACTAAACGACCAATGCACATTCAAAGACCGCTCGCCATTGTCATTTAAAATTCCAAACCCTGCCATATTAATCAGCTCATCAATATAAATCAAAAGATTACCCGATGACACCATTCAATCTCTTTGAAAATATCTAATAACGTCGCCATGTCAAATGAGACATGACACGCTGATAAATCATATTTCAAGCCCAATTATTATCAAAAGGCTATCCCTCATAGCCACAATAGGACATATTACATTCTTAATCCTATTCTTGAGCCAGTCAATTTTATTCGAACATATTGTGGACCGTTCTTTACCATATATCATATTAAGTCTACGTATTAATACGCAATACAATGAGACACTTTGAGCCGCCGACGCGTTTCGTAAAAACGAAGCTACCTTTTCATAAACTGTCAAATGGGAAAGCTAAATATACGACATTCGTCATTACTTCTCGTCTAATTTTATGTTGGTCGTTAGCGTCTACGATTATGTACGCATCTGAAACTACCGGGATGTTAGACAATGGGAGACTGCATCTTTGAGGTCAAAGTTCGACTGCTTCTATCGTTGTTCGGGGGCATGTTGAGCCCTCACGTAAAATAATTTTACATGGTATAGATTTGAAGGGCTTTTCAATGAAATTCTGACGTATTTAAGAATCACTAGGTACATGACGATGATGGCAAAGAGTTAAAGAAATTCGTGTTCAAAAATTATTAATAACAAAAGAAAAGTTTTCATCAAGGTAATCAATTGCAAGTCTTATTTAGTTGCTTCAGAGACTTCACTAATTTCACAGATAATTTACGTGTTTTTTTTTATTTTACTCTGTTTCAACTGTTTGCATTACCGGAAAGTTTAACCCTTTAAGCAATTAGCACATTAGAAATGTCGTATTTAAGAACCTTTACGTTAAGATAATGGCGAGGAGTTAAAGGAATTCAAGTTCTAAGCAGCGTTGAAAATGACTGCAAAAGTTTTCATCGAGGTAGTGAAATCGCTAGTCCCATTTAGTTGCTTCACAGTCTTCACTCTGGTCACAGATAATTCACTTGTCTTCTATTTAACTGTTTTTCGACTGTTTGCATTACCGGTGAGTTTAGCCCTTTATGGCATTAGAACAATAGCAACATTGAAAATCTGTACGGTGACGGAACAGCTTCGAAAAGCGCTTTCCAAAATAATGCCGCAACTTGCATGCGTAATGTTATAGAACCAAAGTTTGTACCAAACCAGAGGTTGCTCACAAATGATCGCGTCGTGCGTAACGGTGCACAGTTTGAATTATAAATGTAGACACCTTTATGCGGCCGACAAAAGGCGTCGAGGTGAAGGAACTCGGAAAGATAAATGAGAAATTATATCGGACGGGATGAGTTAGAGGTTATTAATTATGAAGTTGTCATATTGTCGCGTCGGTCGCTCACGTACGGTGCATTGTTGGGGCACTTTTGTCTCTCACTCGTGAGAATTCGAATGAGGGGTATACAAAGGCCCAGTGTCGAATATGGCGACGGCTTCTGCCTTGTTTCTTGGACCACACATATTCTATTGAACTGATTGTTTCTCTTCAAATACCCGGATTAGAATACGTAGTCTTCCTCTTATAAGCTGAGCTTTATGGTGTAATCTTGACATATTAACAACGACTGAACCTTTACTATTTCCAATCAGGTCAAACGATGCTCCTTCTAACACTTATTGAACCTTTACTATTTCCAATCAGGTCAAATGATGCTCCTTCTAACACTTATTGAACCTTTACTATTTCCAATCAGGTCAAACGATGCTCCTTCTAACACTTATTCTAGATATGTTTTGGTAACTATTTTGCATTTGAGCATTGTGCATAAGTAATTTCCAGGTTTGGTTTTTATTTTCATTGTATAAAACTTAATTTTCATTGTAAATTTAGAGACAAATCTAATATGAAAATTATACTGTCTCAATGGTATGATGACTAATATTTTTATTACCTCATAAAAAAGCTGATCATCTATAGAGCCTATCAACGAAAACAAAATTAAAATTAGTTCACAAATAAATAACTTATAAGTATTTTAATTTCATGCTAGACAGAGAGCGGAGTATACGAGTTATGACGTCACGCCTCAGACGCGCCATACGAATGCTATAATAACACACGCCTCTCTATCTCCACCTAAAACTTTAAACGCTCATATCTCAGATATTTATCAGCCAATTTATTTTATATTTACAGTATAATATGTAATGTATTTAGTTATATTCATTGCGAAGCCTGCAATTTGTAATAAATTAAACATTAGGACACATGCCTCTTCTAATAGTACTTATCAAATCAGTCTAGATAGTCAGCTCTGATGTCAGTTTTAGGCCACTTTAAAGTACTTCATCTTCATCCACAGCCTTTTCATTATCATCTTTAATCTCATCGCTACGTATAGCCTTGCTCTTTCTATTTATTTTACAGTATGCACAGCAGCGATTATGCAAAAGAACTGCACGACTTAATCCTGCCATCACCATTCTTCCATAACAGTACCAGACTCACGACAAGGAGACTCTCTTATGGTGGAAACTCCAATCGGACACACTAAGCGATTCCAATCCACTTTTTTGAACAGAAGAGCAGGGCCCCAATTCTACTAAAGAAATTGTTTTTAAATTGTAATTGTTGCGATTTTAATTGTTAAATAACAGCCTCAAAATTGACTGTTTCAAATATATTTTTATACTAGAAAAATACAACCACCTAATATTATAACTACTAGCGACCCGCCCGCCCGGCTTCGCACGGGTGTAACTTACGTGCGAAGCCAGGTCGGGGCGCTTGTTACATATATAAACCTTCCGTGAAAAAATATCTAACTGATGGTGAAAACCGCATCAAAATCCGTAGCGTAGTTTTATAGATCTAAGCATACATAGGGACGGCCAGACAGCGGGAAGCGACTTTGTTTTATACTATGTAGTGATAGTGATAGGGATGAAGTATAAAAAAAATTCAAACTCGACCGCCCGCTCGAAAATGATTACGCTGTTTTTTTTTTTTTTACTTTTCTATGACTTGGGGTAAAGGATGAGCAGTCAAGTGTTTATATCGTCATCGGTCTATGCGAACAGGTACAATCCAGGATTATTCAAGAAAAATAGGTATTTCCTAGGTAAGCGTGCTTCATCTTCGACCACACCATCGCTTTCTATAAGGTGAAAAGCATGCCTTGCCTAGCAAAAGTTGATGTGCTTACTGTGTGCGTAACGTGAAAGCAGCAGACGTGATCGAAGACGGCAGCCGGAGTCCTTTTATGATCTCCTGCCAGAGCTTCTTGTTGATGACCTCCACGAGGCCTCCGCGCGCGATCACAAGGTTATACAGCTCGTAGAGGTCCAGAACAGACTTGGCCATGATGGGCAGCCGGTTGATGGGCGTGCCTGGAACAAATAAATAAAATAAATAAATATTTTTGGGACATTTTTGCACACAAGGAGATGTTTAGGAGATTATATATTTCGATTAGATGTATGTCGTGGTTTTACCAGCTTATTTTTCTGGCATAAAAAGTCATATCACTTTCCAGCTCTCCACCTCCTGCTTATATCAAGGGACTCTTCCAAGAACAGAATGAGGTGCATTTTTCACAGGTAGACTGAATAATGCGGGTGGTAGGTCGAACAGTTAAAAAGTTAGGTGCAGACAAAACGATCTACCCTCTTTCTTAGTCTATTTTCTTACCACGGTAAATATCTAGAAAATAACTTTAGTGAACAACCTTGATAGTTTCAAACATTGTTTTTTTTTTCAAAAAAAATAGTATCTCAGTTTGAATCTATAAACTTATATACGTTCTCTACTTAGATGTTCATTGCAACACATTCACGTTTCCTCCTTCACTTCCCCAATAAAGCTGCGTACACATTGCACGCATTCGGCACTTCATCGTCGGTTTAAACGCGGATTGCAGTAAATCAGCCGCGCTCTACGATCAACGAGCTCTTCCGGGCTGGCCACACAAATTGTGATAAATCTCACGTGTGTACTAAACTTACAGCGAGTAAGAATAGGTGCTTTTACTCAGATCAGGAGAAAGGAAGAAACAAAGGAGAATAGCAATTATCGTTCGTGTTTAAATGTCTCCGTTTTTATGATATATACAGTGTAAACTCTATATAGCTACACTTAAGGGACTGCGCATTAGCGTTATTGAGAGTTGTCGTTAAATGGAGAGAAAAAATTATAATATTATGAAGTGTGTTATTGTAATGGACAACAAGGTAAACCAATCAAAGTCAAGTATTTTCGACGTTTTATGGAGTTTATCCTTAAATTGAGTATCGCATCGCTATATAGAGTTTACGCTGTATTTTTATAATTATTATCAGTATGTATTCTAGGCAAGCGTGCTCTATCGTAGACCGCCTCATCGCTTAACATCAAGCGAGTAGGCGGTCAAACGCAAGCTTTTTATAATTATTTTAAAAAAATAGGTATTTTCTCTGGTAAAAATAGGGGGGGGGTGAGCGTTTCGTTTATTAATTTTATTCATATTTGACATTTAGGAAATTATTAGTACTAATATTTTATTTGACATTTTGAAAATTGTAATGGATATTATTTTATTTGATGTTTAGATTATAAGCCTGACATTGTTTACTTTTACTTTTATGGATTTTTAGTTTTTAAATTTATTATTATTGTTTCTAATTATTATTTTTCTGTGTTACTTTCTGAGGTAAATGTAATTGATCAGATCGTTTTTATCTCAATAAACAAATTTAATTTTAATTTAATTTAATTTAAAAATAGGTGATGCTAACCTACTTTTCTAAAGCTAAAACAAATTCAATCGCATATTGCGAAACTCCAACAAACCTCGTTTATTGATGAGGAGTGGCATTAGCGAATACCTAAACGACTATTTGTCAATCCGTCTTCCTGTCTACAGTAAATCATCCCCCGTTATCGGGGGGGTGAGCGTTTCAAGCTAGAGATGGGAGGTTTTAATATATAATTTGGTTTAGAAACATCATTGGTTGTGTTTTTCAGAATCTATTAATCATGAAATTATTATAATATCTGTTTTGTTTATTAATCTACGGCAATTAAACAAAACCAAGAACCCCGAAAAACATAAAGAAAAAAACCGGCGTCCAATAAAAATTTCTATCGCAATCGCGGTATTTTTGGCGGTAATTCCCACATAATATAAAAAAAAAAATATGACGTATTCTGTAATTTTTCATACAACTTATTTCCTTCTTTTTAATCTATTCTGACGAATAAACCCGTAGTACTTATTCAGTTGTAAAAATAGTACCTATATCTAAGCCAACGTAGACCTAGTTGCCCATTATCACATAAAAAGTGTATTTGGTACTTCGGAATTGTTCCAGACTTGAAAAACCTGCCCCTTGACCCGTCAGTTTTCATAATAATAAGTTTTTGTAACAAGATCCATGTGACAGTTTACAATAAATTCAAAGATATCACGTGAGTCACCTACGATGACCAACATTATTTAAACAAATCATTACGAGTGTGGATAGAGATATATATGTATCAATATGTACCATACAACAGTCTTGGTTTTTGGTCTCGTCCCCAGGTAAGACACTGGCATCAGTACTGTTGTACCATTTCCTAAACTAAATTAATCTGACAGGACTAAAATTATCACCGTCTCTTTTCATTTTAATACGCCAGAAACGGATGGCAGCAATTTTAGAACTGTCAAGTTTAGAAAATGGTACATCAGAATTGACGTAATAGACTGCCTAAAGCGCTTTATCATCCAAGGCAATGTGGAATCCAGTAAAGCCACACGACTACGCAGAAGCTCGATACAAAAAACTGGCCAAATCATGTCTGTTGTTAAAATTTTCTTTTATAAACGTATCATGAGTAGAGGTCCACTTTGGGGTCGTCACCTCAGTAGGTAAATACTATCATGAGTCATGACTTCACAAAACTACGATGATCATGACTGCTCTGGCAGAGTAGGAAGAAGAGTTGTTAGAAATATCTTACCTATTTGTATCTATTTTGGTAGGTTTAAAAATCATCAACAAAACTGTCCGGAAAACACAAAACTCATGAAAACCCTATAAGCGAAGCAAGGGGGTGGAGGGAGGTAATAGCAACCTCCTATCGGAGTGGAAAGGGTAAGAGAAGAGGGAAGGGGTGACGTCACCCCTTCAGAATTAATTGCTACGCTTATGCCTGGGCGAAACGTGATGGCGGAATTGGGGCAAAATGTATAATTTGTTTGTAGAAATAAATAGGGGCTTCGGTACCGAGTAAAACCAATTATGAGTTGGTGGGTACACTGCCATGCCCCCAGATTTACCTAATGCTTTCCTAAATCAGAGACAGAAATAAAGGCTAAATTGCAAACTGAGAAAATCTTTTGGGATGATATCCGTCATCTTATTATGTGTTAGAGATATTAACAATTCAACAAATATTTAAATATTGTATTCTGTAGAAGTTTTACTCATTGTTACGAAAATCCGCGAACTGACATGCGTACATATCAGACCTTATTGTCACAAGTAGAGCACACTTGCGTATCAATACAATGACTCCCAATCATGGCCCACAGAGATAAGGCACGCTTTCCCTCACCGACTCTATACACTAAACTTATCAGACACGGAGCTAGCTTCAAGTCCCGTTATCCGTCTGAATAACAAGTCGGTTACAAGAAAACGTGGACAAAAGGTATTGTTTATGAAAGCAATCACCCCAATAACTATTTCCACAAACGCGTCGGCGCGCCCGTAGCGGAAAACGCTTGATTCGATGCGCGTGCGCCGCGCTCGCCGGCCGCACTATTTGCACGCCTACGCGGTCTACTCGTCGGGAACTAGTGATGCCAATGATAGCTGAAAGTTTTACATTTTGCATGTTTAAAACGATTATTATGCTAATTATTTGGCATTCTGTGAAAATATTGTCGGTTTCTTCTAGACAGGCGTGCTAAATCGCAAACGCGAGCTTATTCAATAAAAAAATACAATCTAAAAGTCTCAAAAATCTCTATTTTTATATTTATTTTACACTTCTTTAATATTATAAGTGAGAAAGTGTTTGCTGCTGTTTTTGTCCTTCTCTTTTATATGTAGCAAGAAAGTAACGAATCGAGTTTTTTTTTGCATATTAGTATAGTTAAGGAAAGGGACTAGAAAGTGACACAGAATTATTTTGATTTCGAATACAAATACAAAATTTATTTACTGGATAAAAGAATAAAGGAAAAAAGGAAGCACAGCTAGATCAAAAGCTCAAAAAAACAACAAATAGATGCAGCTAGAATCCCCTGCCTGCTGCGTTAGCGTGTGCTGTGTTGAATAAATTTCATCAATTTTCACAGGCAAGCAATAGAAAAAAAACTAATGATTAGGCTTAGCTATCTTCCGCATCATGCGCGAGTGTTAAAGCACGCGAGAGCGTATTTTAGCTTTAGTAGGAATTCGCAACCACGCTTAGCTTGTTAAATGCTTTCCTGGTGTTCGTGCATGAAGCGTATAAGTCAAGCACTACGCTCGACTCACTGTGAACTCGCCTCGACCGAATGACGGCTCACTCAATACGTCCGCTCAAAGCGTTATTTACGACGTATGTCAAATCGCCGGCGGAGCCAATCTAATCGTGCCCAATTGTGACAAATTATGGCTTTTCCTACGAAACCTTATGCTAAATCCGTATTATGAATTTCACTTTATGCATCGGGCTTTATGGCACTTTGTATGGTATAAAATATAAAGTATGAATTCTTCGCAATAGTTACAGTGTTGCGATTATTCGCGCCTTTCTCGATTTATCGACACTCCATGTCGCTTCGAAGACTAATTCTTTTGTGCGAATGAATCTCGAGTGTCGTAAATCGTTTAGTAGAACGCCTCCGAGCTGATAAAGGACTGTAAATAACGCAAGATTAGCCGGCTAATCTCTTTTAAGTGTTGCACTCTGCAACTTTGATTTGGGCTCTGATTTTACGATCAGATTAAGTAGGTTTAATTTGATGGTTTCTAATAAACTAATAAAAGTTTTGTAGTCTGCATAATCACCCAAATATGCTATAAAAATTGATAGTTATGAGTCATTGGTTATAATTGAAGGTGTAACTTGCGATAGGAAACACGCCGCCTATCCGGTCGAGTTGAAAAGCGACGACACGAGCGATGATAATCGATCGAATCGACATTCGACGCCTACCGCTTATCGAGAGTTGTATCAAGGCCCTTTATGCCCCTCAACCCTCGGCCGGCCAATGAGCGCTTGCGATAGAACGATGCGAGGCTCCCATTGGTCTGATACGCTTTTGATTGCCCGCCCCTCTCGATTCATGACTCGATCAATCTCAATTATTCGAGTTCAATGTGGTAACCCTCCAGCTGGGTGACTTCACTTTAGTTTAATTGCATTATAAGGACGATTGAAGAACTAGATTCAGTTTTTAACTGTTGGCTGCAATTATTTGCTTGTTTGTGTTTTATATCACAAAATAGTTTCGTAGAAGACGATTAAATGTAATGATTAATGTTGATGATAAAACCAAACATAAGGATGGCTCTATAGATAATAATCCAATGTTAATAATTGTGAATATATAAATTCTAATCACACCAGCAGTATTATAAATGCATGCAAAGAATAGGTATGTTTTTCGCACTCAACTCCGTACAAACGGATTTGGATGAAGTTTAGTAAAGAGCTAGCTTATACTATGAATTAAATGAACATGGACATCATTTATCTGTTCCTGTAGGAAAGCAGGTAAACACGGGGCGCTGTTAGTAAGAAATACTTACTTCTACATACCTATTTACTTAGGTTTAAGTACCATGAGACTTTTTCCGATACAAAAAAATTGGTTTATTTCAAGTATATTATACGACTAGAGGCTTATGGTATAGTAATTTTGCAGATTTAAAATTTTCCGTCTTTGGCGTACATGTGTAAAACAACTATGCTATATGCACACCATGTACCTACCTGTTCCGTTCGAATTATTCCGTTTTAGTTTAAAAAAGTCACTTGTATCTACAAGAGATGTAGCCATATGAGATAAGTATAGAAGACTATAAATAGTTTATATGAGCATGTGTTGGAAACGTGCATTGCAAGGAAAATCCACCTATGAGGCAATAAAATGTTTACGATTGACGATATAAATAATGTTGATGCGACAAACCAACATCAAACATAAATGTCCGGCAAACGCACCAGAAATATTATTTTGTTCTCAGGTGTTGAATAGCAAAGAAAACCTTGCAAACGCAACGATCAAATTTAATCCAATATGATTTTTAATTCTCGAGCAATATGTCTCGAATATTGCTTTTCAATATGGCTTTTCCCTTAGACTTTTAATTGTTTTTTTTTTTTTATTCTTTTTTTATTTTAGTTGTTACCTTTCAATTACATTACCGGAAATGTATTACTTTCGGTTTGTTTAAATTCCGAGGTGTGTGATATTTTTTTTTATAGATTATATTTACAGTATTCATTATGCCATCTTTCTACAGATTTGTGGGCCTAAGACTAAGAAGCAAAAAATTTACTTTGATTTTACACCTATTGTGTATTCGTTTTATGCAAACAAACTATTTTGATCTCCAACGTCTAAAATTACCAAGGAATGTAAAAATATTTTGGTTTTGTCACATTTTTCCACAATGCATTATTTTTGCGTAAGTATAAAACAATTCCGACCTTGTAATAAGTGTAAAGTTTCCAAAGACGATGTCGAGAATAGAGCGAAGTAGAGGAGAAAAGTAAGAAAGGAAAAAAAAAAACACCATTGAAGGTTCATAGTTGGGAAGAGAGAGAGAGAGAGAGAGAGAGATAAAGAGAATGCCGAACTAGTAATATCAAAAATGTATAAAACCGATATTATGGTGTCTGGAGAGTGTTTCGAATTGCAGATAATTATGTACCTATACTTCACGTTGCCCGATGACAGGTGACACCAAATTATTTTTTCTAAATATGTAATAACTCGGAAACCCTTCCGGTGATAATTTAAACATAGAGATAGCGTATATTATCTTACCTGTGTTTGTCATACATTCCTTAACCCCTGTATGACAATTTATGTATTTCCGAACACCAGTTTGGCATTCCATACAATCTAGAAGTAACATAATATGAAAATAGTTATTTAAACCCCTTATCAATCAATCAATCTATTTTCAGTGAACAACATTATAAGTTCTCGCGCAGAGAATTGGCTATTCAACGCGGGAATGCAGCCAGCGTTCATGGTAACCAGTTCATTTTGATTTTAAGTTGAGTTAAGCGTATAATTAAGATTAATATTTTGTTTTTTAAATAGTTGTGTGTTTCTGTAAATAAATAGTATTTTACTCATTGGCTAAGTTAGGCTAAAATTGCATATAAAACCTGGGCATTGTATAAAATGGCACCGTTTAATATATTTCCGGTAACATAAAGATTGCAAATGTTAATCTATACTATATAATAATATTATAAAGAGGAAAGATTTGTTTGTTGGTTTGTTTGCATTGAATAGGCTTCGAAACTACTGAACCGATTTGAAAAATTCTTTCCCTGTTGGAAAGCTACACTATCCCCGGGTAACATAGGCTATATATTTTTTTTTTAATATAGGGATCCTTACTAAAACTCCAATAATGTAACCCAAGGTGTAAAAAAAATAGATTTTCTATTTTGACTTTGCGTGTTTGACATTTCTAAGACAGGACAACGTCTGTCAGGTCTGCTCTACGGGTCTGCTAGTTTAAAATATGTTGCAATAGTCTTGTAGAGTCTATAATTGTATGGTGGTCTAAAATGATAAAAAATGTGTGCAAAACGAATTAAGAAGTGTAATTACACACGTAAATCTCATTTTGTTATTCGTGCATTAGGGTTATATACGACAGCTAGCCCCTGTTTAGACAGTCGTTATTATTTTATGGACGGAACAATTTATAGCAGCCCGAAGTGGGGTTTTAATTTAGAAATACGATCTTCCGAGTGTTAATTTCTACACTTCGAGGCCATGTACTCTCGCGGCCAAGTAATTGGCTCCAATTCATCAATATATTCAATTATAAATTAAACAAAACTGTTCAATATAAGTCAGTAAGCGAGAGGCGCACGAAACAGTAATTTTGAGGGGTTACCATAACTCAATGCGATTATTGCGAGCAACACAAATTCCAGGAGATACGGTGCGAGAATGACATAAGGCTGAGGATACAACGATCAATCATGGGGGAGCAGTAAACTTGAGAACAATCCAGCGTAATTCCGTCTGAGAGACATTAAAACGATGGCCGCCCCATCCGGTGCAACATTGTGGCGATACAGCGCACGCGCATAGCCCAATAACTTGCTCATATTTGTACGTATTAGGCATCAAATAAGTACTAACTTGTAATTTTTATTTTGGCATGTTTAATCTATACAATTTAAAATATTTATACATGTACATACAGCTCATAAATCCTGAAACGTCATATCATTTTGGAGGCATTAAGTTTAATAACACATAAATCATTGATCCGAATGCAAATAAAAAGTGAGATGGATCTTAAAGCATTGTATGGCTCCGTAGAATTCAGAGGCCATTCGATGTAATTGGCAATCATTCAGAAAAGAATATTCTCTCGCTCCAACAATCAAGACAAAGGCGGCCGATAGTACCTACAGGCGAGCCATTATAGGTCAATACCCATTATTATGCAATATTTTCGCGAGCACGGCCCTCAGATATCCCGTACACTCACGTGAGACGGCAAATATCTGTAATTAAAGGTTGTAAAGTTGATTTACAACTGGGGTCCGAGTATCGAACCCTGAGGAACGCCTCGACCAATAGCGCAGCCGCGTTCCCGTCGCACCGCGCCTCGTATCAATTTATTAGAAACGAATGAAAATCGCGGCTGCGGTGGCTCCGGGCCGCGATGATGCGCGTTCTGCGGTCGCGGATCCCATCAGCTCGTCGGCGGATCGCGGTGGATAGTATCGAAAGCCGTTGCGTAGTTTACGATCATGGCTGGGACGGTAACACCAGCAATAAAATTGCAACAATGGAAATGTCGGATGCGGCTGAAAGACGACGCAACTACGCCAGATCATTGCTATGAATGCAACAATGGGATCCTCAAAACGAAGGTGGCAACTATCCGCGACCGTAAACCTACACTATCGATTGTAACCTAGCCTTATGCAGAACAAGAATCGATACTATGCTTAGAATGGGAATGCTTGGAGAAAATTTATTCTAAATTACTGAAACATTGACCTGAACTGTGCAGCATATTGTCTAGGCCTAGGCAACAGCATAAGAAGCAGTAAACTTAGCAGCTTACGTGATAGTAAGACGAACGAAGAAGTAATAAGAAACTGGATATCATAAGATAATTCAAAATACTTGCTTTGGCGGTTTGTACGTTTATTCGTCAATAAATTTTTCAAAATATCGCTAATAGGCATTGTTTCCTCCTCTCGGCAACACGTAATTTAGTCTCGTCCGAGCATTACATATCTGCGAAGTAATTGTAGGCATTCGTTATTTTCAAATAGCAATATAGTCTGGATGGAATGTATGTAATTTATTATTAACGTAGTCATGTTTGCGCTTTTAATGGATGCGGAGAAAATTGACCGCCAAGAAGAGTGTTTACTTACAAAGTTTTATCTCATGTTGTCAGTTATTTTATATTTAGCCATTCATTTTATACAGCTATAAGCATGTGGTCAATATTTCAATTCAGTATTTTTGTGAAAACTCGTTTTTATCATTTGAAGTTTGAACCCAAGGCAAATTCTTCGCAATCTCTACAACCTATATTACTTTTACGACCGCTGTTTTGTCGCTTACGGGTATCGTAAAATATCATTGGCATGGAAACCTTTAATTTTCTTTATCATTTCTTTTGTTCGGCTTACAATGTTTGTAATCGTTGTCCTACAATGTTACACGTAGAAAATTATTGCCTACTGTTGAAATAAGCTATGCGTCAACGTTATTACATACATATTTATTTCATCATCATTCAGTCTATGTTTTGTCTTTTGTTTGATATTAGGCTTCTTAATGTATCTTCTTTTTACCCGTATGTCCAGATAATTTATTCAAGATGATTTCGGGTGTATGTGAATGTTTCTACATTATAATCTCATGTAATCTAAAAAAAAATGTGCGATGTGTCTTTACAGTCGTCTTAATTTCTTTTAGGAGAAATTGGCTACAGTACGGCTTTCTTGTTTTTCTTATACATAATAACATTATACTTGTCTTATCTTACCCATTTACATTTGCTTACTTATTCATAACTCAACTATATGTTATTTTCAAGTATAAAGTATAAAACTTTGTTTGATGACATCCATTTCAGCAGCATTTAGCTGGTGGATACAGATTTAGATTTTTTATTAGCCTTATAAACAATTGTTTGTTATATTAGGCAGGTCAAAAACAGTAGGTGAGAACAAGAAGGTGTTTTAATTGGAAGTATGTACAAGAACTTGTGTTGTTTAGAAAAAATATAAAAAAATCTAAATTTATATACTATACCTACTTAACTATGGTGACAATTTCATAAGTTTATATTCCTATAACGTTTCCCACAAAACGCTTAGGTCATAGGACAGTACTTGTAATAAGATGCACGAGTCAAAATTTTCGACGTGTCTGGGAGAGGTGTCGAGGCTGAGAGTGCCACTGCGCTTGCTTCCCTCCCGGAGGTAATTTGAATGACAATTTGAATTATAATAGAGAACGGCGTCCCGGCAGTGACGCGGCAGTTCTTGGAGCGTCACCTCGACTTTATAATGTTGGTTTATTACTAATAGTATTTTAAAAGTTAGAAGCTACTTTAAATTTATTTTGTATGTTTGTTTATTTTATATTCATCAGCATAAAAATATTTTAAGTCTAATTAGCATTGACTTCTTCGTGCTTTTTTTACTTTATCGCTGACTGCACATTTGTGATTAGAAATTGTGAGAGTTTTTTTTTTAGTTCGGAGACTTCTTAAGGAAGTCACGTATTCAGTAAGTCTCTTTTAGAAACGAAAATCATATCAGCATACTTAATTTATAAGAAAATTTAAATTAAAAAAAAAAACTACCCCAAAATAAAAAGTAAATAAATTGAATTTAATAGTGAGAATGCAACAAAGCGAACATATAACGGAAATAAAATAATCCGTCTCAGTAGTGACAAAAAACACACAATGGAGTCAAAGGGCAGAGATGACAATGCTGGGCACTGTGAGATAGAACAAATGAGGTGTCTGCAACAATACAGCATTAGCATAAACGACCAGGGAATGGTGACAATGACGCTGATAGAAATGATGATTATTATTGATTCACTAATACATACTATAGATTTAAATAACAATTTTAATACAAAGTTCGTTGCGTGTGGTTTTGTGTTTTTTGTTGTATTTTGAATGAACTGAATTTAAATATAATTTGATTCTACGATTTCCATATCCTCTTTATTAATTCATCATTGTCTTGTCACGTTCACCATTTTGGTTGACTACCAGTAACTGCGTCGCTTGCTTTTACCCGCTATCCTACAGAAATCTGCTTTCAAATAATGTGAATCAGTTCTTCTAGACAAAACCCGTATATGCTCTATCGTAGGCTGCGTATCATTGCTTATCATCAGGTGAGGTGGCGGTCAAAAGTAATACTTTTTTTTTTACATGGTAAATTTAATTAGTACAACCCCTAATTTACAAACCTCTTTGATCTCGCATACCTTTTTTATATTATTTGTTATATAGGGATACTTGTACATCACCCTCTACTTGTCGGAGCTGAGTGAGCATAAAACCGCGCAAACATTATTGTAGCTAGGCAAGAGTTTAATACAGAGGTCTTATTCACAATTTTTGTTATAACTGATGACAACATTAGTATAACAAAGCTATCAAAATTAATTGTTATTAAACGTCGTAGCGAAAAATCTGAATAGCCCCCAGGTTTCATTACTCAATAATTCCAAAAAAATTACAAGTCAGCGACAACGTATAAAAACAAATTTTATCATTGTATTTTTTTCCTAAACTTGTGTACTTGTATTAATATGTAATAATTATTTGTGGATTATTATTTATTAAGTGTTTGTGAACGTCCTGTAGTGTAGGAAAATTATATAACGAGGCGAAACGTGTGTTTTCGTGATATTTCTAAACCTCCATAGAAGCCTCTTGTAAAATCTGCACCACTTTACTAAGGCATGAGTTTGACTTGACCGTGTAATACTTTGCTTGACTCTTATTGTGACTATGATATGTTTGACGACATCTAATAATAAAACTTTCGATACTTGACACTGGCAAATTCACAAGACGCGGGACGCCAAAATCCTCACAGTATGGAAAAAAACTGAATTTAGAAAGACATAAAGCAGTGAACTTTGACATTTAAGATAATCGAATTACAGCACAATATGTTTGTGAAATTAATCTGAGATATGGTGCTTTGTGTCGTAATCCGATGGAGCGATAGTGATTGTCAAATTATGCTTATCAGCTGGTAATATCGTTCGACTTCCGGCCACCCGGCACGCCTCCATCTACTTATATAATCTATCATTGGTAATGTATTTATCGGATTAGATTATTTTCTATGAAATGGTGGGATAAGTTTCCATTTGAGAGATATTTGCCTAATTATTTTTAATTCGATCTTCCTTTTATGCTGTTTCACCCTTCAATATGCCTATTTTTTTAATTTTACTACGTTCAGATGTGCGGATCTCGATGAAAATTGGCAAAAAATTCACTAATGTTATAAATTCGAAAGATTGCGTGTATGTTTTTCTAAAGACAACTTCGTCATAATATAGAATATATATATTGAACAGAGTTGAATGAAATGTGGTCCTTTTTCTGGAAAAGTTAACTTAGGATAACGAGTGAAATCATGGAGCACTGTTACTAAAACACTGTTTTAAACTATCACGGTTGTTCACTAAAGTTATATGATTATTTACGGGAAAAAAATATCCCGTAAAAAAACCCCGTAAATAATCATATAACTTTACTGTTACTAATTTATGAAGATTGACATTAGAAACGTTTTCTCCCAGAAAATTGCGATTGTGAAACGTGAAAATTACGAATTATTAAACAATTATATTCTATACTCATATCATTATTATATTATATTAAATATTATCAGCGTTCTAACCATACAAGTAGTTTCTATTAGTGGAAACAACAAATTTGCTCTTTTGTTTTATTTTTAGGTATATTTTGTTTTTACCTCTGTTAATTAAGGCTCTTAGTTTTATTACAATAAAAAAAACATCAGTGCACTGTTACCCAATATATAAATATTCGCAAAATGATACCTATAACTAAATGTAGTCAGAGAGTTTTATAATCATTGTCAAATATAAACAGTATAAAAACGATTTGTATAAAGCGGTGCATAATAAATGCGACCCGCCTCGACTGAGGGCGGGCGGGGAAGCTAGGGCGGCTACAGCTCCGCCCTTTACTTCCAAGTCTTAGCTTTTAGAGTTCCGTACCCAAAGGGTGTAAACGGGACTCTATTACTAAGCCCCACATTGTCGGGCTGTCTGTCTGTCCATCCTAACTTTTAAAGGCAGTATTAGACGAACTGTATATTAGATTATATACCTAGCCAGTTGATATTTTCACGGAATATGTAATGTTACGGTGGAATAATAAAGTCAAGAAGTGCAAACTGAAGGGGAGTTCCGTTACAACAAACGTCTAACTTAGCATGATTATGTTACACACTCTAAAGTCAAACAAAAAATAATAAATAATGGCAGAGTGAGAGCCGGTGACATATTTCTATTGGACCACCGGTTCTCGTCTGATCATCAAACTTAAGCAACGTCGGGCGCGGTCGGTACTTGGACAAGTGACCGTCGGGGCACGATATCTTTTTGCACTACTTTTTGTACTATTTATGTAGTGATACGGAACCCTCAGTGCAAGCCCGGGTCGCACTTGGCCGCTTTTTATGTTTTATGATTCTAGACACTACTATTTAATAATGTAGCTGTAGCAAATAACAGTAATCCACTTTTAAGAAAAAAATTGCACGCCAGGGATGAATTAAGAGAGTCAATACTTTATAATTATGGATGTATTCATTTAATGAACAGGGTACGAGACTGTTTTTATTATCTTATATAAAAGTTGTATATTAAGCGAAGGAGCCAATCTAGCGTTAGTTAGCTTGTATTTTGTATAATGTATAATTTAATTAATTAAAAATACAATACGTACGTATTGTAGTATACGAACGTATTGTATTTTTGAGGTGGGTACACCGCGAGGAAACTAATCCAGGGTTAGTAGGGCAGTTTGTTAATTGTAAGGTCCCATAGCATTATACTCTGAGAGAATGCCAGAGTCTCGGCAATGGGAACACGATAGGCTGATAATGATGATGATAGAAATAGAGCATTAGATATAAGGCCCTTTATTTGCAAGATAACATATATGGCAGAGGAAGGCTTTACGCCAGTGTACCAACAGTGAACAAACGGCCATCCGTGGGAAACGTACACAGTATTGCATTGCGCGGAAACGAGATAATGTGGCGAACGTTTATTTAAGTTCCCGTATGGAAAAGAAAGGGTAACTTTGACATAGTTACAGTTGTTGACAAAAGGTTTAGAATGTAAGGTTTACAAGGAGCTACAAAAAAGAATTAATTTAAACGTGTTAAGTCCAGCGGCAACTGGACCTTAATTCTGTATGAAACCAAATAACACGGCAAGCAAAAACATTGCGATTCAGCGTGATAATGCCACCAGGGTGCTGGGTACGCCACCAACTGATAGTGTGTTTGTGCATTTGGATTGTCTTTAGACCTTTAACCGTCTGTGGGCAGGCAAACCTGTCCAATTCTTTTTGTAGTGTTAGCACGCCGTAAATGTGAAATAACACGGTATCCATGGTTATAAATTTAAAACGCGTCTAATGAATCAAACGTCTATTTCGATTGGATACTTAATTCTCTTAACAAACGCGCATGTAACGCGCTAATTAATTTGCTGCACGTTATTTTGACAATTTAAAACGAGCGCGTTATGGCTTGATCGCACTTGAAATTGCCAATTCCATGCAGACAACGTAACGCTGCCTCATAGAGATCATTTTATTAATACTTTTTTATGTTATGACGTCACGCGTTTATGGCAAATAATCTCATGTAAGATAGAGAATTAATAAGGGCCCTGGAGAGTCGAGGCGGCGCGGCGTCGCGTATAAACGGCTGTGGAATTGTACTATTAGTACTCTATTAGGAACTCTTTTCAGTAGACACTAGGTTCGAAATTGTACTTCGTTTCTTCGACCAAAATAAACTTCGTTTAGTAAAATTAAGAATAGTCGAAGCGCGACAAAAAAACGAGGCGACGCGAAAATTGTAGGACTATTTTGAACGTCTGTGAATCGGGAAAGAAGGCGACGCTGTCTATGTGGACCTAAAGTGACTGAAATCAGTTGTACTATAAACTTGTTTACCCACATCAAAGTAACTTGTGTACTAACAAGCAAGTCAAGATATGGTGAGCATATCCGGTATTCCACTTAGATTAGTGACCAATCCACCGGATATTGAAATGTCGCCAAAGAAAATAACGCTACATTCGGCTTGTTTAAAGGTTTCTAAAGGTGAACGCACACTGTTTGCGTCACAAGCACCGCCGTACGCTCTGCAATAAATCGCACAGATTAGTAAGAAGACAGTATGATTCCCGTTGAATGCGGCGCGTACCAGTACAGCGCGTGCGCGCGGATAAAGTATGTTTACTTTATGTATAGACGGTTACGCGGAAAGGGGTACTGAGCGAAAGGGGTCCGTGCGTGACACTCAATATTATGAACAACTTTTACTATGGAACAAACCCTGAAATCGAGCAAAAAACATCAGATGTTATAAAAAAATATCGTGAATTCAGAGTTGATCCTGTGGTAAATGTCGTTTATCACATCACATCATCAGTCAGTAAACGTCCACTGCTGAACAAAGGCCTCCATCAAAGAGGGTATTGCCATAATCCCCACGCTTGGCAGGCGGCTGGGGGATCGCAGTACGTTCTTCCGTGTACTGACGCAGCTGCCCATCCTACGGTGGTTCTGGTTGCAGTTTTAGGACATACCCGGGTCCTGTTGTTTATAATGTATGGGTATTATATACCTCTTTCAGTTTAGTACACCCTTTTCGAGTATGCTTACCTTAGTACACTCTGTATGCTTACCTTACCATTCAAGTATTACGTAAGCAGTTTTTTTACAATTATTTACCCCCCCCCCTTCCCCTTGTCAGCAAAAGTAAGCAAACCTCTTTCCCCCCCCCCCCCCCCTCCCATGCTTACGTAATCATTATTATTATTATTTAATACTTTATTGCACACTTACAAATTAAGTAGATATGTACAATTGGAGGACTTAATGCTAAGCATTTTCTACCAGTCATCCACCAGGTTGGAACAAATGGTAGGTAGGCGTGCATCAAAAACACCTTATAAAAGACAAACAGAAATAAATAGAAATACCAAAGTTTGGTAAGTTTGTTAATCATTGGTACCTTTATGCATTTTTCTTTTAAATGCGTATTCATTATTTGTGAGAATTCCCGACATGTGTGTTTTGTTTTCAAGCATAGACAGTTTGTTGGTTGCCATTTGTGTAAAAAAGTAAATAATAACCGCTGACGTAATCACGATATCGACCCCCCCACCCACCATGTCATCAAAAATAAGCAAAGCAAAGACCCCCCCGCCCCCCTCAAGCGCTTACGTAATACTTGAACGCCCCCTTAGGGATCTACTCTGATATAATTTGCAATGAACTCGCAGACATTTATAATGCTATATAACGCTTAGAATAAACATAGTATAAAATTGAACAGTTGCTGTTTTATTTTCTCTTTAGTGTTAAAGAGAGACCAACGTACTAAAAGTGCCATGAGAGCTCTCATTCACGATCATTTAAAGCCATGTCATACTGTAGTAAATAATCATAATTAAAAGAAAAGAATATAAAAAAAGGAAGAGATAATATGAGTAAGGGATATTCTGAAGCGCTTCTATCTACCTATTTAACCTAACCGAAGTTTATTAATAAACAAAATAATCACAGCTATTTTAAGCAACCTATATAAAAACTTAATGACTACCCGCAAAACTAGAAAACAACTGCACGAAAATCTAGTAACAATTTGAAATCTCAATCTAGCTAAAATCTAAATCACAAACTATAAAGTCGGAAGTGCTGTCATCGCCGCGTATAAATAATCACTCGACCCAACGAGTCGTTAGTAGGGGAGGTAGTGGGAGGGGGGGGGGGGGACGAGTGGGGGGAGGGGTAATGGTAATTTAGCTGCTCATCCATCAACCTCACCTTCTCGACCTGGATTTGGCTTTCAATTAAGCGGGACTTAAAAACGTTACGAATTTGAATCATCATGTTCTAAATTGCGTCGGTTCCGTTGACTATTTTGTTTGTTTCTGATTAATTTATCGTTTTTAACAAACAAAAGAACGACTAGCGTGACGCGAAAACATACATTTCAAAAGTAACTTACCACCCGTTCAAAGGAAATTGTGAATTATTTAGACAACGCAAGCTTTCTTAGAATTGTTTGCTAATGAACGTAAAATACTCATTTAAACTATCACGGTTGTTCACTATAGTTATTTGATTATTTACGGGATATTTACCGTGGTAAGGTTGTGGAATGAGCTCCCGATGTTTCAGCGCAGTTACATGCACCATGTTCACAGGAAGACACAACGGGAGTCTGATTTCATTTTTATTGTGCGAACTGCTAGTCTGTGGAATGCGCTGCCTGAATGGGTGTTCCCCGATAGTTACAATCTGGGTGTCTTCAAATCACTAGTGAATTCGTTCACGTCTCGTGAGTCGGATCTATATTCGACCATGCCACTCCCGTAAATCTAATAACATGTTTAAACTAAACATTTTGTTAATTACATACTATAACTAACTAATTACTTATAATCATACTAATGAGTATTATAAAAACGAAAAGTTTGTTGGTTTGTTTGTTCCTCATTCACGCAGCAACAGAGCAACGGATCGACCAGATTTTTTGCATGGGTATATAGTTCAAGGGACGAAGAGTGACATACTACTTTTACTTTGGCTACTTTTCATCATCATCGTCATCATCATTTTTCATCACTACGCGGGTGAAACCGCGGGGCGCAGCTAGTTGAATATAAAATAGGTGACTGCAGAAAATCACGCAATTGTAAACTTTAACGCTCGTTAATGCGGTTTGCGGTCGCGCTACTTTTCATAGCCACCTAAATTGAAACGCTTAAAACAGGCGATGGTACAGCCTTAGGGGTCATTCTGTTAGTCTGCTGACGATGGTGATCTCGTGCCAAGCTGCTTGCGCGCATGGTTGCTCGATGTGTGCGTAAGATGCCTCAAGCGAGATGTGCACTTTACAGTCTTACGGAATCATGTAAGTAATAAATGGGCTAAGTTTTTTGAGAAATAAATATTATATTATTATATTATATTATAATCTGACGGCACCCATAGTTCGATCCTCAGCCCTAAACCAATAACTTATTTAGTACCTAAATAAATTATATGCAGTATCAATGCCATCGCTCAAAAATGGTGAAGGATAACATCGTGAGGAAACCGGTATGTTCATGAACCTTAAAAAGTTCAAAGACATATGACACTCGTCAACATGCACTGCTAGGCCAGTATGGTGAATTAGGGCACATCCGCCTCTAAGAGAAGGCCTGTCTCCCAACAGTGGGAACATGAAAGGTTCCAAGATGCGCTTGAGACAGATGGTAGACAAGCATGGCTTGGGAGAGGCCCACATACAGCAGTGGCTTAAGAGAGGCTGATAATGATGATGAAAAACATCCTAATTGTTGTTGTGCAATAAGTGTCGTTAAATATAGACCTATTAAACAGTTCGAGGACATCATTTTCCGAATGGTGTCCCGTTTGAAGCGACGCGTAGGCTGCAATCTTTCCATCAGCCATCACACGACTGTCACACTGACAGCTGACAGACGCTATCGAAATTCGCGGACTGACTCACCCACATCTTTTCATTTTCGTTTCTATATAATGTTTCTACTAGTTGTGGAAACAGAGTCAAATGTCTGTGAAATTGGATGGATTGAGCATACGCACTATAATTGACCGAGAGCAGCGAAGGTCTTAGAGTCTCCGGGATCAGATTAGCGTTTGTGTGCATGTGCATGTTTGTATGTTTGTTCGACGATAACATTTACCTTACCTGGATAGATGTAATATAAATAACCTACTCAAGATTGCCTTGCAAAAAAGCGTTTTTCATATTATATAACTAAACTAGAATCGCCTTCTAGGCGATTCTAGTTTATCAGGAACCGTAATTTACCCGGTATCAGGAACCGTAATTTTTCACCGGGATAACAGTAGCATATAAGCAGTGAAGCGATTGTGGCCGAGCGGTAGCATGTGCTCTTTACAATCTGACGGCACCCGCGGTTCGATCCTCGGCCCCGAACCAATGACTAATTTGGTACATGAATTATGTGCAGTTTCGATGCCATCGCTCAAAAACGGTGAAAAATATCGAGAGGAAACCGATATGTCCGAGAACCACAAAAGTTCAAAGACATTATGACATTCACTTACATGCACTGGGCCAGCATGGTGGATTAGGGCTCATCTTCTCTCTCTGGGAGAAGGCCTGTGTCCCAGCAGTTGAAACATGATATACTGTTATGATAACAGTAGCTTATGTGTATGTTAATTTAGGGTATAAGCTACCCTAAATTTTAAGTCTGTTCAATGGCTGCGGATTTGAGTGCGTAGAGACAAATATACACAGTAGAATAATTATAAACATTCGCATTTCTAATTTAGATGTGATTTTACAGCACAGTCGATAGTCTGGCACTTTGGCCAGTACAATTAAAGTATTCTATATCATTTTGAATACAGTTGGGCTGGGCAGCGTTCGGGAAATTACGTCGAGTCTCATCGTTACCTATCCCGTAATCTGTCATGACTTGGTTATGGAACTTGCACAAATCATTAGACTTCCCGTACTGTCTATAACAGTGTGTTGCTTTATTATTCAGTTTCCATTGTATAAATTATTTTTCACAGGGAATAGACAGCGGTGAGTGATCCGTGGGCTAATTACCTTCTAACGAGCGGCAATCAGTGGCATTTCTAGGTATATTTAACTATATTTCGATGGCATTGACGTGACGAGTGATGTCCTTTATTTTATTCGGCTATTTTCAGTGAGGAAATGGATACGCGCACAAAAAAACTGGAGGAAAACAGCGGCTTCCGTGACTATCTTGAGATTCTTGGGAGAGTATCGCTTTCAAATGCGCTTTGTTGTAGTTCCGGGGTGACTTTTGACCTCTGAATCTTGCAGACAGGGCTATTTTTGATGTGATTTCTTAAGATTGACAGTTGACCCAAATTTCACTTTTTTAACTCAAGATTGGTTAAGTGCATTAGACGAGATGGGGGACAAACGCAAGCCTATTGTATAAAAAAAGAACTGAATTAAAAGTGATCTTTATCAAGAAGAAGCCTGATTTAGGCTGATGATTCATCATTTTTACTCGACAAAATCAAAAGGAGAGATAATGTTGTAGTTAGCATTTATGTTTGTATGCTTATCAGTATTATATTCGGCAGTAAGAAATATTACAAATATGTGTCTAAATTATGTAAACTTTTAGGCCAGATGCGTTTGCACCCGCAACGCCACCTTAGAACCGATCTGAGGTTTCCGTCTCAATTCACAACTCTACATTGTCAACATTTGTCTCTACAACTATATAGCAGTTCCATTATTTTTTAATATTTTCAATAAATGCACCAATGTAATAAATAAGCGCCCCAAATTGCGTTATCAGGGCTGTCAGTAGCGAATTTTCGCGAAGCTTTCAAGACGCCCTAATGGTGCGTACACACTCAAAAAATATTTAGCACTTATCGTTTTTAGACTGTAGGTAATTGTCCTCTGAAGATGACTTCAAAGGCACAATTCCGTATACTAAAATAAAGTAGCACCAGTCGTGGTCACACGGCGAGCGTCTCGTGAGTGACTGATTGAAGTGTGGCACTATGGCCACAATTAATCGTAACATAGCAATGTGTCTGCTCTAGTTTGCAATACATAATCACTGAATACATATAATCGCCCATCAATATTTTTGTAGACCAACTTAGAATCTGGGAGTCCCATTCGTATTACTTCCATGACCTAAATTCTGTCTTCTGTGGCTCAGCATGCGCAGAGACGTTGGGTCTCTTTGTATCTTTTATCGCATTTACAACGGGGAGTGTTCTGAAGAACTGTTTGATCTGATGCCGACGTCGCGGTTTTACCATCGCACTAGCCGTCACCGCCGGAAAGCTCATTCACATATCATAGATCAGCGGAAATCGCACACTGTGCAATTCACATGATCCTTCTTGCCTCATACCTGCAAAATGTGGAATGAGCTACCTCACAGTGTTTCCGAGAAGCTACAACATGAGGTTCTTCAAAAGGCGAGGTAATAGAGTCCTAAAGGGTCGGCAACGTATTTGTGATGCCTCTGGTGTTACAAGTATCCATAGGTGACGGTGACTGCTTACCATCAGGCAGCCCACCTGCACACAAAGGTGGCTTTGTTTGCCACCTATGGCATACATAAAAAAAACCTTGCAAGCCGGTTCAACTTCTACTGGCCTGATGTAAACAACGCTTAGTACTCTTGTTGTTCATGTTTGTTTCTCCGGCGGGCTTGTTAGCACCTCGAACGCGATCGATTAGGCCCGCGGCTTCACATTCAATTATTTATTTATTTATTCGTAATTAACCGCGCGAGTTATGACCCTTTCCCCGATTTACGAGCGGGGATGAGTTATCAGCTGAGATCGAAGATCGGGCTGATCGTGTCAATGACGGAAAGAATTTGGTAAGAGCACTTTCGAGAGGGAGAGTAACTGTTGGAGATTTAATAACGTGGCTGCGAATTGATACGAAATGTAATCGAATGAAAGATAATAATCGAAAAGGAAGAGTGATCAATTAATATTTAATTGCGTGACTGCGAATTGATAGGAAATGTAATCGAATGAAAGATATTTAGTAATATTTTGGTACCAAAAATATGGTTAAGTGATGTCCATGGCCTGAAATTACGAACTTTGGGTTTAGGTACTTGTACTTTGTGAGCATAATCCGCGGCTGTCACTCAGTAGGTAGGTAGGTACCACAGAAAAGAAAATGATTTTTTGTTGAAATTTCTTTTCAGTTGTAGAAAGAAAGAAAGAAAGAAAAATATTTATAGGTTTTTGTAGGTACATTACAGTGACCTAAGACAACTTTATCATACAAATAAATTTTATTTATTGTTGGGCTTTTTAGGTTGAGGCCCCCGTAGGCTTCAATGACCACTGAGCACAAAATATGGTGGTGGGTTAAAAAACACCGTAATAATTTCAAAATCGTGGTCAAACGTTAGCCTAGCCGGAAGTAAAAATACAATTATAAATTATTAATATTATTATTATTAATTAATTTGTTTTTATTAAAAAAAAAAAATTTTTTTATTTGTACCTATTTTTATCAAACGACATGTTGGCAAAAATTACTACTTTTAAATGTTCTTACCTTCTTTTGAAAATGTCTGGTTTTCTAAATGATTTGTAGAATGTCTGCTAATAGTTTTTTTCGTGCTGAATTCCCGCCCTTAATTTTATTTACTTATGAAAACTACGATCATGTCTTAGGATAATTCGATTCGGAGAATCAAATGAAGTCCCACACTTTGTAAGTAATTAGGATAGGTAGATGGTACGGTACATACCAATCCAAATACTTAAAAAAACTGTTTTACCCGTAAATTAGGGCTTTTGGCTTTGCGCGATCGGCACATTTGCCATCTTCAATATAAAAAATAGAGAGTACTTAAACAAAAAAGATTACTTAAGTGTAGGTACTCTCTGTTTTTTTAAAACACGAACAGAATAAAATATTTATATGTAAGTGTGTGGTTACTCGATAAAGCACCAGTCGCGGGACCAATTTGTGGGCCCATAAATAACTTTATTAAAATAAATCAAGCAGTTTATTGTTCTCCTCTCGCCTTGTCATAACCTTCTTGTTGGACCAGACTGAAATTTACGATATCAACCAGGTTTGTATAGGGCAAAAAAACAAAAAAAAACAAAATTGTGTTTCTTAACTCCTGAAACATGTTAATTATAGAGTGCTAAAGCAAATTAAAAATCGCTAGTGTTTACTTGGGCTTGACCGTGACTTACTTTGTTTGACTTTGACTTTGGAGATACTTCTAAAACTAGAAAAAAACAACTAAACAAAAAAAACCCATTAAAATAGATAACAAAACTTTTGACAAAAAGCAAGAAAAATACTGGACAGTCTACATGGCATCTACTAACATACCCATATATTGATACATACCTACATTAGTCGTCAGTTACGTATCACCTTGTGCTAATTTAAGAATTACTTTACATTCAGTAAATTACGACTAGGCTGACAAACAGCGTATTAATGACAGAAACCTGACTTAGGTACCAAAATGTTATATTATTACCTACATTTTAATCGAAACTTATCTATTCTGTACGGTCTAAAATAATAAACAATTACCTAGGGAACTATAGGCAAACCAACAATAGCTAGGTATCCCGTAGCCAAATATAAAAAAAAAAAAAACTAAAACCTCGCATTCCATTTTCAAACTATTCGTCCAATTAATCGGAGTCACAAAGCGCATCGAAGGCGCGAAACCTGCCAGTTTTAATAAACGATTTATTAAAAGTTATGTTTTTAATTACAGCCTGATCGGAGCTTATTTATTCGAATAATTTTATTGGGGCCTGCGGCGGGATCGAGTTGTCGGACAACAATAAAATATGTGAGTCGAATAAATTCGATTCATAACGAGAATTATCGAGTGGCATTCCGGTCGATCCTCCGATTGCAGTGGAGGTGTGAACTTATGTTAATGTCTCAGTCAGTAGGTATAATAAGGTTTTGTTGTGAGAGGTCGCAAAGTTTGGCTTTCGTGCAAACCATACATTTTGGTATAACACAGTTTTTTATATTTGCGTCAAAAAAACTCAGTTTAGCCTTAAACTTCGCTTAGGCTTTTATGAAGAATATAAAAGATTGTTTGGAATTTAGGACGTATCAGGACGTATCTAATTTTTGTTATTAACTTTAGATTAGGTATGGTGCATCCAACCCGTAGTTTCTATTTGTGGAGTAAATTTTAGCAATATGATGTTACTATAGACATATACATAATCTTGTTGTTAAAAATACTGTTTTATTAAAAATAAAAAAAAATAAATGTGGAACCACCATTAATCCACATACAAAGAAATGAATCACGCATGAAACTCCAGTCATTACCTACACTTTACAGAGAATTTATTTTTATTTCCAATAAAAAGATAGTTACGTCTTGCTACGTCTCTTCATTGTCACGGGCTAAATTCGATACTGCTCAAATCATGTGACGGATCTTGAAATGCGGGCGACGGACGCCGGCGCATCCGACAATCCTGACATGTCAGTCGAAATTCCATTTTCAATTTTTTTACAAAATTAAATTTGGAATAGTTACAGATTGGCTGGCGTCTACCTACACTCTTAATGAGTTATTGTCACAGCAACACCTACATGCTTACTGGATTGCCGAAGTATTGTGTAGCAAAGATAATATTTCTTAAAATAATATCAAAGAATTGTGTCGCTATTGAAATAATTTGCGTTGTTTTGTAAAAATAAAGCGTAAGAACAAATTACAGCTTATGATTTTGACAGCTCTAACACTTTCTTAATTTTTAAAAGTTACTAACGTTTGTTAATGCACTTGCAATTTTTTGCCGTTGCCTTAATTAAACATGAGTCATATCGAATTCGGACCCCAAAAGTTCATTTTTGTTTCGTCTGGTTCTCCCGCCAAAATATCGCACTCACTTTTTTAAATAGGTCAACGCAACATTGTGCGACCTCTATGGTATCCCGCCGAAAGTTATTAATCAAGTTTTACGAGAGCATAAAACCTCAGTGGGATTAAGCCCACTCGAAATCATATTTTTATGGGATTTAGATCCAAGGTTATGATTTAAGATTTTATTTCAGATTTTTATACGTTCCGTTGTTTAGCGGCGCGTTTCTAATTTGTGTGTTGTGATTTATGGACAACTCTAGACGCGGGACAGACGATCCTGACAAAGAACATACTGTATTATTCTGGGCTTACTGTATTTCTATATCAACGCTTTGATGGGATGTCGTAAAATCGGAGAGCGTCACTGGAGCTTTGTTTGTCAAGGACTTTTGAGTTTTTGGAGGCTGACAGACAACATAGGTGGCGGATTGGGTGGTTAGGTGATGTTGTGACAAATTGCTGTAAATTTCATCGTTTAAAAAAAGTACTTTTCGATGATATAGGTTTTAAGGCAAAATCTGTGCCATACATGAAGTGCGGACATCATTAGTAAAATTATTCGTATAAAATCCTTTAAAGTTTTAAATAAATAAAATATATCGTTCCTAAATAGCACACAGATAATTATCATCGCCAATTAGTTTAATAATAACGCATGCCTAGTTATAATCGTTCACCAATCAATGTCACAGATCTAGATCGATTGTCAATCATTCGAATAAATCGATGGATTCGAAAGTCTATAGCAAATCTATTCCTACGAAGAGCAGTAATTAACCAAGACGTTTCGGCGAGGCGGAGGACTCGCATTACTAGTAACAGGGTTGTCAGTGTTTGTTTTTCCTAGTTCCTGTAGAAATTTTATAAAAAAATATAAAAACTTTTGTATTAAATATAAACAATAAAATCAACACACAGTTTTTGGTGTGACTATCTTTGCTGCTGATTAGTCTGCTGTGTTACGAAAACCGATATTTTGCTTACCTACGTGTGATTTTTTTATCCCTTTTTGCTTGTTTTTTTTTTTTGGTACGGGTGATTTGTAAAAGTTATTTTAGTTCTTTCTCGCGAGTAAAGTTTTCGTATTTCAAATGGTAACCCTGCATCAACCAGATCTGATGTAACACAAGCTTTGGCCATCTACCAGGGCATCGTGCTGCGACAGCTGATTTCCGGCCCGCCCGTTCCTATTGCACTTTGTTTTTAATCACAGATACACTTCTAAATTCATAGAAGCGGACCGGGAAATAGATTTCTTGAGAATTTGAAAAAAAAAAGACATTGACATCGGTTGACTCGGTTAACTGTGCTGCCAGGTTAACTCAAATTTTCTTTTTTTTTCTCCACCTGTTATATAAATTATATAATAAAATCTTAGTCTTTTTCATTGCAGTTTTTTCGACTAGGATAACAACACTTTAATTTTGGTAAAACTGATAATTTACATTATATTAGGTATCTTACTTATCAGTTTTAGTCAAACTCCACATATTATTTATAAAAATATTTACTCTACTGTCATGCCAACATTATAAATCTTTTTTTTTTTAATATTGTAAATAGCTTTCGCTTGGCCACCAACTCGCCTGGTGTTAAGCGATGACGCGGTCTACGATGGAGCACGCTTGCCTAGAAGAAACCGATTCACTCTCGACTTGAAGATACCCACCCAGACTAATATAATTAATGCGAATGTGTGTTTATTGGTTTGTTTGTCCTTCTTTCATGCAAGCAAAGAGCTACAGATCAACGTGGTTTTTCGCTTGGATATATGTAGTTCTAGGGCCGGAGCCATATTATGATACTTTTTTTTAAATGCACTGTTCCTAAAAGATTGTTCACGTGCGTAAAACCAGCTAAGGTATTAACATTATTAGGCAAACAGTGTAATTATCACATGTAAAGATTTACGTACGTAATAAAAGACCAGGGAATTTATATAGAGGTTTATGAGTTAATCAAATACTACCATTAATTATTTTGACAGATTACATAATTATTTTGCTAGATATCTAGTTGTACCTAGTTAGGAATTTTGATGCCATAGTATACCTGTCCAGATGAGCTAATAAAAGTGGAGATACGCGATCTGCGAATTGCGATATACTAGGTGCATTCAATTCATTAAATTGTTACTGCGAATGTGCATTGAGTGACACGAAGTGTGATGTTTCCTACAATAATCTCTATAGACAAGATGTTTAGAGCCAAAGATAAGAAAAGTTATTTTTTTTTAATCTGTAGTAGTGCAGCTGAAGACTGATTTAGTTAGCAAGTCTATAGTTATCTAGCATTTTTCTAGCGGCTATATAGTTAGTGCGAGCAGGTCGGCCGTCGGATCAAGCGGTATTGCGCTTCGCTACCCTCCGCTACCACGCATCTCTGATTCTTTGATACGTAGCACCGATGGAATCGAAATCCGATATTCGACTCACAAGTTTATTTATCGCGAAATGCGACGATATTTTCGTCCGTCCGTCACTCGGACAGTTCACAGAACCGGCAAGATTAATTGTATTTCGGTTGAGTCATCAAAATAATTAGAATGACGCTATTTTCGTTTGTGATGCTAATTTGACATACGTCGCGGGAGATTTCGTGTCTTGTTCGTTTACTTTGATAGGGTCTTTGTAATTTTATTTAAATGTTAAGAATACGTGACGCGTGGAGAATCGCAAACAATACAATTCTTCTAATAGGTACCTACTTCCTCTTCATCACCGCAAATAAGTTTAAATTTGCATGATACGATAAAGAATTCTTGAATCGGTAGACCAGCGTGCTGCTCGTCTTATAGGCGATGAGAAGTTAGTAACTAAGAAGCTTCTCAGTCTAGAACACCGCCGTAAAGTAGCGAGTCTGTCAATTTTCTACAGGATTCATTTCGGAGAATGTGTATCAGAGCTACATGACCTTATCCAGCCATCCCCTTTCTACTACAAGACAAGTAAGAAAACGGCCCACTACCACATACATTGTGGATTTTCCTTGGATACGTACCAAACGTTTTGATACTACGTTTCTAATCCGTACGGCCAAGAATTGGAACAACCTGCCCGCAACCTTGTTTCCTGAGATATATAATGTGGGCCTTTTTAAGGCCAGAGTGAATAGGTATCTTCCTAATCTGCGTGCTTCATCTTCGACCACATCGTCACTTACCGACAGGCGAGTTGATGGTCAAACGCGGAATTAACAGCGGTAAAAAAGGAGCTTAACTTAACGCTTTGACGATACTACTACGATTTTGATCCTTACAGCTAAGGCATGGAATAACCTGTTGGCTTCCTTGTTTCCTAAGAGATATATTATATAATTTAGCTTATTTCAAGGCCAGCGTGAACATATATTTCCATGTCTGCGTGCTTCATTTTCGACCACATTGTCGCTTACCATCAGGCAAGTTGATGGTCAAACGGAGACTGATACCCTTTTTGGTTGTAGATATTTATTAGCTCACAAGTTTCACATACCTAATTAAAAACCAATAAATAATTAAAGACATAAATATACTCCAATAAAAAAAAAACTTAGCTAACTGCATGTCCTTATTTATATGTTAATAACACAAATAAAACTAAAAAGATAAACTTTTGCTGGATCAAATATGTGTGAAAATTACTAGCTGAGTTGCCATCTTTATCATCATCATCATCAGCCAGAAGACGTCCACTGCTGAACATAGGCCTCCCCCTTTAACCTCCACACTGAACGACAGCCTGCCTTTTACATCCACTGGATGCCAGCGAGTCTCACTATGTCGTCGATCCATCTAGTGGGAGGCCTACCTACGCTGCGTCTTCCGGTTCGTGGTCTCCACTCAAGAATCTTTCTTCCCCATCGGTTATCGGTTCTCCAAGCGATGTGGCCTGCCCATTGCCACTTCAACTTGCAAATTTTAACAGCTATGTCGGTGACTTTGGTTTTTTGGCGAATATCCACGTTTCGGATTCTATCGCGCAAAGAAACTCCGAGCATAGCTCTCTCCATTGCCCGCTGTGAGTTGCCATCTTAATGGCTAATAAATGTCAATAAAGCACTGGACAGAATCCAAAAACATGAACGGCACTTACTCTACGGGCAACGAAATCAGGGAAGTCCTATAAACTGGTGATCTATATATTATCCTGAATATTTGATAGCTGTTTCTCAGAAGTACCATTTAATCTACAGCAGTTAATTTGCGAATATGACCGCAGTAAATGTGTTTGATTAATATTGTTCCCGCGAAACAAATGTAATGGCCAGCAGTCTTTGATCATAGAACGGTTGTTAATCACGTTGTAACAATGCTGGACATAAAACCCATTGATGAGCCTCTGAATTGAATAAGAGCATCTAAAAAGCAGTTTAATTACGATCCGTAACGAACATTTGGCTCGTGATTGAATAACAGTGGGCTGGTTTTAGAAATCTAGACTCTTGAAGTACGTACTTCGACGATGTCTATTGCACTAATATTTAAAGCGATCGACCACAGTCTAGATAAAGCTACTTTTGCCATCGACGTCGTTTCTCTCTGGTGACAGAGAGATCCTATGTTGATCTCAATGACAAAAGTAGACAAATTATATCAAAAACGCTTTCAGAATCAGCCTATCATCGTTAATGAGAACCCAACACGGTATGAAGAAAATTTATTTGCGCCGTGTCGGTTCTCATAAGCGCTGTTGCCATGATTTGAAAAGCGCCTAAGTATTGCCTAATAAGCTTACAAAACGTAACTTACAATCATGAATATTGCCATGATCTGTCAAACTATTTGAAAGAGACTAAAGAGGAACCGTATTGAAAGAAGTTTGTCGAAGAAGTCGGTTTGTCACAACATCTGATGTTGATATTATTATGAACTCAATAATCTGTGTAAAGATTGAAACTAAAATATCATGTCAATAAAGTACTTACATCAATACAGGGTTAAGCATATAGACTGTACTAAGCCGAAAGGTCATTGTAGGTACTCATCATAATGAACAACTTTTACTGTGGGACGAACCCTGAAATCCCATGAAATAATCAGCTGTTCCATACATTTTGTCGAGTGTCAATGACTGTTTTCTATGGAACAGCTGATATTTTTATCGCGATTTCAGGGTTAGTCCCATAGTAAAAGTTGTTCATAACGATGAGTATAATAACCTCTTTTCGGTTTCGTACAATCTATATGCGTAACCTGTATAGATTTAAAAAAACTGCGATTTAAGAAAGAAAAAAACATTTCCTCAGAAATACTCGCCTGTATATGAAATTTTTTAACATTTAATTTAAAATATGCGTATGAAATATGTACATAGAAGAAGTAATTCAATCAACGTCAAAAATATGAAACTTTGATGTAATAAATCATATTTTTGATAAAGATCGTAGGAATTTGAAATAATCAAGCGCTGGAATGGAGCCAAACACATTATTAGTACATTTCTCTATTCCAATAATAAATATGGACCATTATTGTGATCGATACAATAATATGAAATATTTTCAAGTAAAACACTTCACTAAAAAGGTTTTCGATCGTCAAAATATACCTGTATTGAAATACTCTGAATACAACAAAATAAATAAATTAAAATCGACTAATCGATCCGTATTGCGAATTCACCATCTACTTTCAACTGAATTTAAAATTTTACAGTTGTAAAACAGGTTATACAATTTCTACTCCATAGGAAATTCATAACTGGCCGAAAAATCAATTAAAAAAAATACTGACAAGACAATATACTTACACAAGAACCTTAAGAGATTAAAGACATCAAATATGATATTCACCAATATGCATGCACTGGGCCAGCATGGTGGATTAGGACCCATCCTCTCTCTGAGAGAAGGCCAGAGTCCCAACAGTGGGAACATGAGAGGATACAATGATGATGACGATTAAGACAATATAATAATATTCACAAAGTGATGGGCAAACATTTTGAAAAATTTGCAATTTCCGATCTTTGATGTTCTTTGGTTGGACCGAAGGGGGTACGAAGGTATTTCGACCGCGCTATTGGTTGTAGTGTATTTGTGCATATGCGTCAACTTTTCCCCACTACGTCACTTTTTGCTTTCTGTACATTATCTGTATATCATATCACAGTATTGTTATTTTTTGTTTAAATTAGATCCTCTGTCAAGGCATTTTTGTAAGAAATTTGTTGTAGTCAGTTGCACCCATATAAACGAAACGTCAGTCATTCGAAAGCAGTTAGCAACTGTGATGCGGAATTCAACACGTTGATCTAAATAAGAATGTTAAATCAAGGTTCACTCATAATGCCTGGTAACAGATTTTCTTTCTTATTTCCATTCTATTTACTTCTCTTTTTTGTGGTATATATTACATGATTGTTTGCTGGTCACTGTTTTTATTTATTGTTATGTACAGTAACTAAGTTTATAAAAAAAACTAAGTAGGTAAGTACTTGTAGTATTTTTTGGTGTATATTTGTGTATGTATATAAAATTAGTTTGTAACATGTATTAATATATAATATTATTTAATTAATTATCCCAATAAAGTTTGCCTATGTTAACAGTAACAATTTACAGTTAAAAAAAACGTGCACAATATTCCAACTATTTTTAAACTAATCAAACACCATCTAAAAAGCAATTTTCTCAATTTATTCACCTGTAACCACTTCAAGAGCTCAGAAAATTTTACAAGACAACACAGAATAGCAATAAGTTACTTCACCGAGATCACAGACTGCGTAGACATGTTGTGACAGTGTACGTAAAATGATTAATGATGTGTAATCGTGGAGATTTTTATTTATAACTGGCAACACAGGAGAGGTACGATTGTTCACGAAATGGGCCAGTAGGTGATCGGTGACAATTCCTGTATGGAAGATAATTTTAGACAAAGCTGTATGAAGTATGGTATACTTTGATAGCTCTACGACAGGCTATATGATTTACAAAACTTTGCGTACCCATATCTAGTTACCCCTACGGCATAGTTAAAGTTACTACATATTAGCAAATAGAAAATATGTCAGAAGCCAAAACTGAAAAAAAGTGTCGGTAGAGTATAATTATATTATGTCAATAAATGTTTAGTCAAGTTTTAGCGCTAACGTGAAAAAACATGTCGCTTCATTGAATTATTTTCCTAAACTTGTGTTATTACAATAATGGTGGATTATTGTTTATCAAATTTTCATGAACGTGCTCGAGTGTAGGGAAGTCATACAATGAAGTAAAACACGTATTTTAGTGATGGTTTTAAATCTCCACAAAAGCCTCTGGTAAAGTCTCCACCACTAATAGGGCATGACTTAGACCTTGAGAGTGACTTACTTTGCTCGACTCTTACTGTGACTATGGCTTGTTTGACGATATTTAATAAAACTTAAAACTTGATACTGGCAAATGCGCAAGAGGTGCGACGCCAAAATCTTTTTAAGATGAAAGAAGAAAAATATTTTGTCTTATGTGCGGACTAAACCACACTGGTAGTATAGTAGTTATCTGGGGTGTTAACAATTTAGCTCAAGGAAAAGAAGAGGATTGATTTAGAAAAATAAGTATTATTTAGGTTCTTGCTTGACGATTGGGTCAAGGGTCAGACGCAGAAAGTGATCTTGGACACGGCACATATTGTCAGAAAGTGTTTTTTTATTTTTCTAATTGTTAAAAAATCTAGACGTACGAAGATAAGCAAGACACAAAACCCATCTCAGTTTTATATTTTGAAAGCAATGTGCTTTTAGCGTACAAATAGCACTAGATATTTTGTCTGTACTGGCTGTAATTTGGTTGAGTTCACAATTTATTTGAATGCTATGTTTTAATAATAAATCCCGTGTATTATGATTTAAAATTAGTGCAAAGCTGTGTCTCATTCTTCCACGTCCCAGCTCCAGGAAATATTTATTCGACAAACACTCAAACAAAATTTTGTTTTAAAATGAAATCGACCTTATTATTTAAACAGACCGTGAATTTATAAACTGTACGAAAAACTCGAATTGGTAACACGTTATTATATAGAACTGGTGTTGTCAAGGACGTAATAAGGACTTCGTTCCGGGGGCAAGTCATTTAAAACAATTCTTACCTACAGACGCTGAGAGAATGCGTCTGACAGCTGAAATATCATTGTAAAAATCTGAATGAAAATATATTTGTTTTAATATTTCACTGTAGTATATTGGCTGGCTACCAGCTTCGATCAAATGATAATTTTCATTTTGATCTCCTAAACACAATTACAACAATGGAAGTGCTTACGGTTCTAATTTATATGTTAATAGAGTGTTTGAGAAACAAACAAGTTCGCACAGGCAGCCACTGTATCGTGTCCAACAACATCAAATACAAAGCTTTTGATTTCTTATGTACCTTTTAGGAAAACATAGATGTAGGATATTACCCTATGAGGCTTAGCCTATGTTTATATTAATAAATATATTTAAATTTTTTATTTTCATTAAAATATAGTACATCTGACTAGTCCAGGACGTGAACTAAATGCAAGCAAGTACTGAGTAAATCTTTTAAACTACTTACATAAAATGTATAGCCTTCTTACTGCGTAATACAATGATTTATTTTGCAAAGTTAAATAAATAAATTGTACAATTTTAAAGTGGCAAAACACCCCACGTCACTTTATCCTAGCTACGTCCCTGCTATTGTGTTGAAATCATCTAATTCCAGAGAAATTGAATAATGGCTGTGGAGGTCACAGTGTTGGCTCCAACCAGCTTTATACGCCACATTTCGTGAAACACAACACCGACATTTGATTTTGTTTTTAATGTGGATTTCATTATTTTGATTGTTTATTCATATGCCTGAAAAGCTACCAGATATTTTGTGGTTCGCGCCAAGAAAGCTCTTTTAATTTCTGACGCTTTCATGGCCACTGATTAAAATTGAAAATAAAGATCTCATTTGGAAAGAGTCATCATCAATATCAGCCTACTTTAGTCTATCGCTGGACTAAGGTAGGCTGATTCTGGGCTCCGGCGTAGAATTTTCCTTTCTCGAAATGTCTCTTATGTATTAAGTCCCTTTAAAGCAAAGCGTCTTTTTATTACCCATACGTGTTTTTTTATTATTACCCAGTCATGTTTTTTTATTCTCACTCAATGTTTTTTTATGGTCTAAAACGTGGAACACTAGTGCGATAGCCGCGTGCTTTTTATCTGCCCCTTAAGAGACAGTACATACGAACTTTTTAAATGTTATAGTCAATTAACAAAGCTTCATATCTCAGTCAGCTTTTGGACCCGTAAAGGATCTAGCCGAGTAGTTATTTAGTAAATAAATAAATAATAATATTCGGGACATTTTTGCACACATGGTCATCTGACCCCAAACTAAGCAAAGCCTGTGATATGGCTGCTAGAGACTGATATACACACATGTATATTATAATATATAGTTTTAAACAAATATTAACAACCAGACATAGAACAAACACAAATATTCACCACATAAATGTTTGTCCTAGGTGGGAATCGAACACACCAAAAAGCAATTGTATATTAATTGTATTGTACTGTAATTGTATTTGCAAGTAGCAAAAATTATAAACGACATCACCAACGGTTACATTAGTTGTAAAGACAGCTTAAGAATTTGGAAGCTGACATGAAAATGACCGTAGTTTAGCGGATAGAGCGGTCGGGACGGGACGTAAAGACAGGGTGCTAGATCGAATCTTGCCGATCGTAATTTTTTTGAATTGTCCATAAATGTTTAATAGAAAATGCTGAAGCGTGGTACAACACTTCAAAAATAAACAATAATCATCATTTATATTATAGATAGTTGTAGAAATATGCAATCCCAAGTGTAAACAGATAAAAAAATATGAAATTTAAAGAGAGAGAGAGAGAGAGGACACGACAAACAAGACCTCGTGGCCGACCAAAGCGACGATGGCTTGACGTCGTAAGATATGACATGCGACTTGCGAGCCAATAAACTCACCAAGAATGACGCTAACGACCGTGCGAAGTGGAGGAGTCGCAGTAGGAAAGCGGACCCCGGCCCGTGTCAGGACTCGGGACACGCGCTAAGCAGAAGAAGAAAGAGGACACGAATTTTAATCCTTACGGCCATGAATTGGGACAACCTGCCGGCTTCCTTGTTTCCTGAGAGATATAATCTGGGCTTTTTCAAGGCCAGATTGAATAGGTATCTTCTAAGTCTGCGTGGTTCATCTTTGATCACATCGTCGCTTACCACCAGGCGAGTTGGTGGTCAAACACGGATTTATTCGTGTTAAGTTAAAATATATAAATAACCACAGCTCATACGTCACTTTAAATTAAAAAAAATAATACCGACATTTATTCACAGCCTGTATAAGTGTTGTGTTGACAGTTGACAGCATACAATTAAGAAAACTTCAAACGATGTCGCGGTTACAATCACGGCGAATCGAGATTGCAAGGTGTGATTCTTTCGTTATCAAAGCCAGCCGTTTCATAATTAGACAATTATATTAATTAAGAGTACAATTACGCAGCGCAATTCTGTTGGTAACTCCTTGTCTGTAAAAAGAACCGACACGACTTAGCATATGAGAAAGCGCAAATGTGCGTAAAATTTAATCTTTGTTGGACAGCGCCATCTGTGGTTAAGTTGGTTGTAATTTGAGATCAATGACACAGTCATCATCATCAGTCAAAAGACGTCCACTGCTGAACACAACCCTCCCCCTTTAACCTCCACACTGAACGAAAGACTACCATCTGAATATCACTGGATGCCCGCTACTCTCACAATGTCGTCGGTCCATCTAGTGGGGAGGCCTACCTACGCTAATGACACAGTAATGGCACTGTAGATATATAAGCTAGAGCGGTAGTTCGACTCGGACGTGTCCTTGAATTCAATGCCTACTGTCGGTCACAGGGCTAGGGTTGCTGCTATCGGGTATTAAGAAATTTTTCTGAATTTTGTTGTAGTCTTCTACGCTGACAACACACATACTGTGAATCTCATTGACGCGGCGTGCGCGACTATCGCTCTGTGAAGTATCGTAGAGGACGAGAAAAGGGGCGCTCGTTTGATTACGTAACTTGATTCGAGCGTTTGTTTAAAGTCAACCTACTGCTTTAGCTTATATATCAACTGTGTCAATGGTGTTAAAACATGTCAGATTCGATGTCAAATCTGACTTTTTTTACCAATTTTAACACCATTGATACCAAAATACTAACGTCAGTGGGCAAATTTATTTAAGTGTTAAATGGAGGAGGCACAATCGTATTTACTAAACAAAACTAAAAGTCTTCCGAGGAAAATTTTAGTACATTCATTTGATCAACTCTACAAATAAGTTGGACGCACTTCATTGTTATTTAACAACAACTACTACTTTTACGCTAAATAAATATGTACTTACATACTAAATAATATTATTGAATCCATAACAGCATAAACATATTCAAACTACATATTTGAATGGATTGTTACAAAATACGTCTGGTCAGTAGCCGTCAGAAAAGTCAGTGTTTCAATTATTCAGCCCGGATAATAATGTTTGTGTACCTAAGCAATAAAAAAACGAGTGCAATAATGGGCCAGTAAACAAACAAAATAATTATCAGTTAGAATCAATCCAATCAGCTAAAAATTAATTTGTTAGTCTGAACTATGCGATTAATAAAATAAATGAACTAAAACTTCTTACATTTGCGAAAACCAAGCCCAAAACCAATCAAATAAACGAGGAAAACTATCAAATCACAAGCGATTATGTCATCTCAAAGGAGAAAGCTGATGATGGGGAAAATTAAGAACCGGATTGGGGCAACACTGTTTGCTCGCGGGTAAGTAGCGTGACAACACCGAATACGTCTCATCGGCTGCGTCGCGTGCGTTCATCCAGCAATAATGAGTGGGTAAATAGAGCAATCTCATAAGCTTGGATACGAATGTCTGGTGTTGCCATCTATGAGGCAACTATTAATTCAACAATGTTAAAACGTGGTTGCACTAAAAAATATCTTAGATAAATTGTTAAAAAAAATATGCTGAAGTGGCATTGGAGAACTTCGTATTCGCATTCACAGGTATACATACACACACACACACACACACACATTATACATACACAGGTATCTGCCGCATAAACAATAATTGTTGAAATATTTAAATATTCAATCATTGGAAGCGATTTACAGCATATTATATTTTGTAGTACTAAGTATAAGGATGTCTAGGGTGGCCATTATAGGGTGACGAATAGAACTTTTTTATTCAATAACCAGCTACACCCTACTTATGATGCCGTATACATTTGCAGGATAAAAAGTACCCTATGGGTCCCATAAAAAACATGTTCAGATAATTTTATTATGATATGAGTAGTTACAATGATTTCTTTTAGGCTTAGCACCACCGTTCTACTTTACCAAAGACTTCCTCAGGTTTAGGTATTTAATCAAATTTATTTTTGCGTATTCTAACAATAAAAAATATCGTTAGGGCAAAAATTATATTTTTGACTTCAGGGCCAAAACATCGGGCCGAATCTGGCATAAATCCTGACCACGTACGTTGCGTCCATCAAGTATCCAGCAAAGTTGAGTAGGTAAACAGAGCGTCCGTACTGGACTAGAGTAATAGAGCAATATCGTCGAGTGTTTGACGTGTGTGGATTTTACGATTTGGGTGGCGGACGAGACAAATTACTTATCCAAGTTCGAATAATATGATATAATAGGTTTTCCCACTTTTAAGCAATGCATATTAAGACAGATGACCATAATCCTTGGTTTATTGTATTAAAGTCGCATTTAGCGGAGCAAAATCATGGCGCTTCCACAAAGTCGTGCGTTTCGCTATTTTTTTCTTCTTCATATTTTTCGAAAAGTATAACTGTCATAAAAAAATACTTCACCGGTTTCCTTCATAATTATGAAATCTATATATCAAGATATAGCAGACATAATTTAATAAATAGGTAATTTAATGAATCCAAAAAAACAGGGATAAAATCGCAAATTAGTGCTACTTTGATATATTTTTTCAATCGAGCGAAATGTGCTTAATCGTGTTTCGGTAATTTTTATAATTTTAATCTAACTATGGAGGTAACTACAATGACCATAATTACAAAAAGTCGCTAAAGAGCGCCCGTTGGTCGTAAGACAGCGAGATAGAGCAACGATATTGTTAAACCCTGGACTAGACTAGCACAGGACCGAGCACAGTTTTTTTTTTTTTCTTTTAAATTAGAACGGCTGTCAAGGCATTTTTGTAAGAAATTTGCAAGGACGTTTTATACCACTACTTCCATGGAAATTTGTTGTAGCCAGTTGCACCCATATAAACGAAACGTCAGTCATTTGAAATCAGTTAGCAACTGCCATGCGGAGTTCGATGCGTTGATCTAATTAAGAATGTTCAGTCAAGGTTCACTCATAATGCCTGGTAACAGATTTTCCTTCTCATTTCCGTTCTATTTACTTCTCTTTTCTGTGGGACCGAGGCAGATGGCACTGAAACGGGATAAAGAACGCTGCGGATGATGATGAAGTTTTTCCATATGCTTTTTTACAGTCTATCCGTGCTTTTTTTGGTATTGCAAGTCCATTCTTATAACAAACACTATTATTGTATATCTTCAGAAGTACAAACAAAACTTTACGCATCCCGAGAATATATATATTATGCGCGTGTTTATAGGTGAACTTCCGCAAAGTAATGCTTGATTCAAATAACTAGCTTACAAACAGAAAAGATAGACAGGTAGACAAATCATATTATATAATGTCTAATAATTTGATTGACGATATTTTTATGACAAATAAAATAAACTAGTTGAGGTCTGCGACCTCTTTTGATAATTTAAATTCGTCTCTGTCCTACGCAAAAAGTCTTTCTAAGTCTAAGGGAATATATTATACTCCATAGTAAATCTACCTGCCAAATTTCAGCCACGTAAGATAAACAGTATTCGAGTTTTTTTCATTTGTTTTTCTTTCCTATTTATATTATAACTTACCGTTCCAATTCTGAAAGCTCTGATGTTGCTATTCGCAACCAACATTAGTGTTGTTCCACTCGATTATCGATCGTGATCGTACGATCGGCGTGCAATTTGTAGCGATCACTCGATCCCTTTTCGCGGAAGCAGCGGGCGGCGTCACGTCGCCCGCGCACCGCCGTTGCAGTGCTACGGGGACCACGTTTACTAATAAACTAGGACTAAAGGCCAAGATTATGTTTATTATTGTTTTAGAACAAAAACTTATTTGTACAACTAATTATATTATGGAAACTGACGTGTTTTGACACGGTTTTACGGTTTTCACAGTCATTTTGTTTATACTACACGGGAATTACTCACGTAATAGCCATTAATAAGTTGTTTCGTAAGCTACAAGTGCGTATTAACTAAACAAAATGTTAGATTAATAAATACTTATTGACAGATAAGTTGAAAGTTTGAAACCGACATTAAAAACACGGAATAAAATCTTTAACCATATATTTTTTTTGTTTCATCGAAATTATTGAAATCATTATTACATTAAATAACATAAAAAACATTATCATAACAACTATAAGGCTATTTGGTACCTTTAAATCTTGTTGGAGGTACCCTATTTAGAAGGTGTTGACGAGACAGCGATATAATTATAAAAGTTACAGTCGAGAAATCTCAAAATAAGTTGTGGTGATATGCCTTTGAATCCAGTCGCTGAACAGTCGATGTGAGGTTGATTGGTGGTAGCAAAAATAGTATATACTTTTAGGAAAAAAATATATATTTGTATGTCAAAATAATGTTATATAAATAATTTCCATGATGATAAATTCCCATAACAAAGTTGCGCCACTTTTGATAGTTGCCAACACCATTTAAAATCACCAACCATATTCAGATAGATACGCAGACTGTATCTAAAATACCTACCTTAAAAAACCTTTGGTATATAAATAGTAAACTAAGTATTAAACAGGCTATTAAAAGTGTATAGAGTAAGTAATGGATACTAAACATCGTCGTTTACCTGGGATTCTATCCTAGAAAATATTATAAAATGGCAACCCTTTCCGTAATTTATTGCTTATTTCCCTGTAATTGCACCTTTGCCGCCCTATGTTAAATGTTTCTACTAAACGTGCGAGTTCTACTTTACAGTAACAACATTGTATTGTTTCATGTTTTCATCTGGAGGCCAATCGAAGCCAATTTGGTGTAACTTAACGGTTTCATTTGTTATCACAATTTCCACATCTAACAACTAGTAAGTACTGGCAACTTTTTAGTAGATATTGATACCTTTTTTGTCTTTATACCTTTAACGGTCTATTTTGATTGGCTTGTATTTTGTTTAGTTAAAAAAGGCAAGCATTTAATAATTTTTTTTATATATTGTAAAAGGTAAATATAGAAATTATAAATATATTCGTATAAAACGATCCCGTTATTGTTCAAAGAAACGCACGAAACGTCGTTTTAGGTTTTTTTAAATGAGATTTGTTACACTGTGTGCTCCATGCGTCAGTGTATATTCGCTCGCTGTCTCTCCTTATCCCCACAATCATCACAATATCTCAGTATCTGAAGTCACCCCCTATTTTACTAATGTGACCTTTCATGCAATTTATCCAGGCTTACTTCGGTTCCCTACCTCTATGATCATTCACACAGATTCACATTTATGTTCTACGTTTCACGTACCTAGATAGTTAAGTGAAAATAAAAACATACTGGTTTTACTTAAACCAGCGTTAATAAAACCATGTCAATACAATTCGAACTTAGTTGCAAATCATTTGTTTTACTCTATTCGTTTCCTTATGCCTCGTTTGCGACGGAAACGGGTGTTGACATATCCAGAATAGTCCTTTGTTGCTCTGTGTTGCTATTTAATAACAAACTTTGTACCAACTTCATTACTTAACTGTTTATTTGTTCTGACGTTATTACATCCGCGATTGTGTGATTTTGTGACGCAGTTTGATTGCTAAAACTTAACATCATGTCAAAGGGCTCAAAATACTTACACTTCAATAGCATTTGTTTCTGTTGTTTTGTTAAGCCTCTGTCAAGTATGTATTCATTATTATCATCATCCTACTGGCCGTAGGCATATCCTAAAAAACGCTAAATGCAATCTTCTTCAGCTTTACACCTCCACTCACCATCAGCCGATTTTCTCAGGTCATCATCATCACCTCACCTGGCCGCAAGGTGCCCTACGTTAAATTTTTTTCTATACGCGGCCAACTAGGTTCTTCCTACATTTTTTTAAATAAAACTACTACATACTATACACTACATACATATATTATATACTATATAAATAAAACTACTAACCTAAACGTTTAAGATATTGCAGCCAAATAAATTCATGTCAAAGCAAGAAATAACAAAAAGCAATATCCTTGCGATGAAAAAAATACTATGAACAATTACCAAATATAAAACGGTACATTCAGCTTGCCGACAGTTTGTTTCCATTTTATAAGGGTACTGTATTGAAAAGAAATTGGAATGTTTGTTCAAAAACGTGTCCAAAACAATAAGATGGGTTTTGTAAGAGAATAAATCAATAGAAAATTCCCCAAAGGAAGCTTGCAATAGGCAATACGATAGATAACAAATGGCTAGTGATGGACAAAAATTTAGTTCCAGATGTTTCGATTGGCGGCAATAATTATCTTGTGACAATAGACTCAATGTGTACTTAAACTAGAATTGAACTGAAAAATCTTTTTCAGTTTGTAGTTTAAATTATTAAATAAAAACAAATACGTAAATATTTAACTAAAAGTTCAATTGAAAATTTTTGGAAGTAATTTTTTTTAATGTTTGGTAGTTATCGAGCTAGAACAAAGCTCCTATGTTTATCAAAAAAGTTATTTTGTTTCCCATTATCCTTATAATCATCATTACAATACAATCGTCCACACCAATGCAAACAAAATCGATAAAAGACATTCCATTCTATCGATAACATTGCCAAATCATTAGTCATCGAGTATCGTCATTTTTTACCTCCTATCTATTGCGGCTCATGCGCACTGTCTCCAATACAGGTAGACAAAATACAATAAAGCGTTTAAGAAAAAAAAACAATTTCAAAGCAATTAACTTTGAGTAACCCTCGTGGCGTGGCGTCAGGCAGATTACCAGGGAGTTATCACTTTTTTGTCTGGTAACACCGATTGGACATTCTAACCCTAAATGTAAAGAATTAGGATACATTTAGTGGTGTGTTTTTTCTTTGATGTTGTGTTGGTGGTCACGTATTTGTTTTTGTGATAACAAATCGGTCATCTTAACGAGACCTCCGATGAAGATGTCGACGCATAATTATATGCGTTCAAGACGTTTTCTGGCACTGATATATTTAATAATTTGGTCCATAAGCTTTGTTGGTTTTTTTTTACAAATGTCAACAGTTTCATGGCTTACATAAATGACGTGTGTGCATTGATACATAAATTAATTCACCTAATACTCCTAATCCTTACTTTTATTAAATTCTAATTTAGCTCTTGCAAAACAATGTAAAGAAAGCTCGAAATGAAACTTCAATAAAATTCCCTTCACACGTCGAAATTTTAAAATTAACTACGCGTATGATAGACTAGTTACCACCCCAGCTCGTTCCTTACGTTATTCGATTCCAATCCTTATTCGAATACGACAAAAGATCGATAAAACTTCTCGTGTGGTATTAGTGAGACCTCCGTCCAGCAGATGTCGCTGGCGACAAAGTAAAACGAACGTGCTTGTCGCGTAAACACGATGATGTGTGGGGCCGCTTGCAACAATAGCTACTGTACAATTTGTGATTCAACTCTATAATATCCCGCAATTACTTCACGAGGTTTATTTTTTATTTTTCGATCATTTCGTTGCCTTTCATTGCTTTCAAGTAAAACGTTTCGGGCACAATACTTGTAACATTGTTCGTGTAGATTTTGAAGCCCAATTTTTACGGATACAAAATCGTGTTTGCTCGTCTTTTAGTTGCTTATGTTTCCCTCAGTTCAAGGATTCTTTCCATATCTGACGTAATAATATGCTTGCATTGTACAATTTTTTTTTTGTTGTTGTTTAACTACAAGTGATTGAATATGGTTTTGATATTTTATTTTTTATTTGGTAGGACATACTTCAGAGGTGGTTCCATAATTTTTTATCAAAATTGATACAGCGCTTTTTGAAAAAATCAACAAAAACCAAAAATATAAGTACACACATGACGTTTTGGTTTGTGGTTTCCTTCAGCAAAAGTTTTGATGAGGACTTTCAATATCGGTGTTAACTGTAGGTAATTTTCTATTTTTTAGTTTAAGTTTGTAATGTAGAAATAGTCTTAAAGTAGTTTTTATTTATTATTTTTTAATTTAATCGTAATTAATGCAAGTGACACGGCTCACAATTCAAATGAGAACAGTCTCAAACATTGTTATTCTTATCGAATTTATGAGTAATATGATTTATGAGCGTATTTGATGCGGATGGACACGCGGACAACAATGGCTGCGTACAGACCGACAAACTTAATTGTACAGCTGGCCAAATGATAAAACAATTTTTTTTCATAGTTGACTGTCAGTTTTGTTCAGAAAAGACGATGGTGGCTCCCCATTTAACTCTATAGGTAAGTTGGTCTTGCTATACAAGGCGGTAAGAAAGGATCGCCGGTCGTGTTTTAGTATTATAATGCGGTCACCCCTCCGCGTCAATACGGTTTTTTACGGCCTATCCTTCTCGGAAACAAATGTGCGATTACAGACATTTATTACGACGTACACATACGTACACTGTTTGGATGAAAATAAATTATTAATTAAAAGAAAACTCGTTTAAACAAGCTTTTAGACGTCCGTTCGACCAAAGTGCTTGGGAAGACAAATCTAACAAACCCAAACTCGACAGGATTACGTCTTTTGGTTAGGAGTTCTGATGGCCACCGTCTGTCTCCATCATCAAATCAGCTCAATTGTACCATAACATTACATTGTCACCGAACGTACATAAGTAGGTACCTATGTCAAATTTCGGTTCAATCGGTTGAGCAAGATTTGTCCCACACATACGAACGGCAAGTTAAATAAAAGCTTATATAAATGGACAGAACTACAATTAAATACAAACGAACTGAGACACCAAAATGACTGACGACAATCTATTGGCAAATGATTTGCACCTGTTATTGGTTAGTTTATGTTAAATTAGTATTATTGCGGAGTGTTCTGGAGGAACTGGTCAATCTGATGCCGTTCTCGCGGTTTTATCATTGCACTAGCCGCCACCACTGAAAAGTTCATCCACATATCACAGATCTGTGGAAGTCGCATACTGTGCGTTTTACTTCGATCTTTTTTGCCGCTCACCTGCAATATGTCCTGCGCCATTCCGAGTAACTATAACATGGGGTTCTTCAAAAGGGCTGTTAATAGAGTCTTCAAAGGTCAGCAACGTATCTGTGATGCTCCTATAAGTGTTACAGGTATCCATAGGCGCTTGCCATCAGGTGGCCCGTTAGCATGCTTGCCATCTACGGCATTACAAAAAAAAAACGCACATGCTTTCTTTGCGTGCCTCAGTTAGTGTGTTAGACCTCCATAATTTTCTTCAGTCCATGATACGAAGTTTTCTTTTATTGAAAGGAAACAAAGTTGTACTTAGGTAAGTAAGTGCACTGCGATGGTTGGCTTTAATTAATAGCAGTTGCAATTTCCTGTAGTGTGAAAAGCCATTACTTAGGTTTTATTGCGGGTGTGCAAATTTTATTTTTATTACGCGACATCGCTTTATGAAGCCCTCGTAACATGTAAATATGACTTTGGTGTTAGGCAATATTATGGGGTTATTGATTAGCTGGCACCTTCACGAAGGCAACTTCTATATCTCATAAGTACATAGTAACTTTTGTTGCGTGGCTTTATCAAAACTCATTCAACAAAAAAAATGGAAAAAAACATGTGTATTTTGTAGCGTTTATGCGTAGAATGTATAATTCGCAATTTCTTTACACACACACATACACATCAGCAAGGCCTTCTTCTTAGAGAGGGCTGTTGCCATAATCCCCACGCTTGGCAGGCGGCTTGGGGATCGCAGTACGTTCACTGTGTACCACTAGGACGCTGCTGCCCATCTTCCGGTGGTTCTGGTCGCAGTTTTAGGACATCCCGGGTATGTCCTAAAACTGCGACCAGAACTTGTCCAGCCCGCAAATTGTCCAGCTGTCGGGAAATGACCAAGTCGCGAAATTTCTAATTTCTGAAAAGTTGAATTCGCTACATAATTATATGGTAAGTAAAAACATTATTCCGTTTGAAGTACAGAACCATGGATAAGATTGTAGTTTCTAAACTACATTACTCATGCGCAGAATCCCGAAAGTCGGCTCCTAAGGTTCGCCTTGGTCGCCACGTTTTTTCTCATTGGACCACGTATTATAGTAAAGCCATAACGATTGCTTGGGTCATAAATATAACAAACTTAATAATCAAAGACGCCAATAATGTCTCGGAATCATATTTCGAAACATCAATTAAATTCCAAACATTCGGGCCGAATTCGATACCTAAACATAATCGATTGAGCACGCGCGTGTTATCGAATACAATGAGTTTTCATTTTCGGCCGCGAATTCGAATTATAATCGGTTGAAATTAGAACCCGTTTCGTAACCGATCGATGTCGGCTGCACTAGCTTGAGCTTTTGTTTACCATTCGCCGCTAGTTTAGGCGGTTTAATAGTTTGTTTCATAGTTTATATTATGTACCGTATTATATGATCGTAAAACATGTTGCTATACTATTGCTACATTAGATACCTATTAAACAGGGTGAATAAAATGACGGAGTGATTAGTGACGAAACTTTATCATCGATTTTTTTTTTGTGACCATGAAACGGAATAACGTAGTAGTTACTATGGAGTATGGATGGCAGGTGCCCTATATGGAGATGCGCAAAATTTTTAAGGCCTTACATAAAAAATAAATAAAAATCTTTTAAATCTTAAAATCAGACAACCAAGGGAGATGTGATAAGGTGGCGTGGCGGGTGCGAATGCATCTGGCCTAAATCAGGCTTGATACCTCCAGTTAAACTCCAACCTGGTCCAACCCTGAAATCTCGAAAAAATCTGATGTTCCATACGTTTCGTCATGTGTAACTAAATGACCGTTAATTAATATACGCCCCGCCTTCTTCCTCCTGTATGAATCCACACCATCCTAAGGTTGTCTGGAAGAGATCGCTCTTAGCGATAAGGCCGTCGATAGTTGCACTAGTTTTTAAGCTGTTTTATCGTGTGTATGTAATTTGTGGTGTGAACAATAAAGAGTTTATTTATGTATCTAATATTTTTTCGCGATTTCAGGGTGAGTCCCATACTAAAAGTTGTTCCTAATGATAGGTAGATAATATAGGTCCCCTTTGGCTTAGTACATCCTTTCCAGGTAACCCTGTATGAGTGTACTATGACACATAAAATAACATAATTTTTAAACGGTATTTTTTTGCAGAACACCATTACCTGATCATTTTTAGAATTTTAAAAATTCTGAAATATGTCATAATTCGCATAATTAATTATGCGAAATGAAACACGACGCGCCCACAACGCTTCCGGTGACGGTCTGACGGTACATCTTAACTTACGATTTGATGACAGTTTATGCCAAATTAATATTAGGAAACTAGCTTTCGCCCTGCGGTTTTACAGATTTCTCTGTTTTCCGCCACATTGCAGACTAAAAAATATTACAAATTCGTCGTCGTGATTATCTATATTATTTAGGTAGTTTTTTAATAGTATCATTTAAAGTGTTTTAACATCCCCGTCTATCCTGCTAAGTAATTTTTTTCCATCCAATAGTTGCTTATAAGAAATCGCTTTTAGCGATAAGACCGCCAGTTGTGGCACTAGCTCGTATGTGTTTTCTATCAGTTTGCAGTTTTTGCTTCTGGTGTACACAATAACAAATAAATACAAATAGTTTATTGATAGAAAATTAAAAGACAACAATATTGTTAAAAAGCAATCGAACTGGACATAATGATAACATTTAAAATTTACAATGTTGTTTTTTTTTTTTTTTTAAATATAATATTAGACAAACTAGCGACGGGCCACCTGATGGTAAGTGGTCACCGTCGCCTATGGACACCTACAATACCCGGGGCATTGGCGGTGCGTTGCCTACCTTAAAAGTTTGTGTGTGGAACTGGCTGGCGTACTAGTAATTAAACTGTGCTACAGGCACCAGCGTCCTCCGTTTGAAAGGTTTAGTTAAAATTAAACAAAAATGACATATACTACATAAATTAGGTCACGTAACATATTATTATTATTTTATAATAAAGAGTATCTATCTATAATCACACTACTACCCTAGCAAATTTTATCAATATTGATTCAGCCATATTTCGTTAGAAATGGTAACAAACAGAAAGACAGAGTTAGGTATTTTCGCATATTTATGTGAACTCAATATGCAGTGATGTGAAACGGACGAACGAAAAAGTAATAAAAAATCGAAATTTTGTTACAATCAAAATATTATTTGTCATAAATAATGCAAATAATTTATATCGTATTACGAAGGAAGGTCGTGAGAAATACACCACTTAACAAGACGTATTATGCCTTAACTATAAGAAATCCACAACTCAAATAGAGATTCATCGTAAAAATATATAATACAATAAATATAACTAAACAATTTTGACAGAAATTAACATTACAAGCCAGCTAATCTAGTGTTAAATCCACTCCAAGTTAAGCCACTGAATACAATATAGCTCTAGTCATCTAAAAACCCTTCGCTTTTATTATAAAAGTTTAATGTATGTTAATCTTGCCAAGAAAGTTACTCTGAAGAATTAATCAAGGGTCAGTTAATAAAAAACAACAAACAAAATTAACATATTTTCTTAAGAAGCCCGGTTTCTCAAGATGCTCAGGTATTCATACGTTACTATCTTGATGTTTGTCTAAATATCCTTGCTATGTTTAAAAAAGAAGCCTTGCCAGCATTCTGAAACTCACGTGGTGTGTGCCTCGGTTTCGCATCGGCCCATTTTCGCATTTGTAACATCAAGCGCTTTTTACCTGCTGCAGGCGAAAATTTCTAATTTTTCCCGTAGTTAGTATACTACATCTGTAAGTGTGTTTGTTGGTTTATTTGTCCGTATTTAACGCAGCAACAAAGTCTGTTGACTTGTTGCTGATGATTCATTGAAGTAGTTTTTCGCATGAGTATAGTTTAAGAGGCGGACATGAACTACTTTTTATCCCAGAAAAATTTACGCTTCCTGAAATTGTCCACGCAGGTAAAACCGCGAGGCACAGCTAGCGGTGTATATTTTGTTGTTTTTATTATATATTTTTTATTATTATTGAGTATTGAATATTAATCAGAAATTTAAAAAAGCTGAAATGTTGAATCATTAGATCAAATACGTCCATAAAACAATTTTATCGTTAGAGAAAACAAAAGAATCGTTTTAATAGCAATAAAAATACATTTAGTAGAGCAGTAAACGCTTTGTAGGACGTTTTTATTAAATTGAAACAGTAGCCAGCGCATTCTCTAGACTTTGACAAATTAATTCACATTTCACCGCGAGATTATAATCGAGTGTTGCTATTTTATTTTAAAGGAAACTCCGGGAATGTCTCAGCTCTACACGCCTGCTAGTGATGATGCAGTGGTAAGCTCGATTCTTAAGTCGATATCGATGTTCTAAACTGTAATGTTTTTCTTGTAAATTTCAAAAAATATATTTCAAATATTACACTTCGTAAATTTGGCATTGAAATTTGCAAATTCATGGTTTTTTTGCAAGAATCTATCGATAATTATATCTAAATACATAATAGTTATATGAGTTATGACTACAGTACAAATCATTAGCAATACTGATTAAGTAACTGAAATACATCGTAACACAAATAGTTGGCCTCTCACATGTCTAACAACATTGTATCATCGTTTTACTTGTGCAGTTATATGAATCTAAAGAACGATATTAATATCAATCTGTCTAAACACAGCCAATAGTCACCTCACTAATGTGTGATTAATCCCCATTTTATTTGTTTAAGAATCAAGCAGCTGGCGACGTGCGTTTGATCCCGATACGCCGCAGACCGCGACGACATAATGTCTCCAGACTTTTTCATTAAAAAAACTACGCGACACAACGAAAACACGACGAAAATAATCGATCATAATCTTGAAAGAATTCGACGAAATGAGAATGATCTATTTGTTTTAATTTATTTATTTTCGTTTTGAAAATGGAATGTCATTTCGAGTTTTGATTGTGTTTGGTTACGTTAATGCGAAATTTATTTTTAAACTGTTTCGTTGCTTTTATTTTAAAACGACACACAACTTTTTTTTTATTTAGAGATGGGAACTTTAAACATCAATAACGAATGAAAATTTAAAATTAGTCCGTTTCGTATAATAACCAAATCGCCGGAAAACGTCGAGAGACAGACAAACAAACAAACCAGTAGCGGCTACTAGATACGGGCCTTGTGTAAACTGAATAATTTATCAGATGTGTACATACGCAGGGAAAGTCGGTTAATTGGGAAAGCGCATACCTTTTATGTCATAATTATCGGAAGAATGCTCATGATTTGCTGTTTTGACATAGAAATAAAATTAAAGTAAAAAATTCATTACTTATGTTTATTATAGCGATACACACTTCTCTAACGAGAAAAAAACTTGGTTTCCATTCTACATACGGTAGTTAAAAAAAATTAAATTACATCAAACAAGATACATTAGGATTGAAGTTGGTTGCAACTTGTATGTTGAGGTACCTTGTCATTAATTATTAGAACCACGCCAACACTGTTCTTAAGAAGTAATGTTTCTGTCTCTGTCACTCTTTTTGTGGTACACAAGGAAGCTACAAGAACACAAATAATGTCTATTTCTCTAGAACAAGCCCGCTAATTTGTAGGGGCAAACTTATTGATGAACTGTAATTTGAAGACGAAATTAGGTAAAGAGGTAGTATATAGGTCACAGGATTACATTCTACCTAAAAAAAATGGTTTCTGTAAGTGAAACCACCGGCCACAACTGGTGAAATATATTAGATATCTAACCAAGCTATTATTGAGTCAGGTGAAGTAGAAAAGCTAAAACTCAGCGTTGATGGGGGTAGGCACGGGTGACTTGTGCCATCCCGCTTTATTGGCCCAAGATGACCGTCACAATGCTCAGTGACGCAGGTCGCACGACCTATTTTTATTGCTAGAGGTGATATCGGAAGGTATTATATTTTCACTGCTGTAAATGTTTTTCTTAAATTATCAGTATTAAAACTGACGTGGTTTTCATAAATTTAACGTCAGTAATACCCGGTTTTTTTTTTAAATTTGATATATATGTAGAGTTACAATTTTTTTTGTTTTTTTTTTAATTTTGAAACGAATTATTTTTGCTATTGAACGTGATAATTGACGCTTTTTGTTTATTTTATCTCCTTCACTTTTTAAACCTAAATTATATTTTATTTAAATTATGGAGGAACAAACTATAATTAGAACAAACATTGCATACAAAAGCGTAAGCATACACACCATTCGCGTGAAACAATTAAACCCCCAATGACAATAATTCTTTGTTCTCATCCATCAATCTCCACCCTTGTTCCGATGCTTCACACCATCCATCTTGAGTTATTTAAAGCTCACGGTGACTGTCACATCACTACGAGTGCGTTCTTTATTGGTACAGTGCGACCAACTTATCTGTACAATTGAGGCAGGGAGCCACAATCGTATTTGCTGAACTATACTGACAGCCTCTGTTATAAATGATAGTTCTCCCATTATGGCCAACTCTACAAATAAATTGGTTATACTAAAGAACGGAAGTGTGGCGGATCGGCAGAATGTCGATAAAAGCGCAACCCTAGTTTTGACAGTGACAGTTGACGTTGATGACCTTAACAATTAATGCCAGCTTGATTTATTGAAAGCTAAATCGATTCAATAAAAAGTTTAACCTGCAGCACAACCACTGTCTAGCCCGCTGCTATTCTTAGGCAATAGATATCAAGATCTATGTGAAACGGAGACTGAAACAATTTTAATTTGATACCGATTCATACGTTATGGAAATCAAAATACCCACGACATTTTCCTTATTTTTCCTAAGGAGCTTAAATTTAGTCTCGAATGTATCAACCCTGGACCCGGGTATGTTCTAAAACTGCGACCAGAACCACCGGAGGTTGGGCAGCAGCATCTTATTAGTACACAGTGAACGTATTGTGATCCCCAAGCCACCAGCCAAGCGTGGAGATTATGGCAATACCCTCACTAAGAGGGAGGCCTTTGTTCATCAATTGACGTTTAATGGCTGATGATGTGTGCAGTGTGTGTGTGAGTGTGTGTGTGTGTGTGTGTGTGTGTTTTTATCTACCCTATTTTATCATTCGACAGTTATTTGTTTTTGTTAAACTTGCGCACAAAAAACATAAATTTTTTCGATCAAATCCACAATTGCTTTCAGTTAAAACCACGCCCAAAAATCCGTCAAGCCCGTTTCTAATCAATCAATTTTAGATTAACACTCGTCTAACCAAAGATTAACAGACAAAAACAAATGAGTGAAGCCTGACCAAGAATCGAATTAACCATAAGCCAGTTTAAGACACCAATTAAAGTTTTAACAAAAGGCTATCTTCAATGAGACGAAAAAAATTTGATAGATCAACTCTTTAACCCAATCTCTCATCTATAACTCTTAAGATACTATAAACCTTAAATCTTTGAGTCAAAGTTCAAATTTAAAAGCTCTTTGAAGTAAGTAACTGGAGAAGGCTGTTGGCACAACATCTTATATCGATTAAACAGATAATTAATCACGGGAAATGATTCCGAATGAGATGTTATTAGTTATACCACTCGCTATTAACAAGTGAAACAATAGCCTTTTACTTACATGGTGATGGTGATACCTATTTTAATATGTTAAGAATTTAAGGTTAAAAACATTTGCTACTCTGCATTGTTCCGACATTTGATGTGCTTTTTACTATATTGGTTGGTGCAAAGCAATAACAGTATCATAATGTGTGTGCTCATGCAATATACTACTTATATTGCAAAATTTCATTAATACCCGCTTAGCCATTTAATAGGCTTGCGTTTGACCGCCAACTCGCCTGATGTTAAGCGATGATGCGGTCTACGATGGAACATGCTTGCCTAAAAGAAACATATTCACTCGTGATTTGAAGACACTAAGATTGTAGCTATTGGGGAACACCCATTCAGGCAGCGCATTCCACAGACTAGCAGTTCGCACAATAAAAGTTAAACCAAAGCGCTTCGTAGGGTTTTTTTTAATAAACATACAGACTAAGAGGTAGGCTATTATGCATTTATTTTCATAATAATAATTAATGGTGTGATATACTTCATTGTTCACACCAGAAAATACATACATAGACAAGACAGAACTACTTAAAAAAACTACCGGCAACAACCGGCAGCCTTATCGCTAAGAGCTTATGTATCTAGCTGGACCTTGATCAACTGAAGAAGGCCATATTTAGAATCACCCTGTATAAACCACCGGTTAATGTGCCCGATACGGCCGATCAATCAGCTGCTAACGAGATGGTCACGTGGTCTTACTCCCTGTCTCACACTCTTGTGAATGAAAACACGATTTTCAAAAATATTTTAGGTAAAAGATATGAAGATAGGTTAAGATGGCGTTTACGACCACGTCATGTAAAATAAGTTTGTCTTTTTGCAGTAATATCGTTATTAGGAACAGCTTTAATGTCACTTACAGGTCGAATGCAACATCCAAGATGTCTTTTTCCCGTAATTTCTCAGTTTTCTCGCATTTTCTGAGGTGCAAGCTAGGTAATTCGTACTGTATGCCCGTTCTTAAGATGTTTTACCTCCACGGCAATTTCATCAATATTGGTTTAACGCAAAAAACAACACTAATAAATATACTTACTACTAATAAGTACCGAGGCAATATCGAACACCCGAATTGCAAGCAACGCAACTCCAAAAAACAAGTTTAAATATTTTGTTGTAAGCAACCAGATAAAAAAAACAACATTTTGTCGCTGGTTAAATTAAACGCTATCGATAAAAAATTAAAAGCATCCTAAAGTTTTTAATTTCTTTTTCTTACCGAGACGAAGACAGAGTGCTAAGAGCGCGCGGGGCGTGGCAGAACAACTTTCATTACTCATGGCTCGTAATAAATGATAAAACATTATTAATACGGGGAGATCATTCTGATGACCGCTTGTACGAGATTAACGTCTTGGGTGAATAAATTAATTCTAATGCAATTATGTTTTCTTTGCCTTATTTTGAGTTAACGGCAAGGATTTAAATTTAGTGTGGTCTTGAGTAATTTATAGGTGTATCAAACCAATATCAAATAAAAATGTTTATATAAATGTAAGAAAATAAAATGCCAAATCATACATCACGTTAATTATACCTACTAATATTATTATATTATACTAGTATTATACCTACTTACGAAAGTGTTTTTTTCTTAATAATTCTTAACCAATGTTTTTTCTTAATAATATTTATGTAGATAGATAAATGACTCTGTATTGTTTACACCAGAAACTATATACATAAGACATAAACAACTTAAAACTAGTGAAACAATTAGCGGTCTTATCGCTATAAGCGATCTCTTCTAGGCAACCTTATTTAAGATTATATGAAACCTACATGTTTAGCAATTTTACAAAATGATGTCAAATTGCATAGAAGATTATAAGTGGCCCCATCCAAGCTGGATTAATTAATTTAGATGAAATGCATTAAGAAGGTTTATACCCTGGATTAACATGTAGGCTAATTTTTATCCCGCAAAATAAACGGTTCCTGTAGGATACCGGGTGAACCCACAAGGCACAAGCTAATTATATAATTAATTGTTCAAGTTTGAAATACCAACTTTTCTGGTACACGAAAAATTGTAAATTAATGTTTTCTGACACATGGACCATCTAAAATAGACCTATAATAATTAAAATAAACAAACCTATAACCAAACCTATAATAATACCTACAACCTATAATAATTGTCCTACGTTACCCAATATATTAAGATTGAATACAAAAATCTGCGATTGTCATTACTTACCACAGTATGCAACAGTGGCCGTGATAGCCAAACAATTAATTCTGCATGTTATCGTGGACGCGTAATAACGACCAGGAGTTTATAGCCGTGCTCGAACATGATACATTGAATAATAATTTATTGAGTATGAGATAAGGCTGAGATCGCAAAGTGAGATAGACTCAACGCGTCTTCCAGTCTTCGACTATACATTATGTTTTCGACACGTAACTTACTACAGCGGATGAATCAAAACAACTTTTTTGAATTTTAATAAATGTTTCCGGGTGAAACGACGGAAATATTACAATTATTTGTATGATAATACGGAATATAGCCAGAAAATGTTCATAGACGAAAATGTGGCCACTATGAAAAAATGCTTTGTGACAAAAGATTCTGGGTTGACTATAATTTATTTATATTTTATACTAAGTAGTATTTTTTTTAAATAACGCGGCATGGATCGTCAGTTAATCGTTTGTTTTAATTGTTCGTCGAACACACTACATCTAACATCTATTAAAACATCTACAAAAATCATCATACTCTAAAAATCTGGAAAAACAGGTAGGAGTACTGCTAAATATAAATCATTAAACAATGTGGAGTTACAATAGTTATTAGTTCTTACAACACCACAGGCAAATCTATACCGAAGTCTATATTATGGCAACAATAACTATTGATTTGACTAACAACCAAGTTATCAGATGATATATCTAGCGACAAAGATGGCGCCATTTACAAGCCAGATCAATTAATGCTGGAAAGAGACACAAAACACAAATTCAAATATGAACGAGTGAGACATGAGAGAAGTTATCAATCACGGTCCGAGCACGATCTCGACGCTCGAGGCGATCGAACGATCCGCTTAATTATTTCTATTATGATATTTAAAATATAATGATTATCTAAGATCATGTTCGTGGTGCGATTTCCCACACTAATTCTGTACGGAACACTTGTATAACCTTAATTGATATGCAGTGATATTAACGAGATGGTCAAGCGTAACAGTCTTATGGCATATCACGAGGTCATGAATAATTTCTATTAGTAATGATCTTGTCGTAATTTTTTTTGCAGAATTACAAAATATAAACGCACAACAGTCAATTTTTTTAAACCATTTTAAACGTTGGTCATACTTAAGAAATGTGTAATGTTTTATCGATGTCGATATTTTATTTTATCCCTAAAACCGTTCATGTTTTTGGTTCTACTACCACGATTCAAGTCGTCCATCATCCGTGATCTTATCACTCGATCAACGATCTACACAATAATAAACCGTTTATACATCCAATGACTGATATTACCCTATATCCGATTTGTATCTACATCCCAAAAAATTAGGACCCCTTCCAACCAATTGTCTCTTTAGAAAATGAGTTCAAGGAACGCTGGTCGTATCGTATCATTTCAATCAATGATCGTGAATGAAGCATTTAGAATCATGATAAATTACAACGTATATCAATCGATACAAAGGATTGATCAATGTGTAATAGAATGGATTTCAAAATGTGAGAATTTGAACTTACCACGTTTTTGCATGAAGGAGAAGAGGTCATCGAGGAATTCTTTCCTCTGCGGGTCATCACTGATTTCGTACAGCTGAAACAAAAGAGATATATTTTAGGTTTTGGACGTTTTAAATAATGTTGATGTTACTCTAATAAAAGTTTAACACGAACCGGTACTATGCCGAAATGAAGTCATTGTACTTTTCTTAATGTCTGTTTACTGTAGATTTTGTATTAAAATGTGTCTTGGATATCTAAGTTTTTATAGAGACAAATAATATTATAAAATTTAATTTCGATAAGTAAGAGCTCAGTTTTTGCCACAGTTATCTCGCTCGCATATTTGTAAACATTTTGAGGAAAAATCACTGAGTGGGAATTAAAAACAACAATTATTATCTTTAGAATATTGTTTTGGCGAAGGAAACAATAAATAATATATTTTTTCGACCTTTTCCGAAAAAATATGAAATGTAACATAGGTACTGTAGGTACAATATATGGTACAATACAACATTTATCTTTATTGAAATCACAGAAAGGACATTACATGAAAAATATATTAAATAGAGGCTGAAAAGGTGGTATTATTGCTAAAAGCGATTTTTTTTTCAGACAAACATACTAAATAAAAATATCTTTAAAACATTTGCAATGTTATTCTTAAGGCAAGGTATTCCCACTTTTAAGCAACGCTTATTACTATAGATGACCATAATCCTTTATTTATTGATTTGGATTATTGTATTAAACTCGCATACAGCGGAGCAAAATCATGGCGCTTACATACAGTCGTGCGTTTCGCTACTTCTGTTTATGGGGTTTTTCTCATATTTTTTGTAAAGTATAACTGTAATATAAAATGTACCTCACTGGTTTCCTTCATAATTATGAAATCTATATATCAAGATATCGCAGACATAATTTAATAAATAGGTAATTGAATGAATCCAAAAAACAGGGACAAAATCGCAAATCAGTGCTACTTTGATATATTTTTTCTATCGAGCGAAATGTGCTTAATCGTGTTTTGGTCTCATGGGTTTCCTAGATAAAACATTCAATTTTGTTATGACGCCATTTTTATAATTTTAATCTAACCATGGAGGTATGCACACTTAAACTAGAATGAGCATAATTGCTAGTCGGAAAAGAGCGTCTTAAGATAATGCACAAGCAATTTTTTAAATTCCCATTCAGTGATTTTCCAAAATGTTGAAAAGTAGCGAAAGACAGGCTCTGGCTGGAACTGGCTATTAATTAACAATAAAACTTATCAACGCTATGTACTTTCATAGAACACGAATTGTTCTATCACCAGGAACAACAAAATTAATGAAGTTATTAATATTCCACGAGGAAGTGCAACGATGCGCGAGCGCCACGTGCGCCCGCATGTCCGCTGACTAACATAGGAACTGCATTACTTATAAATATCTCATTATTGTACTCAGGGCCTGTAATTTGAAGAAAACGACGTTTTTCTCGCTTGATACACCGACCTTATCAACACAGGAGCTTCATCAATAACTTTATGTGACGTAAAGGGCTGCGTTCAGTACGTAGGTACGTTCATAGACACCTAGAGTGCAATATTGTCAATGTGAAAAATAACCACAGACTTTTAATACAAATAACCGACACAACTTGGCCGTTCCGAACGTTTTCCCAGGGAAAGCAAATTTTAACAAGTACCCGTAAGTCTATTAGTAATGCTATTTTTCAGTTTATCTTAAAGTAATAAAAAAAAAAAGATTTTTAAGAAACGATACACAATTATAAAAATAAAAGTAGGTACAGCACTTTTTTCTAGGCAAGCTAATTCGTGAAGCTATCCCAAAACTTTTCAGTGCCATATTTAATTACGCACCAATACAAAAGGTGCAAAAACTTGTAAACGTCAAATTCAAACTCTAAGTAAAAGCCATAAAGTTTATTGTTTATAACGAATTAAAATTGTGTATTAAGTTCCCCACTGCGAAAGGCGTGTCAGGTGAAATAATTATAGCAGTATCCGCCATTTAAATGCACTTGGTAATTTGAAACAGTGATAAAACTCCTGTGTCACTTACGGAGCGATAAAACTTAAACGCTTGATTGGCTTGTGAAATAAAATTTAAATAAATTGAAAGGAAAAGGGCCAAGGAAGTCATTACGTACAAGAGTGCATATAGAATACTAATAGTGTTGATACTAATACAGGTTTTTTAATAGCTATAGCAATTTGTTTTTCTTTGTACATACTTTTATTCTGTTATAGTAAACTAGCTGACCTGACAGACGTTGTAGAACTGTCAAACACGCAAAGTCAAAATTGAAAATCTTATGTTTTTACACCTTGTGTTACATTATTGGAGTTTTATTAGTAAGGATCCCTATTGTTTTGAAAATATAATAGCCTATGTTACCCGGGATAGTGTACATTCCCAACAGTGAACGAATTTTTCAAATCGGTTCAGTAGTTTCGGAGCCCATTCAATGCAAACAAACAAACAAACAACCAAATCTTTCCTCTTTGTAATATTAGTATAGATAATAAAAAAAACAATATTTAGAGCAAAATAACACGGGAGAAAGTTAGGTAGGTTATTACTTATTAGGTACCTATAATGTCATCGTCATTCTAGCATATATCACAGTCTTAAGTTTCAGAATAGCCGGTGTGCTCGCGCGTTTGATGTTTTTAAAGATATGAAATGACTTGTCTACTTGAAGACACCCAGTTTTTGACTATCAGGGAACATTTAGGCAGCGCATTCCAGTCTAGCAGTTCGCACAATAAAAGTGGAATCAACGCGCTTCGTACGATTTTGTATTATCAACCATGAATATGTACAGTCTTTTAGTATACGCCCTAGCCGTTCGAAAGAAACATGGACAGGAAGGAAAGAAGTCAATTCAATGAATACTCTTCGAAATGTATCAGATAAAAAACCGATAGACTAGCATCATTCTGAATAAGCTTCTTGGCACGTTTCTTAATGGACTCCAACGCTTTTAAGATGCTAATTGCTCTGCCTTTCATAGGCATGCAAAATTTTTATATTTAAGAACACCCAAAATCAACAAAACTTTAATAGACTACGTTTGCGTTCCAACAAATGTTATAGAGCTTAAACAACTGCAATATTATAAATCAAACATCAATAAATAAATAGTATGTACTTAATAATATAGCACGAGCTAGATCAAAGAAACAAACATTGGCCCGTTAAAGGCCAATACACACATATTCGACTCGGGCCAAAACTGTCCAAAGCCGTGAAAACACGCGCGGTACCAATCATACATACACAGATTATAGACGACGCAGAGATACAACTTCGGGAAGATAGTTAAAGAATTAGAAATATACAGCTATATCGACATAGCATATACCTACACGTTAGGCAGAAGAAGATCGACATAGCATATATCAAACTCTACGGCAGAATAAATTAATAATTTTTGTGACATTTTACTACAGCTCTTCTGTGTGTGGAGATTATTTTGTAATAAGTTTTAAGTTTTAACCATATACCTTTTAGCTAATTGTATTTTCTTTTACTTGACTTTTTAATTTTGATATAAAAATTGACATTAAGTTTTGATATTAAGATTTTAATGCTTCTAACAAAAATATCCATATCTCGATTCTCCTGTCTTTTTATATAGTTCGCTTCTTTCCTAGATTAGAGTTTATAATCTACATCTCCCTAGTCTGTGCTAATAGGTACCTCTATTTGCATTGACCGGACAATTACAACACGGCACTTAGCGGTACGAAGAACTGGGCCGTGGAGGAGACAACGAAACTCCATTTGACACTTCCTGTTTCCGGCTTATACGAGCTGATAAAGACTGTGTGCGAAAATAAAGGAATGTGTGTGAAAGCACTATTGCACCGTTATGGTTTTGGTCGAATGAACTTTGCAGGTCCCGTTTTTCTTTAAGGCCGCGCTTACTGGCTAGAATACTCTTTCGCACATTTTTAACACTAGCTGAGCCCCGCGGTTTCACCCGCATGGTGATGAAAAATGGTGATGATGATGATGATGATGATGATAAAAAGTAGGTTATGTGTTAATCCAGGGTATAAGCTATATCCATACCAAATTTCATCTAAATCGGTTAAGTAGTTTCGGTGTTGAGTCCAGCCAAACATACACACTTACACACAAACTTACGCATTTATAATATTAGTAAGAAGTAAGATTATGAAAGATAAAAATTCGCGAAGTATTTACGAGAATATATTTTATAATATTTTATAATTTTGCAAAGGTTATAAATTTTTTCTTTATGTTGATAGTTTTATTTTGTCGGTGAAGATCAGAAGTCTTATTCGAACTTCTCCGATTCCTTATAAAAATAAATAACAACAATATTACCTATAAGTACTCGATTTTATTTATAAATAAATAAATATTCGGGTCATTTTTGCACACACGGTCATCTGACCCCAAACTAAGCAAAGCTTGTGATATGGCTGCCAGAGACTGATATACATACATATATAGCTTTAAATACATACTTAAATAGATATTAACACCCAGATATAGAAGTAAGATTATGAAAGATAAAAATTCGCGAAGTATTTACGAGAATATATAATAATTAATATATATTAATATATTATAATTTGCTATGTTATTTTAAATAAAATGCCGATTGGTTTTTTAAATTGACACTTAATGATTTTTTATTTTCAAAACTGATAAAATTGTAGTAGTAGAAAGAGTTGAACGTGACCGACGTGAAACGTGGATTCGATCGTTTTTTTTTTAACTTAGTACTAGCTGCCTCATATTCAAGGACTTTGTATATCCTTTTGGGGTATACACTGTCCTTGCTCATATTTCATTCATGTAGATCACCTCAACCGTCATTATTTACGGGATCAAAAATATAATATGAAAAAAGTTTTTATCTCAATTGCACTACAGAACTTGAAGTACAAGTCCGAACACTACTCCATAAGTTACACGTGAAATAAAGGCGTGTAAAATTAAACAAATAATCGATGCATTATGCCTCGAACTGATACTCATAATCCCCGTGACATGTGTTTTCATGCTGTACCCGGCGCTAATCGAAACCAGCCATGATTAATCGAAGGGGCTGTTGGAATCAACATCGATTTGAAAGTCTGCGTCCGAGATTAGGGTTGCCAAACTTACTAGGAGACTAACCAACCTCGTTGACTCAGCCCAATATGAGTCTTAGCTTCCGATACTAAGCGACGTCATTTGTTTATGTATTCTATCTCCTACCCGGAGTTCACATAAACACATAATTCATCTTAAATTCTGACGTCGGGTCGGTCTCATACATAGGTCGCCAATACCAATTGAATATGCATTGCGTTCTTTGTAGCACCACACTGCAACGTCTGCGACGCTGATGACAGCTGACAGATGACGCAGCATAATGGTGCACATAATGCTACGCGTGACCAACGTCAGCAAACGACGTCAAAGTAGGAGAAAATCAAGCTCTAGTCTTGTTAAACATGTCTAACTTGCGTATCGTTTCATCAATAAAATAGTTTTTATTCCAGTAAAATTACTCTTGGAGTTTCCATTATAATTATGGTGCACGATTTATTGCTAAACGTCATCGACGTCTGCGACCGACATCGGAGGAAATCAAGCCCTAGCCTTGCCGAACGAGTCTCCAACATTTACTAGTAAAAGAGTTCGTATTCTAGTAAAATAAGTCTGCCGATACGATGTGGTCGCTGTTTAGTTTGTGAGTATTTATTGGTTCGGTGGTAGCCCTAGCCAAGATTAATGTTTGCACGAGCTCCACGTTAGCACTATTATGAGTCAAGCAAAACGACCGAGTTCACATAGGACATAAAAGGTTAAATCGATGTAAAACCGTCTTTAGTAAACTTTATTTGCATCATCAATGTACTTCTTTTTTAAATGCAAAGAATTCTACATCTCTATTGTCCTTTATAAAATCAGTTCACACTTTACAGGGAACGATGTGAACTCGACAAATTATTAAGAAATGAAGAGAATATTATCATAACAGGCCAGTAGTCGAGTTGTCGCCCACCGAGCTGAATCACTAAACTGGTCTATAAGCCCGTAATCTCTATTGTGACGCGCCAATTACTGACTCTCCCCTTCCGCTTGAATAAATAAATAGATATTGTAAAAATTCATCGCACCGTGTCATAAATAATAACAGTATACAATGACAATCTGGCTTCCCATAATCCTGGATTTTTATTAGATCAAATGTGCGTATGCGTAATCTCATGCCAAAGTTGTCGTAGCTTTTGTAGTAACTAGGTTACGAATGATTAAAACCACTGTATACAATGACTCGGTAATAAGAACGTGATTTTGATGACAACTTTAAGAATAGATGTGTGCGTGAATAAGTTATCTATACAGACGAGTGGGGTAGCTACAATCGTATTTTCCGAACAAATATAACAGCCATCAAAGAAAAAAATTGTTCCTTCATTTGGCCACCACTATACTAGGTTAAACTTGGTTACGACATAGCCCAAAGGATTAGCAAGATCTGTAGAAGAACTGACAACCGCTGAGGAAGACGGGTTCTAGATTGGAGACCACGTATCGGCAAGCGTAGAGTAGAACTTAGTACACCCTTTCCTCGTAACCCTGTTGTTAAATTGAACGCAATTTTGTGATTTTACTATCGAGTATAAAGAGTTAATAAGTAGGCTCGTTTCATACAATCGACAACCGCATACATTGATGCATTCGAGTAAATTTTATAGAACCGACCTTTGAGGCAATTGTGATTTGATTTTATTTATGACGATATAAAGCTAAGTTAGGTATCTGGGTAAAATGAAACTATGTTTTATTCAGCTTTGATGCAACAAATAAGGTTGTGGATTGTGGTTGGGCTTGGCATTACGCTATGGTCGATTTAACTAATGAATAATGTAGATAAAAAGTTTACAAAAGCGAAAGCGACACATTGTTTTTTTAACATAGGTATTTTGTACTTTGATACGATTAACCTAGATAGAGATGTCTTCAATATTTATTAAGGGTATAGACGCACAGTACATAATTGATAGCCCATTGGTCCAGTTGGTAGTGAACCTACCTTCTGAGCCTGAGGGCTTGGGTTCGATTCCCATCTAGGATAAGCATTTATGTGATGAACATTTGTGTTTGTTCTATATCTGGTTGTTAATATCTATTTAAGTATGTATTTAAAAACTATATATGTATGTATATCAGTCTCTGGCAGCCATATCACAAGCTTTGCTTAGTTTGGGGTCAGATGACCGTGTGTGCAAAATGTCCCAAATATTTATTTTTATTTTTTATTTATTTTATTATAAAAATAAACATTATTTAAAGTATACCTAAACTAAAACAGCAACCAATTTTTTTTTTAATCCAATAAATTTGTTTTTCCAACTCTTCCATTAAAATCAACGTAGGTGTAATGAAGTATGAAATCTTTGGTTAAAACATATCATTTAACACAAAAATTACTTGTTTTGTTTGATTAAATTTGTAAAAAAAAAATATTTTCATAAATGTTTGCAATGTTATACTAAAAATAATTCTCAGTCGTTTTTTTCTTCTTCCATCTCACTTAGTGAATTTTTTATCTTTTTAAATGTTGACAAGACAAGTATAAATAGATGTTTTATAAACCCCAGGTAAGTAAGCTGATAATCTAACTAACTGATTTTCTTGATAAATTATTATTTTAAATTAAAAATTTAATTAATTTTTGATCAAGTCACTTTTCAAACAAAAAATTAAATCAAAATCGGTTCAGCCGTTTGAGAGCTACGATACCACAGACATACATATATACACATTTAACTTATAATTCCCCTCTTTTTGCGTCGGGGGTTAAACATAATTATAAAAAAGTTATAGCTTTAGCCAGTAAGCGCAGCCTTAAGTGTTTAATTTCGCAATGGCTATACAACAGAAAGCTTTACTATAAACACATAAATTATTATTGTCCTGGGTACTTTTTATCCCGAAAAGTGATTCCTATAGTAACGCAGGCGAAACAGTGAGGTTCTGCTAGTAAAATCATACCTACAAAATCTAAAAAAAAAAAAAAAAAACACTGATGTCCAAGTCCGCAAAGTTATTATTACAAGCCATTTTGCGTTGATGTATCACTAATGAAATAAATCAGCTTGTCAATAGTGAATCGTAGTTAAATGGGACAAGGTGGCTAGTTATAGAAAACGCTTTTTGACACAGATGTGGGCGAACGTTCTGATAGACCATTGTTTATGTAATTTAGTGCTATATTTATTGCGGTATAGAAATCATTTTTGCAAATTAACTGTGCGGTTGATGGATGAAAATAAATTTCAATGTAATATTAGTACCACAAGAAGCGGCAAAGCTATTCGACCTATTTGACTAGATTTACACATCATCGACACTAATACATGTTTACACTTCGTAATACTATGAATAATCTCTGTCTCTCTAAAGCTATATGATTATTTACGGGATATTTACCGTGGTAAGATTGTGGAATGAGCTCCCGATATTTCGGCGTAGTTACATGCACCATGTTCACGGGAAGATTGAAGAATGCGGGTGGTTGGTGCTTTAGTGAACAACCGTGATAGTTTAAAACAGTGTTTTCTGTCTCTCTGTGTGTTTGTTACTTTCTACGGCTTGAAGTCTAACAAAGAAGTGAGCATAGTAAATTATGAAGATGAAAATTAGGTACTTTTTTCGGAAAATGCGTGACAACTGGAAAGTTACGGGTAAGCCACGGGGCGCAACTAGTTATTTATGCCAAAAAGTCTGAATGTGTTCCGACGAACGGGGGTGAAGATAATTTGGAAAGTTTCGAATTGGTTTCGATGAACGAGTGTGAAAATATTTCATGAAGTTTGAAGGACTTTGGACGAGAGGGTGTGAAAATATTTCATGAAGTTTGAACGAGTTTAGACGAATGGGTGTGAAAATATTTCATGAAGTTTGAATGAGTTTGGACGAGAGGGTGTGAAAATATTTCATGAAGTTTGAATGACTTTAGACGAACGAGTGTGAAAATATTTCATGAAGTTTGAATGACTTTGGACGAGAGGGTGTGAAAATATTTCATGAAGTTTGAACGAGTTTAGACGAATGGGTGTGAAAATATTTCATGAAGTTTGAATGACTTTGGACGAGCGGGTGTGAAAATATTTCATGAAGTTTGAATGACTTTGGACGAACGAGTGTGAAAATATTTCATGAAGTTTGAATGACTTTGGACGAGAGGGTGTGAAAATATTTCATGAAGTTTGAATGACTTTGGACGAACGAGTGTGAAAATATTTCATGAAGTTTGAATGACTTTGGACGAGAGGGTGTGAAAATATTTCATGAAGTTTGAACGAGTTTAGACGAATGGGTGTGAAAATATTTCATGAAGTTTGAATGACTTTGGACGAGCGGGTGTGAAAATATTTCATGAAGTTTGAATGACTTTGGACGAACGAGTGTGAAAATATTTCATGAAGTTTGAACGAGTTTGGACGAGAGGGTGTGAAAATATTTCATGAAGTTTGAATGACTTTGGACAAGCGGGTGTGAAAATAATTAGGAAAATCTGAATGTATCGACGAATGAGAGTGGAAATATTTCATAAAGACTGAATGAGTATGGACGAATGGACGATGCCCATTATACCATATTTTATACGTTAAAGCAGGGCCTCGAATCTACTTTTTTTTATAAACATAAACAATGCAATTACAGTTCAATTACAATTGTTATTAAAATGTTAGTCTTATGAGTTTTTGAAGGAGATTTTTCGATTGTTTTGCAATGGTCACAATTAAAATGCAATTGATAAACCATTGAAGTTAGTAGAATACCAAAGTATCAAAAGTGTCAATTTTGAGCAAATACATTAACAATTAAAAACATGGTTTAGTAGAATCGGGGCTCTGGTCTATTGGTTATAAGACCGAAAATATTCCAATAGTACCCGAGCCTTCTTCAAAATGCATAGCCGTTGAACCTGACCACGCGCCGCCGCAAGACAATTTCAAATTGCCTGCAATAATTTAAACTTGTAAAGTATAACATGTATTTATAAATAAACCTTTGCTGAGCATAATAGTAACAACGTTTATGGAAATGTCTGAGATTTACACTTATTGCATATGATGGTTTATGGGGAATTATTAATAGAAAGCATTGCGAGTATTTGTGAGATAGAACAACCGATGAAATGTTAAGATTTGCAGTTTGGGGTGATCTGGTAATGTGGAAAGCTTAAAATCCTGGTCCTCAAGACATAAATTCACCACAAAAAAAAAAATACGTTAGTGGTAGTTTATAAAATCTGATTGAACCATTATCTTTAGAATAATTTGGGCTGACTCACAGCTTATCTTTATGATAAGCCGATGTGTGTATGTATGTATGTTCTCTATGGAATCCGAAACGACTGAACCGATGTTCATAAAATTTTCAGGCAATATTTAGATTAACTCAGCGAGTGATCCTCTGAAGTTTGGTAGCGATTGGATAAACAATTGTACAAGAAACAAGTACAAGAATCAAAGTCTATACATTGACATGTAAACCATAGATTTAAAAGAAACATACAATACAATACAATAACTCCTTATTAAAAAACCACAAAACAAGAATAACATAAACATTAAAATTAAAAAAAAATCTAATATAAGTAATAACCTAAGTTGAACTGAGGAGGTTGCTATCGCTACCAAGGAGGTTGCTTCAAGGAGGTTGTATTTTCATCTTTCACTGGCACATAGCTGATGTTATAAGGAGTAACTTAGGCTACTTTTATCCCGGATATAGAGAAAGCGCGAAGCACAGCTGGTTTCTCAATAATTTTCATGAAAAATCTGCCTAATGTATATTGTCAGTAGGTATATCGCCAGTTAGGAAATAACCATCATTTGATAACTTGACCCATATTCCAAGTAATGTCGCGTATCGATACTGTCATTACAGCAAATGCGCGTTTTCCGCTTGCCATAAATTAAAAGTATTGATAAGTGTCAACATAGCACTTTGACGCAAATAGTACGTAAATACAGCGTAACAGCTAGATATTATAAAGGTATGTTGTTATGAAGGTTATCTGTGATATAAACTTAGGTGCATTACATAGTACACCGTTTTACTTCTTAAACAATATGCTGAAGAGTTTTTTGATCTCATTTCTGCGACGGGATTCCACTACTGCACATCCCGGCACCGTCAAAAGGCTTACCTCGATGGGCTTTACGTGTACCTCTTTACGCGGGCTCAAAACAGCGCTGAAACAGAACAGTGCAGAAAATCACGCGAACGTGAACCTTAACACGCCGGGATTCGGTTTGCGGTCGCGTAAATTTTCTCATCGCCTAAACAGAATCGCTTAAACACGTGGCCGTAAGGCTTCTGTTCTTCCACTTCTTTTTTTCGCGAACCTAATTTTTATATAACCCAGACTACTACCAGGTGAAGGGCCAAAACTGAACGTTTGAAAATCTATAACTACAGTGTATAGTCATATATTTTTAAAAACGTGGAACGTAAACGATAAAAGTTTTCGAAAACTATCAAATTCTAGACTAAACTTATAGGTCTATTACAAAATTCACATAAAAAGTATCCTGGGGGCTTAGTCCCTAATTTGATAGTTTTCGAAAACTTTTATCGTTTACCTACGTATTGTTCCAAACATTTCTGGGCTGAAAGGTATTCGAAAACTTTTTTCGTATAAGAGTGAAGCAATCTATACCGCCGATTTTAGTTCCTCGGCGTTTCCGCTGGAGGCGCTTTACTAAAATGTATGGAACAATACGTAAACGAAAAAAGTTTTCGAAAACTGATTTGACTTTTAACTTTCAAAGCTTAAAAATGTTGAACCTTGTATGGTGGCTGTTATGGATTTTTCCTTCATTTACCCTACATAAACAAGTAAGTATTTTCGTTCTATTAAATTACCCATTTCACAATTCCATACAAATTAATTCCATACAAAGATATGAATTGGCATGTTCCATAAATAAATGTCACAATGTCACTACTAAGATTGGAAAGACTATTAAGTTCCAACATTGTATAAAATCAATAAACGTAGAACTGATAAAAAAAATCTAGAGCAAACATCAATTTAACTGCGCCATTTTAATAAACCATTATTAACTTATAGCTTCAACATTATTGCTTGCGCTAGACAAAACAATTTGGAACAAACATACTTTATAACTATCTATGACTTGGGCATGGGCAATACTAACTACGAAGCCATCTGTACAAGTAGAATACAAACTAAGACCTAAGCTGTGGAGGTTTCAATAGAAACTAAAAAAATAATCTGTGGTGGTAGTATTGTTGCTTTAGAAGTCAATGTAACTACAAAATGTTATACTGGTCACGACAACTATTCACGTTTTATTTGCAAAGCTTGCTTACAATAGAAAATTATGTTTATTATAATTTTGTACACGTGAGAATATACAAAAATAACAGGCAAGTACTCGCTATACGTATCCAAATGTTATAATTATATACCTCGTAGGTATAAGGCCCAACATCGACTTTTTAGGGTTTCGTAGTACATATTTTCCTTGGAAACGTCCACTATATAGTCCTTTTCAAATAGCATGGCACTTGACAACTACCACTAGCGGTAGTCCACCACTAACTTTTTACCACTAGCGTTCATAGTGGCGCTTAGCTATATGTTTTCGCGGTAAATTTTAAATCCTAAAATTAGTTATGTGACGTCACAATCAATATTTACGAATCACTTTACATTCTATCGTACTTTTAAACCACCTGTCAAGTGCCATGCTATTTGAAAAGGACTATAAGTACCAATATACCAAGCGATACAGTCAATGAAAGCCAGGTGTCGTCACTCCGATCGAAGTTGTCCGTAACAGTTTTAACCCGGGCCGTAATTAGGAAAACAAACGATTCGGAGAAGCTCATTTTATAAGCTAAGAGCGATTTTACGAAAACGAAAAAAAAAAACGTATAGGCAAATCTATAGGCACTGTCTATTCAAACCACATACAACTTAACATCAAGAGACCTGTGGTCAAAACGCCACCCTGCCAACGACAACAAACATCGTATTTTGTCACAAAACAACGGCGGTTTTTTAGATGACAACACTGAATGTAGACAGTAAAACAATTTTGATACTTAGTTTGTTGGTTTGATTTTAAATATGTAGCCATTATAATGAAATGCCTTTGGCCCAAATATCCTAAAGAATCAAGCGAACTTACCATGACTGTGATGTTTGATATCTAATTATATCTAAGAGAGGAGAGTGGAGTCCACAGAAAAGAAAATCTCTTTTCTGTGTTTCTATTTGGTGGAAATGTTTTTTCCACCATATAGACCTAAAATCGACGGAGCAGACAAGATCATTCTTTAGAATGTTTGCCGACTTTTTCAAATTTTGAATAATTCCGTCCGAGAATCGCCGTAAGGAGAGTTCGCCGTGCTATTTCACTCGATATTATAAGACGCTATGGGTATAATTCACAGAACCTATAGTCACTATTATTGACGCTCGCAATCATACTGGTATTATTTGGTGGTTGTTTGGTTAGGTTTGGTTGGTGGTTGTTTTCGACGTGAACGCTCGGCAAACACTGTTCCAAAACGCGCCTAATCGCGTTCCGTAGGGTTGCAATGTTTGTAGCCGACCTAGGACTCGCTCTAGCTTGTGTCTTGATCCGTTTACCCAATTTGACGTAAAATACGTCGGAGTGGTCGAGAGTGCGATGGCCGCGAAACAAAGCATCGATTGATACGAGGTGATGTCTTGTGTCGAAATACTGTACTTACTTCTCACTATTATACTACCGTGCTTTAAATTAGGCACATTAAACGGTGTTTGAAATTGCCTGACATATGTTCGATTTTTAAGGTTCATGTTCTAGAATAGAGACCACAAATTGGCAATCGTTGCATAGGGCTACTGCGTCAATTGGATCCGGTCGAACCGACTCCGCGAAGTCAGTTGACATAATGCATATTTTGGATTGGTCTACTGGACCCGTTGACAAATTTTGTAATTTGTATATAGACGTGGAGAAAACCTTAAAATATTAATATAACGTAAACAGGACAGCGAAGGCGCAGACACATTGAAATCGAGTCAAGTGCATTTGAAGGTCAACTAGATCAATTGTACAAAACGAATATTTGATATACAAATATAATATGCTAGTTTTTATCTCGGGAAAAAACGTGGTTCCTTTAGATAGGGCAGTAGGAAAACCGCGCCAGTGCAACATAAAGCATTTACCTAAATATAATTGAAATTATGTATAATGTAGGTAAAACAATCGGTAGTTAGAGCTGACTATATTATTATGAATAGAATCTTCCGCAATCGGTAATCTCTTTGATGGTATCGTACCGAAGCCGCTAAGTGATTCCCATTCTTAGGTGTTTGTTCTGAAATTACTGCTCATTAGACCTATCGACTGGTTCCGAGATTGATAGGTTGGAAAACGTTACATTTCCTATTGAAACTGTATTACACTTGTTAGAAATATACTTTTGACTTACTTAGGTACTATAAAGTGTACTAGTCACTCTATTGCATAGAAAAGAATAGCACAAGAGAGAGAGAGAGAGAGAAGTTAAATTCTGTAGTATAATACGACAATGATGATGGTATAAGGAATATCGTCAAAACAATCACTGACCCAACTAAACATATGGTAACTAGTCCTAGAAAAAAAAAAAAGATTTAGAATGCAACACTGCTATTGTTAAGGTGCCATCTCCTAACGGAGGTTAGCTATCATAATGGCTCTTCAAACCACGTCCGGAAAATTTTGAACCACGAGGACGACGCACGTCTTCTTCCTTTCGTCGCTTCCTTTGAATTTTCCCGTAAATATATAACTGCATTATCCAAATACTGTACTGAGTTTAATAAAATTGTTATCTTGTTTTCACGAGAATGTACATTCGGCCTTTTGGATTTACATCATGATCTACTAAGGTAGGTAGGAAGATGACGGAGTGGCTATATCTATCTACATATTCGGTGTAAAATTTCTGCGCTAAACAAGGCTGCTCGTTTTTTATGTCAGAATAATTTTCGCCCACCCGCTACCCGCGTACTTCGCTTAACTCCAAAATAGCGGTAAATACAATACCAAAATGGCTACCCTTGACAGCTGTCAAATTCATACAAATTCAATGAAAACAGCCGCCGAGCCGGTCCATAGTTTTCCTCTAGGTTATGTGGTTGGTGACTATGTAGAGCTTAGTATTGTGTAAGTATAGTGTTTATTTTTAATACCTGTTACCTCGGTTTGTGGTCTTTTACTCCAAAGTTAACATCGATTAACCAGAATTGAATGCAATATTGGAATTGCACACAAATCATCACCATGTCTACATCTTATAAACGGACAGAATCAATTTGCTTTCAAACTTGATTTTCCTGCTCATTTCTATGCATTTACGCAGAAATATAGTGGGCAACGTGAGAATAAGTATTTACGTACATATACGTACGTTAAAATGTGTATGGAATCAGATAGTAAAACACAAAAATATTCGTAGATTCTTCCACCCCCGTTGTCTTTAATTTGAAGTGTGAAAAGAAACAAACAATAAGTGTAGGTACTTAATCAAAATTTCCACCTTCCTATTAAGAAAACAAAAAAAACTATTAACGAATAAGTCCATATAGTATTAATTTTTTTTTTCCATTTTTTTTTAAATTTTGACGCGAATGAATCTGAATTTGTTTTGTTTGGTGTAGTAGGTCTTGGTTTCTGAACGATAAACAGAGTAAAAACAAAAAAGTGTCCATCGACATCACCGCTAGTGTTGCAGGTGTCTATAGGCGGTAGTCCTTACCTTCATCTGGTGTAAAAATTGCAATTAATCCTAATTGCAATTAAACTGACCAAGCGTAATGTTAAAAACATTCCGCGTTAAAATCAGATGTTTACTCGCATTATGTAGGATAGTTTTTTTTAACATAACTTTCAATTTGCGCATCCGCGTCGCTTCTCAATAGCGACAAACCTTACATAGGGTGTTCAATGTGTTCATCTATTGCCGAATTGTGACCACCCTAAGATTATTCCGGGCAAGTAATCGTGTAATCGCCAAAAACAAAGAGAGGAGTGGTCATCTACGCAAGCCACTGATCAAGGAGCACTAGATGTGTTATGAGCGTACTTTTATCACAGTAGCTTTGTTTAAGCTGTGCTTCTCAGTGTTAGATGCTATTTTCAAGTGTTCCCGAGTTTTTCTTGAATAAAAAGTAGCAGCCTCCTTTCATGCTATACTTTCCTAAATATAATTGAAATCTATTTAGTCATTTCGTAAGAAAAAAGTAACAAGACAGAATATTATGCATTTAAATTTTACAAGCAACATACTGCGGTTTCACCCAAAATTACTCTATTTATAATACAAAAAAATCGTTTTTAAATAAAGTTTTTGCTAAAATATTTTATATTGAAATAATTTTATCATAAAAAGACAATCTACAAAGATATATCTACAAAATATTATCGTGTTTTTCTATTTACACAAACAAAGAAATTTCTGTTTTAAAAATTCTTACTCAATCGGTAAAATATTAGTACTTGTTGTAAATATAAACTTTCTGTTAATAAAGATAGGCCAGCGATTCATGATTAGGAACCGACTTTACTTTCCAGCTCGAAAAACCCTATAGAAATAAGCTGCTTATCATTAGGTCTCAAGTTACAATTTTTAGTATATTTCTCGAAACTTGATCATTTGGATTTATTCTAGATCTTCAACGTTCATGGGCAATGCGACTATTTTTGTATAGTAGTAGGTATAATTATGTGTGGTGTATGTAATTTTGTTTGGTTCACAAAAGCAATTGCCCGATAAAAATTGTTTAATTAGTTAATTTAAATTTTATATTTACTAATTTTAATCTCCCGCAATCGAGTATTACATTATTTTTTCTCCTGCTTCTACTAAGGGATAGTGCCACATCTAGTCGCCCTATCTCTCACCACACTTCTATCGAGTACACACTGTACTCGATTACACGCCCCTCGTTTGATCTCCAATTAGATGAACATTTTGGGGTTCCTCCTGTACTACTCATTAATCTGCGGTTCCGTATCACCCCTGCTAGGAAGGGTGACGATTGCTCGTAAATAGACACGTTAGGTGTCCCTTTGTGATGTTTGGGACTAAGCAGTTATTCAGAAATTGTTATGTATGATTATGAATAACCTATACTATAACGGACTACTGGCTGAACCCTATTCGGACGCAGCCAGGGAGCGCTTCGGATATGTGAGTCACCTCAAGTGACGCTGACCCCTGAAGTGGCCCTGTGATTGTTTGCTATCTGTGTTTTGTGTATTAAGTTTAGAATATACAATGCGACTGCCTCGCAGAGAGAACACCATATGAAAACAAAAAAAAGAAGCTTGTAAGCTTTTTGTAAGTTTAGTCAGTTTTAGGTTAGTTTAATAGTTTTGTGAAGTTGAGTTTTTCAGTTGTTGATTTGTTGTTTTTTGTTTTTAGTGGTTTAGTATTTATGTTTTATAATTCAGCCGATTTTATTTAACGCTTATATTCCTTGTAAAAGTGACTTGCCTATAACGTTTAATGTTTTTATGGCCAATAAATATTTCTGATTTCTGAAAGAAAAAAAAAAGAGGAAAAAATACGATATTATACAACTGTTTGCAATGTTTAAGTACCGTAGTTCAGTAAAACATGTATTTTCTCACCTAAGTGAATTAATGTTATTCTTTGAGAAAAAAATAATCTTAAACCATAATCTTTCCTGATGCTAAAATACAAAATCTCGGAATAAACAGTTATTCAAGAATAGTTTAATATATGTTTATGTACCTTTCCTGCACTTTTTTAATTAGGACTAAGCTGTTATTCAGAAATTGTTGCGTAAGCTAAAATACTAAATTTGGAACAAAGGAGTATTTCAGAATTTTTGTCTCCTTATTTTTCAATCTAAAAACTATCATCACTCTACAAGCCAACAAACCAGTGTAGTGTGTAAGCGGCTTAATCCTCAACAAGATAATTGCGGCGCGTAATACAGCTTTGGGCGGATTAATTTTCCCCGCCCTAGTTTCGCCGCCCGCCCTGACCGTAAATTGAGTTGATGTTTTACGAAAACTAAAGTTGAAAAACAGCTGTTTCAAAATTTACGTTACGCTTGGAACAATAATCCACAAAATATTTTTGAAATGAATTAAGTGAAAACGTCTTTATGCACGAAGCAGTGAAGTTTGAGTTCAGTGCGGTATTAGGTATCCGTAATTGTTGATTACAGTGTGGGATAGGTGATTGATAGGTGATCATCTCTTGTGGAATAGGTGAATTCCTACTTGAGTTTTTATATCTAACATGAAGCTGATTCTTTTATTTTTTTGATGATTTTGTTTTTCGAAGATTCGCAGTACCTTTTATAGCAATTTATTTTTTGTGATGCGAGGTTGATCTTTTGCTAAGAAATTTTTAATAATGACAAGTGCATATCTTTTCGTATTAGTATAGCCATTCCGTGTAGCCCTGTATGATTTGTGATGATGAGATTCTAGTTTTCATCAAGATAATTGTTTAAAAAAATAGAAAGCAATTACAGAGTGAATGTTTTAAAAAAAATCTTTGTTTTATAAACAAAAAATTGAAAACTGTGGTAACGTTTTTCTCTTTTCAATCTAAAATAATAAAATTTACGCGTGTGCAGATTTAACTCTACACTTCAAAAATAGGTTTCATGTTATTTAAAAATAAAACGTCCTGCCAAAACGTTAAGTAAATAAAAATACCGTGCCAAAATCTGAGCAAAATAGATTTTCAATAGAGAAGAAACTAGTTAGAAAAGACACATTTTGGTAAACAAGTCTTTAACAACCATTGGATAATCTCACCTTTATAGAAATAGGTATACTGAAAAAGATCCTTTCACGTTTAAATTGTCAATTTATCGGTCAAGAAGATCTGAAAGCGAATTTAGCAATCCTTATCTCTACAAAGTTTTATCTGTTTAAGGGCTTAACTTCGCGCTTAATTTACACACAACCCAACTTTGTCCCACCAAAACTTGCAATATAGGACTTTTTTAGCCTAGTAGTTTCACCTAAGGGGCAGCTAAAAGCTCGCGGCTATCTCACACACGCATTGTAAGAAATGAAGAATAAAAAAAAATGTTTAATTAATGTTTTTTTTGTACTTTAAAAATGTTGAAAACGTGTGAAATAGATAACAGTGGCCGATGAGCACAGCTTTACATAATACATTCGCATCCAAAATCAGAGTTGCCAGCTTTTTGAAGAAAAAGAGTCGTGACAACAGGTCTGTCATCGTTGGAGGGGGGGGCAAAATGGCCAAAATAGCCCTTACGTAATTAATTAATTGCCCTCTGGTCAACGCGTATTTTTGCATCGGGTCATTGTGCTGTGAGTCTGTACGAATAGAGCGATCGCCGCATGTTATAAACATCGGGACAAAATAGATTATCGGTACGCGGGACAATATCATCAAAATCGGACCTGTCCCGGCAGAAATGGGACAGGTGGCAGCCCTGCCTAAATTTTTAAATCAAGTTTCATAGGATTTATAAATAAATTAATAAATTCGGGACATTTTTTCACACACGGTCATCTGACCCCAAACTAAGCAGAGCATGTCATATGGCTGCCAGAGACTGATATACATACATATATAGTTTTAAATACATACTTAAATAGATATTAACAACCAGATACAGAACAAACACAAATGTTCATAACATTAATGTTTGTCCTAGGTGGGAATCGAACCCACGCCCCCAAGCTCAGAAGGCAGGTTCACTACCAACTGGACCAAGGGGCTATCTAAATTATGTTTTTATATTTTGCGGAACCACTATAGTAGTTGTTTAAATACGTTTTATGATTAATAGGCAAGTACTAACTTAAAGGTTAATTCAAATACACTTACTTTCTGATTGTACCTTGACTTGCTATTAAAGATTATTCATACTAACGAAGACGTTGAAGACAAAATGTTAAAATTGTCATCTTTTATGTCTCGATAAATTGGATAAAGGTGCTAATGTCAATAGGCAGAGACGAGTACAGCTTAATGCGTCTTGCACACAGTGCATCAAAGTTGGGCAGACTGGGAAGAATTTACGCGTCATACGCGCTCTCGCACACATGTTATTCTAAGTTGAGCAGGTCGCTTGTACCACGTTAAAGACGCATTAGTCAAGTTAGCACAGACTTGCGATTTTCGAACATGTGTTTTTTGATACATACGGCGAAGTTCACATAAACACACCACATACACATCCAAATCTTGGACCTCTTTTTATAGCTAAAATGTTGATTCATAAGTTACATCAGGAAAAATCCAACTGAAATGTCATTTTAGTTTATCTATCTATTTTATGTATATTAAAATGACTCCCTATTTACCTTGGTCACGCCATAACTTGAGAACCACTATACCAATTTCACCGATATTTTTTTTTTTAGTTTTCTAATACTTTGTAGAAGGTTCTTACGGAAAGAAAACATTGAAAAAATTACGCAGAAAATTGGAAAATTTCAGAAATTATAACGATAATTTATAACCGCGGGGCGCATCAAGATTAATATAATAAGCTCATACGAACATCAAACGTGACACATCGAATTTGACTGAGATATAAGAAAACTTCATTGCGAAAATATTTAGGGTCATCTCTAGCAAGGACATGCTTATATTTACGTATGTACTTACGTATGGGCGTACGTGTAATGCGCAATACGTATTAAGGTCTGACGTATTAAATTTATAAAATTGTTGTAAAACTATAGTTTATTGAACATTGGAGCTTGTGGGTTATTCCAGAACCTGCATAGTTTTGTCATCTGTCACTCGCATTCAGATTAAGATAAGTGTGACGGGGATAAAAACAATGCCGTCATGAACATGTACATCGATTGGCAAGGGTCTATATCTCTACCCTTTTTATTATTATTCTTTCCTTTATGAGGAGTTTGGCGTCGCACTTCTTTTCATTTGCCAGTGTTAAGTATTAAATTGTTATCAAGTATGATGAAATGTAGTCAAACTAGTTAGTCACAGTCAGAGCCAAGCAAAGTTAGTCACGGTCAAGTCAAAGTCATGCCCTAGTAAAGTAGTGGAGACTTTACAAGAGGCTTCTATGGAGCTTTGGAAATAACACGAAAATCCATTTTTCATCGCGTTATATCACATTCCCAGCACGTCCACGAATACTTAATAAATAATAATCTACCATTATTACACATTAACACTCGAAAATACAAGTTGAAATGGCAGTGGGCAGGGCACATATCACGCAGAACAGATGGTCGATGGGGCCGAAAGGTTCTGGAATGGAGACCGCGGACCAGTAAGCGCAGCGTGGGACGTCTACCCACAAGATGGACAGACGACCTAAAAGAGACCGCAGGGAAACGCTGGATGCAGGCCGCGCTTCCAACCGGCCCTTTTGGAGATCGATGGGGGAGGCCTATGTCCAGCAGTGGACGTCCTACGGCTGAAATGATGATGATGATGACTCGAAAAAACACAAAGCTTAGGAAAATAATACAACGAGCTGACATGTTTTTTCCTGTTGGCGCCAAAACTCGTCTCTACCTTTGCTAATAATAAAAAAACAGAATCCTTAGTTCAAGTTTTGATAGTATTCGCAAACTTTTTTCGCTTACGTATTGTTCCATACATTGTAGTAAAGCGCCTCCAGCGGAAATGCGGAGGAACTAATCGGTAATAATTGGCAGTAGATTGCTTCACTCTGATACGAAAAAAGGTTTCCAATACCTTTCAGCCCACCAATGTATGGAACAATACGTAAACGAAAAAAGTTTTCGAATACTATCAAAACTTGTACTAAGGGTACAAATGGTAAATAATTAACAATTTTTCCTTTGCACTTTAGACTTCATCACGCAATAAAATATAAAACGATCAACTAAATAGCCCGAACGCTAATCGCCGCGACCAAAAATCGCCACTGTGCAATGGCTATAATCAATATTTTGTTATGGTTGAAAATTTTTGTTAGGAAGATTACTAATTAGTCAGAACAAGATTACTAGATTTAGTAGTACCACTTTACTACTAAATTGAAACTATTGAAATTGAACACTTGAATTGTAAACTATAATAAATAAATAAACTATTGCTAAAACGCACCTCCGCTGAATTCTATATTCCTCATAAACAGTGAAGCCAACGCGTATACAAAGCCAAGATTTTCACCTTACAAGGTGGTTAATGAACACACATGCTTACAGCGCCATGCTTACATGCCGCCATGCTTACATGCCGCCATGCTTACATGCCGACATGCGTTTATTGCGAATGCACTCGGCCTGTGTTTGCAGGTGTAACAACGCCGGTCATCGCACTCGATTTCCTTGTGTGCCGACACCCTCGCAGATATAGCTTGACCACGCTGCTCCGTTACAAGTGTTACTACGAGATTTTTTAAATTAATGCAAACGACGGAAACTTATTTTCTACATGTTAAGTTTGATATGTGAACATGCTTAGTCTTCGAACGCATCATCGCTTTTCATCAGGTGATATCGCAGTCAAAAGTTAGCAGAGGTCGATGTATAAAAGTGTAGTTTTATGTTATACAGCTTACAGTAAGTAAATAATGAATAAGTTGCGAGTGTTGCGACTAATTAGCAAAAAAACTTTACCTACTAATTCTTATACCCTTGGAACTTTATACCGCAAAAATATGCTTATTTTGTTAACACACTTGCACATAATAGGTATGGGGTATGTCCTAAATAAAGATATTTTTGTTAATCACGACTTATTGCGATTTTTATTCATTTTCTATTTACGGCTTGTCTTTGATTATGTGAAACTCGTATCCCGTTATTAATAAACGTGGAGTAGCCTTGGAATAGTTACTCCGTCTTTTGTCTTTTTCGATCGAGTTCAAAATGTGCAAGAGAGAAGACAAAACACGGCGTAACTATTACAAGACTACTCCATGTTTATTAATAAGGGGGGTAGGGTATAACAAAACAAAAGAGGTATACTTTGAAGTTCTAGCATTACAACGTTATGTGAAAATTCGGCGCTGAGTTGTTGCCTTAAGCATTCTATAATTTGCTACTTAGGTCATTACCTTTCAGGAAAAGCTTTCAGTAACCCAAGTACGAATTTTCGCTACGTAAAATACGTATCGAATTCCATACAAATTTCACTTTTTTATGAAATTCGATACGTATTTTACGTAGCGAATATTCGTATTAAATGAATAACTTTTTTAAAAATGAAATTATTATACTTTCTGACTACTCCTTACTTTTACGTGTGGAATAAAAATATAAAAAAAAACAGATTTAAAGGATCATTGATTTAATCTGGCGTTGATTAGTTTTTTTTAATGCAGACACCACAATACAAAAACAACTTTTTTTAAACATACATTCACGTAATGAAAGACCGCCCAAAAACATTTTACAAACGTGGTCACACTATAATGGTTTACACACACCGAAGGGATGACCCATGCGTCTGTGTGCGACATGCTAATTTCTTGTGAACCCAACAATCGTTGGCACATATAAATACATAAATACACATGTAAATACAAATGACACGGCTCCGACCATATTTGCAACACTTTTACAACAATCGAAATTAATGTTCTGTTTTATAAATGCCCCCCTTGTTCGAACTTTGCTCTTGAGACGACCGAGCGAAATTGTTTCAAGTAACTTATACGTTGTTACACGTACTTAGTACATTTGGATATTGTCCTTTAGCTTACGTATTGTTAGTATTTAAATAATTTTCTCAACAATAAAGCCAACCTAAACTATTAAAAACGGGTTTATTGGTATCATGAATTTCACTCAGTTTATTTACGTAAGAAAATTATACTTTTTCGCGGAATAAGAATTAAAACTAAAACTAATTGGTACAAAAGGTGTTTTTTCAAGATCATGTGAGGGTAGAATAACAACACACTCGCTCTTCTCGCCGGACTCGCCCGAAGTATTTAGTCAGCTCGTAACCACACCTTTTTAACATGTTCGAACCGTAGAGCAAATGGTACCTATTTTTACCAAGGTAAAATAATGTACGATAAGTCCTAATAAAGATTTAAAACATGACGTGTTCAAATCACGAAAGTTACAAGTTACAATTAATACAAAATAATAATAATTTAAAAGCCCATTGGAAGGAAATCTGGTCATAATGCTGGCAGCATTGAATGATGAACGGGATGAATGGCAATGCTTAGTTTTGACCAAAATAGGCGCCAGTATTCCGGTCCCCAAGAGCCTCCAAACGTTTGGCCAGAACAAAACCTATACAATTGGTGAGCGGTCGGATTACAAACTATCATTTCCAAAGAAAAAATAACGGTTTAGTTAGTCACACCGAAATGTAAGTAAATAAAACGCTAGTAAACGCATTCATCGCCGGTTTCACGCCTGTCACAAAATATTACATGTTATCAAATAGATTTTACTCATAATGATTTTAATTTATTGAAATAATTTTGTTTTGTTTTTAGTTGTCTAAATTAACACACATTTTTTCACCTGCAAATTTTAAAACGTACTTGCATTTTGGTAATAATAAAATGTAAGCTGCAAAATACCTATGTGGAATAGCGTTATTTATAAGCATATACAAACACCATGACATGTTATGTTTGAGGCGCTTTTGATTGTCTATACTTTACCGTACCTCCGCGCTATACCTACCTATACGCAGACATCTCAACAATGGGAAAACCCATTTTACCGTAACGGGCGGGTGGGTGAAAATATTGACACCCAAAACAGATTTTATTCTGGGCCCTAATTCAAACCATATATGTTAAAAAATTAAACAAACTGAACGCGTATTCCGATCGGATTCCTAGTAAGTACATTCTCTGGACAAACCCGCCATCAGGTCATCGTTATTTTGACAATTCAAAACGAGCGTTTTACGAACCCTATTGCGTTAGCAAACTAGACATTGCCAATTCCACACATTTAACCCCGACTGCGTTATATTAGTTTATGTGGTCATAGAGACTAAGGGCACACAGACAATTTTTCAATAAAACTACATTGTCAGGTTATGACGTAACGCGTTTATTGCATGGAATCTTACGTGAGATAGAGAATGAGGGCCATGGTAGGTTTAAAGTGATAACAGACTGGTTAACAGGATTTGGTTGACCTCAACTGCCTTCTCACCAAAGTGAGAGAAAGAGAGGGAAGTACTTTATTCTCACTCTTTCTCTCCCGTTGGTTGGACGAGGCGCGGCGGTTCGCCAAACAAATCCACACGTCTACGTCTTTAGCACTATTAAAGCCCTTACAGACATGTGGATTTGGTACGCTGGACCGCCGTCTGACCAACGGGGAGATTGAAAATAATATAATCCTTACTCTTTCTCTCAAACGTCTGTTAGGGCTTTTACAGACTACAAATGACGTCACCCGTCAACAAGCAACCAAAATTTATCGGATTAAAATTTAATGTAGATGTTTAACGTTAAATTCAACATTGATAGTGCACATTATAAATCAACACGGATGAAAGGGAATAATCCGATCGTTATGAAAATAATGGCGTAGTTATAAAAATCATCGGTTTCACGCGTTATCCAGTAATAAAAATGTTATCCGTAATAAAAACGTAAGCGGGCCGCTTGACCACCCCTGACCCTACAGATATCTGTCATTTCGACTGCTACTAAATAAACAAAAAAAAAGGTATGGTAAACTGTGTGAAAACAAACGTCAGAAAAATCTTAATATAAACTTTGTGTTGTTTTTTTTTTTTCAAACAACTCAACATTGCATCTAATTGTCACAATCGCTCTGATAGCGATTTTTCGAGAATTCCATTTCCGATCACCCCTTTCCTAGTGTTAAAGTTAACGGGAGTAAAACGAGGAACGAGGTCCATGTAGAAATACATAATTTGTTTTGAAAAGAGGTTAAACGAAGGCTAAATAAAATTATTAATTTAAAATATATTTTTTTTATTAACTTTTTATATTATTCTCTGCATTCGTATTCGTATTGTTTGACCGCAGGAAAACGCTGGGTGCAGGCCGCTTCCAACCGGCTCTTTTAGAGATCGTTGGGGAGGCCTATTTCCAGCAGCGGACGTCCTACGGCGGAAATGATGATGATGATTGTTCTCAGCAAACCCTTTTATTTGATACTCATTATATGATTGTAGATAAGAATACTATGTCCATCATCGTAGTGTGTCTGCCATATTGAATTTAATGTGACGTCATTTTATTTATTTGTATTCTTCTCAGGAATCCCTTTCATTTGATACCCATATCATGGAGGTGCATAAAAATATCTAGTCCACCATTTTTAGGAGTCCGCCATATTGAATTTTAACCATGCATTGTCATCCAAACTAAACGTGTATGCAAAATGTCAGCTCATTCGGTCGGGGATAACATACACATACACATACATACTAACAGGGCAAGTTAAATAAAAGCTTTTTTTAAAGTTATTTATTTAAGTTTTCGTTAATTTTCTGTTTTTTAAGTTGTGCATAATAAAGTAAAGCATATTATAAACATAAAAATAAAATAAAAAAAAAAGCTTGTAATATTTCATTTTCTGTTATGTAAACAATTGTTTTTTGCAATAAGCATGTATTTTATAGGTATGTTCTGTACTATAATAGTGCTAACAGACGCTCGAACGCGGCTGACGGACCGCCGTCCAACCAACGGGAGAAAAAGAGTGAGAATATCATATTTCCCTCTCTTTCTCTCCCATTGGTCAGACGGCGGTTGAGGTCAGCCGCGTTCGAGTCTGTTAGCACTATAGGATTTCAAAAGCAAATACCTAGCTATTATCACATCGAATATTGCAATCAAAGAATCCCCGTTCTTACGGCTTTTGAAAATTCATCTCTAATCCCATACCTTCTAAACGAACCATTAAATGCCTCATAAATAATCCTAATTTATACCAAATCCATTATTTTTAATCTGTCCGCTTCCCAATATTAATTCGGTATGGTTTTATATCAGAAATATAATTAACTTCAACATAAAAAGGTCCCTATAAACAGATCGGCAGCTTTATTAAGCGATTTATTTTATTCGAATAAATCTTTTACGGTCCATTCTTCTATTTTATTACTAATTTTAATATCGTATTGTTTTATTAAAGTTTGAAATCGAATCTTGTTGCTAGCTCGGTTAATGATTCTTTTTTAAATGAGAAGTTACTAGAATTTTTATATGTGTTGGTTCTTTGTAAAGCTTGCTTGAGGAAAGTTCAGTCAATGTCTATTGTTTACTATTCTACCGAAACTCAAACTAGTAACGATATAGCGTTTTAATGTACCTACTGAAAGACAATATTAATTTAAATCGCTCTTATCTTAAATAATTTCTTTATGATAATCATTTGAGTAATGTAATCAATTGTTTGTTTTTGTTTGATACAATACTAATTGATGTTATCATTATTGTGATTATAATTTAATGAAAATATCAATACATTAATTAATTACATCTTCTTTAAATAATCTGATTAATTTAATTAATGATTCCGCGTAACCGTAACGATTTGTACCTATCCAGCTTCCGTACTATTCTATTATTCTAAAATGAAATCTCTATACAAAACAATAGAGCCACAATTGAGTAAAACAATACCTAATACAAAAAAAGAAAACGTCATAAAATGGAATCATGGTTAAGTAAAATTAAAATAAATCCTCACCTTTTTCTTATCAACTTCGAAAAAGTTTGGCATTTTCGGAGGATCCCGGTCGTGATGGTTAGAGTTTTGATGATGATCCTCCATCAGGGTATTAAAAAAATCCATGAATTCCATTTAACACTTCAGTCAGTCTAATAAATCACAAAAAACAAAAATGTGTAATCCCAAACTTCAAAAAGACAATAAAAGTTAATTTGCAACTAAACACGTGCGAGAAGACGTATGGCCACACGCCAGACGTCTTGCTCTTGCCAACATCCGATATAAACTAAATTGAAAATTGGAAACAAAATGCAATGTTCGAATCTTGATTTGACAATAATAGGAGAGACAGCGATAACTAAAACGCTGTAGAGCAAGCAAGATGGAAGATAAAGCTAGACGGCTCCGCTCCACCCCATCGGCATCGGCGGCACAGGGGTTGTCGCCAGACGAGATCGCTTCGAATTTTAAATTTTCCTACCTGATTTACCCAACATAAACAACGCCCTCCAGCACATTCGATTTTGATCTTTATTCACTGATCAAAAAAGACATATTCTAACACCGAAACTGTGGAGATAAGTTTTTTTTACCAATCTATTTTAAATTGTAATTATAAATAGCAAACGCGTGGATACAATACGCAAGGCTATTCTCAGAATCAGTCTTGTTTTATAATTTACTTCGATGATTGAAAGATACTGTTTTAAATGAGCAGCATAAAATGTATGAGAAACAAATCGTAAAAGTACAAAGAGGTTTCACAAATATTTACGTTTCCAGGCCACATTTCAGGTTGGATGAATCGTTACTCTACGAAATGTTTTAACCATTGAAAACCTGTAAGCATCGCCGCGAACAACATACAACTTGTGAAGAGCAATCATTTCACTGATTTATGTCTAGCAATTTTATAGTCGTAGAAATGGACAACATGGCCACAAATATTATCGCGTTATCATAAAACAAAATTATTATGCCGAAATATGCGTTGAAAGCGCAAACCCCACATGCACAGCAGCAAAATATTTTGCCCAAATTACAGAGGGTGATATAATAATATTGTCGAAAACCTTACCAATCTTACAAATAAAATCAATTGAAACCATATTATTTCGGTTGTCAGAATTGCATGGGGTGAATTTATCTGGTTATTGATATCTACAATTATTCCATACAAATGGGGTAAAGTGGGCAAATCTGGACATACGGGCGTTTCGATTGATACGGGCTGGTTTAGCGTATTTTGACAGGTTTGTTCAATCGTTAAAGGGTCAGCTTTGGTTTTCATATGATTTTTGTTTATTAAAATTCGTACTGTACTCATGGAAATAAAATTTTACTGGCGAGTAGGAACATTAGGATTTCTATAATACAAACATAATGATGTTTGTATTTATAACCAATAGATTAAAATTGACGTTTTATTGATTTCGTCTCTTATTTATTTATTATTGATTGCTTTTATAAACTAAGAACCAAGAACCATTTTTAGTCTGTTTTGTCTAACAATTATAAGGTACTTCTTGCGTCCCGCGGTTCCACCCGCGATAATCCAATAAGAGCCGTAAATGTTTCCAGTAATAAAATACTGATGTCACTATCAGGCCCTTCAGCTATCTCTATGCAAAAAAAAACCCATTTAATAGGGTGTTTGACTGCATTGAAAATATTATGCCAATTGACATCATCCATAAACATGACATAATGAAAAAGCATATTTCATTGATTTTTTTATAAAAATATGCTTATTTTTTGTAAAAAACGCGAATAAAATAACTGTATTTTCGACATTTGATCACGTGATCGAAAACGGTCTATAATTGGCTTCATCCCTAGTGACGTCACACAAATCTAAACAAACAGATTTTGTATTGATATTTGCGAATTTAATGTTGTAAAGCTATTTTGAGAGCGATTTATCCAGAAATTATCACCAAAAACAGTCCGGAGGTTAAGTGTGAGAAGAATGGAGAAACATTTTGTGCAAGCAGACAGCAGTAACCGTACCCGTAGTTACCCAAAATGAATGTATTTATGGTTGCATATTTCTTCAATAATAATCTACGACATTGTTTCTACGCTGCAGAACTCAAAACGTAAAAACTACAATGTAAGTATTAATTTTTAATTGTTCTCCAAGCAAAACATTCAATCAAGTTGTACAAAAAGTATGTTGTAGTAAGTGGATATCACTATTTTGTTAGGTTATGTCAAGCTTTACAATGTTTAACAAGAAAGTAACAGTACATAAAATAGTAATGCAATAAAAACACAAATTGTAATAGAAATATATAGACTCAAATATGTACCTCAAAATGATCTTCGCACATAGAAACACTTGTATTAGCTCCAATACTTTTAGGTTCTCTACGAGCTACTTAGTTCCAACCACTTTTTGCGAGTTTTGGGGTCCATTGGAACAGAAACGAATAGTTTTTCCGGTGTTTTATGGAAGTATTTGTACATTGTGGCACTACACAACATTTATAAACCATTACTTCTATTAGAAAATTAGTGATTATCAAACTTTTGCTGCCTGGCTGCAGTTGTTTTGTTTTGTGTGACGTCAATCAGTCGCTCGACCGGAGCTATGACGCGGGTCTGCGTTTTGGCGCGATATTTTTTTATTCAAACTTTAACATCGATTTATATCGCAAATACGACTGATATCCAGAAAATATAAATGCAGTATACATTAAATTATATCAGGCAATAATGTGCAATAGTTTCCCAAAAGTAGTCAAATACCCTATTCTATTGGTCTGTTGCTGCATGAAAGAAAGAAAGAAGGAACAAACAGACACACTTTTGCATAAAAATATTTAAGTAGGTGTATAAATACGCGTAGACTAGAGTACCTCCTCCTTTATTTGACGATTAGTAAAATCAGTATGATTTTGTTTCCATTTCAATTAATTTGGTTTTTACAAAATACGGCAAAACTGCCAAATCAGCTTTTCAATCTCTACTTTGCATCTGGGTTTGTCCCACCGTCATTTCTAGGAATTGGGGTACAAACATTCACCCGGTGACGTCATTTATTGCATCCCTGTTGGAACACTTGGAACTAAACTTGTGAACTTTCTCATTTCTGCTAGGTACTATTTAAAAATTAACAAGTAATTACGGAGTTCGGTAATTTGATAATTATTCGCATAAAACATCATTATCATGTACCTATGTGTATATTTTTTGTAATTTTCGTCACATTTCGAATTCATTCTAAGTTTGCAAACCTATTAAATGTAGTAAATAAGTAATTTTAAAATTTAAATATTTAAAGCGTTTGTTTAAAAACATATACCAAAAAGTGATCGTAAATAGTAAATATAGATAATATGGTACAATTCAATATTTGAATCATGTATGCTAGTATCTTAACTATTTTATCATCAAGTAAACTGTGGTGGTTTTCACACATTTTGTTTATATTACACAGGAATAACTAATTATTCCGACTATAGTGCAAAGCGAGACGAAGTCGCGCGCGCGCACCCTTCTTGAAAATACCACCGAGTGCGGTTTAAACTATAGTCGGAACACCAAGCTCAATCATACGTGAGTAATTTCCGTGTAATATAAACAAAATGTTATATCATCATTATCATTATCTTAGTCCAACGCTAGACATAAATTTCTCCTAAACCGCGCCTGATTTTCGGCTTTCCGTTTCCAACCATTACTAGCTGCCTTGTACTATAGAGTCATTTTATGCAGGTAACGAAATAGCTCTTATCTAATGTTAATGTAGGCAGGTACAAATATTGCTTCTAATAATAACATTTACAAGTCAATATCTACCTAATTCTGACCGTCTGCTATCACCGACTTTTATTATCCTTGCATTATTAACATCTAAGACGTGCAATAAATATTACAATAGAGGCAGGCCGAGTCCCAGTAATACAGGCAAAAAATATCTTTGAAATGACGATTAAAATATTATTTTAGTGAGTGCAAACAATAGAAAAAGAATCTTTATTATCTGAAAGGAAGTGAATAGATACGGAACCATAATTGGGCATATTTCTGTGAAATTGTGAAACAATGCTGGGACGGAACGGGGCTTATAGTTTTTAATCAACATGTGGAAGTAATAAACGGGATGTTTTTAGAAATTATTCCGGGGTGGCACATTTTAGTGTGAATTACTAGGTGAGGAAAATTAAGATTTATCTGCCGTTTTTAAAGAATAGTAAGACTTAAAAAGCCAAAGCTTTATCATGTTTATTATACATGATTTGCAATGTATGTTTGTGACAAATCTTAGCTACCGGAAAGTTTTTTTCTTAATCATGACTTGTAATTAGGTATGTTGACTAGAAAACAAAAGTAGCCATTCGAAATAAGCAGATTATCTCTAAATAAAGACTTTAGTAATTAACATTCTTTTAACCAATTTCATGTAAGGAAACGATAAGCTATTATGTAGTAGGCAGAAAGCCATAATCTTAATCAGTTGTGACTAACATCTTTATCAAAGCAGTTGGTACGTACTCAGGTTTGTTTACTTAACAATGTTTGGTTTTTTAAACATGTACCCATTTGTCATAGTAACCAATTAGTTTGGCATTATAAAGATATAGTTATTTAACACAAGCTGCACTCGCGGTTTCACCCTTTTGGACAATTCCTAAGGAACCGTAATTTTCGGAATATAAAGATACCGGGCTCTCCGTCTACAAAAAAAAACCTAGATATTCCGTTGTTCTATTGATGCGGTAAAGAAGAACAAAGAAAGATATTTTTATTTTTCACTTATATAACATCACTATCTGTTGCACGTGACTTCGTACGCCTTGGTATTCAGATAAAAATTCAAACCCCTTTTAATCCCTCTTGCAAAATTCTTTCCTATTGAAGACCTCATAAGAAATCTATCTCCTCGTCAAAACTCGCGTGAGGATAAAACATCATTGTGAGTGCAACCCGGTGTTATAATAATTTAGACATCTGCTGAATTTCAGCTTCATGGATCAAGTAGTTTTCTGGATTTTGTGAAAGTCAGTGAAAGCTACTTGATCTTCTACTACGAGAATAGGAGTAGTATTCATTTTTTATATATTTTTTATATTTTATATACAAGATAGGAAGAATTCCATCTTCAATACAATTATACCTACTGCAAAATGCAATGTTATCATGTTAAAGCAACGTCACCTATGGGTTAAGTAAATTTTATATTAGTACGTTCGAACTTAAGCTCTTCTGATATCGTATTCACGAATTGCCTAATCACGAAATTTCACATTTCTCAAAAGCTCCACCAACATGAAACTCTCAATAGCGACCCCACAGGATCGCACAGATAATTTGAGGGTCATCTGTAATTACTCACCTATCAACATTATGGATGCACCACACTTCGTTTCGCACGGGGGAAGATTTATCGATGGTTTTTAATTAACACCCAATAGTCGATAGGCACACAATTGCCCATCCTCCTCTAACTGTAATTACTGTTTTGATAACTCAATGAATTGAGGGGCAATTTGCTGTTGCTTGTTCGTGATTAATATTTAATGATGTGCTACTGTTTAGTTTAGTTAAAGTGCGGCCGCTGGAAGAATGCGTCTGACAGTTGCCATAACATTGTTAAGCCCAAACGAAAACAGTAACTTTCGTTTTACTAGCTTGATCGTAAGATTGTAGCTAGTAGCCAATATACTACAGTAAAATGTTGAAAGAAAAAGTGTTTCCATTCCGATTTTTATAATGGTATTGTAGCTGTCAGATGCATTCTCTCAGCAGCTGCTGTAAAATCAAAGATACAATAGAAAGCTGCGTACCTACATCCTGTTTTTTTTTTTAGTTCCCAATGACCCCATCTTCCCACTTTTAATTACCATTTGCCCTGAGCTTTAGCGTACAGACTATACTTCCGTCCAAGCATAATGTATGTGCATTACTTAATTAAAGTAGTGCGTAAACCTAAACTGCTTGTAAAGAGTAAAGTTAATGGAGTTTGGTCATTACTCGCCCCGCCCCGCTAGGTGGCGCACCCGTCGCTTTCCAATGCATTGTTGTGATGAAACTTGATTGATTAGACGCTTTTATACAACGAAGGAAGGTTCCTCACAATACTAATTAAGTAATTGTATGTCAACCATTAAAACTTCTACTTATAGCAAATTGCCGCCGGCTATCTCAATATGTCCAATGTGCAATGTGTTATGTCCAATGTCCACGTTGAACTCGTGCCGGTAGTCGTTGGGAACGATACTCTCGAAGTTGTAAAGGTCTTTCTTCCTTCCTTCTACATGAAATAATCGAGAACTTTTGTGATCCTGCCACCTACAGTAGGAGTCAAGCTCGCTTCTCCATCTTTTTTGGGCCTGCCGGGAGGTCTCGTTACATTTGGTGACCACATCGTTGTGGTTTTGGCCCACAGATCTTCAGGCATACGGCAGGTGTGTCCGGCCCAATTCCACTTCAAAATACCAGCCTTCTGTATTAGATCCAGGGTTTTTGTTTTGAAACTCAATATTGGGTTCCTAATTTTTCATCTTGAGTCGAGACCAAGACTGTGCAAAGTTGATGAGGGTAAGAAAAATGCTTATGTCTATGCTTAAATAAACTTTTTCTAACTATATAATTTTTAAGAACTATTTACGTTATTTCTTTTAAAAAACTATGTAATTTGATGCCAACGCAAATAGTGCCCACAAAAAACAATCAAACAATAAAGCCGTAGTATATTTATTATGCTTATGATTAAACCTCAAAAACATTTCCACGAATCATCAGATCGTAGCATCCTTGATGTGCCGAGAGAAGCGTTTCACTTCTCAACTGGGTGATAAATTACTGAAATTGATAACAACACACACGTAAACGTACGTAGAGCAGGCGCGGATTCAGGAAGCCAACAGGGCGCAACAGAACTTTTGCTTTTCCTTGAGTTACGTTACGATTATAGGCCACAATCCAGTGTTAGCTTTAGCACTAGCTTGATCTTTTTCGCACGTTTTCAACATTTTGAAGTCAGGTTTGGCCGGTGAACTTAGCCTAATGAATGAAATTGATATCCAGTAGGTATCGCCTATCTTAATTAAATGTCATACGATACAAAAAAAAAACGAAAATACAAATTAAACTGCAACTAACACCAATCAAAATATACGGCCGTATAATGGGTATGGGTATGGTAATGGTATATCACCTAAAGCAAGAAGCGAAAATCCAATAGAAAGAAAAAAAAATTACGAAATGAAATCTAGTTTTTCAAGGTAACCGAACGCGATGCATTGCCGCACAGGAATTTGAACTGTTGAAGTTTGAAATTCTGGGTGGCACTGAATTGTAATGGCCAAGCGCGAGCAACTTACTCCTCACTTGTTTACAAAAACTTTTAATTGGTACAAATTATGGATAGAAAAACGTGAGATCTCAAATAATATAAAATAAGGGTGTTTGGAAGAAACTGACTAAACGGCTAAAACTGTGTCTTCCAGTTCTCTTGTTTTTGGCAATTCTTAGTATAACACAAATTTTTTTTTTTTTATTTTTTTATTTATTTATGACATAATGTTACATATATTACATGTTTGCTGTCACCAAAAAACCTCGCAGAGGTTTATCTGGGTGACATGTTCTCAGCTTAAATAATTAGAACATTAATTAAGTAAACATAATAATATGTATCTACATCGGAAATAGCCGAGCGAGTGCATGCCCGTCACTCCGGATCATTCGGGTGGCTTCGGCTTGCTATGTCGTCGCCAGTAGAACAAAGCACTCGGCCCTCGCTCAAAGAAATGTTATGGTCTTGCCTATTTGAATCTTTTTTGTCAGAAAATTTATATGGATTATAGGTATATACATAATAGTAAATATATTTTTAATATGCATAACTTAAAAAAACAGAAATTTAACGAAAACTTAAATAAATAACTAAAAACAAAAACTTAAAATAACTATATACTAATCTAAAAACCTCTCGGTGGAGGGAAAAGGGGCCAGAATGCTGGCAGCATTGCCACGCTGGATGGCAATGCTAACTTTTTGACCAAAGTAGGCGCCAGCATTCTGCTGCCTTATTATGGATGATTCGGATCGTGATCGCGATCGCGTGCCATCTTCCTTACGCACGTGGTGCGTGTAAATAGATACGAACGGGACGGCATGCAATCTCGATCCCGATCAAAGAATCATAATAAGGCCCCCGGTCACATGTTGCCTCCACCAAGCGTTTGGCCAAGTCCCTATATAGATCATGGGTGGCCGGCCTCCACGGTCCTAAGGTCTCGACCCCAAACGGCACGAACATATACACCCTGTCTAAAAATCAATATTTGTGCCGTTTGAGGTTTTCAGCCTTAGTTTTCAGCCTATATCCATATACATAATTTCCCTCCAAACATGAAGCACTGAATTCATGTCTGGAATAACGTAGATCCAAGTGTTGCACAGTTGGCTGGGTAATAAAGAGGACGGCTTGCAGCCGATTGTGGCTTTGAGAAGCCGACACATAAACAAATCAGACTTGTGTGTGATACTGACGTAGGTAGTGGGTAGTAGTGGATGGATTACAAGAAGTTGCTTTACAAGGTTGGAAAACGGTATGTAAGGGACTGCTAGGGGATGTTTTAAGCACCTGAGTACCAAAATGTTATTTTTATAGGTGCAGGTCAAAAAGAAAAAAATTGATTTGGTGGGGAAAAACAAGTTATTAATTTATTTTATTTTTAACATGCTTGATTCGCCAAAATGAACCACTGATCTTGATTAAATAATATCAAAATTTATTGACTCTAGAATTTTCTAGATTAAGCTCGTTTGTTTAAAAAAACATTGGATGCAATTGTATATGCATAAGTGTTTATGTGACAGATGTCGATCTGACAGATGTCAATGTGATCGGAAGAATCTACGTTACTTAGAAAACTGCACTTTAACTCAACGACTAAGTTTTGAGATGATTCAGGCACTTAATAAAATTAAGACAAGACATTGAAAATTGAACTTATACGAGAATGAACGTTTAAATAATTTGGTCATAAATGCAAACTAGACATTTAGGGAATTTAACGTTGAATTTAAACCTAACAGATACCTAATCTACCTACGCATACCAATTCTCAGTCAAAGTTCTTAGCAGTAATGATAACGTACCCAGTACCAAGGTAAGTAGCCACTTTTAATTATTTTACCCATTCTCCTTTCCACTAACCTTCATAATAAATCTACAACAATACCTTGCCCAATCTTTCCTTATCAGTAGAATGCCTAAGCTCTTTACGTGTAACTCGTTAATAACTTCCAAGGAGTTTCGAGATCAGCTACCATAGCGGGGGGCTACCATAACCTCTGTATTATTATTTGAATCTTACATTGATTGTCTCTCGTTTTCTCTTTTGTAGATAGAGCGAGAGAGAAACCAAGTAAAACTGAAAATAGAATGTTCTTAGATATTGTGGTAGGTTCCCAGGCTGTGATCAAAGGATTTTGGTATGTTTGGAAGAACAATTGTTTTGAGGAACGATTTAAGGATCCTTCAGATGAAACTCTACAAGTTTGTTTTCGTAAGTCGCACTTAGTTTAGTTTGGAGGAGTGTTGAGAATTGTTTTGATTTTCGGATCAAAACACACATAATCATGGTGCAGAAGCTTCGATAAAAGAGTTCGAGTAAAGAGAACTAAAAATGTAGCGTTATGAAATGACATTCAATTTTTAGCTATATGCAATTGTCAATACTTACCTACGTTAATTTATATTCAGGTTATTTACTGTCCTTATTTACCTATTAACGACAATATTTATTTATTCACGGATAGAAATATTGCTCTAATAAATACTAAGATATTAAAGATCGTTGGCCTTCGTTGCCTATATATAGTACAAAAGATCAATTAGTTTCGTTCTTTTTAAAGTATTATTTAGTAGTAAAGAAACTAAACTTAGTACCTAGTTACTCATTAAAAAGAAAAGATAATTGAAAACAATTGTTTTCATGAAATTTTAGTTTGAAGTAATTGAGATAATTGCCTAAAACTAAAATTTGCCAAAGAATTCAGACACCTTTTAGCAAGTAAGCACAAAAAAGACATTCTATTGATAAATGTCTAAATGTAAATAAATGTATGTGCACGAAAAATAAAAACCTTTACCACCAAGAGATTGAACTCTTATCCAAAATAAGTAGTATCGAAATAAAAACACAAAAGCAGATGGCGCCACGATATTGTACCGTTAGGTCGAGTCAAGTGTCACACATTTCAGTGGTGCCAGGGCTAGATTAGACCCTGATACGCAGGGGCAGAATACTCTGGGAAATACTGCGTAGATAAAAAACCCTTTCTTGTTTACATCAGAAATGACATCACATCATTAGCCAGTAAACGTCCACTGCTGGACAAAGACCTCTCTCTTAGAGAGGGGTGTTGCCATAATTCCCACGCTTGGCAGGCGGTTTGGGGATCGCAGTACGTTCACCGTGTACCTACTAATAGGGCGCACCCTCCGGTGGTTCTGGTTGCAGTTTTAGGACATATCCGAGTCCGGGTCAGATATGACAACAAAGATTTACAATTAGTGTAGCGAGTACTTGATGAATCTATAAATTAAAGCCTTTGTGACTCAACTGACAATTCAGTTGGGTCTAAAAAAACATCGTCATTAGACTGTACAGAGTAACTATACTCAGCGGAGTATAGTTACTCCAGAAAGTAAGTAAGTTTCTTTTTCAAAAAATTAAAAAATTTGATGACCGGCCGTATTCGGTCTTCCAACATCCGGGGGTAATCGTCCCGAGCACTCTAGCTGGTAAACTGCGGTCAGTTTAAAAAGTGAACCCAAAAATGTGGCACATTTCGAAATAAAAATTATTTCTGTTCACTGTTTTTATAATTTGGACTTTTTAAATTTGCATGGACTTTTTAACCCTCAATTGACTAGAAAACAATATTCGTGGCTGGCCACATTTTTTTTAATTAAACGTTTATCCCTATGAACAAAATAAAATTACACCCAAATACCTTTGATTCCACTTTTATTGTGCGAACTGCTAGAATGTGGAATGCGCTGCCTGAATATGCTCCCGATAGTTACAAACTGGGTATCTTCAAATCACGAGTTAATCGGTTTTTCTAGGCAAGACCTCCAACGTAGACCGCATCATCGTTCATCATCATCTATTATACTTTTTTTTTAAAGGGTGTGCTCTGTACGTTCCATAATTATTATTAAATTTGCGAAAAACAGTTATGTCTCCAGAATCTGAATCAAGTTTACTTAAAGTTCACATTACAAGTTTTACAAATAAAAAAATCGCTACTAAAGAGAGCTTTGATTGTATTGTAAAATTTACCCAGGGCGTGAATCGAATCGGCAATAAAGCATTGTCGAGCCTCGCCCGACTAAGCTTCGGAGCCTAACAAATAATTAACTCCTGACTACCTGTATAAACAATAAATTTATTGTTACTGATTTTATCGCAAGGTTCCGACAATGAAACAAATTATTTTCTGGGAAAACAAGTAAAAACACAACGGCACCCAACGTGGCTCACAAACACTTACTAGGTACCTACAAGTTGTCCGTGGAGCCAAAGTCTTAGAATACGGCATCAGTACAATCTGCGTATCGTGAGAGCCTATTTAAAAAATATATGTTTAGGCTAATGCGCTGTCAGATTTAGTAATCAGACCTCCAATTGAAGCAAGTGAACCCAGGGAAGACAACGGCATCGTAGAGGGACGGAGGCAAAATGCTCGGAGAATGCCCCCTCCTCCGAGAGTGTTGTCTCTGGCAGTATGCTAAGGGATGGTGGTGCGTTCTAATGCAAAATCCAATTCCCTCTGTCAGGCACCGAGACAGGCTACCAAGGGATTTATTAGATATACAATCCTTCATAACTTTGCTGTACCCTAATATTGTCGGGTATCTTTTGCAGATTTCCCTTTCCGTTTAATTCGATTCCGATTTCCGTTACAAAAGAAGAAGTATCCTCGACTTCTACAAATGTTCACTATTACAGGTTCTCAATTGTACAGGTTACAAGCTCTACAGTTCTCAATTACACAGTGGCGTATCATAAAGACAACTTCACAGAATATTTTTCTACTGTAGCAAAACGACAGTCCGTACAAACGTTTGGATTCCAAATGTCCAAGATTCAAAAATATCGTGATTATAAAAATGACTCTATACTCATGAAAATTTTACAAGATCTACTTTTCAGTGTCACTTGTACTACAAGTTATTCGACGTCAAACTTTAAAACACGAATAATGACACCGTTTCAGCTACCCCGCCATAAGCAAAAAAATTCGTTGTAAATTTAAAATAAGAACAGGAAATGATAACCCGCGGGTCGGCTGCGCCTGCGCCACCCCCGCCCTCACCAACACACGCAAATAACTACTACACATGTACATGCAGCAATTAAAAATCACACGCACATACAGGACCGAAATCAATTAAGAATGCACCCACACATAATCTTTCAATGCGTTTCGAAAATCTTTCAGTGAAAAAGTTTCCTTCGATAACGGAGATTTCAAGGGGATCTGTAATCTAGTGAAGGATTCGAGAATTTTTTGTGGATGCTTATGGATTTATTTATTTTTTGCTTGGGGTGGCAATCTGGATGTTTTAGACCGATCTCCCTGTGAAGAGGGCCACATGTGGCACCAGGCAGGCGATAAACATTTTATAGGAATTTGTCGGGCAAAAACAGAAAGCCAAATGTTCGTATCGATTCGGGGGTCGGAGGAAGTTGTAATATAAATAATGAATATTTCAATCTCCGTTTGTTTGAGGAAAGAAAGAGACTTGGTAGACTTAAAATGATGCTTTAATTCAGGCAAGAAATATTAATGATAAAAAATTTAAATTCACGTGTCTTAACAAGTGAAATTCTTAGTCCTTCTTGAATTGACTTTTTAAGCTTTTTAACCGACTTCAAAAAGGAGGAGGTTATCAATTCGGCCGTATTCTTTTATATTTTTTTCGACTCCAAAAATAACTGATTATAAATTGTAAATATGTAACATAAGGCAAGGAGGTACCTATATTTATAATGTATCAATAATTTCGTTGATTGTCCTTTAATGCTCATTGATTTGAAGTAATTTTAATATTATGTTTTACTTTTTAGTTTTAATTTGTATAATTATGTAGGTATAGTAATGAAGTCGGTTCTTGTTTTTTTCCCTAAAAATTTACTTAATTTTTATTTGTCAAAGTAAAAGAGAGAACAAAAGTAGTAACCAACTGTGGGACATTTTTTTTTAATTAACATTGTTCTGGGGGACATCTGGTAATTTTTATACTCTACACACAAACGTCCTAGTTGTTTTTATACCTATAAATAACTTGGTGTATCTATAAATAGGATAGTTTTGCAAATAATATAATCATCTAATAGTACATTTAAATTAGCAATACAAATTTCCGGTATGATTTAGGTACTTATTGAAAAAACACAGAAAACTAATTTTTCTTCAGAAACTTTTCAAAAGATCATTATTTAAAGGAAATTAGTATTCTTAGTTTAAATATACTAACTTACTTACCAAGCTTCATCAATATTAGAGAAGTAGTTATTTTCGTTAAAAGATAGACTAGTACGATTGTATAAAAAGTATAGGTAATTATATGACATGACCTCCAGAGGAGCCAAAGTTTACAATACTTATAAATTTTATCCTTACCCTCAAAAGTCCAAAAGACCTTGCAAATCTCGCACCGAAATTTTCTCCAAGATGCGCCGGCGCAAGCCTCAAGTTACCGAACAAATGACTACGTAAACACATTTGTCCTTGATACTACTGAGGGCGCTATTTATAATGGCAGATGCTTTGCCCCGTGCGTGGCTATAAAAAGAACTACACCCCTAGCGCTATCCTTCAACCGAGTGAGTGATACGCCTTTTTTATAGCCGATCTCTGGACTATAGTAGAACGTCATCGTCTTTGAGAGGTCATAAGGTTTGATGCAAATTTATACTGACTGATAAAACTCATAGAGTTCTTCCTAGAGCAATACTATACTTCTGTGAAATATATGGTTTCTTCCAAGTTAAACACTTCTGCTTTTCATTTCGGATGTAATTATTGTATATATATTTATTATAATTTTTATTTATATGTCTAATATTAATTATAATTTGTGTAATAATATGTAATAATAAATAATAGTATAATTTTGTATTTATAAATAATTTAAGTTAGATTTATATTTATTGTAATTTGTTGTTTTGTATATTATCTTGTAAAACTTTGGTATTTCTATTTATTTCTTTTTGTCTTTTATAAGGTGTTTTTGATGCACGCCTACCTACCATTTGTTCCAACCTGGTGGATGACTGGTAGAAAATGCTTAGCATTAAGTCCTCCAATTGTACATATCTACTTAATTTGTAAGTATGCAATAAAGTATTAAATAATAATAATAAATAATAATTAAAATAAAACTTAAGCTGGCAAAACAAAGCATGTTATCATATTATTATGGAGTCGTAGTAAAAAAATAGATATCGTGCGAAAATGATTGATGGTGTACATAAGCAAAATTCACTAAACTAGTGCAGCAAAAATTCACGAAAATTAATTGTACCTAAGACTGTTTGCCTCTTACTTCAGTGTTTATTCAAATTACTTCAATATACGTTTTAAAATTTATATTATTATAAAGTTAAGTTGCACTTTCAATCGAGTAAATGAATTTTTTTTAATTTGTCTTGTTCGGAAAGCCGCCAAAACCTCGATTGAAAGTGCAACTTAACTTTATAATAATATAAATTTTAAAACGTATATTGAAGTAATTTGAATAAACACTGAAGTAAGAGGCAAACAGTCTTAGGTACAATTAATTTTCGTGAATTTTTGCGTGATTTTTTTTTAAATCTTTTTAAAAGTTGTCGAATCACGAAAGGAAATACTTCAAATTTGACCAATTAAGGAAGTTACGAAAAACTATATATTGCATTATGTTTTATTTAATTCGTTAGCTTTACAAAAAAACTAGTTATTTTGAATAAGGTAAATAAAATAAATAAGTAGGTATGAATAATAGATATTTTATTAAAGGAAAGACCAAAACTTATTTCTTAATCTGACGCTCCAAGAGAAGACTGCAACCTAACTACGAGGAGAGATCATTTAATCTTGACTACGAGAATCATGGTATAATTTTATGATGCAGAGATAGCAGATGCATAGACTCGTGCATGTTTATTTTAAGAACTGCACCCCATGCCTCCACGGGTGAGGCGGTGGGTACAGCGCATGGCGTGGTGTTGCTTGGCGCCATGGCCTTGGGCTGTTGCAGTATCTATGCTCTTTGATAAGACGAGATTTTGAGCGAGGATGTGTAGTCAACATATCCGAGTTACATTACAATTACACTATAATAACAAGAAATTTATAATTCATATGGTAATGAGACGTGGTCCTTAACTGTTGGCCTTTTGGAAAAACTCAGAGTCACACAGCGGGCAATGAAGAAAGCTATGCTCAGAGTTTCTTTGCGCGATAGTATCCGGAACGTAGATATTCGCCAAAAAAAATTGCAAGTTGAAGTGGCAATGGGCAGGCCACTTCTCTCGAAGAACCGATAACCGATGGGGAGGAAAGGTTCTGGAGTGAAGACCACGAACCGGAAGACGCAGCGTAGGTAGACTCCCTCCCAGTAGATGGACCGACGACATTCTGAGAGTTGCGGGCATCCAGTGGATGCGAAAGGCAGGCTATCGTTCAGTGTGGATGTTAAAGGGGGAGGCCGATGTTCAGCAGTGGACGTCTTCTGGCTGATGATGATGATGTTGATAATAATAATAATAATAAGTTTTTTATTTCGTTTAAACACTGGTGTTGGTAATATTATTAGCGTACAAATATTTGCTTAGGTGTATAGTGGTGTACCTTTAGGATCACTATACCCTGCACTAGGTCTCGTTAGAGCCTGTATTGCAGTGTACAGTTCCTTCTGGCCCTCTGGCCACTTTAAGTGATACATTTGTGTCTACTAATAAGAAAATAGGTACTTAAAAAATACAAACTAACTAATAATAAGCATCTTATCTTAATATATATACAAACATAAATGTAAGTATCTATTATTATATTAACATAACAAAACATATATTGATATAATATATGTATATGTATGAGCATATAAAAAAAGTAAAATATATGTATATAATTATGATATATAATACACACACACTTCACCATCCTTACATGCCTCATGACCAGTTATAATATTTGTGTTAGTAGTATACATAATTCTATTTTTAATTTCAGTATGTGTGAGTAAATGAATGTTGAGTGTATGTGTGGAAGTGCAAAAGTGTTTGTTAGTTTGTGCACGTAGGTGTGTGTGTATGTGTGTGTGTGCGTGTGTGTGAGAGTGAGTGTGTGTTTATGTGTGTGTGCGTTTATATGTATACGTAGGACTGCTCCACATAGCACCAGCCTCGATTGAGTTGGACTTGCGGAGATGACCACGGGCACATGTGATGTTGTATGTAATGGTTTACCCTGTTCAATAGATCGTTTTGCCATGTTGATGACCGTATATGTAATGAATTATTCTATTAGTTTTTCCGTTTCGCCATAGTCCAAAGATAATAAATAATTAGCTGTAAGTAAATTGCATTTAAATTTCGTGACATTTACAAGTTCTAGTGTTTTGTTCAATTTATTGTATAGTATTGGTCCTAAGTTATCTATGCTCATGGCACCAAATTTGGTTCGTTTAGCTGAGGTTCTAAATACTAAATCTTTCCTTCTTTTCTGTGATTTTACTTTGCAACTTTCGGTAGTAACTAGCATGTGTTGTCTGTTAATTATTGATTTGACAAACAGTTGCCGGACTGAAAGCACTGCGCATTCTTTGTACAATTCTACAGTCGGGAAGAGTCTTGGTTTAAACGTCATTACTTTCAATAGAGCTCTTTGCGATATTTCTAATCGTTCTAGGTGGGTTTTGGCTGCTGAACCCCATGATGGAATACAGTAAGATAAAATTGACTGGGCTAGAGCGTAATAAATTTTGACAAGGGAAACAAATCTCAGCACATGTCGTAATTGTTTGAAAGTGAATATCAGTTTTCTGACTCTACTTGATAATTGTTTAATGTGAGCCGTCCAATTTAAATGCTGATCCAGTATAACACCCAAGTATCTTATCTCTGAGGTTTGATTCAAATTGTCACACCTACACATGCAGCCTATATCACAGGTGGACTTGTGTATTTTGAGATTCAAATGGTTTTTGGGTTGGGTTGAGATATTAATAGTATAAGTCATATACTTGGTTTTTGTTATATTTATAGAAAGTAGATTCGTTCTTAGCCATCTTGACACCTTCTCTAAACCTTTATTAATTACCTGTTCAATTTCTTTCCAAGTTTTACTGTGAAATAATAGCACGGTGTCGTCTGCGTATGTTACTATTTTGCATTGATCAAGCTTTAGGTCGCATAGCTGATTGATGTATACGAGAAACAGCGTCGGCCCCAATATACTGCCTTGTGGCACACCAAATTTCACCTCAGCTTCACAACTCAATACATTGTCTATCCTCACTGCTTGTGTTCTACCTGTTAGGTAACTATGGAACCATTTTAGAGGGGTTCCTCTTACTTCTATAGCTTCAAGTTTAGCCAACAGAATGGAGATGGAGACGGTGTCGAAAGCTTTTGCTAAATCGAGGAAGATACCTACACATTTGCTTTTCTCATCTAGGTTTTTTTTAATATATTCCGTAACACTAAGCACTGCATCTTCGGCACACCTTCCTGCTCTAAAGCCAAATTGATTTCCTGACAGTAAATTTTTGCTTTCCAGGTACTTCTTCAGTCTTACGTTCATAAGCTTTTCCAGTATCTTAGAGAAAGTAGGGAGCAGAGAAATAGGTCGGTAATTTGTGACACACTCTTTATCCCCACCCTTGTGAATCGGACAAACTATAGACTTTTTAAATACTGTTGGAACAACTCCAGTGTCGAAGCTAACTTGGCATATTGTGGTTAGTGGTTCCAGGATATATGGCAGTATTGCTTTTATTAATTTGGCGTTTACTTTATCCCATCCCGGTGCTGAGCTATTTTTAAGATTTCTGACTATGTTGTAAATCTCTGTATTATCTGTGGGTAAAAGACCAAAAGATGTCAAGTGTTTATCGGTGTGGTTATGATGATTAGAGGCTAAATTTTGTTCATTGTCGTTTAGAGATATAAGTGTGTCGTTAGCAAGGTTCGATCCCACATTTACAAAATATTTGTTTACTTCGTTTAAAGAATCATTTGGAGACGGTTTAATATTCAGTAGATTTTCTACGGGGTTTTCTTTCACTGGAAAGTTACATATAGTTTTTATTGTTTCCCACGTTTTCTTACTATCTTTATTATATTTCATTAGCTCTGTTCTTTCATATGTTCTTTTTAGTTTTTTTAGTATCTTATTACAAGTGTTTCTATAGTTTATATATTTAGCAATGCTTTCTTTATTTTCAGGTTCTTCTTTACACTTCGAATGTAGTTTGTCTCTTCGTCTCATACTCTTTATTAGGCCTGGTGTAATCCATGGCTTAATATTAGTCTTTGACCTAGGTATTTTTATTTTAAATGTATGTTTCTGGATTGCTGATGTAATCAGATGCATAAAAGTCTGTGTTGCATTATCTATATCCGAGAAATCTAAAATGTCAAACCATGCTATATTTGATATCTCTTCTTGTACCATTTCATAGTTTATCATAGACTTTGTCCTAGCTATATTTTTATTTATGACGTGTTTCGTACTGATTTGTACAGCAACTGGGGAATGATCGGTTACTGAGGCTGGTAATACCAAAGTGGTTGCTTTACTTTTGGTCTTAATGATACAATGGTCTAAACAATTTTTCTCTCGCGTTGGAAAAGTATGTGCAGGAAGCAACCCGTGGCGAGCCAGTAAAAATAGATACTCATCCATATTTTTGTCACTGCTATTATTTTCAATATTGATGTTGATGTCTCCTACTATTATTATATTAGGACATGTTTTTAATTTATCTAGTGTGGCGTCTAATGAGTCAAGGAAATTTGTAATATTCCGATTGAAAGGAGGACGGTACATTGCTATCACACACAGTTCTCTTCCTACTTGTATATTGATACAGTTAGCATCTTTGACATTTTCTTCGTAAATTTTGACTTTTGTTAGGCTATTCCTATAGTAAACCACTACGTCGTCGTTCTGGTTTAAGTGATTTTTTGTGTGATATACATTAAAACCAGATAGCTGATGCGGTGTGTAGTTTTCGTTAAGCCAGCATTCCGAAAAGACGAGAATATCCATATTGACGGTGATGCGGTTCAATAGAACCAAAAACTTGTCATAATTGCAGTTGATACTGCGTATATTCATGGACACGATCGATAAGGTTCTGGCATGGTTGGCTTGAAAATACTCTATACATTCCTCGGGCTTACTCAGGATATAAGATTTAGCGACATTGACATCGTCAATGTCGGTTAACAAATCCCCAATTTGTGACATCATTATATGATTGATTAATAATAAAATTATTGAGTTTTTTGTAAATCTATATCCCGAGATAAGTCGCGGAATGCTCCGTGAACAGTATTTATTATTCGAACTGGTCTTGAGAACAGGATACTTTTGTATGTATGTGTATGGGTAAGTGAGTATATGTTTTGTGTGCGTGTATGGGTCATTTTCGTGTTATTGTGAGTGTACGTAGTGCGGTTTAACTGAAGTGAAGGAATTACAAAGTTGAATTTAGTGAAATAACATGACATTTGAGATGTTTTATTATAATGGCTAGTGCTATGTGTTAGTATAATAGAAATAATGCTCAATATTTTACGAGCTTCGCACGCAGATAGTCCATGCAGAACGCGTGCTAGTCAATCTCTCTTTGACATAGAAGTTTCAAGCGTTTTAAGTTGTTCTAAGTTCTTGATTTCGATTACTGGTGAACCTTCTTCACTCCGGACGAATACTCTGCCTCTGTCGGTCCAACAGAACTTCCAGGTCCCGCTTTTTACTTGTTCCCGGGCATGGTAGTGTAACTGCTTAGCATGTTTGGTGAGAAATTCGTTGATAAAGATGGTCTTTTTGTCACCAGGAAACCCGACAGTGAGGGAGCTGAACTTTTCTACATTTTTCAGATTATAGTTCTTTATAGCTTTTAAAAAATCAATTTTTTTCTGTACCGTACAAAATTCAATGACAATAGGCCTGATTTGTTCTTTTTTAGTAGGTAGTCGGAAAGAGTTCCGCACGTCTTGAGCGTCAAAGTTTAGTTTTAGGACATTATGCATTTTGTGAATGGTCTCCATTATTTGATTGTTATTGTCCAATGGTAAGTTTCTAATCTCGACTGTGCTTTCTCTTACTTTTCTCTCTAATATTTCAATTTGTTGTTTAAAATCTTCGACGTTATTGTCTTTTTCTTCAAGTGCCTCTATACGCAACTTCATTTCTTTTTGTTCCGTGACTATTTCCGAGATTGAATTTTTTATTTCATAATTCGATGATAATAGCACTTCATTTTGTTTTTTCAGGGTGTTCATATTTGTTTCGATTTTAGTAAATTGGACGTCCTGGTTAGTTTTTAAATCTATAAATAATTGCTGAAGATTTCCAAGCATGATGAACAAGAAATTAAAATACTTTGTGTTCTATTCATCCCTTTAATAATAAATATTGTTTAGATTTACCTTAAACTCGAGCTAGTACCGAAAAAATCTGCCAAAAACTGAAGGGGCGAGGTATACACGTATTGGACACTGTCATATTTTTAGTAGTTCTACAAACGCACACTTCTATATTGAGCGGCACAGTAAACAATATGCTCAAAATTAATCAAAAGGACGACCAAGGCGGGCTGTAAGTGCTAAAGGGGGTTCCATTTATTTTTTTCCGTGATTCATCCCTAAATTCACAAAACAATCTTTATTGTTACTGGTTTTTTTTATCGTTGGTTTGGATACCTAGACGAACTTGATTTACCTAACAAATTAATTCACAAAATTTCATCTACAAGGGGACAAAATAGACACACATGATGACATGACAACAGACAGACAGGAATATCCCAACTAATATTACAAAAACAGTTGGACTGCCCATATACCATTGAAGGTCATAAGACAATCAAATCTTTCACTAAATTAGTCGTATGACTTAAATCTAAGAACCAGTTTAATTAGTTCATCCAGGTGATCTGGCAACCAGGGGGGTTAGACAAGACCCACTGTATGTTAGCGTTAACGCCTGCGGAAAGATGAAATTGTATAAAAATTACATTGACAATGACATTAGCTTGAGAGATGTTATCTCAAGCTCACGTCATTTTCATACAATTTCATCTTTCCGCAGGCGTTAGCGCTAACAGAAAATGGTTCTTGTCTAACCATCCATTCACAATGCTAGCGTAAATAGTCATAGAATCACATAATTTATAATGTACAAAATTCAAAAGACAAGAAACATTTGAAATGACGCAAAAAAACATCGACGCAATTAATTTAAAAAAAAAAACTGATTACATTCCGATTCAGCTACAAATTTAATATATTTGCTTATTTGAAATTATTTAAGAGATGCCTTTCAACAGATGCAACAACCGCCCGCGCGTGGCTTCACTTTGCCGAAACTGGATCCCAGAAGGGTGTTTTTATATAGACTCGTGACGTAATAAGTGTATGGAAGATTGTAGGGAGGTTTGGTATGCCGCATTGAAACTAGGATAGGGATGTCTTCTCGTTGGCATTATAAATAACTTACGATTTAAAAGTCGAATGAAAGTTGTAATTTTGGTCCTGCATATTGATGGTGTTTGATACATGTCAGAATGTACATAATATATAATAGGGTTCAAGGAACAATCTTTGTACACTTCATTATAAATAATGGTTACTTTGGGACCAACCCTAAAATCACTAAAAAGCTATCATCATCATCATCATTTCAGCCCTACGACATCCACTGCTGGACATAGGCATCCGCATCGATCTCCAAAAGGGCCGGTTGGAAGCGGCCTGCATCCAGCGTTTCCCTGCGGTCTCTTTTAGGTCGTCTGTCCATCTTGTGGGTGGACGTCCTACGCTGCGCTTACCGGTCCGTGGTCTCCATTCCAGAACTTTTCGCCCCATCGGCCATCTGTTCTGCGTGATATTTGCCCTGCACACTGCCACTTCAACTTGCTAATCTGGTTAAATATCTTTTATTTCGATATCTTTTTTTATTACAGCCAGATTTAAAAGACAGTTCACTTTGTATGAATGTTTTATCCCAACGTGGACATATACTATAGTAGTTCAATTGTTTTCTTATTAATTCGTTCAATAGGTTCGCCTAATATGGACAGTCTTTTGGGCTCAATATCCAATAGTAATTCTAGAAAGGATAGAAAGATTCACAGCCGTCACGTATTATTTAGCTGCGCCTGCTCACGGCCCGCGCATTTGTCATTCGCGCGCGTCCCGCCAGGGGGTGCTTGTTTATGTACAACACGTTTGATTTTATAATATTTATCATGAGTATAATAACATGTAATGATTAAGAAATAAATGTTTGGATATCTGTTGTGCACGATTTGGTTGAAAATAAATCACAGAGCGGACTCCTCGAGTCCTAGTTTTTAAAATATGACTTCTACTGCAAAAGAAAGCGTTTTACAAGAACGACTTCGCAGCAAAATTCACAGTATAAACCACATACTGTATACGTGTACGCTGTACATACTACCAACACGTGTACAATGATACCGCTGTATTTTGCAAATATGTACTTTACTCTTATGCATAATTAAACAAAAAACTAACCAAATCTTATTCATATTATAAATGCGAAAATGTGCTTGTTTGCCTGTTTGTTGGATTATGGGTTTGATGTTTTGTTGGATAGTTGGTTTTAGGATTCGTTGTTCCTCATTCATGCAACTATAGAACAACGGAAAAGGCTTGTTGACCGGAAAAATTTATAGATCCTGAGGAATATTAACGCAAAAGAAGCCGTGTGTTGCAGCTAGTTACTTATATTTTATAGAGAATTCATCAAAATGTGTCATTGGGTCAACAAAGATGTGGCAAAAACAAAATTTCCATACAATGCCACAGAATACCACGAAACATATAATGGTAATACCATCACAAAAACTATGCTAGATACATTTTCTTTTGTTCAGTAATGAAGTGGTATATTCAGATTCATGTAGAAGTGGACATTTTAAGGCTAATTGCGTCCAATAGCCGTGTGTGACGCTAATAGGCGCATCCAAATCTAACTAACGAAACACACCTTGATTAGCCGAGGAAATCGGGTGCGCCTACCCGAGATCTAAATGAGGTGAGGTTGAGATTATAAGGGAAGCTTACCCGGAACTTAATCCGAGATACTCCCGTAGATTGTTGAATCTAAAACGTGACAAACTCCAGCAAGTTGTTAGGGTTATCACAGGTCACCTTTTAAACAAACACCTTTTCAAAATGGATGTGGCACAGACACCCCTATGTAGAAGGTGCATGGAGACTGAAGAAACGGCCGCGCATTTGCTGCTGGAGTGCAGCAGTGTAGGAAAACAACGATACACTATCCTTGGATCACCCAGGACGCTCTAGGAAGCCAGATTTATTAGCCAATGCCTTTGATTGCCACTTTTTATATTTAAATAATAGGCTTACTTTTGACCACCATTTCGCCTGATGTTAAGCGATGGTGCGGTCTACGTTGGAGCACGCTTGACTAGAAGAAACCGATTAACTCGTGATTTGAAGACACTCAGGTTGTAACCATCAACACTGTTTTTGCATCAAGGCAATTATCCCATTTCTACTCTTTCCTAGACAAGTATACCTACCTTATTTAACAACAAGTAAGTAAATCCTAAACTAAATAACATTAGAGCAAGCCCAATTACTAAACCAAGCCGTAACTAAGCATATTGCCACACCCTGCGTCTAATCTCAAAAACAGGCTCGTTCTCAAACGATTTAAACCGTGTCCTATTAGATTCGCCGTGAACCTTTTAAAGCCACATTACAAAAAAAGAAAAAAAAACTTTTTTCTTTTAAACCACGATTAGCCAAGTGAGCCATCGTGCTGGCATTCGAGTGTTTTCGATATTTACATCGTCTAGACGCTTTATCTATGCATGCTTTCGATTAAGCAACCAACCTGTCAGTAATGTTGGCTAAAAAAGAAACTAACATTTTCGACGGGCGACTGAGATCTTTGTAAAGAAAATCCGATGGTGGCTCCGCTTATTAACTCTAGAAGCTGGCAGCACGTTTATCAGGCAAGAATGTTTTATACACTTGAAATCGGAAAGTTGAAGTCGAATGAGCTTTTAAAGCGTTTTTTCTGCAGTCAGCTTAATGCGGGTGTCGCTCGTTGATAAAAATCGTCTAGTTTTACGAGCAATCGTTTTAGAGGTTTTTAAATCTCGTAGGATTAGTAGAATTTCAGTTTTGATGTTGTTTTTAAGGGGTTGTAGTTTGTAGTGCTATTTGATTATCGAACTGCGAAGTGACCTTTAAGTTTAATTTTGTAAAGGGGGATTTGAAGCTGCGTTTTCGGAGAAGTCTATGTCCAGCAGGGCACAGCTCAAGTTTTGTTCTTGAAACTCAATTCAAAAACAAATTAATAATTTACAAAACATCGACTCGAAATAAGAAGAAGGGGACAGCGTCGATATAATCACCGCTCACTAAACTAGACTAAATAAAATAAATAAAACTAATTTCACTAGGCTTAAATTATCAGCGTCTTTGTTAATTTCTATAAAAGTATGACATAATTTTTTTTTCTTCTGTAGAACAGCTGATTTTTTTTTACGATTTCAGGTTTGTTCACATAGTAAAAGTTGTTTATAAGTACCATAATATTGTTGAATATGTAAGTCATCTAGAGATACACCTCATAACGTATAAGGTCTACGTTTGGGCACCAACTCCTGTGATGTGACTTCTGTGATGTCGTAATGACTCGTCGGGCACGACTCTGACTCTTGTCTTAAAAACTTCTTTCTGTTGATTGGTTCTTTGTTCGAGCCAAATCAAATACTCGTACGTATCGAGTTTCTGCATGGATGCAATCGAAGCAACATTTGTGCATCTCGACGTGATATCGCGTGACATGAGCCATCCCAACTGACTCGCTATTCTGGGACCACGAGCACGGGGGGCGGGTTGTGGTGCAAGGCATGTACTTTTGTTACATTATGAACAAATTTCTTTTTTAGGGTTCCGTACCCAAAGGGTAAAACACGGACCCTATTACTAAGCCTACGATGTCTGTCTGTCCATCGCTGTCCAACTTTTAAACGGCTGTATCTTTCGAACCGTAATAGATAGCCAGTTGAAGTTTTCACAGAATATGTAATGTTACGGCGGATTAACTAAGAAATAATGAAAAAGTCAAAAAGTTAAAACGAAAGTTTTTCCCAGACAACAAACTTATTTATTTTTAACGTATTTTTGTTTTAGCTCTGATGTAAAAACGGTAATACATTTGTTTTAGTTTAAATTTTTAGGCTTTTTTTCTTAGTTTTTCTGCCGCAACATCAGATATGTGAAAATTTCAACTGGCTGTCTGTTAATGTTCAAAATATACAGCCGTTAAAGGGTAGGATGGACAGACAGATATATAGACGGACAGACAGACAGACAGAGAACGTAGGCTTAGTAATAGGGTCCCGTTTTATCCTTTGGGTACGGAACCCTAAAAATGGGCACAGTAACTTATAACTTGGACAACTCGATAAATAAATCTTTGGACACCACCGGCGAAGCGGTGCAAAAGAGTGCTATGTCACACAAACATGTGGCAATAAACTTGATCGCCTTCTTGTTTCAATGTCGTTAATTGTTAATTATAGGCCCCACCCAGCAGGTCTAAACTTCTAAAAATATTTTGTGAGAATGAAACATAATTTTATTTACGATTAGTAGGGACTAGGCGCTGATAGACTTTGCAAAAAGAAACAGTGAACTAGCAAAGTATTTTTATAGCATTTGTATCTGTTCATTCGTTGTGTTTATTCATGCCATAAGTTGCAACAAGCTAACGGGCCGCCTGATGTTAAGTGATCACCATCGCCTATGGATACCTATAATACCAGGGGCATCAAATTCAAATTATTTATTGAGAATAAAAACGGACAAATTCCACTAAGATTTATCTCACATACTATTTCAAGATACATCATCAGACACATCAAAGATACATTGCCGATCCTTAAAGACTCTATGAAGGACCCCATGTTATACTTACTCGGAAATGCTGCAAAAGCATGTTATCCAAGAGCCGAAATGAAAACTTGTTTTTTTTTTAGCCTGTTGAGTTGTGTAGCAGCTTATTGCAGTTTTGCGGGTATTGTACTGAATCTAGCCAATCCCTGTGAATTACGTGTGAAACATTTATTGTTATCATAACTAAAATTTATCGTTTATAAAATCACTAACTTTTTGTCTATGACATCGATTCTGATGTACAATTATTTAAACTAACTAAATTTGACAGCTTTAAAATTATTGCCATCCTTTTCTGACGTATTAGAATGAAACTGAATGATCAGAGACACCGATAATTTTAGTCCTGTCAAATTAGTTTAGAGAATGGTACACTAAAATTAACGCATATATGGTAACATTTCTCGACTAAACTTTTATAGGTCCCTTTTTGAATGCGGTAGAGTATCATATATTTAGTGGTGGTAGAGTGTTAGTAGAGATCGTACATCGTACATCGTACATCGTACATCGTACATCGTACTTAGTAGTGCTTTTGGCCTAAAACTATTCTTCAAGAAAGGAACAAACCATATCAAGATATGTATTTAATTTCATATAAGAAAACAGAAATATCAATCAATGAGTAAGCTTACTTGTCCACGACTGTTCTCGTTTCACACAGACTAAACAATGCTTTGCAATCATATTGAAATTTACGTTCACGTTACGTTTTTGACGATGGACCACTGAAATACGTTCAAATAGCGTTGTAAACCTATCGATTCTTTTGTCTTTATCGATGTCGGTCAATTGACGAAGGATGTTGCCAAATCTTTACAACGTATACAATCGAATAACTTAAATAATACTCGTTTCATAATGACCTGACGATTGACGTAAACCGTGTATTTGTTTCTTACAAATATTGTATTTTATTACATGTTAATTCTATTGCTTAGTCACCTACGTTCGCAAATAAAGATTCCGTTTTAGATTATGTTTTATTTGTAGAGTTGTTTTAGTATCTATAGATTTAATCTTGCTTAAATAGTGGGTTAGATGCTATGAAGTTAATGCTAAGTGATAGATGTAAGAAAAAAACTGTTGCACTTTTTGCTCTAGCTTTTGTCTATGTATATCTTACTCGAGCTAAAACCAGTCACACTATGTGCGCGAGCGGGATAGCACGCGATCACTGTCACAATCAGAATCACGAACGGACATTCATATTGAGGCGATATATCCGTCGATTATAACCAAAAGGGACCGGCGACTTCTTGTCGTACTAACAGGACGCCCTTATGGCCAAATCTCCTATCAAAGGGGAAGAAAAACTAAATTAGCGGGTACAACACTTAATTCGTTAAAAGAGGTTGGTCGCCATAAGCGAAAGCATCATATTTAATCGAATTCATTTAATTTAAACTATATACGTTTACGCATATAAACATAGATTGATAGAAACTCTTTATTAAATAAATAGATAAACTAAGGAGCTAGTGTCACAAATAACAGCAAATTTATTTAAAAAAATAGCTCGACCTTGACCGCCATCTCGCCTGATGGTAAGCAACATGTTGAATATAATAATATAATTTACTTTAAGGGTTTTCTTAATAGTGCTTTCACACCACCTGCTCGACAATATATCATGCAAACCAAACCTAAAGTAAGTAATTATTGCTTTACAGTCTAGCTGAGCAATACTATTGTACTGAATTTCATTATAACCAGCTGCGGCCAATAATTAGATAAGGATTTAGAATTCGCATCTCTACTAAAAATTTGTACAATTTTTTTATCATAGCGACCTGCACTAAAACTTACTTATTCTACAGTTGAACTGGCCATCACGATAAAATACAAAAAAAGCTCCAATACTGCAAATCGATGTAGTGTTAAACAACAAACATTCATTATGTCTTTCCACAAGTGATCTAATGTATGAAACTTTAATTTTCAAAATGTATCTATACTTCTACGAGTAGGTACAATAAATACTTTCTTTCTAGTAATACTTATACATTTATGTTGTTTCGCAGAAAGTGTAAAAAAAATAGTATTCTCCTCGGACACAAAGGTGTCTTGGGCATGCATGAATCCCGGGCATAATGAAGGATTATATTCTTATCTAACTCTAAATTCCCTCGCTACGCTCTGGAGTTAACCCTCTTATCCATCTCTACGCTCGAGATTCAATATGATGCCCGTGACACTGTTTTATCCCCTTGGTGAATAATCTAATATATTTTGAGTACTTATTTGAATTATTGCTTACATTATTTTAATAACTATAAAATATCGTCAAAGTCGGAAACAATGCCACGGCCACCCACAGAAACGAGAATATTATTATTCGTTTATACGTTAGCGATTTCAATTCGATATGTCTGCCATATGTATCGAGTCAGTGCGCATTATCGTGTCGGGTGTCCCGTCACTCGCACTATGCAACTCTAATTATAGACGCCATTTTGGATTCGTTCGTGATTGTGCTGTGCTAAATTACGTTAATTATTTAAGTAATTAATACTCGTTCATATTTATTTCAGACAATAACAATCCGTACCTTACACACTATTAAAGGCAGTTTGGAAGAGTTGTGTAATTCTAATATCTATGTTTATTCATTGACATAAAAAAATAATATATAATCTTCTTTTTTTATACTCTAGATTGTTCTGTTTCCCAGCATGCTCGTGATAACTCCACGTTTACTCTAGTATCTACATCGTAAATTTTGTAGAAAAATACCACAAAAGTCCCAAAAAGAAGATTAAAAAATATCGACTGTAACAATTTTATTATCAGTTTGAAATTGGCGTGAATTTGCGTGCTAAGTATTTCGTTATTTTAAAATTATCTGTACCAGTTCAACCCCGAGAGTATCCAATTTTCACTAATTTTTTGGATTGTAAAGATTTTTGTGTCTTAAAAAGGTAACAGACACTGAGATAGAAAAAGTAACTTTCAAAATCATAATATGTATTTAAGTATTATTAAACTATAATTCAAGGAACACAATAACTTTTTATTTATAGCAAACGACACATAACTAAATCTCATCTAAAAATATTCTTACAAGTTACTCAAATTAGAGATTTTCTAGCTGTGAAAGTCTATAAAATATCCGACTATAAAGCGATATCTAAATAGAACAATATCGGATCGAATCGTTGACAAAGCCGCCGTGAACAAACGTCGGCGCGGGCGCAGTGGTGCGATGGCGATCAAACACGCCGCTCTCGCGTGGAAATCGCGCCTCAGTCGCGCGTGAAAATCGCGCGATAATCGTCGCGAGCTTTCGACGCGCTTTCGATGTTGTGGACACATTAAGACTCGCATGTTACATTATTAAACAAAATCTATACGCGTATGAAATAAGAAAATAGTAAAAAAGATTTCGTAATTATGTACGAGTATATACGGGCAACACGGAACGTTTCAGTTAAATCCATGATACCGACTGTTAATCTACGTCGTCTTGGCATTATTACGTCAGATGTCAATACAAAATGACGCGCGATACAATGCGCCATAGTAAACTGTAAAAGAGATGGTGGCCGAGCGGTAGCATGTGCGCTTTACAATCTGACGACCTGGTTTGAACCTCGGCCCTGCACTAATGACTTATTTAATACTTAGTATAATTATATCAAAAACAAAATGTTCAAAAACAATAAAGTTAAACATCGTGAGTAAACCAGTATGGCCAAAAACTTCAAAAGTTCAAAGACATGACATTCACTACCATGCACTGGGCCAGTATGGTGGATTATGGCCCATCCTTTCTCTCTCTCTCTTTGAGGGAAGGCATGTGTCCCAGCAGTGGGAATATAGGCTGATAATAATAAAAGCACACTTGCAGTCATCCATTTCAAAACTAACATCGTCTGTTAATATAGATCGCAGTTTTCAATAAATACTGTTTTACTGGCATTAAAATACAGTTTTAGCTCATCTTTAGCCATTTAGCTTTTATTCATATCGATATGCCAGATACACTTTGCTTAAATTAAGATTGACTGGCATCTCACAGCGTCCCGAAGGTCATCTATAAAATGGCAATACCATTTACAACAGAGATCAAAAGCCTACATTAAAATCACAAATAAGCACGTATATAAAGTGTAATACGTCTCCATAAAACCTTGATTGGGCGACATTAGCACCTATGCAAAGTGCAACAATGTTGTTTTCAGAAGAACCTTGGTCTTTTGCACTGTACGGCTAACTCATCTGCAAACTTGAGTGAGGGAGCTACTATCGTGTTGTCGAACAAAACTGGCATCCTTCCTCGGTAATCTTTAGTTCCCGCATTTCGGCGCCTCCATACAGATGTTTGTCTGTGTGTTATTCTTTGTTTGAAACTCACTTTGTCGTATTGCATTTAAATAGCGAAATGGTGAGAGAAAATTAACGAATGGATCCTGTGAATAATAAAACGTTGGGTCACAAAATAAGAAATAGTAGTGTCATCAAAGCATCAAAGTATGGACTATGATGTTTTGCCTTTGATAGTTGGTCTGTGACAAAATATATCATCATCATCATCATCAGCCTGTAAACGTCCACTGCTGAACAAAGGCCTTCCTCGTAGAGAGGGGTGTTGCCATAATCCCCACGCTTGGCAGGCGGCTTGGGGATCGCAGTACGTTCACCGTGACAAAATATATAATAGGCTCTAATTAATTTTTAATTTAATGTTTTCTTTCCATTGTAGATATATTGTGTTTTTGGCCACAAATAAATTATGCCTATTAGTTTTAGTTTGTTAAATACGCAATTTCGTTTACTTGGATGACATAATATTGTCAACCAAATAACAAAATTTTCAAGTTTTTTTTAAGTATGTGTGGCGGAACTCTTTTTCACCAATGCGACCTTCGCGGCCGCCTTTATTATTTTATTTCAATAGAGTTGTGTTTTGTTTTATAAGAGATCTGTCAAGAGGTGAAAAATAGATGTTTTCGATTCCGCAAAATAAATTGTTTTAATAATAGGAGAAATAATATCCTAAATTGGTGACCCCGACGTGTGGCGGAACTCTTTTTCACCAATGCGACCTTCGCGGCCGCCTTTATTATTTTATTTCAATAGAGTTGTGTTTTGTTTTATAAGAGATCTGTCAAGAGGTGAAAAAAATATAAATAATATCCTAAATATGTTTTGTATATTCCAGAATATATTCAGCGTCATATAAAGTTTTTGCACCATTTAGTAAAGTCAAAGAAAGACTACAGACTACAGAAAGACAAAGAAAACATATGCAAGTTCCAGTGAATATAAATAATAAGCTAGTAAGAGTGTTGCATTAATTTCAAATTGAATTACGTAATTAAAGTATAATTAAATGTTCATTTAATTGCATCAAATTCTTTGAAATATGCAATTTGCAGACTACTTACGAAAAAAAAACTTTTGTTTCAATGGAAAAAATACGCAACTTTCAATTACTCACACATTAATTCCATACTCAATTAATGAGACTCCAATTACACATTCATTCAATTCTATTAAATTCTTCGAAACAGGTAATTTGGTGCCTAATTTGTAACTGTGACAAAAGTTTTATTACAGCGCAAAAAATTTGCAAGTCTGAATGACTTGCAAATTTTTTGCTCTTGCTGGTATTTCGTTTAATTACATCAATTGCACATTCCAAATTTCACGATATTTTCAATTGTCTCCTACGTTTCTTTGAAAGACGGCATCGTTATGGAAATTTTGTTTGCAAGCATTAATTGCGGGAGCGTTTGTAACTTAAGCACAATAAGTACTAATGTATTGTGCTTTTTGCGAACTATACAGTTTGCTGAGTACGTGAAACCGAAAATTCGGCGACGCATGTACAAGCGAATGACGCCTAATCAGACGTTTTCAATGATAAAATAACACAATAAAACAATAGTTGTCCTTCGAATGAGTTCCTGATTTAGACCACCTGCTGCCTAACCCAAAAATTTGCCGAAAAACAAAATTTTGAAGCCTTTGCTCGTGAAAGAATGTTAGGTTCATGAAAGAATGGTAGCAAACGCTCGCGCAACAAATGCTCATAAACCAAATTTGCAGAGCGAATGCTCTCGGCGAGTACCGTCCTTTGAACTAGCTTTTACTTGCGACTCCACCTTAGTAACTAGTCTTCCATTGGCTTGAACACGCAGTAAACAAAAAACGCCATAATAGTATCAGAGTCGAATATAAAACTTACACACGGACAAATATCCAAAAGATATTCATGCAATACTGATAACATAAACATAATAAACAACGAACGGTACGGGCCGCTTGCATGCATAGACATACTTCTAAACTTTGTAAATCTACCCTCTTAGTTTTAATTTTTTAATTTTTACTGTTTTGTTAGTAAATTTATTGTTTGTATAATTATCTCTGTAAACTACGCTCAATGGCGTTATAATACTTACCTATTTATACTGTGTTTTCTCAATAAGTAAATTTGTAAATTCTTTAGAAAAAATAAAAATCTTAAACCGTAATATTATGTGATAATTATGTAAAACTTTTATATTGTATATACAGACTTGACAATACTTTTTAACGAAGAGTTCATCCAGTCCAGTCCAATTAAGTCAACTTAAACCTCATTAACGAAATTACTGTTAATAAAGGCACACTCTCATAAAAAGATGAAATTACCCATTTCCCATTTTACCTCGGCAGACTATGGCTACCCAATCCAGCAAAAATTCGCACTATAGAAGTCTTCGCCTCAAGGTAAACCTTCATATTCAACATAAAACGATTAAATTACTATTCATCGACTTCATTTGCCTTTTACTTTTAATAGATGTGTTACAATAGCATCGCCATCGGGTGCCTTTTGAATTGCACTTGTTAAGGTTCACAAGGAATGCCAGGTGAAGGAGGCTAACTTGCTGTTGACGAGGTCCGGCATTACACGATATGTGTGAATTTGACATTACATAAAATATTCATAATTATGCAAGTTCGTCTTTAAAACATGTGAGACGGAATTATCTACGAGTTTCAGGCGATTCTATCGGGCAAAAGCTTACATGAAGCAAGACGCAGTGGAACTGAAAATAGTGTATTAAAAGTTGGATTGAAAGCAAAACCTGTTTATGATTAAATCAATAGCATTCTTCTTCATCAACAACTCCAATCACAAATTATCTTAAAAAAACCCATTAAACACAAACATTCTAAGTTAATATGCCACTACAAAGAACAAAATAATATTTTTACACGGATTTTGAAGTCCCTTGCAAAGGGGGCCCTTTCTTTTACGCCCGCCGTCCGTCGTAACATTACATATTCTGTGAAAATTTCAACAGGCTATCTATTACGGTTTGAAAGATACAGTCGTTTAAAGGTAGGACAGACGGACAGAGAGCGTAGGCTCATTAATAGGGTCCCGTTTTTACCCTTTGGGTGCAGAACCCTAAAAAAAACTCCCAATGATAACTCCTAAACTAATCTATCGGACATCTTATTTATCAAAATTAGTCAAGGCATTTGGCTATAGGTAACATACAATACATGCTAACTACAATGCCCTCCTTTTGACTTTGCGACGTCGGATGTCATGCCAATAATTCCTTAAATTGAGACAAAGTGACTTTCCGAAAATGATTGATGAACATTGCAAAATCTTTGACGTCGGAAAACACTGTCTTAACATGAATGGGCTTATTTAAAGGATAAAGTGGCCTTAAGCACGTGTTAAACTCTTCATAACTATATATTTAATTTGCCTTAAGCATGTATATCTTGTAATAATGAAAAATCGTGGTCGGTGAAAATTTCGTCGTTATTTTGGATGAGTTACGTGTTTTTTAGCGGCTTGTCATGATGCTTTCTTTTGGAAGATTCGTGTCGAGATCCATCTACATGGCAAGGCAATATGGTTACCCTACATTATGGGATAACTTCAATCACAGTAATCACACTAATATTATAAATGCGAAGGTTTGTGTGTGTGTGTGTGTGTGTGTGTTGTGTGTGAGTGTGAGTGTGTATGTTTGTTACTCATTCACGCAAAAAAGCTGAACGGATTTCGATGTATGCCATATTATTCGGTTATACGTATAATGCAGTTGAAACTATAACCGGCTCAATCATACGTGAGTAATTTCCTTTTAATATAAACAAAATGTGTGAAAACCACGTCAGTTTGTAAAATAAGATTTACTCGTGCTTTGCAAATAAAATTATCTTTTCTCTTTACTAAACAGACAGATCAGATAGTGATTAAAACAAAACAAGGTAGAAAAATAATAATTAAAAAACATAAATTCAATTTCTATTCCAAAACATACGTCACAACTCCCCACCATGAAAAATTTATCCCGAACCATTAGGTTGCTAAAATATAATGCTTGAAATCATATTCTCAAAGCAAAACATATTCAATAGCCTAAACACAATAATGAAGTTGTCCAATCTGTCGCCTCACCCTTATAACATCGGATTATACGAGGGGTCGAAATCACCCTTCACATGTTTTGACATCCCTTTCCAGACCAATGAAATATGTAACAAAGGGAAACGGGTTATTTTGACCATTATGTAGTTAGGTCTTGAGGGAGTTTTCTATTGAACTTTAGATGAGTGACTTCCAACTGACTGAAAATCCCAGGTGGATTTCCACGGTAACGTGGTCGAAACGTTGCCGGAAGCAAGGAGTGTTTCATCTAAACAACATTTAATACTATTTGTTCTTACGTGCATTCTTTCCATCCTATGGTTGCCTGAAAGAGACCGCTTTTAACGATAAGGTTACCACTTGTGGCACTTGCTCGTAAGTATGTTGCAGTCAAGAAAATTTCCAAGCTATTTACCGGTATCTGTACCTATAGCAATTTTTGTACTATAACATCTTTCATACCACGCATCTAAGTTGAGAAATATGCATTCTGCTCTCGCACGCGCGCCTTTGTCTTGTTTTTTGTTGCATATGTTATTTGCACCATGTGTAAGACGCATTATCCAAGTCGTGCTACCGTATGTGTTGCTTACGTACAATGCGTAACGATAGCCTTAAACTCGAGCTAGTACCGAAAAAATATCGCCATAAACCGAAGGGGGCGAGGTAAAGACGTATTGCATTCACTGATATATTTTTACTAGTTCTACAAACGCACACTTCAATATAGAGCGGCACACAACTGCAAACGAGTTGATAAAACAGACGACCAAGGAGGGGTGTAAGAGCTAAAGGGGAAACTGTAGGTATAACACTTGCATAAAAATTTTCTGAGACAACAATAAGCAAACAGACTTACCTGTCGAACCTGCTTGTACTGCTCCTCAAAGCTCCATCCAGCCGCACTGCCTTCCGAAGACGACGAAGACGCAGAACCAACGGGCTGCGCTGGCGGCGGTGGCGCGGGTGCCAGGAACGCTGGCGGGGCGTAAGGGAAGCCCCCTGATGCGCCTCCACCGGCTAACGCAAACACACTGGTTGGGGTCGACAAGGGAGCACCCTGGGCTAGAGAGGCGAGCGATGACAGGTGCGGGTGGAGCGAGGACTTTAGAGATTCAAAGTCATCTCGGACCTGTGGAGGAAGGACATTTGATTAATACTGCTTACCAATAAAATCATGGACGAGATTAGCATTATATAGGAAAAAAAATCGAAAAACGGAGGAGGCTCATGATTTTTATGAACTTAGAAACAATAAGGCACAATTTAGTGTGGTATATTTAAAAATGAATCCACCAATCCAGTTATCATCTTACTAAACAAAGCTAGTTTAGGATAGAATCTTCATCATTTCACACAATGCATTAACAATGTTAAAATTATAATTTATGCAGAGCAGGGGCTTGCAATAATTTGTTGGTCTTCCTAAGTCAAAAACATCTAAGAAACAACCAAGATAAAAAGGGAAATTTGAGAAAAACTTACTTTTAACTCCCTCTCCATAGGTCTGGGGGAGTTCCTCTGCTGGTGATGTAAGTTCAATTGCTGATGAGTAACAGCGCTGTGATGGTGCTGCTGAAGTGGCTGGTGAATGACCTGGTGAGGCTGGAGCTGGTGCTGTTGGATCGGCTGGTGCGCTGGCGCGTCTCGCCCAACACCTTCGTCGGAGCTCTCGCAAGACTGCTCGCCGGATGACTCGCCTTCGGACCGGGCAGACTGGGGAAGAAGACGAGAATCCTGATAATTGTGAGGTATATAAAAATTGTCACGAACTTATGTAACTTCAGGAATTATTATTCAAGCAACAAGAAAAGCGGGAACTCTCCTAAATTGCCTAGGTATAGATACAAAACCCATACCACTCCTGTCACAGTTTCTATGAAGGCCGTTTTTTGTGCTTGTTAAAAAAAATCCAAACCAAAACTAGACTAAAACCATACTAACAATAACCATTGTTGTAACTAAATAGATACTAACTATTGTATTTGTTGCAAGCTAAATTAAACATTGTAAAAACGACATTGGATTCAAATAAATGTATCCAAATTTTATTGACCGAGCAAAGGTACAATCAACGGGATCAGATCGACATTCGTATGTATAATAGCTATGTTTGTAAATTTGTACAACGATAACTTGATTCTATTTTCGTGAAATTTTGTAGACAAGTATTTCATGCAAATATAGTTTTTAAGTTTGAATATGGGCAAAATCAATAAAAAGTTTGAGAAGTCACTATTCGGGGCAAACAATGAGTATAAATTCTAAACTAGACTTAACTTCGATGTTTTTTAAAACCATGTATTGCTAAATATACTTTTATTACTTTTTAAAAACATTATGTACGTCATAAATGGAAAAGATATATAAAATAATCTATATGAATCTATTTTAAAGAAAAAAAGATGAATCAAAAACAATTCTAAATTGGCGGAGTAATCGCATAGCAAACATACAAAAAAAAAACATACAGTCGAATTGATAACCTCCTATTGAAGTCGGTTAAAAACGAATGCATATTATGCAAATGAAAAGAAGAACGCATGCACAGGAAAGACAGTAAGCTTACTAATACGAAAGCTAATGTTACTAGATATCTCTTTGAACCTGCCAATCTTCAAATTGGACATAAATTACACCCGTTGGCAAGAAAATTGCATTTCCCCATTAGTATAATTATACAAGTTTATATTACTTAACCAGAAATTATCCTGGAAAGTCGCAGGTGCCAGATACAATTAGTCGTATGTGCTTAGAAACATGTATTATTTAAAATAAGGTTATTTTTCCTGTGAACACTGAACAGTGCTGAAGAGATACACAGATTAAAAATAAAGCACTGGATGCGAAACCAACAATTATATATAAATGTCGAGAGGTGTCTGCTGTCCACATAAATATGTGAAAAATTATAATTCCCATTGCAGAAATTATTCTGTTTTTATATTCAACCGGTTTTATTGAGTACTATAAATAAATACAGATGAACTACATTACATCAACCATAATTGTCTTTGATCATAATTATATAGCTTGGATTTGCCTTAAGCTCGACCTAGTACCGAAAAAGTATTTATTTATTTATTTAGTATTGCACATATCTTATATTCTTACTAGTTCCATAAACGCACACTCCACTATTGAGTGGCACACAACTGCAAACGATATGACCAAGGGGGGAGGGGGGGAGGGGGGGGGGGATGATGTTATATGATAACGGATTTAGATAATGTTAGCTCTATGAAAACAAAAATGTCTTTCGCTGAAAATAAAGCATCGACACAATTATGATGTAATTTTTTTCTCGTCGATGAATAATTGTCTGAAATCATTTGGGTTGTTACTTGAATGACAATTTTTTTTTTCTAATCTAATATTATAAACGCGAAAGTTTGTATGTATGGATGTATGGATGTTTGTTCCTCTTTCACGCAAAAACTATCGAATGGATTTTAATGAAAGGTTACAATAATATAGCTTATACATTAGAATAACGGGTCGTAGTAACGAGGCTGAAGGCCGAGCTCTACGCGTACGAAGTAGCGGGTTTCAGCTAGTTTTATAATATTTGTATTATGTTCGAATACGTAACTAATTATTTTTAAATTGGAACATATTTCCGAAGTTCCTACTTGATATAATGACGGTGATACCAGATGGTTACCACAAAATTTATCGCCCTTGGCCACTTATTTAGGTGGCTGTAACCTGTCGCATTATTTACACGAAGTAATTTCGAGTCTTCTTTGACAAGTTTTGCATACTGACATTGTAAATGCAAAAGTAACTGTCCCTCTGAACATGTGTCTTTTTTCTGGGCAAAACGGCTAAAATGTCTATTCCCTGTATCTTAACCTGAGACCGCCGTATATACGTCTCACCGTTGGACAATGGCCTCCCCAATTTCTTTACACTCATCTCTTTCACCTGTCATATTATTCCAACTGGACTGGAAGCTACGAAGTTTGTTACGCCACCTCTTTCGGGGTTGGACAGGTGGTCGTCAGCCGTTTGTAGACTCCCGTTGAGTGACAATCGCCAGTTTTTTTATTCATTTATTTCTAAATATTCTACTTCTCACAGTGTTGTTTGTTTACACCAAAGACTTTTTAAGCTTAGAGTGGTTTTACAATTGTGTTAAAATGTTTTGTTCCAGAATATCGGAGAATATTTCGTATTTATCGACTCAATCCAAGAAACTGAAGAACCGGTCACATTGCAGTTCCATCGGATCTCAATACGGAGGAACTGAGGGCCTCAATCAAATCGTTCGAAATGAGCGCATTTTGCCGCCGCGGCCCTCAGGCCCGCAATTACGGCATTAAAATTATTATTTTATTTCCATTTTTATTTATTATTCGCATTATTATATTGTGTTGAGTTATTATCGGTGAAATGTTTCGTTCGGATAAACGCTCGCGTCGGAGCGACACGCAACCCTCCCTCGACGTCCCGGTTCCAGGGTTCCGTTGAGAAACCACGAAAATTTGCATCATCATTATATTTATCATTTATAATAATATGATTATATATAAAATGTAAATGATTTCTTTCTTCTTGTTGTTTTCTTCTCCTTAGAAGAATTACGATAGTTTAATTCAGCCATGCAGACTTGGTTTAGAGATAATCAGCAAAGTTATTTTCAATTACTAATCAGCAAAGTTATTTTGAATTACTATGCATGTGTTTGTATTAGGTACCTATTTGTTTCTGTTTACTTAATTCTTGCAGGCAAATGCCGAATATCATCTGACCATCTAACTTTTGTACGGCTATTATTTCTGGTCACCTACGCCAGATCGATTTATCTAGATTTCAAAAACACACTAAAACTACGAAAATACCTACATACCTCCCATAATAAATTGCTCACACCATATTATGGGGAAAAGAGCATAGAATTTTGATAAATTCATTATTTAGTTGGTTAGTATAGATTTCCATTCATGCCTCTAAATTATGAAAGCACGATTTTTTACTGTAATAATATTATCTAATAACAAAAATAAATAAAGTAAATTCTATCTATAGTTGAATAAAAATTCCAGAACATTCCGTGGGAGACAATCTACGAAATTAACAACGAGATTATCCTGCGGAACCCTAATCTGATTCCTGTATTCCAGCCTTGTTATTTTATTCGACTGTTCTTTCTCATGGTTCCACACTGCTACTGGATTCCAACTTTTTATTGCTTTCTGAGGTGACCACAATTTTATTTAAACGTTATATCAATCAAATAGGCCACTTAGCGATCTCTTTCGGGTTCGTTTACCTTATATATAGCAGATTCATCATATATGGGAACCATTACGTACTTACAATAATACCTGCGTATAGGTATGTATTTACCATATTATTTTGACAAATTATTATCAAGCGTCGAGCCAAAAAACCAACCACAGCAAGTACCGATAAGTAGGATAACGTTAGCACATAAAGTGCTAATGTCTAAATAAACAAAATCGGTCCGAGTATGAAGCCCGGTCTAATCTCTCGTGATTTTATAATATAATATTAGCTGTAACTTGTTTAGTGTGCCGATGAAAAGGTACATTTTGTATTGGATGAGTCAATAATAACGACCGAAATTTCACTACAACTTAACACTTCGAGGTAAATGACGCCTCCATGTTTCGCAACCGTAAGTTTGTACTTGCATTAAATGAAATTGTGAGAAACTGAGATATGATAACAAAAAACTGAGGAACCTTTCATCACTGATACACTTTGAATCGTGACAACAACAAAGAAACTGAAAGTGAAAACATTCATCCACCAAGCGAGACCATTAAGCGGTCTACTTGCTTATATTTTGAACAAACAAGGAATGGACCTCATTCCGTTCTTGGAAGAATCCCTTGATAGAAGCAGGAGGACACACCATTGATTAACACCTTTTTTATAAAAGCTCAAAACCCAATCAAAAATGAACCTAAACTACATACGAGCAACAGTTAATTTACAACCGACGATATGACGGTCACTACCGGTATCAATGAAGATAAGACCGAAAACGTTTTAGACAAAACTCTACTCTATTTTAATGATACAGAAGAAGTAGCTGCAGCCGTTAAACAATTAGCTGTTGTTACACTTAAAATTGAGCCAGCGTCGATAGTGTTTAACGAACACGAAGAACGTATTCATATGGACAATGTAGTATTTGTGATAGAAATCATAATCGTGTCTATGCGAGTATGTTTTATGAGGCGAAATCAAATAGAAACTTGTAATGAAAGATGTCGTGTGCGCTCAACATGTTTGGTATTCTAAACAAACATACGGTAATAAAATATTGGACGTTGAGATGTTATTGCTGTAAGCCGGAGGAGATATCGTTTTGAGGCGCGAGGTGAAAATGCGTTGAATCACTTTACTACGCGCGAATTAGGTATTCAATTTTGTCATCACGCAAGTAATTTACATTTAATATAATATGCGGATAAGTGGGAATTGGCGGAGAATACTTGGTAAGAAGGAAAGAAGGTGGACTAAATCAGACACAAAATTGTGACTGCGGATCAGAAAGCGATCACCAGTCAGACCACCACACCATCTCGGGCCACCAAGATACAGGCCTCGCCTAGTTTGGGGCCCATTGGTATAGCACTGACTATGTAACAGAACATTCCTAAATGAAATAATAACGATTAGGTACTTATCTGCTGTGTCACATAGGAAAAGTATTATTTTTATGGAAATAAAAATGTATTTATTTATTTATTTATCTTGCTGGTCGGACATGGATAAGGTGACAGGAAAGCAGTGAACGAAACTAGCACAGGACCTAAAAAATGGTGCTTTGAAGAGAAGACCTATACTCAGCAGTAGGTGGAAAATGGTTGATGATGATAATGATCCGAATGAAGCGCTTTAATTCCACTTTTATTATGCGAACCGCTAAACTACAGAATGCACTCCCTGAATCGGTGTTTTCCGATAATTACAATCTGGGTGTCACGAGTGAATCGTTTTCTTCTAGGCAAGCGTACTCCAACGTCAACCGCATCATCGCCTAACATTAGTCGAGATGGCGGTCAAGCCTAAGCTTTTTATTAATAAATAAACAAAAATGGTGTATGGTATAGGCTAAAATAGATAATAGTTTATAGCTTTCAGTAAGTACGTCCCGTCTAAATCGTAATTAAAATTTTAGCTGAATATAAAGATGCTAAAAAATATCTTAATTTTAAGAGTAGCTGCAGCAGCAGCGGACAAATATTAGTCTTCTGATGAATATTAAAAATGTATTTCATCCAAATCATTATTCTGAAATATTTTGAAAAAACTAAATTAGGTCGTGAGCTTGGTTTTTCATACACAGTAGACACTTGTAGATTATCGAAGCTGCCATACGAAAATTAGCTGCATAAATTGTTCCCTTAACTCGTGATTGTGGTTATATCCTAGTCCATTATAGCTATCACTTAACTTCCTTCAGATAACACTGCTAAAGTTCGCAGCCACGCTCCCTGGAATATTTATTAGCAGGACCCGTCACGAGCACTCTGTCCACACATTAGCGGTGTTAGCACCAGGGCTAGCTACCTGGGGCCTGGATGTTTGCCTAGACATAAATACAGGAATATTTGCTTAGATATATTTTATACATAACGTTCACAGCTACCAGAAACAAGCTTCGTTGCTACGCAGATTGACTCTAACAAGAAAATATGATAAGATTGTTTTGGAATCATAACGTAAGGCACACTTAAGTGGCACTATTTAATGCTACCGGATTAGCAAGTTAAAGTGGCAGTGGGCAGGGCACATATCACGCAGAACAGATGGCCGATGGAGAAGAAAGGTTCTTAAATGGATACCACGGACCGGTAAGCGCAGTGTAGGACGTCCTCCCACAAGATGGACTGACGACCTTAAAGAGACCGCGGGGAAACGCTGAATGCAGGCCGCTTCCAACCGGCCCTTTTAGAGATTGAAAAGCGAGGCCTATGTCCAGAAGTGGACGTCTTATGGCTGAAATGATGATGAAGTAGCACTATTTAGGGAAAAATTCAATGTCAAAGGTTTATCCAAATGCTCTTGCTATCCCAAAATAATGTCCACATCGCTAAAGGAAACCAAAATGTATCCTAATATCGATATCCACATTTCAGAAGTTTACATAGGTAGCGCGTTGCAACACCAATTTGAGTAACGTATTGACGTCGAAGGGAAATCTGCCTTCAACGTTTACACAATCCAAATAGATTGTACAAGCTCCATACTAATAAGTTGTAAAAGCACCATTCCAGCGTCATTAGCAGAACAGAATATTGCAATGTTTGGATTCAGTTATTCGCAGTAATGCTATGAATCAGTGGTCCATAAAAAGGAGATAAAGCGGCACAATGGTTCGGTTCGTAAGCCACATCTATGTCACAATGTTGCTCTCAGTCACATTAACATTAGCAGACATAAAATAACCGCCAATAAGTCGAAGCACGCATCAAACTCGACAAAGCAACAGGTTCTTGGCTCGACAAACACGCTGTGTTTACATTACGATCCTGGGGCTTCATTTAATAATTCTCGGGAACTAAAAGCCTTTGAACATTTCATCGGATGACCCTCGGTGTTTGCACACACTCCTGGCTCGAGATGCTAATGTGGACACAGGGACCTGCATCGCCGATCGCCCTCCGATGCCTCATTGTTGGCCCTTCCAATAGCTTCGGCTTCTATTTCACTCCGATGTTCGATCTACGCCGATATCTTATACAAACATTTGGAATTCTTTATGTGTTTTTATTTGACTTTCTTAGGGTCAGTCAGAGTCTTCGCTGTTTGCTGTTGTGAAAAGCGAAACCAATCCTTTGAGTATATGACTCATGTCATCATACAGATCATACCTGTCATCACTACAACGGTACATTCGCAACTAGAAACGTCGTGGTAACATGCTTATAATAATCTTTGAAACACATAAACATCGTTACGTTACGCACTGCAATGCAGTACTAAGCATCTGCAAATCAGAAAGCTACCGGAAAACGGTCGAGCTAAGTATTTGAGCAAAACAAAAGGTGATAAGGAGAGGTAAATAACCTGACCCATTGACGGCGTGACGGGCTCGCGGCGGCGCGCCGTCGGCTGCGTGAGCGCAAACAGTCATGTCATATTGTCAGCAGTCGCGCGCTACGCCTCGCCGCCGCGCCGGGTTAGTGGCAATCGATACCGATATCAGCTAAAGACAAGAAGAGCAGATGAATAAGGAACAACTGAGTGTCTATAAATTTGACATTTTGGTTTAAATGTTATATTTCTAAGACTAACCTTTATAGACGATATTTTTATTTTATAAATTTGTGGTGTAAGCTAACAGACAAGTCTGGTAGGTTTCCATTACTCACACTTGATATCACCTAGTTGATATCGGTAGTATTTATTTTAGTTTTTTTATGCATCGATGTTTTCTTTGTGACATTAAATTATTTTAACCGTACCATGTATCATATTGTACCTATTTGATATAAAGATATATGAACCAAACTGACAGAATTATTGAATTATACATTTTTCTATGATCTAGGTTCCGTTAGCATTTTTCGTAATGACGTAATTATGCGAGTTTTTATTTGTCCGTCATGACGTTTGTGAATGGAACGTGATCAGTCAATGTGGGCTTTGATATACAAGCAATATAAAATGTTTATGGCGACTACTCTTAAAATCAGAACAACGTATTTTTGAGGTAGTTTTAATTGGAAATCTACTAATTTAAGAAAAATTGCATCAATTGCCATTATACTCTTCATCAACAGAGCTTAAGAGATTTTCAGTTCCGCTAATCATAGCAAGTTTTTGATTTTCTTCAGATCATGGTCCATATTTAAATAATTTTTCACGTAGCTCCTGATGTAGATATCAACTGATGTCGTGTGCACAAAACTCTGATATCTATTGCCATGAACCCACCGCGCTCGGGCGCGTCCTCAACGCGACGCGCGGCACTCGCCTCACGCTCTGCTCAACAGCTGTTTAACGCCTCGCATGCCTCGCTGAAAATATCATCGGGAGCCATTTAGCGACCGCTGACCGAATCCACGCACATCAATAGCTTCACGTATTCTCAGCATCCATTCACCACGCTGTAGGCGATATGTGCATCTTCATTCTCATCCCGTAGGTACATAAAGATTAGTTCCACAAGTTTCTAATAAATAGCCATTACGACCGTGCCGACACTATTGAATTCCAAATCATTTGGCCTCTTAATATTATGTATTCAAAATACCGCAACAGCGGTAAGTAAAAAGAGATCGACTCACTTATTGTGATGATAATTATTTTAGGAAAACAAAAGCTAGAAAGCGGACGGACGGTGATGCCTATCAGTTAATTATTGTCACCAAAATGGCGGCTTATTGTGAATGCCTCAAAATGGCGGAGAGACAAATCGTTAGGTTTCGTGCATGTTCCGTTTGATTGACGCGTGCCAGATTCCGCGGTAATATGCTTACCTTAATACATATTTATTTATGCGTAGAAAGCACAAATAAAAACGGGTTCTTTCACATTGCGATCGAGATAATCAATGTTTGCTATGGAGAAGGGCTTAGACAGAGAATCGAGACGCGAGATATCAACGGTTTTAGCCAAAGACTAGCAACCCTAATGATAATCTGTGGTTTTATCCTATTAAATCCAATAATATTTTTTTTTACCGCTGTCCTTGCGTATTTCGGGGGAGCAATTTGACAGCTCGATAGTGACTCATAAATTTTGGTTATTAGGACAATGTTTATCAGAAAATATCGAAGCCTTTGAGACAATTTCGAAGCGCAGTGACGTAGGGGTCAAATATTGACAGTTCTCACGAGTGTCGTGGCGGACGCTCATGTCACGGGCTTGGTCCTATCCTTCCGCTTTTCACACGTATAGGTAATAATCGATCGCTTTTATTGCGTCAGTGTAGGCGCGCCGATGGGTGACACTTCGAAGAAACTATTTAATGTGACCTGTAACTCGTAGCCTGTAGTTTGCCGACACATCGAACGCTGGACGATAAGTGAACCGACAAACTGGAGACAACCCGAGATTTCTCCGAAAGGGCGCGACGCGACATCGACTCCTTTGTTATTGATTATCAGCGGCCTCTAAGTGGCTGATTTTCTCATCTGACGCATTCCGCGTGAAATGTGAATTGTCAAGTAAACTCAGCCTTTATTTGCATTAACTTATTCCGCAAAACGGCAAACAGTGATCATCGTATAAAGGCCTTTGTGGTGCCCAAATGCATGTTTGTTTTGAGTCATTATTTTAAAGGGAAGTTGATTCGCGAAAGCGACTTGAAATTGTGACAACGGAAAAGTACCTACCTATACGTGGTGAGATGTTAACTCGTATCGAAATAATAATCGTAATATGCTAAAGAAAATTGCTATATTCTCCTTAGCTTTTTCCATCTATAGCTGACCTAATCAAAAGACCTAAATGGCACCATAATAAAATAATGCGTGATAAGTCCCGATAAACATTTAAAACATGTGTTCAAATAGCATAAGTTTAAAAATCACTATTGACCAAAGCCTAAATCGAGTCTCAGGCGATGTGGTGTCTGTGAAATGTGACTGCAACTTCACAGACGCTTACCTCCCGAATCAGCTTTTAACCATGAACGCAGATGTAATTCGGACATTACAAAAATCATCTTTTGTAGATGAATATAAACGATAAGGTAAGATGTACTTAATGACATTGAGTACACACTATCATCATCAACATCAGCAGCCAGAAGACGTCCACTGCTGAACATAGGCATCCCCCTTCCACACTGAACTACAGCCTGCCTTTTGCAACCACTGGGTGCCAGCGACTCTCACTATGTCGTCGATCCATCTAGTGGAGGCCTACCTACGCTGCGTCTTCCGGTTCGTGGTCTTCACTCAAGAACCTTTCTTCCCCATCGGTTATCAGTTCTTCGAGCGATGTGGCCTGCTCATTGCCACTTCAACACGCACGTTTTAACAGCTATGTCGGTGACTCTGGTTCTTTGGAGAATATCCACGTTTCGGATTCTATCGCGCAAAAAAACTCCGAGCATAGCTCTCTCCATTACCCGCTGTGTGAGTCTGAGTTTTTCCAAAAGGCCAACAGTTAAGAACCACGTCTCAGTATCATATGTCATTACTGGCAACACACACTGGTCAAAGACCCTTGTCTTTAGGCACTGTGGTATCTTGGACGAGAAGATGTTACGCAAATTCCCGAACGCTGCACATCCGAGTCGGATTCTTCGGGCGACCTCTTTGCCTAAGTTGCACATCTAAAAACTCGCACAAAACACGATGCACAATCATACTAACACAATAATAAATCGTGATTCTTTTTCCTCATGAATTCATGAGCGTGCAAAATCTGTCAAAAGGATTAAAGATAAACGATCAATAGACTAACGGATGTGGTTTTCTAGTTCATATTTGAATAAAAGATGACCAACTTGTCGTTTCCTTTGTGGAAAGCGTCTGTTGGTTAGTTAAGACCATTGATGTAATAAAACTAGATGGGGAAGTCATAGCCAAAAAAAACGACGAAAAATATGACCACGAATAAAAGTGTGGTCAAATTTCAAGCAATTTCAGCTCAACTATAGTCAGTCAGGGTGCGCACGCGTCATTAACTGGCTATAAGGCGCTCAAGATACAAGCTTTGCCTAGTTTGGGGCCCATTGGCACAAATATTTTTGCTACTAGTAAACTGTTCATTACTACTATACTGAAGATATCCCGGACATCAGCCTGTACGAGATTAGGATGGCCCTGAAACAGCTCAAGAACAACAAGGCGCCGGGGGACGATGGAATCACATCAGAGCTTCTGAAAGCGGGTGGAACACCGGTACTCAGAGTCCTTCAGAAGCTCTTTAATTCTGTCTTACTCGAAGGTATAACGCCAGAAGCATGGAACAGAGGCGTGGTGGTGCTGTTCTTTAAGAAAGGTGACAAAACCTTGCTGAAGAACTACAGACCCATCTCGCTTCTGAGCCATGTTTATAAGCTGTTTTCGAGGGTCATCACGAATCGTCTCGATCGCAGGTTCGATGACTTCCAGCCTATCGAACAAGCCGGTTTCCGAAAAGGCTATAGTACTATAGACCACATCCACACGCTACGCCAAGTTATACAGAAGACCGAAGAATATAACTTGCCACTATGTTTAGCGTTTGTGGACTATGAGAAAGCCTTTGATTCGGCAGTCCAACTTCAAGAAAGAGGTCAATCGGCGAATCCAACTCGGCTGGGCAGCGTTCGGTAAACTACGCAACGTCTTCTCGTCCAAAATACCTCAGTGCCTTAAGACGAAAGTCTTCGACCAGTGTGTGTTACCAGTGATGACATACGGCACTGAAACGTGGTCTCTCACTATGGGCCTCATAAGCAAGCTCAAAGTCGCACAACGAGCTATGGAGAGGGCTATGCTCGGGGTTTCTCTACGAGATCGAATCCGAAATGAGGAGATCCGTAGACGAACGAAAGTCACCGACATAGCCCACCGGATTAGTAAGTTGAAATGGCAGTGGGCAGGGCACATATCACGCAGAACAGATGGCCGATGGGGCCGAAAGGTTCTGGAATGGAGACCACGGACTGGCAAGCGCAGCGTAGGACGTCCACCCACAAGATGGACAGACGACCTAAAAGAGACCGCAGGGAAACGCTGGATGCAGGCCGCTTCCAACCGGCCCTTTTGGAGATCGATGGGGGAGGCCTATGTCCAGCAGTGGACGTCCTACGGCTGAAATGATGATGATGATGAAACTGTTCGTTGGTAATTATTCTATGATTGTTAATTTAAATAACTGGATTTGGGATAAATGAATTATTATTATTATTATAAAATAAACCGGCCAATTACAAGTTGGGCTCGCGCACTGAGGGTTCCGTACCACCACAAAATACAATAATTATCAATTTAAAAAAACCGACTTCAAATTAGTAAGATATGGCATTTCGACCCAGTGAAATCATAAAGAGGTCATCCAGGTAAGTAATTACCAGTTATAACTTGGTAATGAACCAAAATTAGACACCAACTCACACTTGGCCATTATTTGTTATACTTTAGAGTGTATACTATAGGTAATCATGCCAAGTTTGAGGCTTGTACGTATTACCGTTTTTACATTAGAGCCAATACAAAAATAGGTTTGTTGTATCAACTCTTTCGTTTTTACTTTGTTGACTTTTTTGTTATTTCTTATTATTACATATTCTGTAAAAATTTCAATTGGCTTTATTACGGTATGAAAGATATTGCCGTTAATAGGTAGGGCAGACAGACAGACAGATAGACATTGTAGGCTTAGTAATAGGGTCCCGTTCTTCCCTTTGGGTACGGAACCCTAAAAACCCTAGGATGATGATAGATAGCAAAATATGGTAACAACGATTACCTAATAGGAAGGTACGTGCTGATTTTGACTAAATTATATTTTTCAAAGTATTTAAGCAAATGGAAAATACGTTAAGTACCACATTTTCCTATTAAAGGTTAAATCATATGTCATTGCTTTTTCTTTGTTTACAACTTTGAAACCACGTGTTTCGCAATAAGCAATTAAAATTATGTCGTAAACAAACAAAATAGACACTTAAATTATAATAATTATTAAAATTTAATAGTAAACAACATTGTACCTGTGGTACATTTGATTTCATATTCGATGAAGACAATGGACATGTGACGATAGTAAATTATCGTTAAACGCGGTTTAAGCTAGCTTTAACCGTGCTCTAACTGTGCCTTAACCACTGGTTAATTGCCTGTGGTGCTCGTAAACTACGTCCAGGAAACTAATGCCCAAACCGCAGGTGGGTCAGGAGAATAGACATTGTATTGTATGGTGGAAATACCTAACGGCTTGAAAATGGAAATCATTTGAGGAAGCGCTTCTGACATACTTTGATAGACAAAAAACGATGGCCTAATCAACCTTATTAGATCATCTACTTACCTAATTATCGAAGCTGGCAACTCAGCGTCCAATTTTCATACGTTTTATTTTTTCCTCTTGAGAGGATATTGGCGTATCACGTCTTGTGCATTTGCCAGTGTCAAGTATTTTAAAATTTCCAAGTTTTATTGGATATCGTCAAACAAGTCATAGTCACACTCAAGTCAAGCAAAGTAAGTCACGGTCAAGTCAAACTCATGGCCTAAATTGGTGGAGGCTTTACTAGAAGCTTCTATGGAGTTTTGGAAACAACACGAAAAGACATGTTTCGCTTCGTTATTATTATTATCACTTGCCTACACTCGAGCATGTTCACAAACACTTAATAAATAATAATCCACCATTATCACACATGAACACTCGAAAATACACAAGTTTAGGAAAATAATACAACGAGCCGACATGTTTTTTTTCCACGTTGGCGCCAAAAGTCTATTCTCACAATGTGACCCACGTGACCTACCAAAAATTTTAAAAATATTAATAACTTTTTGCAACACAATCGCATTTTGCTGGGTACGCTGCCAACTGATAGTGGGCTTGAGCATTTGGATTGTCTTTAGACCTTCAACGGTCTATGGGTAGTCTAACTGTATTTGTAGTGTAAGTATTAGCTTGTATTTTGTTTAGTTAATAAAGGCACTTGCGCTTAAAAAAATCGTATTTTGATTCGATTTTATTTACAGAAACGGTTTGCAGGACCGCCATCTACTAAATAAATAAAATCGATAGGTATCATAATCGATGTTAACCTGTCTTGATATCAATCAACGCTCCCGTCTTGATGTGAACCGAGTAATGTCACTTATCGAAACGTAGGCATCGATAATTTATCATATCGAATAGCTTGACGAATATCGATAAATTTCGGGCAGTTGCCTGTCTTTGTTTAACTTTTTTTTTTTTCTAATTATATTCTGAGCATAGTATCTAATCAAAGGTAATTTCAAAATGTCAATAGATCACAGTTTTTTCAATCGAATGACGTCCATTCTATTATTCTTTGATCTTCTGTACTTTTCTATAGTTAGATACCTAAATTTGTACCTGTATTTCTTCTACTTATGGACGTGAATATTTATTGAACAATGGTTCCATAATAAATCTTAGTAAAATTAAAATGGTTAAATCAGTGTATTTGTCAGAAGACATTTCTGTATAATGACTATATATACACAGTATTTCAGAATCAATTTTTCATTATATTTTATAATGACTATTTTTGATGATAGTTAAATTGATGGTTAATATCGAAAGAATAAACGAACTGTGTAAATTGTTGTAGGTACCTGCTGCAACAGAAAAGAAAAAAAAACGTTTAGGGTACCGCCTACAGTTAGTGTTGTCATCTTAATAATTTCTAAATTTCCCGCCGTTTTTTGTGAGAAAATGCGCTTGTTTGAGTAAATAAACTCCACTCGATACTCGACTCTGACTCAACTCGATTTTCTACTAAATATTTTTTAGGGTAACTGGTTTTCACACATTTTGTGCAATGCGATGAAAAGACGCGTGAAAACCCTTGAAAAAGACTGCCAAAATGTGGTTGAAACTATATTCGGCTTTCATCTTACGTAAGTAATTTCCGTAATAAAAAACATCCTTTTTTATTCAAGTCATCTTGTCCTGCGTAAAGAGACACCATAAAGTAAACATTCATATGAAAAATCAATACAGACCCTTTCGATATAGTTCAAATAAAAAACGACTAAAAATCGACAAAAAATCGTTATGCGTCCGATCTGTCAACCTTGATTGTATTTTAATCGAATGACAGGGAACGAATGAATAAATCATAATATCAGATCAACGCGATTGAAAAGTAATATTTAAATGAAGCCTTCTACGAAAATTTTGTTAATATATATTTAAAATCATACTTACATTAAAGATAATGCACAAAGAACACTGTCTTGCTCTTACATGGTATATGCTAGATCCGTTTTTTTTCTTTTTCTAAAAATATATCTTGTTCCTTTGTATTTGGGATGGTTTGCTTAGAAAGTAGGTAATAGGCATCACGAGAACAGTTATAGGTTTTATTTCACCCCGAAAAATGACAATGAAACTGAAATTTACCCTTCATACTCATAGCTGCACTAGAGTTATACTTATAATGATTGATAATGTCATGGAACACACACGAACCGACGGAAAACTAAAACTCAAACCTTGAGCAAGTATTTAAATTCAATATTCAAATTCTGGTAATCTTCTCATAAGGCAGACGCTACCACTGATGTGAGTAATTTTGGTTGTCAATCACAGGTAAAACTACAGGCCACAGCTAGTAAATTAACATTATATCGGCATGTATATAATCAAAGATTATATGCGATATCAATAGCTTCTTATTCTCAGCAAAAACATTGAAATCATTCATATTCCTTTCGTGATAAATTGACGTCTCTCGCATTCCATTTTCAACGACTGCTGCTCAAAAATAAACATGTTAATCCTGCCTCAATACCATTTCATGTTACACCACTTACACAAATCAGATAATCGAAAATAATTGATGATTGGATCCAAAACGTACGACATGAAAGTAAGATCGTGGCTTAAAAATACCAAGAGCGCATTCTCAAAATAATTGATAAATCAATGCAACTCCCAACGAAAGGGGTACTAAATCAAACGAAGTGCCTATCACAACGTTTTGACATACTGAACGCGTACGATATTAAACTGGCCGATAGATGGCGTGATAAGTAGCTGTCAAACTGAGCTGTCATTAGCTTATTAATGACCGTTAGTCGCCATACTGATAGATTAAACTGTTATTTGAATTTTATTGTGGTTTCATCTTTAGGCGAAGCAAAAACCAAGTCCGAGAAGAAATTGTTCGTTACATATCAATTTGAAAGGCTTATTAAAAAGCTGCATTTAAGCATGATTCAAGTAAATCACAAGTGCTAATAAAGAGCATATGCGTTTGGTCTAAGATCAAAGTGGTGATTCTGGAGCACTCTAATTTCTTTTGTTCCCCTTACCTGTATTATCTATCTCGATAATGTGACCGATGATAGGAAAAACTAGGCATTAACCGAAAACAAAATTGCTGAAAGTTTCAGTTTTCTGCCAAAGTCAATCAAAATCGCAAATCTTAGCGGTTAAAATTTAACGGTCTAAGTTATAGATTCCATAGACTTTCTCAAATTTTCACCTGTATTTAATTTATTATGAAACAATTTCTCATCAAGACGGCCTCCCATGAACTTTAATTCAAAATCAGGTTCTTAAAGATTCGCAATGATCTAATTAAAGTTGGCGGCACTGTATGCGTAATATCTTATGTCAGCTGACAGAATACAATGGCACCCACGCTTCGTCTGGCGAATCCACATCCTCATGCAATTTGTGAAATTTGCATCTCCCTGACTAAAAATTACGTTAATTCAATTTGTCTGTTTACAAAAGTTAACATACCAGCCCGACCTAACACTTTCGCTATTATCCATCGTTTTTTCAAAGGCAACACTGTCTTATTTAGCTAAACTTTTCAAACCTTTCCCTATAAGCCTAATTTTATTAAAATCAACTTCACCTTAAATCGACATAGTTTTAGAACTCAAAATGCTTTGGTTTTCATGTCACTTACGACTTTTTTCATAACCGTATGTGACCATTGGACCACACACGGTCGCAAGTCAACATTGGTCCTAAAAACAACAGTATGGCACTTAGTATAGTTCACAGTATCAGGTAAACTAGGAGCTTGGAGGCACACGTCAATGGATTGATATAGGTTCAACTTTTCATTTGATGCAGCTCATGCAGCACTCCGAACTCAGCGTTAGCGGTTATATTCTCTTTGCTCCGAACCTTATGAAATTTTAGTAATGACTGCAGTTGGTTGGTTGGTTGGTTGTTTATCATATAATTATAGTAATGGCTATTTGTTAACTATTTAAATTAATAACATCATATCTTAACTATTGAAATTGTTGCGACAGTTAAATTAATTAATACTTTATTATATATATAATATTTACGGTATTTTTATACCATCTCTTTAGATTTGTATGCCTACAAACTAGGCATGATACAAAGTGACAAATATTTTAACCCACCTATTGTGCATGCTTTTTTAAATGTGTGTATGATTTACTCGTGTTTTGTGCAAATAAATTATCTTTATGTTTATCTTTATCAAGTATAATATATAATGAATCATTTGATAGATTTCACTAAAACTTCTATATATTTAGTAACCTAGTTTCTGAAAAAGAAGCTAAAATTTAATCAAAAATCTTGTTTTGTCAATCATAGTGAACTCGCGAATATCAAAGTGGTAATATTTAAACACTATCAGGCAACATTGCAAAGTCAAACGCAAATAAGAAAGTAGACACAAGCGCAAATAGAAAAATAAGTCCAACCAAGCCAAACTATTCCAGAACCCTGTCATAATAACAGATTCTTAAATTTTCTCAAGTTCGCTAAGGCAAATCACCTTTACTTACAATGACAGAGAACGGTGTTCTAGTTTTAACGTACTAGTTTGTACGTAAACAAGCAAGGTGTGGGCGACAATAGGACCGGTAGCCAGTATAGTAGAGACGACACGACTCCTCGTAACTAAAATGGATTTACATTTTTATTACATCTACAAAGACCCTAAAAAGCTCAAAACAAAGCGGCGAAGCAAGTTTATTTGCATTTATGAATTCGGTTCAGAAATTGTAAGTACCAACGAGTAACTCGGTGGCACTATACTGTGGTTATAATTTGGTTTACTTATCATCATCGACAGTCTTGTTTATCGCATTGCTGGGTACCTCTTTCCTTGGGGGCCTCTTTCTTGTTATGCCATCTGCATCGATTATGTGATTTTTTGAGTGATGGTCTAGCGGAATCTTTTGTGCTTTACAATCTGACGGCACCCGGTTTGATTTTAGGCCATGTATCAATGACTTATTTAGTACCTAAATAAATTATGTGCCGTTTTCGATGCCATCGCTTAAAATCGGTGTATAAAAATATCGTGAGAAACCGGTATGTCCAAGAACCTCAAACATGCACTGGGCCAGCACGGTTAATGAAAATCTTCTCTCTATCTCTCTCTCTGAGAGAAGGCCTATAAGCCAGCATTTAGAACATGATAATGCTGATGATGACCCATTTTGCAGCTGAATGACCAACGCCCTACTTGCCTCGGCCACCAATCTGTCACAATCTTATTTCACCTGTAATGTGTTTATTTTGACTACGCTTAGCAACATGTCATGCGGCATGCCTAACTCCAATTGAGATTCATTACCGTGATTCCGACGCTTCGAACTTTTGATCTTCGACGGATTTTGGTATTACGAACTTCTTGGAGTTTATCAGTTTTTAATTTATTAGGCTTGCGTTTGACCTTTAACTCTCCTGATGTTAAGCGATGATGCACTTTACGATGAAGCACGCTTGTCTAGAAGAAACCGATTCACTCCTGATTTCGTGATTTGAAGGACACCCAGATTGTAACTATATCGGGGAACACCCATTCAGGCTGCGCATTCCACAAACTAAAAGATAATACTAGTTAGATTATGAAAATTCTTACAAAAAAAAATCTTATTGCTAATTCTTTGTAAAGACCACCAAATGCAGTTGAAGCTATAGTCGGAGTTAACGTAAGATATTCCCAGACACTAATAACAAAATTTATATTTTCAGAGCAAGCAATAATAATTGTCATTCATTTTTCAACCCTTAATTTTTCTGCGCTTTAATTTTAGCAAAATTTAGGAAAATTTGGATACGAATTATTATCGACCATGGCTTTTGAAGTTTTGTCATGGAAAATGGCGTAGTTTTCATACATTTTGATCGTACGACGTACAGGAAAGTACGTCCCGAAATTCTTACGTTTCCCGAATAATATAAACATAATTTTCATGGAGTTATAGAACCTGTCCATAAAAGGAATGAAGAAAAGAAACAATCAGATTGTATTACTTGTAAGTACTTACAATTTCTTGAAGTGCCGACAAGCGTAAAGTAATTGGCAGTACCTGGAAGAGAAAAACCGAAGATCGGGCTATGATGACGGTATTTTGCCTTTTAGAAACAAGGGACAGAAACAAATATTTTCTAATACATATTTTCTTAATGCATTTTCTAGAACACTAGTCTGAAGCAGTAATGTACAAGGTTATTGGTAACTCTAGCTAGGTTGCTAGCTAGCAAGATCTCACAGGAACTTCCTTTCATACTTTTCCCTACAAATGATTTGTCTTTTTTTCTTCCATGCAATATGATTATTTTTAAAATACGCGGTTTCAAATGGGAAGGAACATGCAGGCAAGGCCAAACCTTAGGAGCCGACTTTACCACTACAAAATACACAGTAGTTTTTCATATAAACTTTTTTTGTCCAATTCTGTTAAATTTGGAAAAAGTCAAGGAACAAAAGTAGTAAAATGTGATGTAGGGAAGCTGCCTGCTAGAGATTATTAGCAAATCAAATCATCTATTTCCTCTATTGATATTATTATAACATTCCTCTCATTATTACCTCCAAATCAACGCTGACTATATATTATTAAAAGGTTCAACATTAGATATGTATAACATAGTCAATAAGCAATAAGTTCGATAGAGTAATGAAAAAATAAAACGTCAAAACAATGCAAATTACCAATAACCCTGTAAGTCTCATAAGTCCTTATTGTTACTGAAAGTGTTGAACTGGCAGTAAACGACGCGGGCGCATGGTAATACTGCGCGACAGGAAGGGGCGGGCCGGGCGCACATTAGCGACTGTTCCTCGAACAGCTATCGCGGGTTTTGGACGATCATTGGGATATTTATAACGTGTGACATAGTCTTTAACCCTTTATAAAGGACGGTTATTGTGATGTCCTTCAATAAAGCTCAAATATATTGAGAGTTTGTCATTGACAGTAGGATCTGTGCCTATGAATTTCTGGATATGCTTCTATTGAAATCTATTTATAATCAAAAAAGCTTACCTACCTCACATCATCAACCACTAAACTTCCATTGCTGAACAAAGGCCGCCTCTTACTACACCTAGTTTGGGCATTAGTGAGATATACGAGTGGAAATGTACCAATTACTGAATAAAATAATTTTGATATTTAAAGTACGTTCACCGTGTACTAACAGGACGCTGCTGCCAATCCTCCGGTGGTTTTGGTCGCAGTTTTAGGACATACCCGGGTCCTACGTACTAATTGTATATTTCATAGCATATTAATCCATAAATATTTATCATTGATAGTAAAATCTTATAGTCAACAGTTTTAGGATAAGTGATTTTATTGAAATTGGTCTATTTCCGTTAAAATCAAGAATGGAATTTACTTACCAAATTCAATTGTATATTTTATATCATTTTCATCCATGATATTTTTGTGTAGTCTATATAAATTGCTAGAATCATGATAGTTAGTGTTTTTCTGTGTAAAGTACCTTCGTCGAATGTTAAGATTGTTTTATACTGGGCAGATGCTACTTCTTTGGAGGTCGTAAAGGACCATCCTCTACGAGTACCTCTTTAAAATTGATCAACAAGCTACTGTGTTACTAACCTCTTGTGGGTGGTATTATATGTGGTATTAATGTGGTGGAAGTATTTAACTTTTATTAATAAAAAATTCTAAAGAAAGAAAAATCTGCAGATGTTGGTTAAGGAATCTCAATTCTGAAATTGTTTCTAGTTTTAAAACTTGGCAAGACGCATATGAAACAATTTGTAGGAATGTTTTCGCCAGTTTAAACTCTACTTAAGTTTTGAACTTTTTACTTATTATGTTCATATTTATTATCATTTGATTAATAAAATTACGATAGATTATTTATATCCATGGATTATAGATCGTTGCTTGTATTTTTATTGCATTTATGTACCTAAACAATAACAAGATCCTCAATGATTGTGTACCTACCTGTAATCTATATAATTATATATAAAAGACGATGTGTGTATGTATGTATGTTCCATAAGGACATCGAAACAGCTGGACTGATTTTGATGAAATTTTCAGGCAATCTTTAAATTAGCTCAGCTAGTGATCCTGTGAAGTTTGGCAGCGATCGGATCAACGTGTTTTTTTTTGTGTTTTCCCATATATATATATATATATATAGTCTTTGGTATTTTCCCTACAAAAAACAGACTTGAAGTCTATCATCATCAGCCTATTTGATGTTCATCCACTGCCTTGATATTGACACACATACTAGGTAAAGCTACTACGTAGCCCGAAGAAATTGGATTTTGGGTACTACCCACGTTAGGTAGTAGATCTGTGACCCACGTACTACCAAAATCACAGATCTGTGACCAAAATCACAGACCAAAATGAAATTTCTTTGACGTAGCTTTTGATTTGACATAAGTTACATGATAGAAAAAAAAGTCATATAAATCAAAGGAGGTTGCTGTTGCTACCAAGGAAGATGAAGGAGTATTTTGATAAGTTGGTTTTGAAATTGTTTAACTTTTTCTTACATTGTTGTGATTATTAATAGTTAATTATGTTAGAAGGTTAAGATCTCAATTGTTTGACATGAACAAAACTGTGGTTACTAGCCTTAACGAATACCATCCTTGTACACAGTGCACTACAAAAAAAAACTATTTTGTTAGCTCATTCAAACTGAACCATATATAAGCTACGTAGAAAGAAAGTAAACAGCCCACTATAAGTCGAGTGAATCAACAGACTACTGTTTCGTCACATGTAATAATATGACAGTGTCCAATAGAGAAGAGGGCAAACACGGGCTACCCATACCTATGGATCATTCGATATGGGAGGGCGATTTGGGAGGCCTTGCACAAGGGCCACTTTTGAATTTCGTAACTAAATAGAATTGTATGAAACAAGCTACACTTTTTCTAAGTTTACATTACACATACAACCTCATTTTGGATAGTTGTTAATACCGTATCAAAAAACTGTATCCTACGTATTTTATTTAGATCAAAAAAAAAATTGTTATTAGTGGGCGAAGTAGATACAAATATTTACGAGAATAAAAACGTATTAAATCCCATACAAATTTAAATCTTAATATTTCTATGGAATTCGATATGTACGTATTTTACGCATGTGAATAATGGTATTTAGCCCGCTGGTCCCGACTTTTTTTAACTCAAATTAATAACGTAGACAAGAAATCATATCAGCAAGAAGGTTGGCAAGATTTGGCGGGAAAACATATCAGCAAGAAGGTTGGCAATATGTTAAGCCAAGAAACCATAATGGCTCAAGGACCTTATATATACCCTAAAGGGAACAACTGTCTCTTTAGGGTATATATATAAGATCTTTGGGAACAACGTCCTTGTAACTAGCTAGACAATATTGACGGAAATATATAGGAAATGAAGGCATGATTATGTCAAGCATTAGATGGGTAAATAACAAGTTTTTATTATGGTGATAATTAAAGGAAGATCATGCTAAGATATGCAATGACAAAGATATTTACACTCAGAGCTAATTGAGATTATGAAGAAAATCATTCCATTGAATATCATTTCCATAGTTATATAACTCTTATATTTAAGTGATGTCAGCAAGTCCCTTTATACAAAAAAAGGTCCCGTAGACCGTCAGATCTGAGAGACCACCAGTGTTACAAAAGGAAATCAAATTATTACTGATTTAAGGGTTGAATGAAGGTGATTCCAGGCTAATATTTATTATACAGTTTTGTTGTGCAAAATGATACAATTCTGTACCACTATGAAACGGCTTAACATAACGGTAAATTTTCACATAATTTGACCTGGTTAAACTGGTGGAAAAGTATCCTTTGTACTGTTAGCCTAATATTTTCACTTAATTAAGGATATACCGTTAGTTGCAAATCATTAAAAAAAAAACTCAAAATATTGCAACTTTTTTTTTTTCTTTGATCGTTGAAAAAGACAAAACACGGCGTTTCTATTCCTAGTAAGTCTGTGATTCCAAGACTACTTCTCGTTTATTAGTAAGGAGGTTAAAGTCCATGCATAGAAATCTATTTTGAAGGTAGGTACTGTTGAACAATCAAAACGTGGTCGCAGAGAATATGACGGATCGAATAATGACTTATTATTATTATATTGTATGTTATTGGCTATTCGATCATAATGTATGTTAATTACATGTGTCTTGTCTTAAGTTGTAGTAGGAATTTACAGCAAACAATCATAATTTAATTATACAAAGTGTCTTTCAATTGTGCACGCACAATTTATTATATAGTTAATAATCGCAAAACAGTAGCAATTTTAATTCTGCTAAATAACTTTTCCTAATTAAATTAGCATTTTACTCTAAAATAACAGTTCTAAACCAGAGTCATGTCACGGGCCTTTGGGTGATTTAAATACTTGGACAAGCCTGCACTCAGTTTCGAAATTACTTTTAATGAAACAAAAACTATTTTGCGGAAGAACTCAAACCGAAACCAATCCAATTTAGGTATGATTAATTTTCCACCTGTCACTCACGAGTGTTGCCATACACCTAGCACTATTATCCACAATAGTATTAGAAACGTTAAGCTAATTACAACTAAATGACGCAGATACATAGCTGAATTACATATTATAATAGTCATTACAAACAAGTAACGTATTCGAACATTAGAAAACAATTTACCGAAGAAGTAGAAACGCTAGCCAACCTCAAAACATCAGGAGGACAATAAGCGAGACGAGACGCATCACCTCCAACCTCCGATTGAGAAACCCAATTTGAATAACAATCAATAAATTAATGTACAGTCGTAATTTATTCATAAGCGGAGTCTGTGACACACCGGCGCGACGAGCGCTGAATCCAAATGATATTTTATAAGAAAACCTCCTTTTCAACGGCCTATATGGACAATTGTAATACTTTTCTTAACGTATCATCATTATCGGCGGACCACAATGCCTCTTTGAGCGTTGTCGTTAAAGTCGACTAATCTCTTTACACGTAAAAACGGATGGCACCGAATGAGTTTCTCGTGTTGGAATAATTAGTCTGCAATTGAAAGCATGCTTTATTTCAAGAGGCCGGACAAAACGGACATAACACGGTTGGCCAACGGTAAAACACTTTCACGAATGCAATAATTTAACAAAGTATAAGTCCGTAACATGTTTGCTTGTCGCTACTTATTTATATTAGGAAAGAAAATAAATTGTCTATGGGAGCCGTAAATAGCAGGCCGTTAATTACAGACCGTAATCACATTTCGCCAAACGCGTTACGACACACATGTCCCATCCCTTCGCTGTTCTAAATTTAAATATTATTAAGACCGGGAGTTGGAGGCACGCTCCCTGTCTCGATAGAATCGAAAATAAATAATTTATGTTATTTTGTCGTCTCGAGTTTTATAATTGCCGTGCTCATGACGCAACAAAACGTTCAAATACAGTAGCTTAAGCGCGTAATCAAAGAACATTGTAAAAATTGCATGCCTAAGTTGGAAAAGTTAATAGTCGAATTAGGGCGGCATTACATGCGAATAGAGTTGCGCAGACGAAGCATCGAGTTATCGATTTGCGTGTCGTCACGATCGCCGCCAGCGATTCGGGTCTGGAAGATTCACATATTTAGATAATATTTCGCTAGTTAGATTCACAATAATCGACACTAATTGAGAATATGATATTTGGAAATATTTGCCAACAAAAAACAATACCAGAATAATATTTACCTTCACAATACGTTTGTGGTTGACGGAGCATTTGACCCATCGATATAATATTATGAACAAAATAATCAATGAATAATCATCAAACCATTTTTATGATAAAATGGATATTACAGTAATCATTCCTATTTTTATTATTCCCAAATGCGCTTCACCGCCACCTCGCCTGATGTTAAACGATGATGCGGTCAACGTGGAGCATATTCCCTCGTGATTTGAAGCCGCCCATATTGTATCTATCGGGGAACAATTCCACAGACTATGCTCATACACTACAATACAATACGATCTTTCACTTGAATATTGTGTGAGCGATGGTGGCCGAGCGGTAGCATGTGCACTTTACAATCTGACGGCACCCGGCTCGAGCCTCGCCCCGGCACCAATGACTTATTTAGTACCTAAATTAATTACATAATATAAAGTCCAGTTTCGATGCCAATCGCTCAAAAACGGTGAAGGAAAAATCCTGAGGTAACCGGTATGTCCAAGAACCTCTAAAGTTCAAAGACATACGACATTCAATTACATGCACTGGGCCAGTATGTTGGATTAGGGCCCATCTTCTCTCTCTGAGAGAAAGCCTGGGTCCCAACTGTGGGAACGTGATAGACTGAAATCATCATGATAATGACTTATTGTGTTGTACGCTAAACAAGCGATCAGGGATAAAATCGATTTCACAGAACATCATTCCTATCAGCGTAGATTCGAAAATCCTACTTTACATGATTCGATAGATAATTCCCCTCCGGTCAAGTTTGTCAATTTCCAAACTTGTCCATTTCCAAAGTTGTCAACTTCCTAACGAAGATGATACCTATTATTTTTGTTATTTTACCATTCCTTGCTTTTTAATAATTTTGTCATTTTTAGGACTGCGTCAGCTTAATTTGTCATTTATTGCATGAGGTTTCTTGCAAGCACACCATTATAAATTTATTTTAAAACAAAAGGCTGTTAGCTGAGTTAGTAGTCTACTTTTTATCAAACACGATATTTTTACTGTGCCATAATCACAGCTACCACAGGTAACGTTGCGTGTTTAAATCGTGGCTCGAGGGGAAACAGTAGCAAGGATATCGGGTCGAAATTAGCGGCTGTCAGCCACTGCTATGTCAGAACGTCAGGTCGTCCGTCGATTAAACTCGATCATCGGAACCATGGGAATCGATTATTCAAATATAATATTTGTCTCAACACAACTGCCAGTTACAAATTGCAGTTTTTTTTGGATAATCGTTTTAGATTGTTTTAGATCTGCTTTTATCGAACTTATTTTAGCAGATTTACAATGTAATCAAAGCTTCATATTTCAAAACCAAGATAGCACTAATTGCGATTTACGATAACTTTCCCGCCATGCGGTTTCATTTCAAAATGGCGTCGCGCGATTTCACGTCATTAACAGCATTAAGCCTAGTTATCGTACGACCTGCCCGCTGTCCTCTAATTACGAGCTACCGGTGTCTCCCAACACTAACAGAAATAATATCGGGCATTATAAACTGGAAATTTACAGTGCAACCAACTTATATATACAGTTGAATGAGATAGCCACCATAGTTGTATCTGAACAAAACTGACAGCCATCCTTAGACACTTTGATTCTGTCATTTAGCCAACTTTAGAGATAAGTTGGTCGGTCTGTAATTCACTTGATCGACGCTCGTGCTAGTGCAGCGCGAAAGGGGTGTGGAAGCATCGATGTAATTAGTATGAAGTGCTGTGGTGATACCAGGTTTCCTGGTAACAGATACAGAATATAGCTGTGAATCTGTAATCGTTATGTTTGAACTGACATCCTAACTGCAATCACAATTTAAAGCTAATAGTACCTAAATACTCTGTAAAATTATAATATTCCGTTTTAGTAAATGCACAGGTTTTGAGTCATTATTAGTCAATACAAAAAACATTCACGTGATAGCAAAATATCAAATAAATAGCTTCTAACAAGTAAAAATCTACAAAATAGTATAATAATGAAGACACACCTATTTAATTATTTACGGGAAATCGTCGCTGTGAGAAAAAATATAAGACAAATCATCTACATAATATATATTTTTACTATTGTATCGACATCAGAAACATGATATTATTAAGTTTATGATGTTGGATTCCAAGAATCAAGATGGTTTACGTAGAACGGGGTACAACGCGACCAACTTGTCTATATAAGTGACAAAATAAAGGAATTAAAAACTTTCGATGGTTGGCTGTCAGTAGTGTTCAGAAAGCTCGATGGTGGCTCCCATCACTCAATTCTAAAATATAAGTTGGTCGCATAGTGGCATGCAATCGGTGGTGTGAGAAACCGTACGATATATCGTATGGACGTTGATTGACAGACCATTATTGTAGGTTCTTTTATTTTGAATAATTGGAGCAATCAAAGTATAATGGTTGTTTTTTGTTGACAATTGTAGAGCAATTACTTGAGCAATTTCTTGACAAAATATTTTGTTTAGCTTCACTTGGTGTTATTTTATTATCACAAATATATATTAGGTACGCTAAGTACTAAGATAATAAAATGTAATAATGTAACTTTTAAAATCACTTCTCTTCAATTCAATTTTTTTTAAAGGTTCTATACGTAATAAAAAACATATAATGTTAAAACATTATCTATAATGTTATACCTATATACAATATATACATATATAAGAAAACAACAACAAAACCACAAAAGGTTTAACTTACAGTTTTTCAATATGAAAAACCTAAATTCTATATAGCTTAATTCAAAGTTAAGAATTAATTAGCGGATAAGTAGATATTTACTGCGCAACGCTAGCATAAAATATTTACCGTTGCCCGTTATTAATGTTGCCGCAAAAGACCTTCATAAAAAATAACAGTGATTAAACAATTAATCACGTCGATTACGCATGTGTCACATCACTAGTCCCGACCGTTTATAGCGACAGCTACTTGAATGGAAAAAAATCATTATCTCTAAAGCCTTTTGTGAAGACAGCTTGAGCTTTTATGTTGCTTAATTAATTATTTTTAATGCTGTCGCTGCTTTGTCCAACTTAATTGTACGTTGAAAGACTGTATTATAATTTTTGTGATTTTGGCGCTAAATATCTAAATTGATGTACCCAAGACTGGTTTCGGTGTATGCAGTACCTTAGCTCTTGCGATCGCGCTATTCCACAGAAAAGATAAGTAGTTTTTTTTTCTCTTTTGTGCGCTTTTTCCCGCGCGTGAATGTTCTAGGTATTTACCAAGGATGTTTTATACCCTAAAATACTACTTCCATGGTATTTACCGAATTATCAGTCGAGAGCTTTTTAGAGAACCATTAAAAATAGTTCTACCTGACTATATTTTATATTCCTATTAGTGAACGAATTTCATTTCATTTCATTATTACATGGCTAATATAACCGCATTTAGCACAATAAAAATAACTATTAGTAAAAAACTATTATACTACTACTATTACTACTACTACTACTATTACTACTACTACTATTATTTTACTATTAGTAAAATTAGTATTATTACTCAATAATACTACATATTATTCATTCCTCTTCTTCTAATAAATAAAAATCAATTTGCTTTTCGTTAGTCACGCTAAGCCGATTTGAATAATTTCTTTTTGTTTTGTTCACCTCAATACACGAGTGGTTTAATAATAAAATTGGTAAAATTGCCCGGCAAATTCGAGAATATATTTCAATGAAATTTGGACAGGACAACGTTATTATTTAGTTTATTTAATTTAGAGTTTTATTTTTTTATTTCGGTACTTATTGGTTTTTGATATCGGTGTCTGAGGAAATCTCCGGAGCCATCCTTTGACATTACGAAGAAATTAGCGCCAATGCTCTGGCCTAAATCTAGGTTAGCCGTAGTAACTTTAGCGTTGTTTTAGCGTCTGTATTTTCTGTGGCGTAGTAATTATTCATTCAATAAAATTGAAAAACTATTGAAGTTCCGGAAGAATGCCCTGAAAATCTCACAACTCACGGCGTAATGGCGCGTAACTACGTGACTCGGTTACATGTAGGGCCTTACGGCCAACTTACGCGGTCTCAAACTAACGTTGAAACCACGCAGTTCCAGAAAATCACGCGAACGTGAACCCTAACGCGCCTAGATACGGTTTGCTGTCGCGCAACATTTTTTCATCGCCTAAACTGGGTTGCTTAAGGCCCCTGCATCAAAATCAGAATGTTATCATTCTGGCACACTGAAACATTGGCTAAGCGTATTATATTTTATTCGATGCTATAATGTAGGTAGTTTTAAACTATCACGGTTGTATACTAAAGTTATATGATTATTTGCGGGATATTAACCGTGGTAAGGTTGTGGAATGAGCTCCCGATATTTCGGCTCAGTTACATGCACCATGTTCACGGGAAGATATCGAGAGTTCATTCCATAACCTTAGCACAGTAAATGTCCCGTAAATAATCATATAACTTTAGAGAACAACCGTGATAGTTTAAAACAGGGTTGTACGTAACTATGTCCTACCGTGGGTCCTGTAACACCCATGTATGATTTATAAACATTATTAAAACACACTTCATGTCATATGCATTTAATTTTACCATGAGGCTTTTAACAATGTTTACGTTGTCACTATAGGTAGGCACTTAGACGTAGAATCTTATGGCGTAGAATCCTCGTTGATAAGTATGTAACATCATAAAGGAAAGGTTACTATGGTTAGTTATAGTTTTGTATGGTAATTTTACGACAAATCAGTACCTATATAGATACAGATAGTCCGTTGTCCAGTTGGTAGTGAAATGAACGTACCTTCTGAGCTTGGGTTCGATTCCCACCTAGGATTAACATTTATGTGATAAACATTTTGTATGTTTGTTCTATATCTGGTTGTTAATATCTATTTAAGTATGTATTTAAAACTACATATGTATGTATATCAGTCTCTGGCAGCCATATCACAGCCTTTGCTTAGTTTGGGGTCAGATGACCGTGTTAAAAAAACCCTACTTTGATCACCAATATCTGTTGAGATTAATTTAGGAAAACAGATTAAACAACTTAATACCTGGCCAAGAGCGTGTCGAGAGATGCATATGGTAGGGTTCCGTTTTCCGTAGCCATAATGGTCACAATTAAGTATAGTTCAGAAATTGATGGTTACAGATAAAAACGAAAGATCGAAGCTGGGTTTATCGTAATTTCAGAGGTGCATCATACCAACATAACAATCTTTTAATGGTATAGTCAAAAATAAAACTACTTGAGAAAAATTCTTTGTCAAGATAATTTTACGAAAAAGTCAATGATTTTTGAGCTAGAACGTTTTGAATTTATTACAGTATTTTCGCTATAACTCAAAAAGTAATACTTAATCATAAAATATTTGAAATAATTTTGAATGAAGGTTTTTGTAACTTGCAATGCCTATCAGCATGGCAAGTTACAAGTATCTATGTCTAATAAGTTTAGAAATGCAGGGGAGGGACCAACTATTTGCCACTTTGGCGTGCTCATAATTCACAAAATATATAGTGTAAAAACTACAAAATAAAAAGTGCTTCATTTTAAAAGACCTATTCAACGTAACCCACACAGCGAGATAAAAAAAAACATCCCTTTTTCACATGTAAGTACAAATTAGGTATATACGAGAGCCACCACGAAAACGCAAAATTATAGATTAAGTAGATGTAAGAAGGTTCTAAAAAAATCGGACAATCCCACACACTGACAGACGGACAGACAGACAGACAGACAGACAGACGGACGGACAGAACGAATTTATTAGGGTTCCTTGTAGGACTATGGAACACTACCAAATGAGGTCGTGTCTTGTACTTTTTTTAAACTTGCATTCTACAGATAATGCAAAACTGTTATTAACGTCTGTATTGCCATAACATAAAGATCAAATTGCCGAATTATTATATGATTGCAGAGACTAAAAACATACGGTGCAACCAACTTATCTATTGCGTTTCATGCCGAAGCCACAATCGTATTATCAAAAACAAAACTGACAGCCACCCGTGAATTTTTTTAGTTCGATAATTTAGCCAACTCTACAGATAAGTTGGTTGACCTGTACCTAACGTTTTTGTGGGCGGCGTCTTTGTGGTGTTAATGTCAACATGCTTTAATGTCATACCATACCTGTGCATCGGTGTCGGCAAACACGTTACTTACACTAAAAATATTTGTGTGGAAATTACGAAATAATTTAATGGGTTTATTTTTATATGTAATAGCGTTGATAGGTAAATGTTGTCTAAAAACCTTTTATTGACAACACAATTTTCTTATTAAGGCCCTCTTTTCCGACTTTTAGAAATGTTGGTAATTCTAGTTTAAAAGTTATATGATTATTTACGGGATATTTTTTTTTTTTTTTTTTTTTGTATTCTAGTTTAAGTGTCTACTTCCATGGTTAGCTTAAAATTATAAAAAGCGTGTCATATCAAAATTGAATGTTTTATCTAAGAACCCCCAGAGACCGAAACACAATGAAGGACATCTCGTTTGACAGAAGAAAAAAATATGTAAGTAACACTAATTTGCGCTTTTCTCCTTGTTTTTTGAATTCATTCAAATACCTATTTATTAAATTATGTCTGCAATATCTTGATATATAGATTTCTTAATTATGAAGGAAACTGCAAAGATACATATTACATTACAGCGATACTTTACGAAAAATATGAGAATAACCTCAAAAATAAGTAGAATTAGCGTAACGCACGAGTTGCATGACTGTGTGTAAGCGCCATGATTGAATTATGAACGCGACTTTAATACAATAAACCAAGCCTAATGGTTATCTGTAGTAATAAGCGTTGCTTAAAAGTCCCACACCTCGCCTTAAAAACTGTACATACTTTCACCATATTCCTTGCGAACAAGTCAGTAAAGGATGATCATCAAAAATATTGTGTAAGTATATAATGCATGGATTCAAAACATGTTTTTGCACTTGACAATACGTTCCTAGCTAATATACCTAAATGAATAAGTTATTAACACATGATGTGTCTGCTCTTAGTAATTTTAATAATAAAACATTCAACGACAGATTTTACAATGCAAGGAGAAATCTGACATCATATTGAGGAAAAACGTCAAAACCATTTGCATCCATTCTATTTACATCGTTTGCAAAACAAGAAATCTTTTTATTGAGCGTGGCCAATGACGGCCATAGATCAGGGTTGCCAATGTTTTTAAATATTAACTCACTCTCGGGAACCATATCGATTTTTTTGTGACTTTTGATACACAATCATTTCACACATTCAGTCGTAATGGTCAAAGCAATGGTCAAAGCCAAAAAACAGGCTGTCAAAACTATAATAATGTAAAGTAATATACTGAATTACCTTATAATAATAAATAATATCAGCTTTAAGCTATAAATAGGATTAGGATGATTGAAATAAAATAAATAAATATTCGGGACATTTTTCGGGATTATTTAAATAATACATATGTTATTTATTATGTAACTTATTGCCAAAACTATTATAAAAATAATTAGAGTTTTATGATCAACTCCGGACACAAGTTTCTGCTATTGCGTCCTGGTGCTGGTCGTTCCGCCTGTTTCGCCCACGTGGTCTAATAAGTGGCAACACTGACTTAGACTTATAAACGTCATTGGTCAATCGGAGTATTGTAAAATCGTCAAACGTGGCTACCGAGTCCGACATTTGAATGGGGCACATAAAATATTTACTCAGATTTTGTAGAGGTCGACTGGCGGAACAGAACATTGTGATGCGTACAAGTATTTGTGAAACGATCAGATGCATTGTGGTTACATTTCATTGTAAAATACCAAACTGATGCGTTCCTGTTCTTGAGTAATGTAATCTTCTACAGACTTGGATAGATATTTTTTGCGTGGCAACACTATTCGGGAAATTGGAATGACAGCTGTAGTGTTTTTTGGCACCAACGTGAAAAAACCATGTCGCTTCATGTATAATCTAATTGTGTTTTTCGAGTGTCAATCTGGAATAATGGTGAATTATCAACCATAGTGATCGAAACCGTCCACGTGTGTGGATAATATTCCTAATGCCTAGTCTTTTCTTGTTTCCAAACTTTCAGGAAAGCAGCTTGGAAAGTTTTCACCACTATTATGGCGTGACTTGGTCTTGACCATGATTTTATTTGCCACAGTTTTTCTTTTTTTTTCTTTGTAGATAACTACTAAGACTAAGAAATTATGTATTACTTTACACTGTGTCTATATCAATCAGTAAGATTTGTGGAGCCAAAAAAATAAAATATGCCTGCACAAAAGAAAAACTTTTACCATCTAGACTAACCCCCTAATCAGAACAACGAAGTAAGCCAACCACCAGTTAACCCAGCTGTAAGGGTGATCAAATGTGATACCTAAAATTTGATGTTTTTCATTGTAAAAGCGACAGTAACTCGACAGTGCCACTCAACTCAAGTCTTCAGAAATGTTGAACGCACTGTAGCTATGCACATTATGAAAATAAGTTAGGTACTTCATATACTTAGACAGTTACAAAAATAGTAATTTTGATAAAACTCATGCAGCAAAATAGTAAGTCTTTCAGTTTAATTGTTTTACTAATTATTTACATTCAAAGGGCATTATACATTAAAGGCTATTACGACAAAGAGCTGGTAACTCATACAAAATTAAAGAAAGGATAATTTATTCCGAGGAAAAATACACCTGCCCAGGGTCTGCATCACGTTTATTTCCTTCGGCGTTTTACTACGCCAAAATGACTACCTTAAATTGATCCCTGAAAACGTTTTATTTTTCCTCTTTTCTTCAGCAAGGGTAGGTCTACGTTTGTGGTGGTTGGTTAACACACGTTTTAGTGCTAGTAAATAATTATACCACCTAATTTGATGAGAGGAAACATGGTTTAGTGTACGGTTTATGTGTGCCAGCCTCGATAGAATGACGGAAAATGTTTCGCAATCAACAAAAACAAGGGGGAGTAGATTAAAACGAAATAAAACGTACCTTTTGGTAGCGCATTGTTCCTTTGTTAGCTAGAAAAGAAAATATAGGTGAGTACTTACCTAACCTAACCTAACTATAATTACAGCAGACAACCTTTTTCAGATTAAAAAAACATACAAGTGCAAGATTTTTAAAAATTAAAAATTAACTCTTTATAAAAAAAAAAACATTTTCAAACCTATTGTAACCACAGAAGAGAAAATTTTTTCGTTTAAAATAGAAAGGCTGTCAAGGCATTTTTGCAAGAAATCCGTTGTAGCCAGTTGCACACATGTAAACGAAACGTCATAATATAACTACATAGAAAGGAATGCAATAATTCGTCAAGATTATTATTAATCCAAAAGGCTATGAACGCCATTTTGTTAAAGTTTAAAACTGACCTTCTCGTGGTGCAATACGGTTCAGTTCCCTGTGCATTTTGCGCAATTATTTCGGTAAATGCTGCTATTCCAAAAAAACTGCACGATTCTTGTGCAGTTCAAAAAACTAGTACGAGTTCAACAGTCCTTAACGTAAATTTATTTACGACATAGTTAAAATAGTTCCAAATTAAACTGCACGATAAGCACGAGGGTTAAAATAATTTCGCTAAGAGTTTTTCATCGATTTTCCTTTTTTTATTTAACAAAACTAGTGTATTAACGCATGTGCTTGTGTAATAATATTGAATTATTATCTGTTAAATAAGATTAAGGCAAATTCGTAGGTTTGCGTGAGTGTAGGCAAACAATGGGAAGTTGCAAATGTGATTTTTTTGTTTTGCCCCAGAACTCCATAGAAACTTGATTAAAAAGTTTCCATAACCTTACTAGGTCATGATTTGATCATGATATTGACATAGGCTATGTTTAGAGTTCGTTTTATGTGACTTTAAATGGGTAGAAACATAAATATATTACTTGATACGGTTAAATGCTATTTTCGTGAGTAGCCATTAAAAAAAAAAACCTCATCCTAAAATTTAGAATGTGGTATCACAGCTAGTGATGGGAAAGTTTTGTGTGCAGTTTTAATTTTATCGATAAACTTAATAGGCATGATGACTAATATTTTTTTATTACCTCATAAAAAAGCTGATCATAAATAGAGCACATCAGCGAAAACAAAATAAAAATTAGTTCAAAAATAAATAAACAAATAAATAAATTAGTTAAAATAAATTAGTCACTGACTCGCATTTGATCATTATTTATAATTTTTTGTTATACTTTAGGTAGAGTGTGTCTGTGTACTATATTCATGCCAATTATTACGCTTGTACGTATTATCGTTACACTACATTACATATACATTAGATCTAATACAAAAATACGTTAAAATACGTTTGCTGTATGGGGACGCCTCTTTCGTTTTAACTTTTTGACTTTTTAGGGTTTCGTACCCAAAGGGTAAAAACGGAACCCTATTACTAAGCCTACGAGTCTAAGTCTACTAACTTACTAAGTCTGTCCGTCTGTCTATACCATTAAATATTATGGAATCGTGGGTGTGACTTATTTAAAAACGTGGAGTTTTAGTACAGTTGTATGATTATTAACGACTTATTTACCGTGATTATGTTGTGGATATGGAGTTCCTAATGTTTCGGCACAGGAAATGACTCAAAAACGTTATAAATAATGTGTAAATATTCCGTAATCATACAACTAAATAGTGAACAACCGGGATATTATAAAAAGTGGAGTTTAAAGTTTCGGGATCGCAATTGAAGCTGGCTAGGTTTTTTATTGAATAAAATAATCAATAATGAATATCAAAGTTAGTTGATTGAATCAGGCGTCACTTTACGGAAGTCTAAAATGTGCATCACAAATATCTATAGAGAAAAATAATTTAGAACTTTATAACTTCCTTTAGTTTGCGTTTTCTTGGAGTCGAAGAATTTGAACAGGCAGGTGAAGCTATTTTAAGCCTCTTTGGAGATTCAAATGAAATTGTCTGAGAGTAGTATGAAGACGTTGGTGTTGGTGATATGATTTAATTTTTAACCACTGAATGTAAATAAATAATTTATTTTTGTGATATTGCTAATGGCTTCAAGTATCTTTTATTTGTCGTGATACATATATGTCCAAAAAAATTTTTGAACAAATTGTGCTTGTTTAGTAGGAATCCAATCACGTCTTCCCGTTGCATCAATCCATTTTTGCCTAGTAGACGGATTGCCTGGAAAACTGTAATAAATTCAATGTCTATTTATACAATAGAAAATTACGGGAAATGTAATAGTGCTAATAGACGAGACGGACTTGGTCCATACGTCTGTTAGTACTATAAGAAAAATCTAAATGTATCGATATCGATAAAATAATGGTAACCACTATTATTGTCAACGGCTTGTCAACAGCTTTGTAATTAAAACACGGTGAAATAATAAAATTATAAACAATTTAGACATACCAGTGATAGGATATGCTTCCTTTTTTTTAAATAAAATCTTTGCTAGCTAGGCGACACGTAATTACAGCGCAAGAAGGCATTGTGGAATAAATTCGATGGAGCAGCTACGCGTTCAAAATCAGTTAGCAATTGTGATACGGAGTTCAACGCGTTGACGTAAATAAGAATGTTCACTCGTATGCCTGGTAACAGATGTTCCTTCTCTTTTCCGTTCTATCTACTTCTCTTTTCTGTGATTGTAACATATCCTAAATTGATGACCATTCTTTTTATTGAGTTTTGGCTTCGCGTGATTGACACATTTGCCATGTAAATAAAAGTCGTTTAGAGTATTTTACGCGATAATTAGTTTCCTTTTCTCATAAAGTAAGTAAAATAAAAGTATCAAAATTAAAAGCAGTGCAGATTTTGTGGTGCTCTTAGAATGAAGATATATAACACTTCAATATTATAACCGACGCCATTATTAAAACCAAAGAAATTGGATCACTTTGATCAAGGGCGGATCCAGCTTTGGTGCCAGGGGGTCACATAGTCGTGGTCAAGTCACAAAAAGTTATAATTTAATATTTATACTAATTAATGGTCCACCTAGGTCCTGGACCCAGCCCAGGGGGGGTCATGACCCCCATGACCCCCCCTGGATTCGCCCTTGACTTTGAAACATTATTTTCTATGAGTGTATGATTTTTACGAGTCATCTGTTAAGATTTATTTTGGTCGAAGGTTAAGATGGTACGTTTCATTAATGGCGGGAAATTCAAATTTTAAACAGCATTCTTGTCCTTGTAGCTAAGCCGGGTAATTATTGTAAATGATCATGATGATTGCGCAAATTAATTATTATTCATTAAAAAAAACATTTAAAGCTATTTATTTCATATTATTTAAGTTTTCTAATAGTATAGGTGCAGCTGCAGGACAACCCAAAAGAAATTAATCCAAGATATCACAATCACAAGTGAAAGTGTCGTCGACTTACAGGAGTCGAGTTTCTTTAAATCAGAGGGGGAGCTTCTTGGCTCGGGTTACGATGAGAAGCTTTGATGTGATTAGATTTAAACTTGAAACAAATATAGAAGACTGTCCGGTAAAGCGGTCGACACGATATTAATAAGCGAATTAAGCATTCGTTGACTGACTGATTTCCTCATGATTTGTTTATTTTAATGGTTCTAGAACTTAGTACGGTGTCTGAAGGTAATGTGCAAGGAATGTTGTTGTTAGACATCACAGACGACGAAGGTTTTGTTTGCGAACTTTTTCAAATTTTGTTCGAACTTTTTAGTGGTCTTTACGTGTATTTAATTTTAAAGTTATATGATTATTTACGGGATATTTACCGTGGTAAAGACTAAGAAAGAGGGTAGATCGTTATTTCTGCACCTAACTTTTTAACTGTTCTGGAGAACAGTTAAAAAGTTAACAGTTAACCACCCGCATTCTTCGGTCTTCCCGTGAACATGGTGCATGTTACTGCGCCGAAATATCGGGAGCTCTTTCCACAACCTTACCACGGTAAATATCCCGTAAATAATCATATAACTTTAGTGAACAACCGTGATAGTTTAAAACAGTATTTAATTTTAATCTGAAATGATGAATTATGACCACAGAAGAGAGATTTTTTTTTACTTCTCTTTTCTGTGATTATGACCTAGTTCCATTCATGTGTAAATCAATAGGCGTTGACAATAAATATGCATAGATGACGTCATCATCGCGAACCCACGCAATGATGAAAAGGTATGTTGCTTGAATCTAGCAAATCTCAGATAAGCATCGAGATACAATTTCTATAGTCACAATCTCACAGTCAAAAAACGTCCGAGCGTCATTGTACACATTGTATCAATTATATACTTCACAATGCAACATTTACTTCAATTTAGACGTTATGTCGCTTGCATAGTGTTCAACGTTAGTTGTACGCTATGTCATCGTACCTCTGGCATCGCGCGGCGTTGTAGTCAGATCGCGGCTACCTTATAACCAAAAAGTCTGCGCAATTCGTAGCGTGCGCCGAGTTGGTTCAGTAATTTTTTGGCACGATTGTGACTATTATGTATTGTATCTCGATGCAGATAAGCTACAAATATGGCTGGAAACTTCACCTTGCAAATCGCCTTACTAATGACTGTGATATTGTGTAGATCTTATAGTATAAACAAAGAAACTAATGCTCGCTATCCGTGGGCGGGAGATTGATGCGAGAAAAGAATGCAGACCATGCCTAGGTTCGCTTCGGGCATAACATAATGCTGATATCTTATTAATTGCAATTTCATGGACAACGTATTCAGGAGAAACTTTATGTGTGATTATTTTGTGTTATGTGTATATATCAATTCAGTTAATTAAACACTCCAAAGTTATTTAAATCTTATAACTGTATAATAATATTTAATTTAGATTGCAACAAACAAACAAGATGAAGTATATTTTTTTCTTTATTTTCACCTTTTTTTAGCGTGGATAAGTCCGCGTTTGAGCGCCAACTCGCCTGTTGGTAAGCGACGATGTGGTCGAAGATGAAGCACGCAGACTTAGAACCTATTCACTCTGGCCTTGAAAACGCCCAGATTATATCTCTCAGGAAACAAGGAAGCGGGCAAGTTTGTTTCAATCCTTGGCCGTACGGATTAGAAACGTTTGGTGCGTATCCAAGGAAAATCCACAATGAATCAAAAAATCCAAATATCTATTCTTTTTCAAATTCTGTCTGTTTAGGCATAACGCTTACTGTCATTTAGGTAGTGGAATTTGGCAGCATAAGTCTGAGGATTCTTACCATACAGTCTGCATTCCTTGATAAATATTCTGAAAAACATATTTTTATCTTCGACCAAAACAAAATTAATGGACGGGCCCAGAAGAAGCGCATTTTTGAAGATTACAATATGAGCGCCGGCTCTCACTTCGTTTCATTCGGTTTCTAGCCGTAGGAAGTGCAACACGCGGCTATTGTTACTTGATAACGAAACATGTAACAATATGACAAAATTATGCCTTCGTGTGCTTTCCCGAAGTGTAATTACACATTAAAAAACCGCTAACAATGTTTTGTAACAAATTTACTGTACATGGTAATACTTATAGGTGTTGAAGTATACGTCCAACGGTTTTGCCTCGTTTTTGCTGAGCAAGTTCAATGGTTATGGCCCGTCCATTCATTTTTTATTTGGTCAAAGATTTTTGTTTCAATAATTTCCATGCAACGCGGCGTCAGACAGTCCTTTAATTAAGGCCAGCCGTGCACCGATCGCAATATCGGAACGCGATTATAATCGTACGTCTTCGCGAAGACTTAGCAGTGCGCCCGTGATACGCGGTGTCGCCTTACATAACCGCGCTTATTGTGGGGCATTTAGTTTATTTGTTTAGACTGGACATGTTTTATTAATTAAAAAGTAGTTATTGTCATTAACTTCTTAATTTTTTTGTCATCTTATCCGTAGGGACTCTGCTCTCTTTTGATTGTGTATGATGGTTGCTTTGAAAAGCGGGGCTGGCATAGCCGCAAAGCGACTAAAGCCCCAAACAAAAATTAGATTTAAAAAAAAGTGGATATTCAAGTGGACAGTAGATGTTAGAACAAGATTTAGTAAGCCGAACGACTGAGACCTGCTTTCACAGACATTAGGTACGTATTATTTTCACTATGCTTATTAAAATTTACTATACATTTATGCTTATTGAATTATTTCCGAGTAATTTCATGCGGTTCTCCAAAAGGGCTGTTAATAGTCTTTAAAGGTCAGCGACGTATCTGTGATGCCTGTGGCGACGGTGACCGCTTACCATCAGGTTATGCGTTAGCTTGTTTGCCAACTAGGTATGGCATAAAATATATTTAGAAACCATATATTTTATTTTATGATTCATGAAATAAGTCACGTACTCAAAGCTGTTAAATCAACCGATTATTCACAATCTCCTATTGTTCGTGAAAACTACTTATTTTATTATTTCTCAGTAATCGATGACTGTTATTTACTTTGATACACACAATGTAAATAAACCCAATAATATTAATTTCCATATATACATATATATGAATCATTCCACAGACCTATATCAGGATAGACACCGGTTCATCTACTTTACATGTCTATAGATCCAACTTAAGACAGTTGGGTCTATGCTCCAACTAGTCTTGGTAGTATCACGTCGGAACACAATACAACACGATTTTTTTTTTACCTGCGAGAAAAGGGCTGATAATCTTCAAACAGCTGAACAGATTTTCTTGAATCAAAGATAAGAACACTTTCGATCAAATCGCCTTTAAACAAAAATTACTAAATCATAATTGGTTCAGCCGTTTTGGAGCTATGATGCCACAGACAGAAACACATATATAACACCCCTGTTTTGCGTCAGGGGTAAAAAATATGAAATTGCGCCATAGTAAACTGTAAAAACTATTCCAAAGCAGTTGGCCGTGCGAATAAAGTTATAGTTACTACTGCAAAAATCTGGTGCGCTGCGCTTTTTATACAACTAGACGTGTGCTCGCGGCATCTTTCCCGACAAAAGTCCATGAATCATACTAAATAGATAGTAACATGTTAATCAAATAACTATTGGTTTGTACAAGTTTTTTGAGTGTACCTAGATCCGCCGTTTATTCTATTTTGACTAGATACGCCATGTGCTTTGATAACATACAGCAGGCCAAGCATGGGTAGGGTTATCAGAATTAAAAAAAACCGGACAAGTACGAGTAAGACTCGTGCTCTGAGGGTTCCGTTGGACAGAAACATCAGAGCGCGAGTCCAAAAAAAAACTAAAGTTGAATTATTGAAAGACAAACTTAACTTTGTAGTTGACTATAAGGTTCTTCTATACATTCCAACTACAAAATTTAAGTTTGTAATAGCAAAATTATTATTTTTAAATGATATAACTTCAAATTTGTAACTTTCAGACTTATTCCTATATATGTGCTATGAGATCTTGCCTTTTGCCAAATTTCATGATTCTAGGTCAACGGAAAGTACCCTATAGGTTTTGATTTCCCTGTGAAATCGCAAAATATACGACATAAACGTTCATATCTTTTGAATGCGTTGACTTACAACTTTTATTTTTTTACAGCTGAAAGAAAACGTAGACCCAAGTATTTAGTATAAATTTCAATTTGATACCTTTATGCGTTCTTGAGAAAAAGGGTCTTGACAGACGGACAGACAGACAGACAGACGGACAGACAGACGGACAACGAAGTGATCCTATAAGGGTTCCGTTTTTTCCTTTTGAGGTACGGAACCCTAAAAAGAAGAAATCTTTAGGGATAAGGATAGAAAAAAACATTGAAATAAGGTACCTAGTAGGTATAACACATAGATTCAGTTTGCTTTCTCCCTCTACGGTATAACGTGTCTTTATGCATGTGACCGGTGACCCGCATGGCGTTTCCGTCTTTTGTCAGCCGTTGACAACCACACAGCTGGTGGCTGACCAAATCAATCTACTTAATCGTAATCGGCCTTTTAACAGTCCACTGCTGGACTTTTAGCCTACCCCCGAAAGGGTGATTGGACCATATCCACCACGCTGGCCCAGTGCGGGTTGGTGGATTCACATACGTCATTGAATTCCTTCTCCGTACGTATGCAAGTTTCCTCGCGATGTTTTCCTTCACCGAAAAGCCAGTGGTATGAAAATCCGTACATAAGCTCCAAAGAGCTCATTGGTACGGGCCCGGGGTTTGAACCCGCGACCTCACGCTTTCAAGTCTAGCGGTCTCCCAAATAGGCTACCACTGTTACTTATACGGGGTGTAACAAAAATATGGTAATGCTCCATGGTAATGCCGCCAGCATGCTGGGTACGCTGCCAGTGACAGTGATGCGGATTGTCTTTAGACCTTCAACGGTCTATGTGCAGTCTAACTGTATTTGTAGTGTTAGTATTAGCTTGTATTTTGTTTAGTTAATAAAGGCACTTGTTCGGTTGAGGAAAAAACAAAAAAAAAAGAGCTGATCTACTTACTTATCAAAATAACCAACTTGTAGAAGACAAGTTTGCTGAATTCGAGACGCTTAATAAAATTTTGTCCTTATATAAAATAGATCACATAAGAGTAAACACTTTCTTTTTTTTCGAAATTTCAAATCGCAGGCTTTTATCTAGACTTCACATTAAAGTGCGACTATTTGTAATGGAAAATATCGTGGTTTTCACACATTTTGCTTGAAAAAGACCGCCGTTTCTGATTGAAACTATAGTCTGGGTAACCGGCTTAAGTTACGCGAGTAACTTACCTAATAATTCCCGCATAATACCTATAAACAATATTGTATAATATTGGCGCCAAAAGTTAAAAAAGGTAGATATACTTTTCAAGTGTTGCCAGGAAAAAAATTGTGAAAATCATATGTACGCTGATTTGTCATCTTAAGTCGTGAATGTAATTATGCAAATCGAAAGCTTAGAAAGTATCCTATTAGAAACAAACTACACACAAGCTAAAGCAAATAGATCACAGTGAGCGTGCCGCTGATTTGAATAAATCTAGCATTGAGGCTTGATGGCTCTTTCGTACTGACATTTCATTATTATGAATAATAACGGTTCAAACCGTAGAATGATTCAAACCAATTTTATGTTCGTTGCTTTGATGATGATGATGATGATGATGAACTAAAAACGTGTAGTCTATTGAAACATTATTAGATATACTTGTATCACAATGTAGTACTTAGTCAACGATCTAATACGCAGTATAGTATGAAATCTTTGGTTGTAGTATTAATCGTATTACTTAACTTTTTTTGTTTTTATTAAAAGGGGTTAGTCACCTACTCAATTCAATGGTTGTCTAGAAGAGATCGCTTTTAGCGATAAGGCCGCCGCCTGTGGCACTAGATTGTAAGGGTTTTCTATCTGTTTGTAATTTTTATTTCAAGTGTACACAATAAAGAGTTTCTATCTATCAATTTTGACTGCAATATGTTTAAGTACTACAAGAAGCCAAAAGTTTCCACAGACTACAAAATATATCAAGGGAGGTGAAACGCTTGTAGTGATTTGCTTTTAACAATCTATAGTAAGTTTATTGATAACCAACTCGTTAAAGATAACACTTGCCTATATACAAGTAGCCTTATATTCGTTACCTCTTTTAAAATAACTTATTTTTCTCACTTGCCAGTGTGTCTATTTTGCTGGTTTATTTTCGTATTATTTACCGCATACTAAATCAATTGAAAATAACCGTTAACCAACATGACAAACCTAATAAACAGTATTAATAAGAATGCGATATTAACGAATAGAGAAGGTATGACGGAATAAATGATCACTACGAATATGCGGGTGCCCGCTCTATTATCAACGCCGTTGTGGCCAAGAAACGTCTTATAAAACCTTCATTCATTGCTAATTTGATCTTTAACATTTATGACTGAAAGTTTCGTTTTGCATGTTGTAAATATTTTAAATGTCCAGTTTTTAAGAGTTGCTAGCAAAATTGTATTTACAGCTTGATAGAAAAATATCGGGTCTGATAGAATTACTTGTAAATTCTACGGGTTCGTTTCTTTGAAACAATTACCTATTTTATTGCATTGTTTACTACTTCGATATTATTAAACTATGTCGTTTTATTAAATGAAGTGATATAATCATAAAATGGATTATTTGCAATACTTTTAAAAGTTCAGTGGCAGCACTTCATAATTTATGTGAGGTTTACATACTTTTAGGCAACGCCTATTACTACAAATGACCATAAGTCTTAACTTATTGTATTAAAGTCGCATTTAGCGGAGCAAAACCATGGCGCTTACACAATCGTGAATTTCACTACTTCTACTTTTTAAATTTTTGCTATTATTTTTTTATATATATAAAAATTTATGTAAAATGTACCTTTGCGGTTTCCTCCTTAATTATAAAATCTGTATAGTAAGATATCGTTGACATCGTTTTTTAAATAGGTATTTAAATGACTCCAAAAAACAGAAAGAAAAGCTCAAATTAGTGTTACTTTCATATATTTTTTCTATCGAGCGACTATCGTTCATTCTATCGTTATCGTATTTCGGTCTCTATAGGGTTGCTTAGATAAAATATAAAATTTTGAAATGTTACCATTTTATAATTTGAGGCTAACCGTGGAAGTAGAAACACTTAAACTAGAATGACCAAAATTACTAAAAGTCGGAGAAGAGGGCCTTAAGATTTCACAGCTTGACATGTTTCAAAGGAATCATTTAAATTGGCTATCCCGTAATCCGTCAGAGTTTAAATAATAGCATAGAAGAATAATATATATTTACAACCAAGGAAACAAATAACCAAGGTCAGTACTAAACTATTAAACTTTTTTCGAAAAAAACCTCATAATTATTAAAATCGAATTGCTCCCAGTACCCTTAGTCCCAGATTTGATAGTTTTAGAAAACTTTTTTCGTTTACGTATTGTTCCATACATTTCTGGGCTGAAAGGTATTAGAAAACTTTTTTCGTATTAGAGTGAAGCATCTATACCGCCGAATACTACCGATTTTAGTTCCTCCGTGTTTACGCTGGAGGCGCTTTACTGAAATGTATGGAACAATACGTAAACGAAAAAAGTTTTCGAAAACTATCAAATCTGGGACTAACCCCTCAGAACATAAGCCCTGGGTATGCTTCTGTCCTTTTTTGAATCGGATGACAAATCAAAGCTTGGAAAGAAATTATCAGTTCAAGTTTCTCACACCGTAATGTAACTCTTGAATTCTCTGTGTAATAGAGTTTAAAATTCATTTTTAATCATGATCCATTTAATAGACAAAAAAACAAGACATTTCTTGAATTGAAATGAGATGCCAATATACCGTGCGGTCAAATAGCCATCAGATACTGATATTAATAGAATCAGGCGCAGCCATTGTCATATTGAAATCTTTTCTGTGATATGGCAGCTTTTACACCATACCGTAACAAAATGTTTAAGCCGTGTTTATCATTACATTACAAACTGCACGATTCACACGCAGTTTTTTGTTTCTTTCCCATCCGATACGCCAAAATTAAAAGTTCTTATCCTATAATTATGGCATAAGATGCGGTGTGATACAATTGTGTGACATTGGTCAGCTTTTTGTATTTGCTCTAATGTAAAAACAGTGATACGTACAAGTGTCAAACTTAGCATAATTATACTATACACCCATGTATACACCACAGAAAAGAGAAGTAAAAAGAACGGAAATGAGAAGGAAAATCTGTCCCAGGCATTATGACAGAACCTTGATTGAACATTCTTATTTATGTCAACGAGTCGAACTCCGCATCCAAAGAAGTTGGACCTTACCTTTTTGGGCTAGGTCTCAAAGTTCTTTGTCCGCATCACAGTTGCTAACTGATTTCGATTGACTGACGTTTTGTTTTTATGGGTGCAACCGTTCGCGTTGGTGCAACAATTGCCTTGACAGCCGTACAATTATTTTTTGGGCTAATCACTCTCAGTAGAAATAACATAACAAACAAGTTGTTTTTTTTTCAATGGCTGGACGGATTTTGTTCTTTTTGTGCAAACATCTTTTAAAAGAAAAGAACCACAAGAACATATTGCATGAGTTCTTCTACTAAGTATTACACTTACTGATCTTTATTCCACATTTTAAACACTAAACTTGCAAGTGTCGTGTTACAGTTCTGTGTAAATACATCCGCTGCGAACCCACGCAACCTTTCCTTTATAAATATTGTATGTCAATACAATAATTTACAAGATTCGTTGAATATAAATGAGAGATAAACCATCGAACCCGATTCAGCGGGGATCAGTGTCTCTTTTGTCGAGTCAGCCATTTTATTTGTATGTTAATCAATTTTTTTTTGTAATATTGATAAAGAAATACACACATAGTTATAGCTAGTTCGCTGTTGGCGTTTGTTGTAAACTAAACTAAACTAAACTAAAAACCTTAGAATATGTAGTTATTCTAAGCTAAAAACTAAGGCTTCAAAATGATGTAAGTCTCTTTTTATTTCTACTTAATTATTAACAATTTTAAATGTTTTATTACCTAAACAAAATACAAGCTAATACTAACACTATAAATACAGTTAGACTCACCATAGACCTAAGGTTAGACGCTTAGACCCAGAAGTCTAAAGACAATCCAAATGCTCAAGCCCACTACCAGTTGGCAGCGTACCCAACATGCTGGCGGCATTACCACGTTGAATGGCAATGCTAATGCGTTGAGCCAGAAACACGCCAGCATTTTGGTCACGCGTCGCATTAACCAGGCGCTCTGAAATATTTTTGAACATAGGTGTTCTTCAACCATAGTTTATAAGATAGCTACCACAAAGTAGGCAGGCTAATCTGGCCCGACTATCAAACAATAAACAACAAATTTAATTCATGCCGTAATTATTGAGTACTTAGGTACAATTTACAACAAAACTGCAATTTTCTGTACATAACAACCTTCCGGATACAATCGATTTGTTTTTTATTGTGTTTTGAACTCTGTAAGGACGACGACCTTTGCGAAGGACACTTTGTCAAACAAAACATTGCTTTATCAAATTTACTTTATACCTCTTGAATAAAATTAACTTTAACCACCAAGATTTTTTCTTAAACTTTGTTCTTGTAAATAGCCCTGGCTCCGCCTGACAACGGTCCTGATTTTATTGAACAAGTAGGTATACCTATTTTGATTTGATATACCGCGAGTGATAAGGCTACATCCATCAGTCAAGGTATACCAAAACAAAAGGCTACATTGGCTACATTCTGAGACTAAGTCAAACCATAATAATTATAAAAAAAGAAATATCTATAATAAACCTATACAAAATACTAGGTATTACTACTTACGGTCAAATACTAGGTTGAAACTATTATATTTTAATGAAAGAACTATCCCACAGTTTATTTTTTATTTTTTATGAATTAAAATAAAATAAATATTCGGGACATTTTTGCACACACGGTTATCTGACCCCAAACTAAGCAAAGCTTGTGATATGGCTGCCAGAGACTGACGTACGTATATAGTTTTAAATACATACTTAAATAGATACTAACAACCAATTAAAACGGTTATCAAGGCATTTTTGTAAGAAATTTGTTGTAGCCAGTTGCACCCATATAAACGAAACGTCAGTCATTCGAAATCAGTTAGCAACTGTGATGCGGACAAAGAACTTTGAGTCCTAACCCAAAAAGGTTAAGGTCCACCAAGTTCTTCGGATGCGGAGTTCGACGCGTTGACAAAAATAATAATGTTCAATGAAGGTTCTGTTATAATGCCTGGCAACAGATTGTCCTTCTCATTTCCGTTCTATTTACTTCTCTTTTCTGTGACCTATCCCTACCAGTAGAGCCCACTTCACTAACTCACTAACTATTCACTAACTAAAACACGCACGTAACGCAGCGCGTTAAGGTAACCTCTAAAAATATGGCCTCTCTTCTCTTTTTTTATGTTATCCTTGTTTTGTGGTATTTTAATAAAGAGTTTTGTATTGTATTGTATTGTAAAATAAAGGCCAACTTTTGGCGTTAACTTAACGCGCCGCGTTATGCGCGTGTTTGTAGCTAATGAATAAGGGCTCTGTCAATGTCAAAATATTTGTTATTTTTATTTGTATTTTATCTTCCCCGGGCTTTTGACTTCGCGCGGCCGACGCATTTATCGAGGCGATTCTGAGGTCAATAAAACTGTCATTATCGGTTACTTTAGTTGCCTTATATTGGCTTATTTAATAGTATTTGACTGTATTAAAAATTATGTTTTTCATGGATCGCGTGATTTGACTGCAAACGCTCAGTGTAGGTCAGTTGTTCTTATGACGTCACAGGCAAGTAAATAGAGGCCACAATTGTATGGCGAGTAAGAATTTGTTTACTTACTTGTGACGTCACTGAAGTTACGTGGCTCCATAAATATCTAAGGAAGCGTTTACGCGGTAGTACCTATAATAATTTGAATTTTGATCCGCTATTTTATAATACAAATACCTACTGAAAATTATGAGGATTAAATCACAAGATTGCTTTATTATAACATTATAGACAATTTGAGATGTTTTCGAAAAAGCAGTCAAATACCCTATTTAAAAATAATTTGGACATCCGTCCATCACAACAAGAAGTGACACGAGATTAGACACTCGTCTATTAGATGTGAACCACCGGCGCCTGCGCAGCACGCGACCAGGTAACACAACACAACTACCTACAAAACCACCTGCTGATGTGGCAAAAACTCGCCCCCACAGACTTCCATTCACATTGTGCCCGAAAGGCCTTTACGAGTTAAAAAGTGACTTGTCAAAATGGTATTGGGCAAAAACTAACATTCGTTGAATGAACTTGGTATCTTGATATAAAAAAAAAACAGTTCTGATTTTATAGAAGATTAATTAAAACTGGTGTCAATATCTTGATGACGAAGGGTATAAAGTATAAAAATTTCAATTTAAAAAAAAAAAAAAAATTAGGTATATTTTAGAAAGTGTTAATATTTATTTTATATACGAGTATATACACGAAAACTTATAAAATAACTTAAAAAATTAAAAATCTAGTAGAAATAAATATTAATTGACAATTATTAAATATTGATATTTTAATGAATTTGAACATAATTACAAAGTAGGTACATAATGATTAAATAATTGGTATTATGAAAGGTGTTTGTAACTTTATTAGATCTAATGAAAATTTTATTGGTTATTATTATAAAAACTTATGTACTAAAACATTGTAGGTATGTCCGTTAAGGACGAAGCTGTTAAGACTTAAACTTAACTGACGCTGTTAAACGAGACTTAACTGATACTGTTAACCTATTTCAAGATTTTAACATTAACGTTTGACAATAAACCGTTCTGATACTACTATGACACTTCATAGCTTTTTAAAATTCGCAAAAAATTATGAAAAGCTATTTCACCTAAGGATAGGCGCAAACGGATTTGGTCACATAAAATATTTGCGAAAATGACGAGAACAGAAGAAAATATCAACGAGAGAGAGAGAGACAGAGAGAGAGAGAGAGAACTTTCGCTGAAGAAAATTCCGCTGTCTGTAGTGATCCTAAGACAAAATGGGTATAGTTTATTGCAGACACTATAACTGCGATGGGCTGGATGATCTGATAAAAATGATAATAAGATATTATTAGTACGGTGAAAAATTCCAAGCAATTATGAAAAAAATACTAGACATGTGTTCATTCATAATTAAAATTAATACAAGGTGTCGAGCAGTGTTGTCAGCGCAAAAAATAAATCCCAAACCGCGCCAACACAGATCTACTACCTATAGATTTTCAATGAGCGTGGCTAGCTCAGTGCCTCTCGCTCATCATCGTATTTTCGCTCACTGCGCTTCTTGCAGCCCAAAATGCTACAACCAACCATTGTAAAATATCTTTTACAATTATTTCTCAGAGGAAACACGCATTTATCACATTAAATCACCAAAAAAAGGCAATAAATATAATTCAGACCCGTTTTGTTTGTCACTGATTATTACAGATTTTGACACTTGAGGTACCAAAAACAGGTCACGCCGATAAGGACAACAAAATCTATTTATGTCCTTTTCGTACTTGTGCTGAGCCATATCAAGTTGTCTCTTTCACTAAAATATATTGCCGATCTGGTTGTGTATATCTGTGCGCGCCAATTATTTCAATTAATGGAACGTCTGCGACAGGAAAGGGAAGTCGACACATGAGCTGAGAATAGCCAACTTTAGTCTGTGATTGTGGTCTGAATGACAGCGAGCCAGTGTTGCCTGATTAATTAATTCAGAGCCCTCTATCTGCTGAGTTGGGATAATAAATCGTGCATGCTGGCCTCCCAGTCAGTCCCAGTAGATGTCTCCGAAGTCAGACTTACTGAATAAATGATTGAGTCAAACGCAAATATGAGCGCTGCAAGGATTACTATTTATGGGGTTGTATATAGACATAAAATAAAACTACTGATTGATATATTTTTGGGTTAAGATAAATTAAAATAAAGGTGACATTGATTTACATTGTTTTTTTTAATGATGAAATGGGCTAGCGTAACCCAGGTTGTACTTTATAGGGAACACCGAGGCAGGGAGCGCATTCCATTCCATTGTTTTTCATTCTAAACAAAACTAATCTAAGAATTAAAAACATCTGTAGGGGTTGGTGATCTGTGGGGTCGTCTATGGGTGTTCCCCGTTAGTTCCAATCTGGTTGTCTTCAAATCACGAGTGAATCGGATTCTTCTAGGCAAGCGTGCTCCATCGTAGACCGCATCATCGCTCAACATCAGACAAGTTGGCGGTCAGTCGCAAGTATAATTGAATAAAAAACTGTGTCTTCTTTCATTTCAATATGTGCGACGGCTGGTAACCAGTTCAGAGCCTTCCAATTAAATTTAGTTTTGCCTCAAACCGAATTAACAGCAATGTACTTGCCAGTGGAGAAAAGTTCTATTCACACTATAGGTATTTTTAACTAGCAACGCCCCGCTGTTTCATTCTCTATCCTATAGGAAGCGTTTTTTTTTGGGATAAAATTGTACCTGATGCGCTATGCGTTACATTTAATCTAAATTTCATACAAACCTGTTCAGCAGACTATAGCTCAGCTGTTCAGCAAAGTTATAGACACTTCCCACACACTTACGCATATAAATAGCATTAGTGTGGTTTTGTGAGTTCTCTCTCGACATAAAATCCCATTAGAGGTCTGGGGGCATTTCGCCCCGTCTCCTCCGTCTGATTACGTCCACGCCAAACATTATATCTCGCGACAGAAATAAACGGCTAATGATGTGTTATACAGGTAAGAGATAATAAAGTCCTCAGATCTCTATCCGGCGGATCGTTAGAATTCCCGGATTCAAAGTTAATTAAGAAATTGTTGAGAATAATCTTATTTGAAATCTGCATGATTAATGGGTTTCTGCTAGTTCAAATAATGCTCTTTTCATGCAATGATTTAATGTCTATTTACCTCTTAGGTACAGTCAGTCACAGACTTATCTATCGGACAATGCTGCTGCTACGCCAATTGTCGTGTTCTACGGCAAAAAGGCAAATTTTATACATATTAAGTACACGGGAATTACTCATGGACTCCGACTATACTTAGTTTCAACCGCATTAGGCGGTCTTTTGAAAACCACGTCAGTTTCTATAATAAAAAGGGAAATTTTATTAGAAATCTACGGCCTACGGTAGCATCTCTATTGGTGATTGGTGGTTTGTAGGTTAGGTACCTACATAATCACACAGTTTAATACAAAAAAAAACAGTAAATCTGAAATACTCCAAAGAGGCACATTCAAATATTACTTCTTTGTTCTAATTCACTTTGACTCTTATAACCGTTTCAAATAAAGACTAAAGAAATGTTTTAAAATAATTAATAATGAAGCAGGTAGAAACTTTTAAAGATGGCGCTAGTATAGGTACCTACTCGTAAGTAAAACTTACCTTTTTACACAGCAGACATACTTTTTATAAGGTTTTATTTATATATTTGGATATTGTTAAATGACACCTAAACAAATATCAGAAATACTTTGTTTATGTTATCGGGAATTACGTAAGATTAAGCCGGTAAGGTACCTCGGACTATAGTTTTTTGACGACCATAAAAACCGTGTCAGTTTCCATACTAAAATTTCATAATTACCAAATTTCCATAACAAAAAGTTACTACTAGCGCCACATTAAAAGTTGCCAACCCCAGTATTCTGCCTGCCTTTTCACGGGAAACCAGAATACTATAAATACAAAGTAGCCAAAATTAAGCAAGTAGCCGTATAGAGCATGTACCTAGTTAGTAGTTTATCTGGGGTCGCAATACCATGTTTGACAAAACCTTCTATAAACAATAAATTAATAAAAACCACGCTGTAATGTTCATTTCCTAAATGACAAACGGTTCCGCCAAACAAACAGTGTGGAGTCTTTCAGAGCCGAAACAGATGTCGGAGGGTCGTCCCTTCATCCCATAATAAAATAAACTCGAAACCGAATCGCGACACCCGAATTTGTTATTAATAATCATAACGGCGCCATTTTGAAAACAAAATCCGGCAACACACGTGTTCGGATATCTACCCATTTATGGTGCTGCATGTGCAATTTTTTGCCAATTAAAATCTTAGCGAGTCATATTTCTATTTTATAATGAATGTCAATTATACGGTGTGCCAGGATTTAATTATTTCTTGATAACAATGCAATCAAACAATTAAAAGAAAGAAAGAACAATTATCGCTACGTAATTAAATTGAAATAAGCTTTATAATGATTTATATTGTACAAACATTAATTAATTTGCTACCAAGCACTAAATGTATCCAGAGTCTTTAAAACTCATTGTTTGAAACCTTCTAGCAAAGGCTTCATACTATAGGTACTACGTATATCTTTGCCTTCGAAGTTATAGTGCTAAATATTTTCTATTTCTGGTGGTAAAGATTGCAGTTCAAAACATGTCCACCAAATGCAACGCACGCAGTTTCACTTGCATTGAAAAGCATTTTCGAAGTGTTGTTGAAAGTACGGAACTAGATAGTCTAGGCCTTTAGGCCATAGACAAAGTGTCATCGTCAAAACAAATGACGTATTTTTCTGTCAAAACAAATCCACGAGGAAATGGCAGTGAAGTAAAGAGGCTAGTCACCTTTAGTCACGTCGATGCCGTTACGTAGCCAAGTTTAGTGTCTAACTAAGCATAATCGTAGAGGGAGAAAGCAATGAATCTATGGGCATAATACTTGGGTTTTGCCAAAACTATAGGTCCAACCTATCCTTTAAAAAGTTCATAAAAACACTAATCGCTGACGAGCCTGCAGTGCAAGTACCGTTCTTTATCGATCGTCAAATTGGCAGTTGAGGTCGTCAAATTCGATAATATGCCATATTTTCAGTAGATACTCGCTGTGATCGATTCTATGGCATTTTAGCGAATTTGACGATCGATAAAGAACGGTACTTGCACTGCTGATATGCTTACTAGGTATATTTCGACAGTTCCCGTGAAAAGTATAAAAAATTATACACACTTTATCAGCTGACTTGATAAAAATTCCTAAAGAGTAATACTAAGATAATTACCATCTTACTAAATCGAATAAGTAGCTGTAATTTGTGTTTTGGCAAAAAACTAGGTCCAACTAATCATTTAGTAAAGTTCATAAAAGCAGTACTCGCTGACGAACAAGGCTTAGGTACTTTATTTCTGCAGGTCCCATGAAAATTGCTTACAAAAAACCGATTGACTATTACAAAATGAACCGTTAAATTTTAAGTACTTATCGTATTTGTATTTTCGGACATAAAACGAATAAATAAAGCCGTAATTTTCAAGATAAATATAAAATAAGTAAGTAAACCATAACATATTTTTTTTTATTTTGTGTCAGTAATTTAACGAAATCCATTCTCAAACTTTCCTCTCCTAAAGTTTTACGAAAAACTACTTTTGTAAATTGGAGGCAACAAATGGATATGTTGAGTTTTACCAAAATCTGAAGCCGCTACATTCAATAAAAAATACAGATCTATTTAATACAGCAACTGAGTTTTCTACAGATCTTATTAGTTGAAAGAAAAATTACACCAAAAATCCAGTTTTCGATGCTTTTTTCGTCAAAAAATGTGATAGGACCCTAAATAAAACTTTCTGAACAAAAATACTAACCTAACTACTAACTACCATCTTGCTAAATCTAGTGGCTGTCATTCTACGCAAAAAGGTTCATAATCAACAAAATTCAGTACCTCAACTCGGTCCAAGCATATATTTTCTCTGACAGCTGCAATATCATAAAAAGCTGAATAAAAACATTTTCTTTTAATAATGTACCTATACTTGCTAATCTTACGTTCAAAAACTAGAAAAAGCCTCTTAAAAAATTGATCAAAATTCATGGTTTTCATTCGGCTTTTTACAATACTATTGCAGCTGTCAGTGCAAATAAATACTTATTCCTAGTTTAAATGACTGATTTAGGTCACCAAAAGAAGGCAACTATCAACTAGGTATCAGACGTATTATCAATTGAATGAATAACAATGCTAATACCTACTTACTTTATTATCTTATGAACATTTAATAGATTAGCCCGTTGGTCCAGTTGGTAGTGAACAACCTGCCTTCTGCGCTTGGGGGAGTGGGTTCGATTCCCATCTAACACAAACATTTATGTGATGAACATTTGTGTTTGTTCTATATCTGGTTGTTAATATCTATTTAAGTATGTATTAAAAAAAACTATAAATGTATCAGTCTCTGGCAGCCATATCACAAGCTTTGCTTAGTTTGGGGTCAGATGACTGTGAGTGCAAAAAAATAAATAAACATATATATATCACTCTTTTCACATATCATTTGATTTAGTATCTGATTAATAGACAATGGTTGTCAGCCCATGAAACCTAAGTTGTTAACTCAGGTTGTTAACTTGTTGTTGGTTCCTGCGATACAAGCTCCTGCTTAGTGCAGGGGCCGCTGCTACTTGTATGTATTGTGCATTATAGTAAATAAAGATTATTATTATTACTATTATATACCCAGGTTTTATCAAATTTATCAATAAGATTTTGATTTACATAGAGTGGGTAAAACGTACGACGGTAATCAGTGATAACGACATGCCTTACCTTATTGTAAGATTAGCTAGATATTTTCTTATCTACCCGCTTTTATGAATGAAAATAATGTTCTCCATATATTATTATTTTCTATGATTTTTTTCTACATTAAATACCAGAAGTTACTTAATAAAAAACAAGAAAAGGTTAGGAGAAAATACTTATAGCTACATAATATATATTTCATTTGTTTCTTGGTACTTAATTATAAAAAGCAATGCGTGTATGTTCCCTGTGGACTGCAAACGGCTGGACCAATTTTGTCGTAACTTTCAGTGGCATATAGCTGATGATATAAGGAGCATGCGGGTGAAACCGTGGGGTGCAGCTAGTAGGTATAATAAAGAAATAATAACAAGTGCCGGTAACAATATTTGTACCTACTAAAGATTCACCCATAATAAGGTTTATAGGTATATAAATCAGGTTAAAACTAACTAAAGCTACTATGTAGGTACCTATTGTGCTGACGTCTACGAGTATCTGGCTCAACGTAAGTTTAATTATGCCATTCAGTGTGGTAATGCTGCCAGCACGCTGGGTACGCTGCCAACTGGTAGCGGGCTTGAGCATTTGGATTTTCTCTAGAAATTCAACGGTCTATAGGCAGTCAACTGTTTTTGTAAAATACCTAGGCTAATTAGCAGAAATATTTAATGTTGGCTTATATTTTGTTTGGTTTGATAAATAACTTAATCAATAACAGAAAACAAGAAATAACAGTAACTAGGTACCTACTTAGATTCCAAGAAAAGTCGTCCATAGTATACTCCATCCACGTTTTTTTCTTCTTTAACAGTTGCAATAACATTATAAAAAAAGCTGAATGCAAACAGTGATACAGAAAAAACTGTAATAAGCTACCAGCTCCGTTTAGAAAGCTAGAAAAACTATCAGAATTTAAGGCTTTTAATTCAACATTTCTCATTGCAGCTGTTAGAACCAAAAAAACTTCAGTTATATGATTATCAACGGAATCAGGGTGCTCCTTCCATAAAAAATAAAAACAAAAAAGTATATACCACGGTAAAATAAATATCCCGTTAATAATCATATAATTGTAGTGAACAACCGTGATAGTTCAAAACAGAGTTTAAAAACACTTGGACCGAGAATAGATATAGATAGATAGATTAATAAAATTACTGGTATAGATTAATTAAATTACGAACCTACATTGGCTAGTGTAAACCTTTCTTCTGTTGACGATATAGTTTTGTCCGTCGCCATAACAACAATTTTGCCACACAGTTGACAATGTGTACCCGACTGAAATCATTTTTAGGGTGTCGATTTTCCTCAAATTCTTATAAGATTACCAATTCAATATAGAGTGCTTTTCGTGAAAGAAGTCCCACGGCAAACAGCGGAACTAAATTTCCATTCTGTAGTTGTCAGGTGTTGTTACTGTGTTTGGACGCTAGTAAGATTTTTATTAATTTGCCATCGTTAAAGAGTCGTGTACGATGCCTAAGGTTGTTAAAAGTGGTGCTCGAGAAATGATACTGATAGTGGTTGATACACGATGACAGCGCCGCGTCTGGGACTTCTTTCATGAAAAGCACTTTAGTACCCTAGATAGCGCGTATATATTTGAGCCTTTTGGGGTTGAGACGCTTGGACCGTGGGGACCAGGAGCCCATCGAATATTTAAAGACATATCAGGGCGACTGGTCGAAGCAACTCGTGACCAAAATGCTGGCCTTTATTTTGCCCAAAGAATAAGCATTGCCATACAACGTGGCAATGCTGCCAGTATTTTGGGAACGCTGCCCACTGGTAGCGGATTGTTAGTTTAGTTTTAGATTAGTTTTAGTTATAAATTTAAATTTAAGATAGTTTTCATTTTACTTGTAATTTTTATTGAATAAATTCTTATGTCCGTTCAATGGTATTTAGTGATTTGATGAAAAGCACAAATCAAACCTATCAGCAAAAAAATACCAGACGGTTGCGATATAGAAAAGACAATCTTTAGAAAAACATATGTGTTGATTATTCTTCACTTTAACTTTTTAATGTAATGGGAAATCTTAGCAACTTGATTACCTACCTTTATTTAAAAACATTGTTGGGTCTAGCCCGGACATTTGACAAACGCTTGTGGGGCCGAAGCCAACACCAAGAGGAAGAGCAGAGAATATAAAAATACAATTTTAGGATGTGTATAAAATGGAACAAGTATGGAACTATTGTGTAAAAATTTGGGCTATTGAGGTGAACAACTTGTGGATGGGCTAACATATCTATAGGATGAAAAACGGCACCTGCCTTATCCTGTCTCATCTCAAAATACAATTTATAATGATTTATTATTAAAGGGGTAAAATGGAGGTAGTAAGGCATGGTACTCACCACTGGGCTATCATCGCCGAGGTCCGAGTCTCGGTCGGCGTCGGCCATAGCATACGCCGGCACCGGCTCTCGGTTCTTCACCCGAATCTTGGCGGTTGTTCGCAACACGAGGGGATGATCACTGGACCTGGTGGTCTCTCACACGCGGTCACATGCAACGGTACGCGGGCTCGAGCGGACACGGTACGGGACGATCGACGTCGCGGCTCGCACGAAATGGTATGGCGAGAGCGGTAAGCGCTCTCCCCTCCTGGTGAAGCCCCGCCTTAAGGCGTCGATCGCCCGGCGAATCAAGCCCCGCGATATCAAACTGATATTTCTGTTCTACGCTCCGCCTTACACTTATATTGTTTTTATTCACGCTATAAAATAATCGCCCCATCGCTCCTTCGATCGCGCTCTGTAATCGCTCGCTTGTGGAGAAATAATGCTGTGTAGTTTAGTTTCGTAATGACCCGTTAAAATGAATGTGCTTAATTGCGTGAATTTATGCCATTGAGGAGTACCTAGTCAGGCCTCAAAATAAAAGGTACCTAATGATTCAATGAATAAAAAGAAGTTTCAATAGACAGATCAATATTTCCATTTTGTCTGTCCATATAATTTGTAGGTCATAGGTATTTCTTTTTTTTGGATAAAATTTCTATTTACTCGGCAATATGCCCTTAAAAAGTTATTTGGATTATTATTTAAAATAAAAATAAAACATACAAAATACAATTACTAAATTACAAAATTAAAATAAATATCAATAGGTAAATATAATTTATAATTTAATACTATATAAAATTTTCTTATAATTTGAAATGTTGCTTTGGTTAAAAAAATACAGTAGTGGCTCCCTCATTCAACTTTATAGATAGCTACCTGTGCTCTGCGGTTTCACCCGCGTTAACATTCCCTCAAAACCCGTAAAATTTTCAGGATAAAAGTAGGTATCTAATGTCCCATTCAAACAGTCATTTCTATCCGTGGATCTGTTGCTGTGTGAAAGAGGAACAAACAAACAAACACATTTTCGTATTGCCTATTATTAGTAGATAATATAAATAATAATTTTAGTTAAAAGCTCCGTAGTCCGTTCCATAAAGTACCAAATAAGTACAGGCAACGCGTTGATGTCTTTAATTAGGCGTTTCAATAAACATAACTTTACTAAGGAAAATTGTTGTTGTTTTGCTAATTTTTTTCATTGGATTGGCCATGGATACAAAATCCTTGAGTCGTAATATTAAACAATTTTACATAGTATTATGTAGCGTCAAACATGTCATAGTCACAATCAGAATCAAGCAAAGTAAGTCACGGTCAAGTCCTACTCATGCCCCAGTAAAGTGGTGGAGGCTTTACAAGAAGGTTCTATGGAGTTTTGGTAACAACACGAAAATAATTTCACCTCGTTATATCACCCACACTCTTACCCACACTCGAGCACGTTCACGAGCACTTAATAAATAATAACCCATCATTACTATTACACATTAACACTCGAAAATACACAAGTTTAGGAAAATAATACAACGAGACGACATGTTTTTCTCAGTTTTTTTCAAGTTGGCGCCAAAACCCGGAATGTGCTATCATAATGGTTATAATTACCTACTTACCATTAACTAACTAATTGCCTCTCCCACATTATAATTCTACAGCAGTTCTGAATTTATCGGGCAGGTGATTGACGTTTATCGAGATGACTACGATGCCAGTGCAATGCAGTTCTACGTAGGACTTAGTCGATCACAGCATTCACAGCGCTATAACCTAAGTGGTAGGTAGGCTACTATAAATAGGGTACCCCGTCCGTTCTTATGGAGATCTTGGTGCCCTCCGTCTGCAAAGAGGCAGGCCTTCGAGGGGGTTCTAATAGGTGCAATCCTGGCTGTATCCCAATACGGCTGGGTATCTGTAGAACATTTCCCCTGTAACAAAAAAGGCCAAGTACCTACTTTACTTCTTTACATGGGTGAAAGTAGTGACCGAAAATCACAAAGAAAACACATTTTTTAACAAAAAAAGCAACCGGGGAGATGTTTATTACGCACAACTTAAAAAAATGAAAATTAACGAAAACGTAAAACAATAGTAGTAACTATAAACTTAAACTAAAAGACCTTAATGGAGGGAAAGGTCCCTAGAATGCTGGCAGCATTGCCGCGTTGAATGGCACGACTCAATTTCTGTGCGAAATAAAAGCCAGCATTCTGAACACCCAACGCCTCCACCAATCGCCTGGCCAAGTCCCGATAAATACCCATTGCAGCCGGCCCCCATGCACGGACCCATCGTCTCTATCTACCCCAAACGGAGCGAACATGTACACCCGGTCAAGGTGTGCATATTTGCGCCGTTTGAAGTTTTCGGCTTGAGCGGCGGCAGCGCCGGCCTGAACTGAAGTTGCAGGAAGGTGAGGCGAAGCCATTGTGTCTACGCATGTTGCATCCACACCAATGGCTGCCGCACCTTTCAAGGTATGAGGTTCATCCCATCGGGTCTTTTGCCGTCGTCTCGCATCAGTTCATTAGGTTCCAGGACTAACGGGATGCCGGCACTGATAAAAGCCAGACGGATGACGTCATTCAGGCTGGCGTGCCGCGGTATGCACCCAGCACTCTTCCTCCACAACAAGCCGTGGTGACCGAGGCAATCTACAGTATCGCCAAAAGCCTATATACCTATATTACATGTCTATTGTCTACCTATAACTCCTATAAGTATATGTGTACCAACCTATATGTCGATGATTCGGGTAATTTGGCGAATTCCACGTTCCGGATTCACACTACAGCAGTGCAAGTACCGTTCTTTTATCGATCGTCAAATTGACAGTTGAGGTCGTCAAATTCGATAATATGCCATTTTTTCAGTACTCGCTGTGATCGATTCTATGGCATTTTAGCGAATTTGACGATCGATAAAGAACGGTACTTGCACTGCAGATCCACTAGTTTTTTTTGTTGACGGGCTAGGCGTTTGACTACAGCGCACCTGATGTTATGTGACGGTGTGGTCGAAGATGATAAACACGCTGTAATGGGAATTGGTTCTCAAGTGATGCTGCAAGAAAACACCATAAGATGCTTGGAGACAGATTTTTAAGTTGAGGGTGGTAGCTAGCCTGCCGGTCATTAGAAAAAATGTGCTCTACCACCACCCTATGGTGTCCTCACGATGTTTTTACTTTAACAGCATCCCAAACTCATTAATTGGGAATTGAACCTAGATCCTTCAAATTGGAATGCGTACGTGTCAACCATTGAGCTATCATAAATGTATTACATAGCTGTGTCCCGCAGTTTCACTTGCGCAAACATTCCCTCATGAACCATAAACCACAATCATAACCATAATAATTATAACTGGTTGTCTTCAAATCACTAGTGAATCGGTTTCATCTAGGCAAGTATGCTTCGTGGACCGCATCATCGCTTAATATGGTGAGTTGGCGGTCAAAGGCAAGCATATTAATAAAATTAAATAAATAAACCAACTACCTATAAGCAAAAAATCACGTCGAGTTGTCACGTTTCCGCCAAAACTGATTGTGATATTATTTGTGACAATTGGAAAACAGTAACGAAAGTGGTTTTTAACTTATTGTGAAAATTTAACTGATCAATGGGACAGGGGCAAAAAAGCCGATGAATTTAATGACAATTTGTATGACATACAAATATAATCATCATTTTGTGATAGTTTTAGTTCTTATTATGACATACTAATTTTATGTTGACATAATTATTTTGACAGCAATTTGTTGTATTAATTATATTAGTAATTTTATAATATTATTCCTATTTTTACTAGGAATTCTATTTTAAAGTTATATGATTATTTACGGGATATTTACCGTGGTAAGGTTGTGGAATGAGCTCCCGATATTTCGGCGCAGTTACATGCACCATGTTCACGGGAAGACTGAAGAATGCGGGTGGTTGGAGAACAGTTAAAAAGTTAGGTGCAGACATAACGATCTACCCTCTTTCTTAGTCTTTTGCTACGGTTATCACTGGAACTCGAACTCGAACCTAAGTCCCGACAAAACACACTCACTGTATCACTGCGTATAGTATTTTGAACACATTTTGAACGCGAATTTTTATCGAATTTTTAATCCTGTCCACCGAACGCCATTACATACCAAGGCTAGTAAAGGAAACTATTGAGATCTCGAAATGTCAGAATTTCAATCGAGGTGATGGTTTTCAACTTGCCAGTGCGTGGAATCCAGTATTAGGTTGCCTCAAAAATAAAAATAAAAATAAAAATTCGCGTTCAAAATGTGTTCAAAATACTATACGCAGTGATACAGTGAGTGTGTTTTGTCGGGACTTAGGTTCGAGTTCGAGTTCCAGTGATAACCGTAGCAAAAGACTAAGAAAGAGGGTAGATCGTTATGTCTGCACCTAACTTTTTAACTGTTCTCCAACCACCCGCATTCTTCAGTCTTCCCGTGAACATGGTGCATGTAACTGCGCCGAAATATCGGGAGCTCATTCCACAACCTTACCACGGTAAATATCCCGTAAATAATCATATAACTTTAGTGAACAACCGTGATAGTTTAAAACAGAATTCTATTTTAGTTTTAACAGGATGTGAGATAAATGTTAGTGGAATTTGTCCATTTTTATACTCAGTAAATAATTTGAGTTTGAATTTGAATTTGTTGGTGTGTTGTTGCGTGAAACAAGAACAAACTTACTGGCACCTGTGGCACAGTTTAATCACTAGTAAGTAGTAAGGTATATGCCAGCTAGTTCCGCAGCTCAAAATAACAATCATCTCTTTTTGTTTAACTACTCAGTATTTTCTATACCTAGCTACCTATACAATTACTATATTGTTACTGTCTAATTTTAAAAACTTTATTATATATATTTTTTATTATGAGCAAGCAAACACATTTTAGAACTTTTCGTATTTGTATGAACTATGATTAGCATAATAGGTATGCAGAAAACAACAATAAAAAATGGGTAAGTAAATTAATCATCATCATTTCAGCTTGTTATGTTCCCACTGCTGGGACACAGACCTCCTCTCAGAGAGAGAGGATGCTGGCCCAGTGCATGTTGGTGAAACTCCACGGACTCCAGGGTCCGTGACTTTTATTATACTTGACTACAATTTTGTTAACTTAAACGAATTTACTTAGTTATTCACAATACAGGGAGAGGAAAGTTAGTTATACCTATCTTAAGCTAAGGTTAAAACAATTCGGTACTAGTGTTGTGTATATACCACGAGCAGACCAGCGACCCGCAAGCAGCACCCGATCACGAGTATGACACATGTGCCAGCCATCGCCCTCCTCAACCACATCTTAGGGAAGAGAGTGACCCGACACACGACGCCACCGCAAGAAGGTGCCCTCGATGGTAAGCATGAATGCTCGAGGCATACATATTATATGTTTGAACTTTTGAGATTCTTGGATATACCGGTTTTTTCACGATAATGTCGTTGACCGCTAAACGTTGTAAATCAATGCATTTAGCAAATTATTTGTTTGGAAAGGTAGGTACTGGAGATAAAATGGTCCGAAACACTAAGCGGTGTAATTTCCGAGAAGTGGCGCTAAACAATTGGAATACAAATGCTTACAATGGAGCTATACGTACCTATGGGTAGGTAGTTGTAGGTTCAGTCAGCAACAATTAATACGGCAGGCAGATCAATCGCTTGTCGAACAGTGCAAGCGCTTCAGGCTCGGTCCATGTTACAAGCGGATGTCATCAAAAATAAGCACTCTATATATCTATCTACTTGTATAAAAACGAATCCCTATATTTACCTTGGTCTCGCCATAACTTGAGAACGACTTTACCGATTTCAGTCATCTTTTTATTTTTAGGTTTTCTCATACTTTATAGAAGTTTCTTACGGAAAGAAAAATTAAGAAAATTGCGCGGAAAATTGAAATTCTCCAGAAAACTGAACGACGATTTTAACTTCGCGCGTTTGACAGTACAACGTCTGTCGGGTCAGCTAGTCTATACTAATATTATAAAGAGGAAAGATTTGATTGTTTGTTTGTTTGTTTGTTTGTTTGCATTGAATAGGCTCCGAAACTACTGAACCGATTTGAAAAATTCATTCACTGTTGGGAAGCTACACTATCCCCGGTTAACATAGGCTATATTATATTTTCAAAAAAAATAGGGATCCTTACTAAAACTCCAATAATGTAACCCAAGGTGTAAAAAAATAAGATTTACAATTTTGACTTTGCGTGTTTGACATTTCTAAGACAGGACAACGTCTGTCGGGTCAGCTAGTAATAGATAAAAAGCAGCCTCCGCGATGGAGGTAGTTTTCATCTGATCTTATCTATATTCGAAAATAATAGTTTGTACAGGATTTTTCATTGTAAGATTGTCTGAGTGACAGAGTGTGACTAAGTAGCCAGCAGCATTTCAAAGTTTTTACGAAACAAACTAACAGCCGCACTCAGAGACGTTACTTAAGCTACGGAATACTTAAAATTGCTGTCTCGTTTTCATGATCTCACATTTTCATCGCACCGGCTCGTCAAATCAGAGAGGTCAGTGTATATTCTAGGGCCCGCGATCTACAACCGCTTGCCCGCTTCCATCCGGGATGCACCATCCACCGCGTGCTTTAAGTCTAAGCTTAGAGCTTGGCTCTTAGGATTTTTATTTTATAATATTGATGATTTTTTTAAACTGAAAGATTATTGACATTATTATTGAATATTTATTATAGTAATTATTGTAATTTTAATTATAATTGTATTATTTTTATCCATTTTATTAACTAATTATTTGACTGTTTAACATTTGTACTTTTATATTGAATTTTAATTGTAATCGTTGAATGAGAATTGGCTGTACTATTTAATTCATTTAATGCAAATCTGACTTGTAACTTTTGGTGTTATCAATAAAATCTGTATTCTGTATTCTGTATTCATGTGTGACAATTTCCTTCAACGAGAAGTTGATAGAGCAATTTTAAGTATTCCTTAGTTTAAGTAACGTCTCTGAGTGCGGCTGAAAGTCAAAATATTATCCATTTAAACGATCAGGGGCCGTACCAATACTTGTTTTAAGCGATTCAATTTAGGTGATTGCGGAAAATCATGCGAACGTGAACCTTAACGCACGGAAATACGGTTTGCATTCGCGGAACTTTTTGCAATCACCTAAACAGAATCGCTCAAAACAGGTAACGGTACGGCCCTAGGTGTCACAAAGCAGCGGCGACAACTTAAAAAAATCTGAGTGCTGGGTGGGGCCTTACGGACAACTGCTATTGTGGCACCAAACTAACGTTAAATCCGCTCAGTTGGAAAATCACGCGATAGTGTACCTTAACGCGCGCAGATACGGTTTGCGGTCGCGTGATTTTCCAACTGAGCGGATTTAACGTTAGTTTGGTGCCGCAATAGCAGTTGTTCGTAAGGCCCCAGATAGATCTTGTTACTAATATGTATTCTGTGGTAATGCATAAAAATTATATCTTTCTTGCCGATTCTGCTTGTTCTCTTAACTTGCGCCACCGCTCCAGTAATCGCCCGGAGCTGATTGATGATGCTTCCCTCCCCTCGCCCCGCTATTTAGACTTGAGTGATCCATGAGATCTATTACCCTGAACGTATACTGCTTGCTCTTATTTTACCCTGTTTCGATAGGACGTGGTGAATTTTGCGATCAGACTATCGGGGAATTAACTGAGCTAAAAAGTGCACCTAGAAGTGAAATAGTACATTGTTATCCTAGGGGTGGAAGTAACTTATTTAGTCCCGAGACGGGGTTTGGTGCCCGAGCGTAGCGAGGACGCTAATAGTTCGAGGGACGAAATAAGTATTTAACCCCGAGGTAAACACTGTGCTTTTCATTACGAATACTAGGAAACTAAAAATAAAAAACATGAACTGATTGTGTTAATACAAATCTGCTATACAGAAGTATAAACAAAACTCTACAATGAAAATCGGATTCCCGCCAATTTTTTTTTTTTTACTTCCTGACACTGGCAACTGCACGAGAAGTGCAGGACCATAATCCTCTGAAAAAAAAAAGTTGGAACATGGTTCAATATAAAATAAAATACATAAATAAATGTGAAAATAGAACTATTTTTTTTTTTATAATTTGAGTATCTGTCAGTTTTCAACTGTCACTGTCAGTTAAAAGTGATTCTCCCCAGGGCTGAAATGTATTACTTTCAACCCTCAGGCAACTTCAAACCTACTTTCCGAGTATGAGTAATGAAAAATTCCTTGATTTGTTCATAAGTAAAAAGTTCAATGGAGTTTACTTGGTTTTGATTCGGAGGATCAGAATCAGATGCAGATTTGCATACTTAAAAGGTTTTTTGACACAACAATCTTCTTCTTCTTTTACGGTCAGCGATTCGATATGAAATCCAGGGTTACGATGAAATGTTGTACTAATTTGGAAGGGATCCATAATAGTATACCCATCATTATGAACAACTTTTATTATGGGACCAACTATGCATTTGCAAAAAAAAATATTAGCTGTCATACATTTAGTCTAATGTGAATGACCGTTTTCTATGGAACAACTGATATTTTTATCGCGATTTCAGAGTTGCTCCTGTAGTAAAAGTTGTTCATGGACCTAATAGAACTCGTTCGGCTTAGTACACCCTTTCCGCGTAACCCAGTATATATATAGGTATACCTACCAATTATTTGTAACCAGGAGTAGCACTATAATGAGAACTCTAAAACTATGCTTAATTACGCGATAATGTACATTACAAAATCATTTTGATGTAAGAAATCAGCTAAATGATGCATAAGACGATCAGTGGCGTCCTCAAGTGGAAAATGCTGTAATCATTTCGATCCTACCGATTTATAGTACGTGAGTAACTATCAAGATTCTTGACAGATGGCGCTGCCATAAGATGGCAAAATGAAAATCTTATAAAATATTTACAAAACTGAAAATGTTTCAAAACTTTTTTTATTAAGAACAATTAAGTTTCAAAAAAAATCCAGAGGTAAATATTGCTTAATTAAACTTATACTCGGTACAATTTTGCTGACAGCTGCTTGTAAAAAGCCGAATGAATATTTTTCTTGATATTTCACTAGCCTATAGGGTAGCTACGTTTGCTGAGGATAAACGCAAGCCATTATGAAAAAAAAACATGCTCATGAATCTATTATTATCTCTATTAATATCTATTAGCATTTGCAGCTGTCAGACCTAAAAAAACTTGGACAGAGAATAATCTGACCATACGAATCCATCTTCGACCACATCGTCAATTAACATAAAGTAAGCTGTGTGGTCAAACGCCTAGCCAGTCCATAACTAAAAAAATACAAACCATGCTAATTTTAAACTGACTAACTAAAGTGATCATTATCACTGTCGCACAAACCCATTTGAAACACCCCTCTAGGCGCTGGCAGAATGATAAATTAACAATATTATTGAACTCCAAGGCCTTCAAGGGAACATTGAATTAGACGCCCTTCATCGAGTCGACAGGCGTGCTGAATTATTGGAAGTCCATCACTTGTTGGTTTGTGTCGGTTTTACTCATATAGCCCGACCAAATTATCTGGAAAGCTGGCGAAATGGTGGAACTAAAACTTTCCAGGGAGGCTATCAATTTGTTCAGAAACTGCGATGGTTGCTCGCTCAATCAACTCTTCAAATGAGTTGGTCAAACTATCATGGTGTCGCATTAGCATAATGCTGGGTGTAGACTTGATACCTAATAAATAGTGTACCTAGACTAATCAGAAAAATAGAAGATAAGTAAGTTTGTATGTGCAACGGCTTAACGAATTTGGATGAAACTTGATGTAAGTACGGCACTAACTTATTTTGCACGCACACTAAGAAACGTGCATCCACACCAATAAACCAACTAATAGTCCACATCGAAAAAAGGGCAGCAAAGTCGTCTGATCACCATAACCAACACATTACACACCCTGAGTTCGACTAAAAAGGTAATGGCATCAAGCCTGATTTAGGCCAGATACATTCGCACCCGCCACGCCTCCTTACTTGTCCTTGTTTGTCTAAACTAAGGTGGAACTCTTCAATAGCTAATCCAAATCGCTCGAGTTTTGAGACATTTAAAAGTGCTTCTTTTAGTTTTTAAAACTAATAATTATTACATCTGTACCAACCTTTTTAATCCTGTCACTAAGAAATAATGATTATTCATTATTTGCATGGTCGTGCGGGTCCTATTCACAGATGCTGCGGCATTTTACATTTGCACATTAACGTGAACCTGCGGTCTGGTGGGTTTGCACGTCTCAACGTGCATAAGTGTTTCTGAGTAATATCCCATACCCTTTATAGAGTGTACGTGTTGCTTTATGTCTTATAGAACGGTCATTAAAGCTGGGGACAAATTTTTCTTTGAGTACTTATTCGATACGTAAAATGAAAGGCATTCTTTGCCTTTAATAGTAAGTACCTCCTTCAATACCAACATTATGAGTACTAAATTTTTAGGTATTGATCCTTTTCATTGAGCGTAGGGTTATTATCGTTATCATCATTTCAGCCGTAGGACGTCCACTGCTGGACATAGGCCTCCCCCATCGATCTCCAAAAGGGCCGGTTGGAAGCGACCTGTATCCAGCGTTTCCCTGCGGTCTCTTTTAGGTCCATCTTGTGGGTGGACGTCCTACGCTGCGCTTGCCGGTCCGTGGTCTCTATTCGAGAACCTCTCGGCCCCATTGGCCATATGTTCTGCGTGATCTGTGCCCTGCCCACTGCCACTTCAACTTGCTAATCTGGTGGGCTATGTCGGTAGCTTTCGTTCGTCTACGGATCTCTTCATCATCATACTAATGTTATAAAAGAGAAAATGTGTTTGTTGGTTTGTTTGTTTCTCTTTCATGCAGCAACAAAGTAACGGACCGACGAGATTTTTACGTGGATATATAGTTAAAGGGTTTGTAGAGTGGCATCCTTATTATTTTCAAAAAAAATCTGCCAAGCTGTTCAAATATGCATGTAACATCGAATCAAAAGAAGAAGAAGATGTACATATACCGTTACTCCACCGAGAAATAAAGTCAGAGAAATAATACACCACATCACAAATAAATTTAAATTATCGTTTATTTTACAAAATATATTAGCATTCCTCATAAACCTAATTCGTTCGAATCGCTCGTCATTGGCCAACAACGGCATAAAAATAAATGCTATTAATGATTCGATAGTCGTTCTCTCGTTTTGGGAAAGAGCTGGAAATACCACATCGTATATCTTAATCATTTAAACCAATGTATCAAAATATGTCTAGGCTTCAATCTACGAATAAGTATCCAACTCAAGGGATGGGGTTTTGGGGAGATTTTAAGGTTTAAGGGGATGTGACGATAGGCACCGTTTGTTCCTTGGGCAGTTCCACTTCCACTGTCCTTGGTGGCTCTGCTTGCTTAGCGGGTCCAGTCTTCGTAATTGGAACGATACGCTCGCCAGATGTTGGTGGGGGTCGCTTCGGTGCTGTGATAGTCAAAACTCCATCGGAAGACAAAGTGCTGACGAGGTCCTGAACATCGTAGCCTGAAGGCAGGATGTATCGGCGGGTGAACTGGCGGGAGATAAAGCCGTGCTCATCTTGCTTCTCCTCGTGACTGCCTTCGATGACAACACCGTTGTTGGTTGCCTTGACTGTGATCTCTTCGGGAGAGAATTGCTGGACGTCTAGGATGACCTGGAATAATAAAAATAAAACTCTATTTTTTCCTCAAATGAACACTTTTTATTTTCTCTTTTTTATAGAAAATAGTGGCAAACAGGCAGGGCATCCGCCTGATGGTAAACGGTAATTGCCACCTATGGACACCTGCAACACTAGCGACGTTGAGCGATGCTTTGCTAGCCCGGTAAAATGATTTTAGCTTTCTAAAAAGATCCATGTTGTAACTTAGCTAGGAATACTTTCGTAATTACATGTTAAAACATGAACAAAACTATTCGCCCAGGATTCAATAATTTTGCTAAAACATGAACAAAACTGTTCACCCAGGATTCAATAATTTTGCTAAAACATGAACAAAACTATTCGCCCAGGATTCAATAATTTTGCTAAAACATGAACAAAACTGTTCACCCAGGATTCAATAATTTTGCTAAAACATGAACAAAACTATTCGCCCAGGATTCAATAATTTTGCTAAAACATGAACAAAACTGTTCACCCAGGATTCAATAATTTTGCTAAAACATGAACAAAACTGTTCACCCAGGATTCAATAATTTTGCTAAAACATGAAAAAAACTATTCACCCAGGATTCAATAATTTTGCTAAAACATGAACAAAACTATTCACCCAGGATTCAATAATTTTGCTAAAACATGAACAAAACTATTCACCCAGGATTCAATAATTTTGCTAAAACATGAACAAAACTATTCACCCAGGATTCAATAATTTTGCTAAAACATGAAAAAAACTATTCACCCAGGATTCAATAATTTTGCTAAAACATGAACAAAACTATTCACCCAGAAGACCCAGATACACTACGCCCTTATTCTGATTATAATATGTCTGTTCTGTCTGTCTGTCTGTTATTATTATATGTGTTCTCGTGCTCTAGCTAGTCAAATAGTTTGTAACACCTGTTAAAATGTATGGGAGGCATAAATGACACTTGAAGAACAATTTAACACGCTCCCAATCTAATTTTAATCCAGTTAGTTCCAGTTAATACTTAAAAAATCTTCAAATAAAGATGAACTCATGCCTTCCTAACTCTATCTAATGAAAGAGTAATTCTCATAATTCACATCCTTATTCCAAAACTGGACGTATTAACTTAAAATAAATTAAAAGGCTAGTTTAGGTTAGGTATTAGGTACTCACTTCAAATTTCTCCTTAGTCAAGTTGATAGTCGAGGCAGACTCCTGCCTGGTGAGCGCAGTTCTCCACGGCCGGAAGTAGGAATTCCGGAAGAGGGAACTGGAGGGCACAGCGGAGAGGGAGGAGAGGAGCTCGTCCCTCTTCAGGCCCATGCCGAAGTGCTGGTCCAGGAGACGAGAAGGGCGGTCCCACTCGTCCCACCAGTCACGGAACATCAGAGGTACTATCGACATCTGGAAATATGTAAAAATCACTTTTAGCTAGGTATACAATAGATAAAATTTTAATATTACTCTATTACACACCAAACAAAATATAAAATAACTTAAAATTTATACAATAACCGGCAGTATAATAGGCGGCCTTATCGGCTTAACAACAAGTGAGGCGGAGGGCAAATGCAGGCCTTATCGGCTTAACAACAAGTGAGGCGGAGGGCAAATGCATGCCTTTTTTTTTTATGGATTAAATCTCGTTCGGAGAGCTTCTGAACAGAAAAGTAAAACAAAAACTGTTTGAAATTTGAATTTCTCGCCATAGGTGAAACGTAGGTACCAACTATTTTAAGGGTTAAGCAAATTAATATAATTATAGTTATAGGAACCTTCATCAAAGATGTTAACGTAGAAGGTGTAAGAAATACTTAGGTAGCTTTTGACAAAGTTTCGGGGTGACTTTCCATTTCTACCATCAAGATAACTGAGATAAGTATGAGCATTATAAAAATCGAATTGAGAAATGTGTCAAGAGACTCATCAGGCCAACTGCTTAGCGGTACCAAATTAACGATAAAACCACGCAGTTTGGAATATCACGCGAACGTGAACCTTAACGTGCCCAGATACGGTTTGCGGTCGCGCGACATTTTTTCATAGCCTAAACTGGATTGCTTTAAACAGCTAGCCGTAAGGCCCCAGTAACGATTCCCTAGTTCAGACTAAGCTTCTGCCATGTAATGTAATGTATACCGGTTTTTCTATCGGATTCATTTCGGAGAGTGTGCATTAGATCTGCATGATCCAATTCCCTCCAGCCCATTTTTCTATCGGAGTGCTAGAGTGGGCACGAAAAATTTACTCCGCTTTATATTTGATATTCTGAAAACCCGTACAAAGCGCTTTGGTCCCATTGCGAACTGCTAGTCTGTGGAATGCGTTGCCAGATGGGCATTCCCTGATAGTTACAATCTAGGTGTATTCAAATCACGAGCTATGCAAGCGTACTCCATTGTAAGACCGCATCGCGAATTGGCGGTCAAATGTACTACCCTACTAGCCCTACTATAAAATTAAAAAAAAAAAACTTTATTGCATGATTTTACTGTCCTTGGTCTGAGGACATTAGGTTGCACCTACAAACTAAAATATTAGACATTTATATTTGGTTTGGAAAGTTTATCACGGTCGACTATAAAAATAAATTGTTTACATGCTTGTGCCAATCCGTAAAAACAAAAATAGCAATGCTTTATCTACAATTGACTTGTTTACACCATTTCATCCAAGTTTGATATGAATACAGATACATACCAAGTAGCTATATAGGTATATATGTACCCTTACTCGTAACTTTGTTATTCAAATAAATCACACTATGACGTAAAATTACATATTATACTCAAATTGCGCTGCTCATTTTCTGATGCTTTCACTGCGCTCTGGCAAAGTTAAGACAACCTGCGATCTGCAATTTAGTTTTTTCCAAAACTCCAAAGAGGCCCTTAAAAGTTTCCGCCTATTACCGGGGCATGATTTAGGTCACTCAGGTTTTTAGGTTCACTACCAATTGGGCCATCGGGGCAGTCACTGGGCCACCGGGACAGTCACTGGGCCACCGGGGGGCAGTCACTGGGCCACCGGGGCAGTCACTGGGCCACCGGGGCAGTCACTGAGCCACCGGGGCAGTCCAAATAATGGAATTCCTAACATCGGCACCTGTTGGCGGTCAAACGTAAGCCTATTAACCATATTTTTACACAACTTCCTATTTTCTCAGTAAGTGATTAAAAAGTCTAGGCCACCTGTGTAAATAAAACTCTGTTGTGCAAACCTATCACCACTATCAGCGTCAGGTTTGTTGGCAATGACCAAATACCGGCACGGGCAGTTCCAACTTTGGCCTCAACCAGGGTCAGACTGGGCCGGAAGTGCCCGGGTGGCTCCCGAGCTGGAGACGCCTACCGTGCTTGCCCGTGCCAGGCCCGTGGGGAGCCAGCGCAGGCTGGGGCCCGAATGGCAAACGCCACCTCGACTATATGGCCAGTCCAACGCTGGCCACAACAATTAGGTAAATAAGTGACTCTAAGTATAAGTTAGGTACTTTTAATACAGGCGGCCAAGTGCGAGTCAGGCTCGCGCACTGAGGGTTTCGTATCACCACATACATGTTATTATCAACTACTAAAGTACAAAAAAGAAGTGCAAAATAACATCATGCTCAGGCGGTCACCCATCCAAGTATCGACCGCGCCCAACTCGGTGATATCGGTTTAACCGGTGGTGAATAGAAATTTGTCACCGACTCGCATTTAGCCAGTATTTATTATTATTTTGATGTTTTACTTTAGAGTGTACACTATAATCATCAAAGTTTGACGCTTGTACGTATATTAACATGGTATTACTACCGTTTTCACACTATATAGAGCAAATATAAAAAATGTTTAAAAAAACGTTTGTTGTATGGGGGACCCCTTTTTGGGTTTACTTTTTGACTATAATTATTATTTGTTATCTAATCCACCGTAACATTACATATTCTGTGAATATTTCAACTGGCTATCTATTACGGTTAAAAAATACAGGTAGGACGGACAGACATACGGACAGACATGCAGACAGACAGTGTAGGCTTAGTAATAGGGTTCCGTTTAAGCACCCTTTGAGTAGGGAACGCTAACAGATGATAAATGAAAGCAATGAAAATCAACGTGAATAAGTATCTATGCTTGCGTGCTTCATCTTCGACCTCAACGTCGCTTAGAAACAGTCGAGTTGGAGTGCAAACATCCACGATAAAAATAATAATCTGAATTTAGATTAGGAATTCCAATATTTGTTTACACTGTATCCTAGCGGGTGATAGATAGAAAACGCTCAAACATTCTGGAACACGTCCACAATGATTCACCTGGGCGCGAGTATAGATGTGATGCAATTGCTGAACTGAAATTTACAGCATTGAGTCGGAGTGTGACATCATTATGGTTTTGTGGATATTTTCGGATGAATGGATCCGTTTGAGTGTAGACTTATATTTAACTAGATAAAAGTAGGTCAGTTTTGAAAAAATTATTAGCAATAACGTCAAAAAAGTGTGTGTGTGTGTGTGTGTAAGTCTCCTAAGTGTGGACAATATCCTAAAATAAAATATATTTTTTGCATCTATACGAGAACACTAACAATTCGTCTGAAAACTATTCAGCTACACACGTTACAAACCGTTGTACAAATAGGTTTTGGTCTAAAATATCAGCAAAGTAGTATTTGCGAAAATAATTTTAAAAGGTGAAGTAGCAAGTAAAAATTGTTGATCCTATCAAAATACCTACGTACCCCACATCATTTGCAAAAAGTAGGTATACTTTGGAAATGGCAACGACAGTGGCGTCGATTCTGTCATACTTTATTTTTAATATAGTAAACAGCTATATTATAAAATGTACAATAATGTGGATAGATTAATAAACTTAATAATAATACAGCCAACAATCACAGATTACTTACAGGAATAAATTTACCGCTAGGAGTAGCTAGCTTGCAAAAAATAATATTTAAATATACATGTTTTTTGTTTTCTTATAAGCCCTAAAATAAAACAATAAAAAATTTATGATTTTATACCACTCACTAAACTAAACCAATCTGACAGGACTAAAATTATCTGCCTCTCTTTTAATTTTAATATGTGGGCGAAGTATGGTAACAATTTTAGTGCTGTCAAATTTAGTTTAGTTTAGTTTAGTTTAGAGAACATCAGAATCGATGCCGTGATCCCCAAATCACTCTCGGGAAATTGCAAAACCAAACGAAAGCACAAAGGCACTATGCTAAAAAAATTACAAAAACAAAACACTATCGACCACAATGTGTTCAAATCGCGAAAGTTTCAAAATACATATCGACTAAATCACAGAAGTAAAAAAAAAGAATTAAAATCTTGAATGAAAATTGTATGTGTTGTCTTGAATAAAAACTTTTTCGTACGGCCCCGTCACTTTCCCGGTAAAAATAAATAAATTAAAAAGTTAAATCACCTTTAAAAAGTTCGTTGCAGGCGCGCGCTGCTCTGTCGAGAGACTATGGCAAACACGTCCCGCCAAGTGATTTAAATAGAATTTTCAGCTGCCCACGAAATGCTCTGATTCATCAGACGCCTTGAACTTGAAAACTCTCCGGGTGGCCAGCAAATGATCATTCAGGAGATCTGTGACTATCGTAGTCTATTTACGGGAATCTTTAAGCGATAGAATCGATAGGAGCCATGGCAGCAGACTGGCAACATTTGCCGAACAACCGAGAACTGTGCCAGTGTGGGTCAGTGGTAGCACGTCTGCCTTATGAGCAGAAGGTCCCGGGTTTGACTCCCGGCCGAGCAGATGATAAATTTGAAATCTGCTCTGCGTCTTCGACCAAAATAAAACGAATGGACGGGCCCAGAAGGAGAGTATTTTTGAAGATTACAAAATGAGCGCCGGCGCTCACTTCGTTTCAATTGGTCTTTAGCCGTAGGAAATGCGACAAAAGACTATTGTTACATGATAACGAAACATCTAGCAAAATTATGCCTTCGTGTGCTTTCGCGAAGTGTAAAAACATAACAAAAAACCGCTATCTTTTTTTTGTAGTACTGTAGGTAGGACATGGTTATGATTAGATGTTGAAGTATATTAAATTAAAAATAAATATATATTTTTGGGACATTTTTGCACACACGGTCATCTGACCCCAAACTAAGCAAAGCTTGTGATATGGCTGCCAAAGACTGATATACATAGAAACATATATATAGTTTCTAAATACATACTTAAATAGATATTAACAACCAGATATAGAACAAACACAAATGTTCATCACACAAATGTTTGTCCTACGTGGGAATCGAACCCACGCCCTCAGGCTCAGAAGGTAGGTTCACTACCAACTGGACCAACGGGCTATCTTATATGTCCAACGGGTTTGACTCGTTTTTACTGAGCAAATTCAATGGTTATGACCGTCCATTAATTTTATTTTGGTTGAAGCTCTGGGTCTAGCTGTAGGTACGTAGTAGCTAACCCGTCGCTGTATTTTTGTCTGGAATTTTTAAAAGGAATTTTATGTATTTAATCAAAAGTTATCGCGGAATTTAAAAATATATGGAACGACCAGTAAAGAGAAGGGACTATGAAACATTTGAATTGTAGAACCTTTGTTCAGATTTAATTTTTGTAAGAAGGTGAAAACGCCGCTGGTTTACAAACATCTACTGTAATATCTGGCTCGAAGGACCAATGCCATGGTTAAAGCCTATTCAATGCCATTCATTTGCATTGTACCTGTAAAGACAGGTCCATTCTTTCTACGGCAAAATTAACACAAAAAATACTAGTCATTCTTGCATTCAATTATTCTTAGTTGTTCTTCTTTGCTACCCAGGTTATTCACTTAGTAACCGGCAAATATCTTGACCAAACAGCGACAGTAATGTTTTCTCATTAGCCATTAGAATCTGAGACCTCTATTCGCTCGGTCAAAATTATCTGTATCAGAAAGTCAGAAGAATTCGTATATCCAACAAAACCGTGGTCATTCTTACAAAAATAATGACGTTAAACCACGTAAAACTGAAATAAGCGAAGCATTCATCAATCGTAAGTCTTCAGGTGGGCCGGAATAATTCTAGAACACCTCTAGATATTACTACTTCCTTCTATGCCATAGGGCCAAAGATATTCACGTAGACTATACCTACGTGGAAAAGTAAAAATAGACCGAAAGATCGTGTTGGGACAGTCAAAATAGAGTTTGAAATAGATTCGTGACAATAACCTGAAATGCGTAGGTGGGATGTTTTTTGTAGTTTGATATTTTTAGAAGTTCTTGTTGACTGCGATAACATTTTAGGTACCTATACCTACCTACCTAGTAAACGTACGTATAAGAATTGTGGATACGTAATACATATATTGTTCGAATTACATAATACTATCATGGACCTACAGTCCTACACACTTAGCATCAGCCAGTAAAAGTCCACTGCTGAACAAAGGCCCTCTTAGAGAGGGGCGTTGCCTTAGACCCAACGCTTGACATGTGGCTTGGGGATGGCAGTACGTTCACCGTGTACTAATAGGACGCTGCTGCCCATCCTCCGGTGGTCCTGGTCGCAGTTTTAGGACATATACCCGGGTCATACCAACGTTTGATATATCGTAAGTTTATTTCAAATAATTATCTCAAATAATGCCTAAATTTTAGATAAAAAATTAAAACTTATAATATAGGTAGCTAATTTCAGAAGAATTCCATTCACTAAACAAGTTGTAAAAAAAACCGGACAAGTAAGAGTAGGACTCGTGCTCTGAGGGTTCCGTTGGAAGGAAACCTCAGAGCGCGAGTCCAAAAAAAAAAACTAACTGAAGTTGAAATATTGAAAGACAAACTTAACTTTGTAGTTGAAAATAAGGTTTTTCCATACATTCCAACTACAAAATGTAAGTTTGTAATAGCAAAATAATTATTTTTAAATTATATAACTTCAAATTTGTGACGTTCGGATTTCTTCCAAGTATTTAGTATAAATTTCAACTTGATATCTTTACGCGTTCTTGAGAAAAAGGGTCTTGACAGACGCACAGACAGACGGACAGACAGACGGACAACGATGTCATCCTATAAGGGTTCCGTTTTTTCCTTTTGAGGTACGGAACCCTAAAAAGTATACCTACTCTTCAAATGATTTAACAACTGTAAAGGATATAATTTACCCGACGTCATAATTGATGTATTGATTAATTACGTTATTAAACACTTAATCCTATAAATTTAAAATCTACACAACGTAGTACGACAATGTCAAAATATTTAGATAAGTGCCTGACAGAAACAGAAAAGCAATAGTTTAGATGAAATACATGTAAATTATTATTTCGTGACTCATCATCATCATCATCATCATCCACAGCCTTCCTTATCCCACTGCTGGGTATATGCCTCTCTCTTGCTATGACATCTGCCTCGGTCCTGTGCTATTCGACCCGCGACAGTAATAATATTGTCGACCCATCTTGCAGTTGGACGACCAACGCTCTGCTTACCTTGCCTCGGCCACCACTCTGTTTCGTGACTATTTATTTTAAATCCTTTGGGTACCTACGGATGCCTACGGAACCCAAACAATCTAAGAAGAACTTGGAACTATAATTATACAGTTTGAGTTGTTTACCTATAATTTTGGTTAGATCTTTTTTTTCCGCCAACATTAAGTTATTGACATAATTATATTATTTACAACACATTTGCTCAAAAAGTGCACTTACGAAGCCTGTATACATCGTTCGAAAGTTAAACATTACGGATCATACAACGGAGCGTGCGGAAATGAATTTGTCCGCACGCTCAGATGTATAGCACCGTGCGTGTGATTTACGGTATTTTTTTAATTTCCATCATAATTACATAAAAATTCCACAAAAGAGTTTCATATTACGAGAATAAATAAGCTGAATGATCAAACCTCCTTGGAAGCGCTTTTGCTCAATACGTTTGTCTCAGTTTAATACTAAAGAGAAAATGAGACGAAAGATGTAGTTTTAATTTTCACCACGTGATAGTGGCGCTATTTGCATGTTCGCGCCATTTTCTTATTATATTATAGAAACTATTGTTGTGACTGATATTAAGTTATAAACAAAAATTGTTTCATTTGTAGCCTTTTTTTCTCGCAAATGTGTTGTAAAACGTTGTATGGCACACGTGCGGATTGGTTATTACAAACTCGTGACTATGGTAAGCCCTCGACTTCGTCTCGGGCTTACATTCGTCTACTCGTTTCTAATAACCAACTTTCCGCACTTGTATCATAAATAACTATTTCGATTGTTAATTTTTAATAGTGGTGGATTATGATTTATTACGTGTTCGTGCATAATGCTTGAGTATGAGCAAGTGATCTAATGAGGTGGAACGTGTACTTTCATGATGTTTCCAAAACTCCAGAGAAGCCTATATTAATGTCTCTAAGCACTACTTTTTACGGAGCATAATTATACCTACATCAAGGACTTTGTATACCCTAAATATAAAGTCCTTGACCTACATTAACTCGTATTCCATTGCAGTAAAGTACGCAAGAGGCGGTATGGCGGTAATGGCTTAAGCCTGCCCGGTAACGGGCGAAAATACAAAAATGCATTGTGAGTCAACGTATCTTTACTGTCACTGACACGGTTTTTCTTTCACTATAGGTGGTTTTGCATTCGCACGTCTTGTTTATTTGCCAGTGTCAAAAATTAAAATATTAATGGAATAGAAAAGTTGGTGGAACGGTTTTACAAATACATTAGTATTGGAAACACTGTCACCAAGCGCATACAACTTTGACTTTAGTCATAATTATGTAGCAAACAAAGAAATACTATTATTACATAGCTATAGGTCATTTTATCGTCCTAAATTGCACTTTATTGTGTCGTAGCAAGAAGCCAAGAGTCGCTACTTCAGCTCTAGTGCTTGTGGAGTGAATCTTCAGTACTTGTAACAAAAATGTTTTCTGTGCTATTACCAAAAAAGTCTGCCAAAAACTAAATATAGATTGCACACTGACGTATTTTTACTAGTTCTACAAACACACACTTCAATAAAGAGCGGCACACAACTGCAATGGATATGCTCAAAAAACGAATTGACAACCAAGGGTGTGTAAGTGCTAACGAGGAAATTGTAGTTATAACGCTTCCACATACATTTATTTATTTTATTGCTGAGGAGGCGACAGATTGTGATTTTTTCACTTTAGCGCCAAAACCTGTCTTAAACTCACAGAAATGTCAATGTCAAACTGTCATTCATGATTCAATCAAATATTTGATTTTTATCAAAAATCTAAATGTATGAAAAAGAAAATCGTTCATCGTTCTTCTTGTTTTGGTTCGTCGGGATTTTTATGAATAATATAAATTATAGAACAATTTTCCCCACGAAGGGAAGAAAATTGATATTTCGGGTCTTGCCGTAGGCCTGACCTCTGAGATTACCTCTCCCATTTACAGTCACGAAGTGGTGCATGTACATGTATTCCCATCTCTTTCCCTCCTATACCGTACCTACACTATCTCTGTCTCGTTCTCATGCTCTTGACATCGGCGGCTAGAAGTGCGTCAAGCAGACGCTCTTTTCTTCAGTACACAATCCTCAGCCGGCAAGTATTTGCCTCGGTCAGGCCTACGGCAAGACCCGAAATATCAATTTTCTTCCCTTCGTGGGGAAAATTGTTCTATTTCGGATCTGTGCCTATGGCCTGACCTCTGAGATATGTCTTGAATCTGCCGGCATGTTAGTCATAGTAGCGTACTGTGAAGGTAATCAGGATCACGAAATGGGTAGCTGTTAAAGAAAACTGAAATGTAATTAATAAAGGACTTTTATTCAGTCACCCGGAATTAATATAAAATGTAAGAATAATAGATGGAGAAAATAATTAAAATCTTAGATTATTTTCCGACTAAACAAAAAGATACATATGAGAAAAAATCAAATTATCAAAAGTTACGCAAATCAAACCGTACCGTTAATCTAGTGGCACGAAAGATTCCTTAATTAAACTTTTTGCATGATTATCATCACCATTTATGGTCCTGTCAATTTGTTTGTAGTAATGTTTAAAAAAATTGTTTGGACCTTGCCAATTACCCCTTTTTATTACCTCATCTAGTGGTAAATGGTTATTGAATATAGACGTTGCCACTGCAGAGCGAGTACTGCCTGCGCCTGCTTCAATTCCTGCTGACCTTAGTGCTGTCCGCACCCATCCTGCTATTACTGATCGTGATGCAGGTCCTGTTTTACCTCGCGTTGTAACAAACAGGAATGGTATCATTTGATCATTGGCATATCTTCTCTGATGTGATGTATTGATGTAGTGTCTAATCCATTTTACAATGTCCCACAGGTTGTGCTCGTTTTTAATTAGTTTCCAGCCTGATTGAACGTAGTTAACCTTGTCCGTCTTCGAGCCGTATTGTGGCCAAAAAATTACTTCATTTTCTGAGTGCTCGAAGAAATCGGAATCTATTCTCAGAAGTGTCAGATCATGTACTCTTCTACCCGAACTTAAGAGTAAGAGTAGTGCCAGATGTCTGGAGACTTGAAAAAGATTGTCCGAATCTGGCGGGTTTTTACGCATCCAGTTGAGCAATGTATCCATATCCCAAACTTTTGCTCGAATAACTTGAGGTTTAATGTTTGAAATTCCTTTGAGAACGTGTTTTACTAGTGGATTGCTGGATATTTTTTCTGCGTTCAATGGATTTGAGAGTGTAGCTATGGTTGACTTGTGCACACAGATGGTTCCATACGATAATTTACGTTTATAGTGCAAGAAACAGAGGTATTGAGCAACTTTTGCGGGATTTGGATCATTGATTGAAATATTGTTCTCATGGGCCCACTTGCACCAACTCTTCCACGCTGTCGAGTACGTTCCGAGAGATGACTTGCGCCAAGAAGTCTCTAAGATTTGTTTTTCCGTGGTTGACCAATCTTTCACTAAATTGGCCCACCCCGTACTTTCCATGCCTCCAAAAACAAGTCCTTTACCTTGGGAGGAGCCCGATTGGTTTGGAGGTCTATAAGATGGTGTTCTAGGTTCTGAATTGTAAAGGGTTTGTCCAATGCTCGTTTCTTTAGAGTTGGTCGCCAGAAGACGTTCTCCCATCTGGGAACTATTAAGATATACGTTCCTTGGCACTGGTTGAGGTGTTGTAGAATTCTTGCTATCATTGGCGGTGGGGGGAAAATCCATGCTAGTTTGTACTCCCAAGTCCTTGTAAAGGCATTTACGAATTGCGCCTGCTTGCATGGGTAGCGCGTTACGAACTTTGGGACTACGGCTGATTCTTGTGTCGCAAACAAGTCGATGTTTGGAGTGCCCCATTTGTTGAATATGAGTTTCAGTATCGAAGTGGAGAGATGCCAATCTGGCAAGGTCTTGCCTCTTGAGAGATGGTCCGAGATTACGTTGTAATTCCCTGGTATGTGTTCTATTTGAATTTCTATACTTTTTTGATTGGCTAGGTTTAATATTTTCTCTGTTAGTTTTAGAAGAGTAACAGATTTTGTTCCACCCTGGTTCCTTATGTATGCAACAACTGTTTTGCTGTCTGAGTGTATGAGGATACTTTTGCCTTCCAACTGTGTCTGATGGTTTGCCAGGACTTTGTACACAACGTACATTTCTTTTTTGTTTATATGCCATTTCTGTTGGGTTGGAGTCCATTTTCCTGATAGCAGTGTGTCTTCCAATTCTGCACCCCAGCCCGTATTTGATGCATCTGTGACTAGGTGGATTTCTGGTTCCCGTGAAATAATGTTTGAGGTTAGTTCCAGATTTTTGGTCCACCATTCTAGCTCTTGAATTATCTCTGGCTCTATTTTGAAAGACAGGTTTGGTTTGAATTCCGGTAAACGGTTCACAGCTCTTTGTATTTTTCGACAGTGGAGCCGAGCTAATGGAATTACGAATGAAGCAAACTCCATTTTCCCCAGTATTGACTTTGCTTGGAGCCAGCTCCACTTCTTGCTCTTGGTAAGTTTTCGAATTGATTTCTTTATCATCTGAACCTTTTCCGCTGGTAAGCTTTTGAGGTTTGATTCTGTGTTCCAGTTTAAACCGAGGAATGTTATTTCTTTTGTTGGTTCTAATACTGACTTTTCCCGATTTATTTTGAAGCCTAAAGTCGTGAGTGTTTCGAGGACTATTGCTATGTCCCTTTTTAACTCCTGTGGGTTTTGGTTTATAATCAGGAAGTCGTCTAAATAGACAACCAGACGTATGTTTTGTTGCCTTAGGAATTTTGCTATCCAATTTGTGATTTTTGCAAACACTTGAGGTGCCGAACTTAATCCGAATGGAAGTGCTGTTAGAGCATAGGTCGTGTTTCGGTAGTTTAGTGCCAGATAACGCCAGTGTCTTTTTACTATTGGAACGTGGTAGTAAGCTTGTGACAAATCTATTTTGGTCATGAAATCGTTTTTTTGTAGGAAGTATTGCAGTTTTCGATGGTTTATCAGCCGAAATTTTTGTAACTTGACATAATAGTTCAGTCTTTTTAAGTTGAAGACTGGTCTCCATTTTCCGTCTGATTTTGGTACCAAAAACATTTTTGACAGGAAGCCAGTTTTGCAATGTAATTCTTTTATTGATTTTTGATGAATCATTCCTGAAATCTCTTTGTCCATTTGAGAAGATGTTGGTGTTTGGAACTTTTTCAATATTGTGCTTGTAAATGTTGTTATTGGGGGTTTTTCCAAGAACGGGATCACATAGCCTTTTATGATGCTTACTATAGATTTTGGTGCACCCAGTTTCTGCCAGACTGACAGGTATTTTGCTAGCTGTCCCGCCTGGAAGCTGTTGTAGTCAGAAATTTCGTCGCCTTTCTCCCCCGTTCCGTTCCTTGAAATTGTTTTGCTTCTGGTCTCTATTGTTTTGAGATTTTTGGTATCTTTGTTTATTCTCATACTTTTTAAATTTCTTGAAAGTTTGTGGTGGCCTTTTGGATTGATTGGAAAGTTGGGGTTTCTTTGGCTTATTAGCGTCTCTTTCTGTGTTCTCGGGAAATGTGCGTCGTGGGAGTGGAGCGATTTTAGAAACACCATGGGTTTTTATAGCCTCCTGGAGTTTTACTTCGTCCCAGAGATGGGTGTCTGATGGTGGGATTTCACTAAGAAGCGACCTGTAATAATTATTTTTGGGTTCGTATGATTTTCGTCGGGATTCTATGATCTCCGCCCGCTTACCGCAGGTGTATTGGAGCAAATCGTCAGAAATTGAGCGCACGTCTGATTCCGGGGCTAGAATGTTTTTTAAGCTCTCCCCGGCTTCTGGGTACTGATCTGCAACCTTTTTCAGAGCTTCTCTTAGCTTCAGTCGCTGAATCAAAAGACCATGAGAGATTGTTCCGAATGCGGAGTCACATTTTGCGAGAATATCTTTCATAGAAGATGGTTGAGAGTTTTGGAATAGAGACGTGTTAACTCTAAGGCAACTGAAAACTGGTGAAGCATGGAGCTTCTTTTGAGCTTCGGCGTAGCGGATCTTATTCCAAGTCGGTTCTCCCAGTCTCTGACATTTTATACCCTGTTGCTCTAAGATCGGGTCGGCTCTAGGAATGGCCGGTTCACTTTCTTTTGTTGTTGGGGAAAATATATCCCAACTCATGTCATCCCTTTTGGGGAGTTCTGTCAGTGATTCCAATAAAGGGCTAGGAGCTCGCCAACTTGAATTTTCCTGTCCACTATCGTTTTCTTTGTTAGAAGTGTTAGAACGCATCATTTCATATAGATTTCTAATCATGCCCTCCATTCTGTTTAACCTATATTCACCAGGATCGTCCCTCGACGAGGGCGAAGAGGGATAGCGTCCGCGCTTTGGAGAGATTCTCTCTGGAGATAGTGAGGAAGAGCGGTCTCTATCTGTATCTCGACACCTTGGGGTTTCGTTTTCTTCAGAAGAGTATGACGGTAAACGGGGGCGTTTGCGTTTTTTGAGTCTGGTAGGGGTAGCCGAAAATTCATCATTTTTATCTTGGGATGTGGGTTTAGAGTAGTAACCAATTCTGTTTTGGTGTGATTCGACGTCTGTTGACAAAGCATCTGAGACTCGTTCTCTGGAACAAATGGATGCTCTGAGTGGTTCGACCGCTCGTCTAAATATTTCAGCTTGAGCTGAAGATCCACGCAGCTTTGCTGCTACATGGTTTGGATTGATGATGAGTCCTCTGCATACATCCCATTCCAGAAGCTTGAGCTTTATATTTTTATATGATTTCTCTCCGATTGACGAAGCTTCAGGAAAGAAAGCTTGCACCAGCTCGACACTTGGAATTGCGAAGCGTATTTTGTTGAGAACTTTGTAGTCCAGTTTTTTCCCGAAAAGATCATCTTTGGACCAGTCGATCACTTTCCACTCTCTCCAACCTTCTGGGAGACTGTTTTCAATGATGTTCTTGATTTTGGAAAAGAGTGCTTCATCTTCTTCTTCGCATTTTCTCAGAAATAATTCTCCCAAGGTGACGAAGTTGCACGAAGTTGCCATCTGCCAAAAATGATGCAAAAAAATCAGGAGAAGCAGATGGCAATCAGTTCAATTGGTCGGGTCAACTATTCGGGCCGACCGTCCTCACATGTGCAACCCATCGGATGAAATAGAGAAGGCGGTCGGATCAAATTTTACATCAGGTCGGATCAAATTTCACACCCGGTCGGATCAAATATCCCAGCCGGTCGGGCCAAATTCCGGGCCCCGTCGGATCGAACTTTGCGTCCGATCGGACCGGCTCGATGATCCGGATTTCAAGTATTGCTTTTAGATACACAATCGTCTGGATTTGAAACCGAGATCGACTTGGTCGAAGTAGGTTGTGTCTGAGCTAGAACCCGAGATCATCAACGCACTACATCGATAGCAGGGTCCTTCATCTGGCTTGGCGCCGAGATTGATAGGTATAAATATCGAACTACAGCATCTCTTCATTAAAACTGTTAAAAGTAAAATAATTACATACCTTTTCCAATTTTATTGATGTTTCACGAACGTTTCACAACGTTAATTTTAATTGTACACACACCATTCGCTTGTGTAAACAAAAGCGTACTGAAGAAAAGAGCGTCTGCTTGACGCACTTCTAGCCGCCGATGTCAAGAGCATGAGAACGAGACAGAGATAGTGTAGGTACGGTATAGGAGGGAAAGAGATGGGAATACATGTACATGCACCACTTCGTGACTGTAAATGGGAGAGGTAATCTCAGAGGTCAGGCCATAGGCACAGATCCGAAATAACAGTATCAAATAATCTTAAAATATATAAGTACTGCTGGTTTTCGTTCAGTTTTGTCTTCGTATTCAGTCAAGTTGTAAAGAAGTAATAAAACCACCTAAGCCGCCACTGCCTTATCGGCATGATAAACATAGTTCGTTTGGAGCTGATACGTCTAGTGACTGATATCTGATAGTAATACTTAGAACGGCCCATGATAGTGATCATCTATTGCACAATGCGGTTTCCTCGTGCGACGAGGCCGCGTGCATGTGTGAAATAAAGAATTGGTGTAGCGAAAGTGCACTTACCACAAACATAACCGGCGTGCTGGGCCGCACTTCCTGAAGAATTTGTTTTACATTAGTCGCAATGTTGTCATGGCTGCAGCACCGATGGACCAGCCTCTGGCTCATGTTTATGGCATTGGGGGCCTTAATGATCTTCTTGTTTGGATTTTTCCCGCTAAAATACCACTCGGGAAAACTGGCCCATATGGATGATCTTCCCAACTTCATTGATGGCGTCAGGTACAGTTGACTTTTATGATACACTCGAAACCACTGTTATATAGCTTTTTTTTTTATTGAGTTATTCTAATTTTCACTAGCCAGCCACACTCACACCCGACAACAGAGGTTTACACCCAAACTGCATAAAAATATATACAAGCAGTAAAAAAACATGCAGCACCCAATCACTTTATATACCTAGTACACTTGCTTGTAAATTCTCTAATCAACCAATCCAGATGCTTTTAGTAAATCTTCATTCTCCTGTACACAAATATTTGTATTTTTTTTTTGCTTATTCACTTCTCAATAGTTGTGTGTGTCAACCCAGTTTGATTATCCCTTAATAGGAATACTCAATAGGAATAATAAAAAATTGGCGATTTTTTATTTTTGCTTGTATAATTTAAAAATTCTGTTAAGAGCCTAGAACACAGAAAATATATTTAAAAAATCCTGTACTTGTCTTTTACTAGAAAAGTACCGGCACGATTGTGACGATCAGGATTCAGTTAACTACCACATTTAACCGCACAGATTTAAAAAAATAATTAACTTTTTAAAACGTGCGTGTTTTTATTTTAAATAACTTCTAATGTAATCAACATTATTTATCCCTAAGAAACTTATTTACTTAATAATCTTAACATTGGTAATCTTAATATCTGAATATAAAATAAGTTGGCTTTTAATGTATTTGCAAACAAGTGTTTTTGGTTTATTAAAGGTACACGCACATTATGCCAGGCCGCAGTGGGCCAGATTGAATTGTAAAAATCGCTTTCATAAAATTTATATAAAGTATTGCATATTTATTTCAGGGCGCTTAGTTGTTGTAATCACGCGTATGATTGAAGTGAATATATAATGATGTGATTATATTAGCTGTTCTGTCGAAGAAATGTACAAAAAAGCTGATATTTTTTTGCAACATCAAGGTTGATACAATACTGAAAGTTGTTTATAATGATGAACACAGACCTTTTGGTTTAGTACAACCATTCCATGTAACCTTGTATTATGACATATATAGTGCCATAGTATTACTGTGAGAATCCTCACATCAAATAAAATACTAAACCTTGACATCAAATAAGTAATTAACAGACTCAAGTTCTAAGGGATTCCGCATCACCTCAGCTTACACCTTTTTAATGTAAAATTTGATCGTTTTAGTATTGATGGACACCAAGTATATGATGCAGGGGAAAACAGCGTCATCCTGATGGTTATAGACGGGTTACGATATGACTTCGTAACTGAAGAGTACATGCCGTACACTGGACAGCTTCTGAAGAACAAATCTGCATGTATTTATGTGTCGGTGGCTGAACCGCCTACCGTCACCATGCCTAGGATAAAAGTGAGTCCTCGTTCATTTTAATCTAACTCAGTCAATTTATATAGTCTCAACATATTCGATAATGAGAATTAACCCTTTGAATGTGTTACGCACCGCATGTCGGCGTAAGCGAAAAGTGCTCGACGCGCGTTAGGCACCGGAGCGGTGCGTAAGGAAATTACCGCTATTCGTCAATTTATTCCCACTCGAATGAACGTTCCAAAGACAATGTAAGTTCTTTCGCCTCTAGCTTACTTCAATCACTAAAGAATCGATGCATCCTTACCGTGTCAGGGGGGACCTATACTTTGTGAGTGGGTTTTCCCCGTTTAGACAGTGTTTGACAAACCGACATGGCGGAAACATAACGTAAAAATGGTTCGCGATAAAGTTTTAGTTTTTGAAGTGAATATTGCCTATTAGTGTCAAGTAGTTAAGGTAAAAGTTGCGGAAATAGTGGTCCCTTGTTGTGAAAGTGGTGTCATAGTAATTTCATGTGAAAAAATAGCATATTATTATCAACAAGCGCGTGATGGCGCAAGAAAATTCAAGAATAATAATTGCATCACGAGATTCTGTGAGTATTTAATTTTTTTAAATTAATGGTGAGTACTTAGATATATAATCAATTGAAAATATCATACAACAATTCAAGACAATGAATAATATATATAATATATGAACATACAATGTCAAATTGATAGGAAAAAAAATATTTTTTATTTTACATCCGGTCAGTTTTCAAAAATTCGGTTGGACTCTCGCATTTCTGGCAACCGCGGCTACTCAGCCTCTTGCGCGGTACGGGTTAAAACATAATTTATTTAGATAATGCTAAAGATAGAACACACTTGCTCAGAAGAAACATCTTATTATTATTTTAAACATATAAATGTGGACTTTGTTCGCAGTTAGGGAAAAAGAGATGTCGAGGCGGGCTTTGAGATAGTGTGGGATGCCCAACTTGCACGACCTTCATTCTCGACCATAATAGGGTATTTGACTATTTTTACAAAACCATTTCAAAAGCAATATTGTGATCTAATCCTCATTCTCAATATTTGTTTTATAAATAACGCGTAATAAAATAAATCTACCGCGTAAATGCGCTTCTTATGACAATTTATGGGGATACGTGACTTCAGTGACGTCACAAGTAAGCAAACAAGTTCATCTCGCCACCTATTTAAATTGATGTCATGCGAACATTCGACCTACATAGAGCGTTTGCAGTCTAGTCATGTGATCAATGAAAAATACAATTTTATTTTGTATTTTTCTGTAAATACACATACACACACTACATTGACTGGAGTATCCACAGATAAGAAAAAAATATGTTTAAATTAGAACGGCTGTCAAGGCATTTTTGTAAGAAATTTGCTGTAGCCAGTTGCACCCATATAAACAAAACGTCTGTCATTCGAAATCAGTTAGCAACTGTGATGCGGACAAAGAACTTTGAGACCTAACCCAAAAAGGTAAGGTCCAAGTTCTTTGGATGCGGAGTTCGACGCGTTGACTTAAATAAGAATGTTCAATCAAGGTTCTGTCATAATGCCTGGCGACAGATTTTCCTTCTCATTTCCGTTCTATTTACTTATCTTTTCTGTGGGAGTATCGGAATGTCTGCTGTACCAATAGAAACCGGTTCCCTTAAAGATCTAGACTCGGGTTTTTAGTTTTTAGTAATTACCAAATAAAATATTAAAAAACTTAGGATTACACCAACATGAATCATATTTTTAACAGAGTCAAATACCCTATTATGAAAAGTACTAAAAAACGTCGCCTGCCAAAGCAATTCCCGTTTTCACTTGGGTTGGGTTGCTTACTGTCTTTCCCAAAAAATTCAAACTAGTAGTGCACAGGACCAAAGAAAAAATTAACAATGAACAGAACATCAAGCATAATTTAAATTTCTTATGTACAGTCACCAGAACGTAAGAAGGAAAAGGCACAGTGGAGACGCACCATAAACTTCTGGCGGGATATATTTGCAAGTGCCTTTTTTGTATTTTTTTTTCTTATATGGTGGTTGGGCTAAAGCCAAAGAAAAAACTTATTTTTCAAAAACTCAAAATATGTGCAAATATCATAAAGGACGATTAACACTGAACAGCGCGCGTCGGAGTGCATTTTACAATGCGGCGAATGAAACTAAAGTTAGCAAATATATTTTGTATGGAACATATACGATTCCAACTTGGCCATTGATACATTCGTTGATTTTGGCACACACCTATGCGTGCCACTCTATGGAAGTTGGACAGTTCCTCGCTAGTTTCGCGAAATAAGTATGAACTTAAACAATATACTAGAAAATAAGACAAATCCAAACAGATTATGCCAGAATGCGTGAAAACCCATAAGTTTACATAATGTCAATTTTTTTTTTCCTTTAACGCATTGTACAATACGACTTTGTCACCAACTGATCACAGGTATCTGATCATACGTGTGGTCAGTAAGTGATCCGCGAAAAAATACATTTATTATTTCGTCAACTGATCACACGACTATTTTTGCGTGTGTTCAAATGGTGAAATTAATTATTAATTACTTTTTGTTTCCAACAACTAGACAAACTCCTTTTTTTAAACTGAAAAAGTACAGTCGTCAACAGTGATCATACTTCTTTCGTTAGAAATACAAACACCAAGTACCACAGTAAACACAAACAAAGGAAAACAATTTAATAAAATTTTGTTATTAAATTCGGTCCAAGCATTTATTTGCTCTGACAGCTACAATAACACTGTAAAAAACTGAATGAAAACCCCGAATTCTGATCACTTTCGCTAGTCTTTTCAACGTAAGACTACCATGTACCATATACTTCAGTGAAATATTAAAAGTAAATGTTTTTGTCAGCTGATAAAAGAGATACCACAGTGCCTGAAGACTCGTCTCTATAACCAATGTGTCCTGCCCACCATGACCTATGGTGCTGAGACATGGACGCTCACGGAGAAGACTGTGCACAAGATAGCCGTCGCACAGAGAGTCATGGAGCGAGCCATGCTCGGCATCAAATTGCAGGACCGTATCCGAAACACTGAGATACGACGTCGCACCAAAGCTGCAGACGTCGTAAAAAGGGTGAAGGAACTTAAGTGGAACTGGGCAGGACACATGGCCAGACGTAGCGATGGGAGGTGGTGTACAGCAGTAACTGCGTGGTGGCCGAGACTAGGTTGGCGGAACCCAGGCCGACCGAGGATGAGGTGGACTGACGACATCAGAAATACTGTCGGGAACGAGTGGATGCGAATAGCGAGAGACCGGGGAGAGTGGCATAAACAAAGGGAGGCCTATACCCAGCAGTGGGTCACTCAGGGCTGATGATGATGATGATGATGATATTGCAGCTGTCACAGGAAATAACAGCTTGGACCGAGCTTATGTTATAATTTTTCTAAAACTATATTACGACCAATATATTTTATTTTAAAAAGTTGCGTTATCCGACGCGCGCCGGTCAGTGTAAATCGTCCCTAAAACTCTCAAAAGAGCTATGCAAATAAATTACAATGGCATCAATTCTATTGTACCATTCTCTAAACTAAACTAATTTGACAGGACTAAAATTATCACCGTGTCTTTTCATTTCAATACATCCGAAAAGGATAGCAACAATTTTAGAGCAGTCAAATTTAGTTTAGTTTAGAGAATGGTACATCAGTATCGACGTCAATGTAACAATGCTAAAGGGCCAGTTGTATATTTCTAAAGAAGAGAGTGAAATAAGTCATGTTTTTTCATAGTTATAGAAAGCAAATATGGGATGCGACAAAAGTTTTTTCTTTGGTATTGTGTATGATTTCCATTGCATGTTTAGTTGTAATCCATTACGCGCCTACTCTCTTTAAACCCGACTTAAACACAGGCTATGAAGCAGGATTAGTATGCTTTGCTAAAATAGATACAGTGGCAAAAAACCGAATTCGGCTTTTTCGCTAAATCCTTTCATCCCCTTCTCCTTTCCTTTCCTTTAGGGGACAACTGGATGTTGAAAATGTATAATTATGAAATTATACGTACAAAGTCGCGGGCAACAGCTTGTTAGTCTATATCAGTGGTTCCCAATTAGTGGTACACGTACCCCTAGGAGTACGCGAAGTTGCATCAAGAGGTACGCACGGCAATCTCCTGACTAAGAGAAATTCTATGAAAAACGCCACACCGTATGCAGTCCATTTGTAGTCCGCCTGCAGTCCAACTGACTACATACTGCGTTTCATACTTTACTGGACCTCAAACTGTGTCTGCACCGGAACGGACCGGACTGCATTTGGTGTGCTTGAGCAGAGCTCGAGGGGTACGCGAGTTTGAGATCTTTCTTGAAGTGGTGCGCAGAAAAAACTAATTTGGAACCACTGGTCTATATAGCTATATGGAATAATTACCGTATTCACCTGAAAATAAAATAGTTATTTATACGAAGCGCGAGCGGAATAGCGCTATTAATCATGTCTGCCCGCTCTAACGCCGTTTTTTGTCTTTTGTATCAAATTTCATGGTGTGAACAATAAAGAGTTAATCAATCAATCTAACCCCATGTCCCCATATGAATACATTCCTTACTAGCAGCATGCCGCGGCTTCACCCTTATGTTTTAGTACCGTTACAGAAACCGTAATTTCGAGATTTAAGTACCGTTTTAATTTAGGCTACATTCTTGCAAAATTTCATCAAAATCTGTTCATCTGTTACGGAGTAGAGTAGGAAAAAACATACTAACACAGAGACACGTACAAACTTTCGCATATATAATATTAGTGTGAGTCGCCAGGTGATTAAGATGCAAAATCCCAGTGGACGAGTCAATCAGTCGCATTGCTCTGCGATTAATTTTCAACAAATAGCGTAATCAGGGGCTGGTTATGGTACATCTTGAAGTTTAAAAAAAATATAGAGTAGTTCTACGTTTGGCCACTAATTCGCCTGATGAAAAGCGACGGTCTGGCCGAAGATGGAGCACATAGACCTAGAAGATCTAGGGACTGCTAGTCTGTGAAATTCGCTGCCTGGATACGGGTGTTCCCCGTCAGTTACAATCTGGGTGTCTTCAAGTCGAGAGTAAATCGGTTTCTTCTAGGCAAGCGTGCTCCATCGTAGACCGCATCGTCGCTTAACATCAGGCGAGATGGCGGCCAAGCGCAAGCCTATCTATTATTTAAAAAAAAGTACTTATTCAATCTGACCTTAAAGATAACCAGGTATTGATGCAAATCCAAAGGCCATCGGATTTCTCAGCCCGTTCCATTCGATGCGCTTGGAAATGTCCGCAATCTCGCTTCCAACCTGTTCACGCGTATCGCCTGATCGTTACGCATTACCACATACGCGTTAACGTTTGTTTTCATTAACTCCGTGGATTTTTGGGATCTAATGGATATTTCTAAGATCTAAGACCCTCATTATACAATCCAGGGGCCTTCCGGCTAACTCTTAAGACTTTAACTCTTAACTGAAACAGCGCAGTTGGATAATCACGCGAATGTGAACCGTGACGCGCCGAGATACGGTTTGATTCACAACTTTCCTCATCATAATCATAATCATTTTATTGGTAACTAATAACTACAAGTCATCTTTGTTACTAGTATCAAGGTACTAAAGTAAATAATTATACAGATCTATTATAACTTAAACTAGGTAATTGGTAAAAATGTACTAATAGTGTACCTATCATATCTAAAAATTACCTACAAAAACAAATAATCAATGTCAAAGTAATATAAAATAATAAAGAAAGAAATAATAATAAAAAGAATTAGCATAATGTCAAAAAATTATAATTAATTAACATTAAGTCAATGTAAACAAATAAAATCACCATATCAATTATCAATCATCACCTAAATAGAAGCACTTAAAACAGGTAACTGGTGAAGCCCGGTTTACATAATTATACACAAAATCCTTAGTACATTGCTACATAACAAACAAATATGTTACTTCCTCTATCATGCATGAGTTTATTAATAACAATGCATGATTTGCGTGTTGCACTAAGCTGTTAATTTAACTGTTTTACACGGACTTAATTACGTTTTAATCGACTTCAAAAAAAGGAAGGGGTTCTCTATTCGGTTGTGTTGTGTGGTTTAATGTTTGTTACCTCAAAATTCCGTCATATATAAATATTCGTTTTTTATTTTATTTGAAAGGATATGCTTTCACATTGGTCACATAGAAGTTTCATCAAAATTAGATCAGTGGGTTTTAGTATGTGCGTGTAATATATTTTAGGCCTTAATGCAAAGACTACGTAGTAGCTTTAATTTACCTAGTCTGTGCCTTAATGTCTATTTGATTCAGTCAGTGTACAGCTGTGGTGTATAGTGATAACCTCTGGTGTCCAATCCGACAGGCCATGATGACCGGCAGTGTGTCAACATTCGCCGACGTCGCGTTAAACTTTGGCGCGCCGGCTGTCCGAGGGGACAGTGTGTTGCGTGTCGCGGCCGCTAGAGGGCGCCGCTCAGTCCTGTATGGAGACGATACGTGGCTGAGGCTGTTCCCAGGGCTGTGGACCGACCATGACGGTACCACGTCGTTCTTCGTCACGGATTATACGGAAGTAAGTACCTTTCCCAGTCGTATCCGAAAGACTGAGGTACGACGTTCATACGTCTGTATACTACCAAGGCTGCAGACGTCGTAAAAAGAGTGATGGAACTTAAGTGGAACTGGGTAAGATAGATGGCCAGATGTAATTATGGGAGGTGGTGTACAACAGTAACCGCGTGGTGGCCGAGACTAGGTTGGTGGAACCCGGGCCGGCCGAAGATGAGGTGGACTGACGAGGTGACGACATCCAAAATACTGTTGGAAAAGAGGGGGGATGCGCGTAGCGAGGGACCGGGGAGAGAGGCATTAACAAAGGGAGGCCGGCCAATACCCAGCATAGGGTCATTCAGATCTGATGATGATGATGAAGTACCTTTTGGAAGAAGTTGATTTATTGTAGCCTATTGATTGTTGTTAACTGCTTAGGTATTGAATTCAGAATTATCTTAGTTATGGCACTATTTTTCATACTGTAATTCCTTTCCGTGTGAACGTGTAAACATCGAACTAAAAGAATCAGTCCAGTAGTCCGATTATTTATAACACCGGACTACTGACACGAAAAAGTCTCATCAGTCCATCATCGCGCTAAATAATCGGACTAGTGATACTGGGCCTATCATCACTGCCGGATTAACCACGTAGCAAGAGTAGCAATTGCTACGGGCCCCACGCGAAAGGGGGCCCCCGCATATTTAAACCCACTCATCTCTGCCTGAGCGTAATTTTTGAGTGAAACTTATTAAGATGTGGTATATTGAAGTCACAAAAACGTGAAACGTTACAACTTTTCATACCAACTTTTTTTACCACTTTATACTTAAGAACCCATAGTAGATCAAGGGCTCTTTGAAAGAATTTGCTACGGGCCCCGCGCTTGCTTAATCCGGCACTGTCTATCATAGTTTATCCTTGGAGCCGGGGTTATCCCTGGAGCCGGGGTCTTATCCCTGGAGCCGGGGTCTTAGAATACTGCTTCGGTATCCCGTGCCAGTCGTAAGAGCCGACTAAAAGGCCTTTGGGCTTGTGGGTGTGGTCAGATTTGGGGATCGGACCTCTCATTCAGCAAGCCCAGGGAAGACAACGGCGCGGTGTGGCCCACGCCGTTGTAAAGGAACGGAAATGCCCTGAACCTTTTATAGATATCTTTTGTTTCTGTCTTGAATAAATATATTTTTCTTTCTTTCTTCAGAATCAGAATCAGAATCCATTTATTGTAACACTGTGTACATATATGCAAGTTCTTAAAATAGGTTTAGTCTCAACAGCTTCGCCCTTAACGGACATACAATATTTTAATAATATTTCAAACTTTATATAATAATAACAATTAAATTCACCTTAGTATAATCAAATTTCTAACTACCTACTTAAAAATTATAATTATAAGTGTTCAAATTCCGTACAATGTCAAAATACAATTGTCAATCTTAATTTACATTACTATATTTTTTAATTTGTCCTTCAGAAACTCATCTACTTTATAGTAACCCTTCTCTATCAAGAAGTTAAATAATTTTCCTTTGAATGACACCACGCTTTCCGATTTCTTTCTCTTTCTTTCTGAACATTTCCCGGGGCGTTGCTTCAGGCAGTGTGCTAGCAGGGTTCTTATGGAGATCCCGGTGCCCTCCTTCTGGCACAGAGGTCGAACACAGAGGGGGTTTTAGTGGGTGCAAGCTCACATAACCCGGCATACACCCCAATGCATGCAGCTAGAATCTTTAGAAGATTTCTCCTTGTCAACAAAAAAAAAAGAATTAGTCGTAGGATGTAGTCGTAGAACGTCAGAAGTGAAAACTTAATTAGTAATTCAACTACCCCAGAAGAGATGACGCTGTATTCAAAATGTACGGATACATATTATATCTGAGCGTGACGGTCACGCGAGATAGGTGCTTTTTCCCCATCCCAAAAAATGCCCAACGTGCATAAAGAAGTTTTCACTTCAAAAAAGGCGCATCATCGCTACTTTATCACCATTTCAGGTAGATAACAACGTGACTCGTCACCTCGACGACGTTTTAAAGCCGGATGAGAGCAAGAAACCTTCCTTCGACTTCCTAGTACTGCATTATTTAGGATTGGATCACATCGGGCACTTAGAAGGCGCTCGCAGTACCAAGATCAAGCCCAAGTTAATAGAAATGGATGAAGTCGTCAAGAGGATCTTTACTGCTATGCAGCAATGGGTAAGTAGATTACCGCACACGACAAAATGTATGGAACATTTTGTCGACTGTGAAAGACCGTTTTCTATGGAACAGCTGAGATTTTTTCCGTGATTTCAGGGTTCATAAAATAGAATCAGGGTTGAATAGTAAAATTTGTTCATGATGATGGGTATTATGGACCCCTTTCAGCTTAGTACACCCTTTCTGCTTAAACCCTGTAGTTTGCAAACGAGTTTTTAATTCTCATCTTCTAACGGCTGAATGGGTTTGGGTAAAATTCTTTTTAAGATTGCGTATGAATAAGCGAGCGAAGCCGTGGTAGCCTATTTGGGAGACCGCTAGACTTGAAAGCGTGAGGTCGTGGATTCAAACCCCGGGACGTACCAATGATCTCTGGAGTTTATGTACGGATTTTCATACCATTGGCTTTTCGGTGAAGCAAAACACCGACTGTTAAAAGGCTGATTATGATGATGATGATGAGGCGAGCAAACCTACGCGAGTAAACGATTTCACGGGAAGTTAACTGAACAGGATTTATTTGTATAGAAATTAATGATAAGTTCGTGACTGGTTTCCCAGGACCGTAATGGAGTGCTGTTCATCTGCGGAGACCACGGCATGCGGGACGCGGGCGGGCACGGCGGCGCCACGCCGGCTGAGGTGCTGGTGCCTCTCGTGGTCGCCAAGTCCGAAAACTTCCAGTGTCCACATCCGTGAGTTCATTTTATCGATGTCAACTCTGGACGGCCTAAGGTTAACATTAAACTAATCACACTCGCGAAAGAGCTCCGGTCGCATTTTTACTGACAGTTCTACTTGATCTTATTCCCTTCTGGGGCCTTACGGCTAGCTGTTTAAAACAATCCAGTTTAGGTGATGATAAAATGTTGCGCGACCGCAAACTGTATCTGGGCGCATTAAGGTTCACGTTAGCGTGATTTTCCGAACTGCACAGTTTTAACGTTAGTTTGATACCGCGTAAGTAGTTGGCCATAAGGCCTCTGCCCTCATCTCTACCGAACATTTCCATAGACATCGTTTCATAGTTCAAAAAACGACCAAATAGGTTATTATTCTTTTTCTGCACTTTGATGGTGCGAACTACTAGATTGTGGAATGCGCTGCCTGAATTTTTCCCCGATGGTTAAAATCTTGGCGTCTTCAAAAAGCGAGCAAATCGGTTTCTTCTAAGCAAAATGCTCCAACGTAGACCGCATCATCACTTAACATCAGGCGAGCATTATCTCACCTGTACTCTTCGGTATGCTGCTTATTGCAGAAGTTTGAACGAGATGGCACGCGATCGCAATGGCAATCGAAATACAAATGGACATCATAATAAACCAGTCTAAATCCCTCGCCTGTATGACCTAAGATAGCTCGAAATTTTTACGCTTGCCTCACTCGCACATTTCTACCAAGTATACCTTCCGAATCAACGCCATTTCCTTATGTTTCGTTGGGTTTCATTAGCGCTGTTGGCGTCATTGCTCCTGTTGCCGTCATTCTAAGCGCGCCTCTAATATTATCAAGCCAGCCCAGAATAGACTGGATGTAATTGAGAATTCAAATTTAAGCAAGCTCAAAGTCGCACAACGATCTATGGAGAGGGCTATGCTCGGGGTTTCTCTACAAGATCGAATCCGAAAGGAGGAGATCCGTAGACGAACGAAAGTCACAGACATAGCCCACCGGATGAGCAAGTTGAAATGGCAGTGGGCAGGGCACATATCACGCAGAACAGATGGCCGATGGGGCCGAAAGGTTTTGGAATGGAGACCACGGGCTGGTAAGCGCAGCGTAGGACGTCCACCCACAAGATGGACAGACGACCTAAAACATACCGCAGGGAACCGCTGGATGCAGGCCGCTTCCAACCGGCCCTTTTGGAGATCGATGGGGAGGCCTATGTCCAGCAGTGGATGTCCTATGGCTAAAATGATGATGATGATTTTACTTTCCAGTGTCGGTCCAGGCCCCACAGTAGCCCAGGTAGACCTAACGCCTACCATATCCTGGCTACTGAACGCTCCGATTCCGGGCGACAGCACGGGCCGGTTACTGCCCGCACTACTGCCCGCAGACACTCGACAGCACCTCTACTTGTTGCATGTCATAGCGAGACATAACGCGAGGCAACAACTACCCACTGACACAGGTAACTACGACGTACTGTCGACAGCACGGGCCGGTTACTGCCCGCACTACTGCCCGCAGACACTCGACAGCACCTCTACTTGTTGCATGTCATAGCGAGACATAACGCGAGGCAACAACTACCCACTGACACAGGTAACTACGACGTACTGTCGACAGCACGGGCCGGTTACTGCCCGCACTACTGCCCGCAGATACTCGACAGCACCTTTTTTTTTTTTTATGCGGCAAAGGCATATGTATAGGTGGCAAACAAGCAGACGGGCTGCCTGATGGTAAGCAGTCACCGTCGCCTATGGATACTTGTAACACCAGAGGCATCACAAATAACTCTACTTGTTGCGGTTGGTTTTAACGCTGGTATTTTTTTTTATCTGTTTAGGTTTTTTTTATTGTTATTCTTGATCTTTATGGAACGCCTGAACATACTTTTCGCTTTTGAGCATAGACAATAAGTATATTTTTTAATCGTTTTCACAGAATTCTACAAACAGTTCCAACGAGCTGAAAAGCAATTTGCGCACTACCTGGCTACTGGGCAACAGAGCGCCGCCAAGATATCCAAGGAGTTCTATGAAGAGTCGCTGGAAGAGATGGCAAAGTACCTCTCGGAGACCACGGTCAACTTCGATCAGTACGCGCTGGGGATTGGCATCGCGTTGCTTTATTTCGTAAGTTTGTAATTGCAACGTGCTGTCTTCAGCTATGCACTTTTATTACACTATGATTCATCATCATCATCATCATCAGCCAGAAGACGTCCATAGCTGAACATAGGCTTCCCCCTCTGCAAGAACTACTATAACATTTTTGTATACAAAAAATATTACCATGAAATATTTTCAATATATTTTTTTTTTTATATATTTTTTTTTTTTTTTTTCAGGTCTTTTTTTTATTTTTATTTTTTTTATTTGTTGTTTATATGCTTGAGTTTTTTTTTTTCTCCAAAATTAACAAAAATATTTCTTTTCAGATTGTGACAGCACTAATCTTCACAACACTATACTCTCTCCAACCCGACAGCCAGCGAAAGATCAGCGTCACCCGCCACGGCCTCCCAAAATCCAACGCCGGTTCCATACTCGCTTTCATCATCGTCTTAATCATCATCATCTTTATACTCATCACCTCTTGCTTCATCACCGAAACCAAAAGCAAACTGTGCTCTTTCGACCCCCTCTGGTCCCTAGCATTTGTCCTCATAGCATGCGCTATGACCACAACTTATTTCATAATAAAAACTTCAATAGAACGCATCAGAGACCTATCACCGCTTCGTGAATTAAACGCTATAGACTATTTGTTAATAATTGGAACGTTATTCCATTCCTGGTCGTTTTTCGGGACTAGTTTCATAGAGGAAGAGCATATGACTTGGTATTTCTTTTGGAATACGTTGATGTTTTTCGTGTTGATTAGGACGATAGTGCTGGTTGTAATGTACTTCAGTAAGATGTTGGTGGGAGCGACTGAGGTGCAGGAGAAGCCAGAGTTGGAAGAGAAGATGAGTGCAGTTGGATTAGGGATCGTACCGAAGTGGGTGCTGCTAATTGCTTTGCATAGGTGAGTATCATTTCAAACTTAACCTTCGCAAAAAGAATGGTGTTATAAGTTTAACTCTGGCACCGTATTTATAACGGGGAATGATCTGATGAAAAAAAAAAAAAAAAAAAAAAAAAAAAAAACAGTAACCATTGCCTTTGTAACACCAGAGGCATCACAAATACGTAGCCGACCCTTTAGGACTCGATTAACTCGCCTTTTGAAGAACCCCATGTTGTAGCTTCTCGGTAACACCGTGGAAGGTAGCTCATTCCACATTTTGCAGGTGTGATGCAAGAAGGGTCGTGTGAATCGCACAGTGTGTGATTTCCACTGATCTATGATGTGTGGATGAGCCTTCAGGCGGTGGCGGCTAGTGCGATGGTAAAACCGCGATGGAGGGATGAGGTCAAACAGTTCTTCAGAACACTTCCCGTTGTAAATGCGACAAAATATACAGAGAGACCCGACGTCTCTGCGCATGCTGCGGCTCTAGGTGTTCAGCCGTTTGAAGATTAACAGCTCTTACAGGCTTTTTTTTTTCTCGGCCGCTATGGGCCTTTAGCGGGACTTGGCCAGGAGATTGGTGGAAGCGTCGGGTGTCCAGACTGCTGGCTTTTATATCGCACAGAAATTGAGCATTGCCATTCTACGTGGCAATGCCGCCAGCATTCTGGGGAACTTTACCTCCACTATTGGTGGTGGTGGTTAAGTTTTTATTTAGTTAAAGTTATATGATTATTTACGGGATATTTACCGTGGTAATGAATGAGCTTACATGCACCATGTAACTGCTCCGAAATATCGGGAGCTCATTCCACAACCTTACCACGGTAAGTATAATAATAATCATATAACTTTAGTGAACAACCGTGATAGTTTAAAACAGTGTTTTATTTAGTTATTTTAAGTTTTAGTTAATATTTAAAGTTTTCTGTTCAACTTGTGCATAATTAGATTAATTTTAGTTTTAATTTTATTTAATAAATTTTTATTTAATTAGGTTTTAATTTTACTTATAATTTTTATTGAATAAACTTGTGCATTATAAAATTATCAGAAGTTCAAAAGAATCTTTTTCCCAGGTATCTAAGAACAATGAACCAGACCGGTGACAGATGGTTGTTCCTCCCCGACACGGCTGATTGGCTGAATGCGCCTGAAAACGCATTCTACTTGCAGCTGCATCTAGTCATTGGTAAGTTATTATACTAAACTTGTTACGACATACACGAAGGTAACTATACAAATGAAATGTCATTGATTGTATTCATTTTGAACCCCCGACGCAAACCGAGTTAGCAAATTGAACAAGCCGCATTAGCTATTATCCAAAAATACAATTTGTAATAATCTTATTTGGTTGAATCAATCTCAAATTCTGTTTAGTTATGAGCAAGATTTCTTTTATCTACTTGACTAGTAGCTCCCCACGGTTTCACCCACTAATCGACAGGAACCGACTTTTTTTTCGAAACAAAAAGCCTATTTGTTAATCCAGGGTATAATCTATGGTATAATCAAGCTCCATATAAAATTTCATCCAAATCAGTTCAGTTCAGCCTTTTATTAAAATTTAAGAGATTTAAAAGAGATTTTGCGTTAGCCTTAAGAGATTTTGCGTTAGTCACCTTTGACTGTGTATAAGATTGATTCTAATATATTGATTTGTTTAAGTTACTGTCTGCTCGTAAATGTCACTCTTTATACCACTATGTTTCACCATCTCTCAGTACACAGTTTTTCCAATAAATTATTTCTGATTCTGATTCTTAATTTTCAGGTACCTTAGCCACGTTAGCAATATGCCTTTACAACCTCCGATACACAAACAACGTCATGCAGTTTCAGTCAGGCCTCACAATCGTCGCGACAGCCTGCATCCTCTGCTATCGGATCGCTTCATCCACCTTACACTCCCCATTCCACGACATCAAAACCTGGGACACCGTACACATTGTCAACGTGTTCTGGGGCTTATTAATAGCACAATTCGCCTTTGAGATACTAACGTTCGCTGGCATATTCAAATCCTGTGGCGTACAAGTTGAGCCAACAAAAATGAGCAGCAATAAGTTTGTGTACAACAAACCTAAAGAGAAAAGTGAAGATTATATCTACGAGCCTATGATTGAAGAGCCTTGGAATATAGACGAAGTGAAGCTCAATTTAGCTCGATCGATATCTCATTTGATGTTGAATAGCATGATGTTGGTTGTGGCTTTGCTGATGAGGCCACATAATGTTATAATGGTACCAAGTATATATATAACTTGTGTGCTGACTTCGAAGTGTATGGACCATAAGTTGTTGGACTTCAAGTCTGTGAAGAGGACTGATGTGGTGGACGTCTTGAGCCAGACGCTGGTGCATATGTGGATTGGGATACTGTTTTTCTTTTATCAGGTATGTTGGGACTGATTTTCACTCATACGTATTGTAGGTGTCTATAGGCAGCGGTGACCACTTACCATCAGGTGGCGCGTAGCTTGTTTACCACTCATTAAAATAACCCACTTATTTCGTGATTTTTATACTAGACTTAATTTTGCTAAAGGCCTATCTAGGCTGCCCGGACCTAGGTAGGCAAAATTTCTCTAGGCGGATTTTTCTAGTACTCTGACTATAGAGAAATCCGCCCAAGCTCTTATTCTAAATCTTATGATATTTAACCCGTCGCTATTAGTAATGGCCACTAAGTACACTCTTGGCCTTTTGAAAGAACTCAAGTCAGACAACGGGCAATGGAGAGAGCTATGCTCGGAGTTTCTTTGCGTGAAAGAATCCGGAACGTGGATATTCTCCAAAGAACCAAAGTCACCGACATAGCTATTAAAATTTGCAAGTTGAAGTGGAAATAGGCAGGCCACATCCCTCGAAGAACCGATAACTGATGGGGAAGAAAGCTTCTTGTGTGGAGACCATGAACCGGAAGACGCAGCGTAGATAGGCCTTCCCACTAGATGGACCGACGACATTATGGTCGGTTCCAGTGGATGCAGATGGCAGGCTGTCGTTAGTGTGGAGGTTAAAGGGGGAAGCCTATGTTCAGCAGTGGACGTCTTCTGGCTGATGATGCTGACTAAGCAAGATTTTGTGGGTCATGTTGTGTGACATGTTACTAAATGTGTTCTCTAGTGTACACTTTTTTTTTAACTTATACTCTCCCACTGCTGGGCAAAGGTCTCCCCCCATTTCCTTCAATAAATCTCGGTCCTCCGCCACCTCTTGCCAACCTCTCCGGAATGAGTCAAGATCGTCACGTCAGCGTTTCTTGGGCCTGCCTTGACTGCGTCGTCCATCGGGCATCCACTGCGTGACGATCCTGGCCCATCGGTCGGTCGGTACACTAGAGACGTTAAAATCTCATATTTCTTCACCCAGGGTAATTCGAACAGCCTGGCGTCAGTGGACCTGGGTTCAGGGTACGTGGGCCTCCGCGAGTACAGCGGGCCGCGGGTGGCGCTGCGGATGGGACTGCACGCGTACGCCGGCCCGGCGCTCGCGGGCGCTGCTCTCTTCTCTTACATAGCGGCTAGCGCACAAACTTGGCAACAGTAAGTAACTGGAACACCCTGGCGCCACTGGATCTGGGTATCTTTAAAAATTGGTTGGTGGTTGGTATTCGTTATGGTCTTTGAAGTAAATAATACGGCGACCACAGTAGCCAGCACTCTTGGTGGGTAATTCTAGCTATCTTATCTTAATTTTAGCTATTCTTGATGGGGTAACTTTAACAACCTTGGTGGGGTAACAAACAATCTTGGCATTCTTGATGATATACCTCAACAACCTTAGCAGGGTAAGTAGCTCTTTTGGTGGGGTAACTCTTAACAACCTTGGTGGGGTAACTAGCTCTCTTGGTGAAATAACTCTTAACGACCTTGGCGATGAAACTACCTCTCTTGACGGAGTAACCCTTACAACCATGGCAGGGTAACTAGCACTCTTGATGGGGTAACTTATAACAACCTTGGTGGGTAACTCTTAACAACCTTGGTGAAGTAGCTTGTTCGAACTACCGGACGCGAAAAGGGTGTACTAAGCAGAAAGGGGTCTATAGTACCAGTCATTATGAAAACCTTTTACTCAGCAACTCTAAGGAGCAACTTTAAAATAGCAAAAAAAAAAAAAACAGCTGTTCCATAGAAATCTGTCATTCACACTCCACAAAATGTATGGAACAGCAGGAAATTTTTTCGCGATTTAAGGATTGGGCTTATTGTCCATAATGATAAATAAATAAATAGTAAATATTTGGGTCATTTTTGCACACACGGTCACCTGACCCCAAACTAAGCAAAGCTTGTGATATGGCTGCCAGAGACTGATATACATACATATATTTTTAATACATACTTAAATAGATATTAACATCCCCCCTCCACTATGGACTCCACTATATGTAGTAGTAAATATTTAAATAATTTTAATTTTTAATACGAGCTATGGAGAGAGCTATGCTCGGGGTTTCTCTACAGTCTACGAGATCGAATCAGAAATGAAGGGATCCGTAGACGAACAAAAGTCACCGACATAGCCCACTGGATTAGCAAGTTGAAGTGGTAGTGGGCAGGGCACATCACATATCACGCAGAACAGATGGCCGATGGGGCTGAAAGGTTCTAGAATGGAGACCACGGACCGGTAAGCGCAGCGTAGGACTTCCACCCACAAGATGGACAAACTACCTAAAAGAGACCGCAGGGAAACGCTGGATGCAGGCCGCTAGTGCTAGATACCGGCAATGTGCAGATTAAAGGGGGAGGCCTATGTTCAGCAGTGGACGTCTTTTGACTGATGATGATGATGTTTGTATTGAACGACAGCCTGCCTTTTGCATCCACTGGATGCCCACGACTCTCACAACTTGGAGGTTAAAGGGGGAGGCCTACGGCCTATGTTAGGCTGAAATGATGATGATGATGAAATATTTAAAAATATTCTGTCCTTTTCCAGGTACTTACAGCAGTCGTGGCGCGCCACCAACATCTTCGCGCTGCATCGCGTCTACTGCCTGGTCATATACGCAGTCATCGCGACTATATTCCGACACCACCTCTTCGTATGGACGGTCTTTTCCCCCAAGTTGCTCTACGACTTCGTAGCGACTGTGTTTACCATACAAGCTTTAGGGACCATCGCGCATGTAGAAGCTGTGACGCATGTCACCAGCTGGTTAGCTAAAGTTGCGACGCGTAAAATGAGGCTGTGATAGTATTATTTTAAATTAAGTAATAAGCTTGCTCTCTGATCAGACAAACAAGAGAGATATGCCTTAGTGCAATAGGCATGTGTCCTAATTAATTTTATTACCTCATCATCACCTGTGACCTCATGCTCATCATCATCATCAGCCAGAAGACGTCCACTGCTGAACATAGGCCTCCCCCTTTTACCTCCACACTGAACGACAGCCTGCCTTTTGCATCCACTGGATGCCCGCGACTCTCACAATGTCATCGGTCCATCTAGTGGGAGGCCTACACACGCTGCGTCTTCCGGTTCGTGGTCTCCACTGCAAAACCTTTCTTCCCCATCGGTTATCGGTTCTTCGAGCGATGCTTCATGCTCATAGCTGATCATAAATACAAACATCATCATCATCAGCCAGAAGAGTTAAATAAGTTATAAGTATTTTAATTTGATGCAAGACAGAGCGCTCTATAGGAAGTTATGACGTCACGCCTCAGGCGCGCCATACAAATACTATACTAACACACGCTTTGCGAGGAAGGGAAAGAGTATCCCCTCTCTATCCCCACTAAAACTTTAAACGGTTATATCTCAAAATGTATCAGCCAGTTTGAATCGGTTTTTTTTTCAGTATGTGTAATTTATGTAATGAAAAAAAAATTACGGTAAGGTCGTCTGCCGGGTGAGTTCGATGTACCCGCCACGCAACTTACCATATCTCCCTTGTTTATCTGATCTTCATTTTAAACAGTGTGCCAAGTAGACGTTTTCGCACTTTGCTTCGTTGACGATTTGATATGTTGTCAATGTGATCAAGAACGACAAATTACACATACATTCCATACTACGGAGTCTGAAGAATACTTGTGTGGTACATCGAGATACAATTCCTATAGAGCTTCAATCTCTCAGTGAAAACAGTCAAAAAACTTCCGAACGTCATTGTATATCCATTATATAGTTCACAATGCCATATTTACTCCAATTTAGACTGTCGCTTGCATAGTGTTCTACGTTAGTTGGGTGCTATGTCATCGTAGCTCTGGCATCGCGCGGCGTTGTAGTCGGATCGCGGTTACCTTGTAACTAACCAAAAAGTAGTGTGCGCCATGTTTCGGACATTTTTTTGGCACGATTGTGACTATATGTATTGTATTGTATCTCGATGGTGGCATAACAGGAATACAATAATGTATCAAATAATTGTTTGACAATCATGTTTGTACAGGTTCTAGTTATTTCGCAAACTTGCGTTAGATTTATCTATTCCTTCGTCTGTGAGGGCTGCAATGATCTCTCGAAAAGTATGTAAAATATGTAAATAATTACTATACTTGTATTATAAATGCGACAGTTTGTTTGTTTGTTTGTTACTCTTTCACGCAGCAACGGATCGACCTGATTTCTTGCATGGGTATAGTTCAAGGGTCGGAGCGACATAGGCTACTTTTCATCATCATCGCCATTTTTCATGACTACGCGGGAAACCGCGAGGCGCAGCTACATATACATATATTTACATTTTAAGGTAAATAAAGATATTTTTATTATACAGGGTCACGCGGAAAGGATGTACTAAGCCGAACGGGGTCCATAGTACTCGTCATTATGAACAACTTTTACTGTGGGAGTAACTCTGAAATCGCGGAAAAAAACATCTGTTCCAGCGATTAGAGCTGTCGAGTGTAAATTACCTTTTCCTATGGAACAGATGATATTTTTTTCGCGACTTCAGATTGCCCCCAACGTAAAAGTGGTTCATAATGATGGGTACTATGTGCCCCTTTCGGCTTAGTACACTTTTTCCGCGTAACCCAGTAAAGTAAAATAACTCTCTCAGCAGTCTTCCTGCCTGATCGCGAAATCTCGAGAAAACTACTTGACCTACAATTCTTACAAAGCTGTAATTTGGTAATTTGGCTGTAATTTCCTTAAGGAGTGTAGAGATCCAAGGGCGTCGCCAGGGAGGACAGGGGAGGGGCAGCTCCCCCCCCCCCCCGAATTCTCGTTGCCGATAAATCCCGCACGTCAAAACTTGACTGTACCTGCAATTCATATTGTTCTCATCCTCTATAATATCATATAATATTAACTTGCCCCCCCGGCGACGCCCTTGGATCTCCACACTCCTTAAGGAAATTACAACCAAATTTCAGCTTAGTAAGAAATGTAGGTCAAGAAGTTTTCTCGACTAAGAAAAGATTTTGCGACACGGCCGAATTAAGAGGGTTGAAAGTTTGTATGAAAATCTACGCGTACGAGGTCGCGGGCCACAGATAGCAATTTTTTGTCATAGGTGGCAAACAATTACTATTGAGTCATTTGCGATTAGTTACTTAGTGTATTTTTATATTGAAAAATTAAGTGCCAGATAATCCACTGATGGTGATCCATAATTATATAGACTAGTAGGGTATTTTAAAAACAAATAAAAATGTAGAAAATTTCTAGTGGGTACTTATTTAAACACCCAAATGCGTTACGCACCGCATGTCGGCGTAAGCGAAAAGTATTCCCGTTCGAATAATGCACTATCAAGAAATGCATTTGTATAAAAATAGACAAATCTATTATTATTCTACTAAAGTGGGGGCCGCTGAAAGAATGCATCTTACAGTTGCCATAGCATTGTAACGAAAACAGATAATACTGATCATTTTAGCTTTTTGAACGTTTGATTGCCAATTATGCTGCAGTAAAATATTAAAAGAAAATGTTTTCATTCATATTTTCACAATGTTATTGCAGCTGTCAGACGCATTCACTCAGCGGCTGGACTAAAGTTGTTATATTTATGTTTTGTTGTTGATGTATAGGAGTAAATGGAGGGTCGCATAGAAAATCACATCAATCATGAGCGTAGCCAGGTAGAGGTGGGGGGGGGGGGGGGTTCAAGAACATAAAACAACAAAAATGTGCATGAAATGCGTCCTTGCTTCTTTATTTCAATATATTTGGAGGGGGGTGATTTGAGTGCGGAAGCCCGACTCGCACTTGGCCAGTTTTATTTGGATGCGATTTTCCATCTATTCCTAAATTACACCAATGTATTGTTTAAATGAAACAAACCTATAATTTTAAATATAATTTTTATTTCTTTATAAGAGTATACTGGAACCACCGTTTTTTTAATATTTTTCAACATTATCACTGAAGTAAAACCCTAATACCAAACCAATATTTTAATTTATTAAATAAATCTAAGTTTTATTATGTCTCGTTTAATTTTAACAATCAGTTTCAACAGCATATAATAATACGTACAGCGAATTAAGTTTAGATGATTATCACATTGAATATAGAATCAAAAATTCTGAAGCGGATAAGCATCTATGAAAAAGTCGCTAAATAGATTTTGCAAATCACTACGACTAAGTGTCACTAGCTCATTAGCAACCACGTATTTAAAACCTGTACCAATAATAGGGTATTTGACAACTTTTGGGAAACTATTGCACATTATTGCCTGATATAATTTAATGTATACTGCATTTATATTTTCTGGATATCAGTCGTATTTGCGATATAAATCGAAGTTAAAGTTTGAATAAAAAAATATCGCGCCAAAACGCAGACCTACGTCATAGCTCCGGTCGAGCGACGATTGACGTCACACAAAACAAAACAGCTGCAGCCAGGCAGCAAAAGTTTGATAATCACTAATTTTCTAATAGAAGTAATGGTTTATAAATGTTGTGTAGTGCCACAATGTACAAATACTTCCATAAAACACCGGAAAAACTATTCGTTTCTGTTCCAATGGACCCCAAAACTCGCAAAAAGTGGTTGGAACTAAGTAGCTCGTAGAGAACCCAAAAGTATTGGAGCTAATTCAAGTGTTTCAAGTGTTTTGTTTTGTGCGAAGATCATTTTGAGGTACATATTTGAGTCTATATATTTCTATTACAATTTGTGTTTTTATTGCATTACTATTTTATGTACTGTTACTTTCTTTTTAAACATTGTAAAGACATAACCTAACAAAATAGTGATATCCACCTACTACAACATACTTTTTGTACAACTCGATTGAATGTTTTGCTTGGAGAACAATTAAAAATTAATACTTACATTGTAGTTTTTACGTTTTGAGTTCTGCAGCGTAGAAACAATGACGTAGATTATTATTGAAGAAATATGCAACCATAAATACATTAATTTTGGTTAAGTTACTGCTGTCTGCTTGCACAAAATGTTTCTCCATTCTTCTAACATTTAACCTCCGGACTGTTTTTGGTGATAATTTCTGGATAAATCGCTCTCAAAATAGCTTTACAACATTAAATTCGCAAATATCAATACAAAATCTGTTTGTTTAAATTTGTGTGACGTCACTAGGGATGAAGCCAATTACAGAACGTTTTCGATCACGTGATCAAATGTCGAAAATACAGTTATTTTATTCGTGTTTTATACAAAAAATAAGCATATTTTTATGAAAAAATCAATGAAATATGCTTTTACATTATGTCATGTTTATGGATGACGTCAATTGGCATTGTATTTTTAATACAGTCAAGTACCCTATTAGAGTCACCACCAGACCAGTACCAGAACCACCAGACCCAGATTCTTAAAATTTGACCGAAATTCACTGAAAAGTTATAGCAAAAAATTAGGAGTTAGGAGTTATATGACCACAGCTCACAGCCCCACGGATCTTGAAAACTATACCACCTATCAACGGTCTGTTTACACCTTTTTTTAGTTACAATATGGGCCAGACATAAAAAAATCAAAATATTTCCATAGTATGTAAAGTAGACCAAAGTACAATTAGAACAATTTTACTTAAATCGCGTGTAGTGAAGAATCAGTTGTCATATTTATATCGTTTAAAGGGGTCATTATTTAGCTTCCAAATAAGACATAAACTATAGCACTATCTTGAAAAGTTAAGCTACAATCACTTAAAAACGCTGTTTTAAACTATCACGGTTGTTCACTAAAGTTATATAATTATTTACGGTATACCGTTTACCGGTTTACCGTGGTAAGGTTTTGGAATGAGCTCCCGATATTTCGGCGAAGTTACATGCACCATGTTCACGGGAAGACTGCAGAATGCGGCTGGTTGGTAGAACAGTTGAAAGGGTGCAGACAAAACGAAGGTAGTTACTACCCTCTTTCTTAGTCTTTTGCTACGGTTATCACTGGAACTCGAACTTAAGTCCCGACAAAACACACTCACTATATCACTACATATATTTACACTATATGTATTTTAAACACATTTTGAATGCGGAATTTTATAAGAGACTTTCTAAGAAAGAGGGTAGATCGTTTTGTCTGCATGTAACTTTTTAATGTTCGACCAACCACCCGCAATCTTCAGTATTCCCGTGAACATGGTGCATGTAACTGCGCCGAAATATCGGGCGCTCATTCCACCACAACCTTACCACGGTAAATATTCCGTAAATAATCATATAACTTTACAATCACTTATTTAAGAAGAGCAGGGGGGTTAGACAAGATCCTCTTTCTGTTAGCGTAATTGTATGAAAATGACATTGACAATGACAGTAGCTTGAGAGATGTCACATCTCAAGCTAATGTCATTTTCATACAATTTCATATTTCCTTAGGCGTTAACGCTAACAGAAAGTGGGCCTTGTCATAGATAATAGGTCTTGTCTAACCTCCCAGGCAGAATGTTCCTATTGACCCCACCCCGACTATAGTAGTTAAAATAATTGTAAATATATAGAAAGCTGGGGTACAGTGACACCCACAAAGTAGCACAAAACTATCAATGTGTAAGTAGAATTATTACATAATAAACTGGATTTCTTCGTTCTAATGATATAGATGTTTTGTTGAATGGTAAAAGCATACCAATTCAACTGCGATGACAGTGTTAATCGAGATAAAGTTTAACACTCAGATCAGACTAACAGGGGAGACATCTGGCCTGCATGTCGCCTCTTGCATTTGGACTATTATTTCATTGGTGCCGCTACAAGTTATACTGTGCGTGATATATTTTTAACTAGCGACCCGCCCGCCCGGCTTCGCACGGGTGTAACTTACGTGCGATGCCAGGGCGGGGCGCTTGTTACATAATATATAAACCTTCCGTGAAAAATTATCTAACTGATGGTGAAAACCGCATCAAAATCCGTTGCGTAGTTTTATAGATCTAAGCATACATAGGGACGGACAGACAGCGGGAAGCGACTTTGTTTTATACTATGTAGTGATTATGGCGTATTTACAGTTCTTGCGTTAAGCTGTTTAGTGGTATATTGTTTTTTTTATATATAAAAATGGAGACAGAACACGAACGATAATTGTACTTAGGCATATCTACCTTGTTTGTTTGATCTGAGGTATAGCACTGTAGGCTCGAGGCCGCGAATAGTTAAGCGTTTCCTTCAAATTTGCACTGCCATCTTGATATGAATTGGCCCTAATATTAGAGTTGATTAGCACACCAATTAGTTAAATTACGCGCTACGAACGCCAGCAGAACAGTAATGTAACACAAATGCCTACAAATAAATAGTATAAATATACATACAAAGCTTTCTAATAGTAGGTACACTGAATTCAAAAATTTAAATCTACAGTAGAGAAATATTAACGTAAATGCGTACTTATACAGGGTTACGCAAATAGACTGTACTAAGTCGAAAGGAAGTCATTGTACTCATCATTATTAACAACTTTTCCCATGGGACCAAAAAAATATCTTAGCTGTTCCATACATTTTGTATCAATGACCGTTTTCTACGGAACAGCAGATTTTTTTTCGCGGTTTTAGAGTTGGTACCGTAGTAAAAGTTGTTCATAATTATGAGTACAATGAACCTCCTTTCGGCTTAGTACAGTCTATATGCGTAACCCTGTATTCAAATCGTTAGTAGACAACTAAAAGCACCTCGATTCCAACTAAACCGCGACGAAGTTTGGAATGCCTCATATTTTTTATCTTCTTATATATTATTATAAAGAATCGAAAAATATGTGTTCTATTATAAAGTCAATACAAAGATTTACACCGTGATCAGTTTGTTTCTGTTAACCCTTTGACCGCCAACGCCGCCTACAGGCGTTCAAATATTTTGTGCCCAGACCGCCATCGACGCCTTTAGGCGATACCGCTTTTGACCATTATTTGCAGGAAATATGGTGGCGTCGATTCTGTCATACCACTCACCAATCTGACAGGACTAAAATTATCTGCCTCTCTTTTCATTTTAATATGTGAGAGTAGGATGGCAACAATTTTAGAGCTGTCAAATTTAGTTTAGAGTACACCAGAATCGATGTCATTAACGGATTATTTTGACAGTATTTTTTATTATATATGAAAGGTATACAATAAAAGCTTATTCTAAAGCGTATGATTTCGAAATTTGAATTTGTTTCAGACCATCTGTAAACGTAAAAATATGGCTTGGCGTACAGGCGCACTTTCGATGCGCGACCCGTGGCGTCAAAAAGGTTAACCGCTTTAATGCGTTTAAATTTTGGCACTACCCAACAACAACACAAAAGATATGTACATACATAGAATTTTGGACATAAATATCATCAACAGAATCATCAAAATAAATTAAATATACTATGACATTATTTTTACATACATACAAGCCAATGATTTACATTTATAAAGTCTTAGTTCTGCTACTTTTTTACAACAGAGTACATATAAATATTGTCTAAGTTAAAAGTAAACTGGAACATTGCGAAATGAAATGTTATTTGATCATTTATAAACTAAAACAACAGCCAGCTGAAATAAGCCAAGTAAAAATATCTAAAACGTTTGAAATGCTGTAGTTTCTTTTTGGTAATAATCTGTACCAAAACCACGTGTAAAATAAATGCCATTCGTGTGAATTTGACCTGCCATTTCTACAAAAGGAAGACAATTTGCTTTTAATGCCTAGTAAACATTGAGTTTTAGGAAAAATAAGAATGCCCAAACATGGTACCAAGTTCTTATCTCGCTACTCGATCAAATGCCAGCAAATAAATATCAATATCATTGAGATAATATTTAATTCCTATAGAGTTACAATCTCTTAGTGAAAACAGTCAAAAACGTCCGAGCGTCATTGTACACACATTGGCGTCGATTCTGTCATACCACTAAACTAAATCAATCTGACAGGACTAAAATTATCTACCTCTTTTAATTTTAATATGTGAGGGAAGGATGGCAACAATTTGTCTGTCAAATTTAGTTTAGATAATGGTACAACAGAATTGACACCATTGTATCGACTATATAGTTCACAATGCCACATTTACTCCAATTTAGACGTTATGTCGCTTGCATAGTGTTCAACGTTAGTTGTCCGCTAAGTCATCGTAGCTCTGGCATCGCGCGGCGTTGTAGTCGGGTCGCGGTTACCTTGTAACTAACCAAAAAGTCGGCACAATTCGTAGCGTGCGCTGAGTTTTGATTCGTTTTTTTTTTTGGCACGATTGTGACTCTATAATTATTATGTATTGTATCTCGATGATACCATGTCTATTTTCACACTGTCTTACAAAGTTATTCTAGATTTAAAACATTTGACTTATAAATATTATTTATTTTTATTGACTCAAATGTTCGATTTTATAATAAGAATCCTTGTAACGTGTTTTATCCCCATATCGAAAATGTTGCATATTGTTTTTTTGGATGAAAACAGTATGCTATGTAAACTATTACAAAACTATTTTTATATAGAATAGATCTACGTTTGGCCACTAACTCGCCTGATGGTTAGCGACGGTGTGGCCGAGGATGGAACACGTTGATCTAGAAAAACTCTCTAGCCTTGAAGAAGATTGTGAGATGTAATTATTTTGTTCTAAAGTACCAGTTTTGTAGGCATTCTTCTTTCGTAGATACACCGTTCCGAACATGAATACAAAAATATTCTATAAGCATTTCACGATAAAACATATACCGTCTTACCACAAAAGATTTAAGCACTCTTTAGACAAGTGTTTAGCATATTTTTCGCAGGGAAACAATTGCTAAACACTTGTCTAAAGCGTGCTTAAATCTTTTGTGGTAAAACGGATACAGTTTAGTCAGCTAATAAAATTTTCGTTTAAGATTTTAAAGCTGACAGCAGATATTACCGTACGATATCAGATATTAATATCTTGTTACAATATTTTATCGATATATATCGACTTTATCGACTAAATTATGTCACCTTAAGTATAATGTGCACCTTCCCCGTCCAATCAAACCGTTGGAAGCTTACCTGAAAAAAAAAACATATTTAATTTTTAGGGTTCCGTATATAAAGGGTGTAATCGGGACCCTATTACTAAGCCTACGCTGTCTGTCTGTCCTACAGTTTCACGGCTGTATCTTTCGAACCGTAATAGATAGTCAATTAAAATTTCACAGAGTATGTTACGGCAAATTAACCAAGAAATAACAATAAAGTAAAAACTAGAGGGCTTTTAAAACGTATTTTTGTATTTGCTCTAGTTAGTTGATTGAATCAGGCGTTACTGCAAAGTAACGCCTGATTCAATCAACTGCTGAAATTGACATAATATTTACAGTAAATTCATGTTAATTTCAGTATTTATTGTTAAATTTTTCATTTACATTTCAATTAAATAAAGTTTATAGTAATTTCAAGATTAACAAATATTTTAAAATTTTTATCATTAGTACAAATTGTTAAAACGAATTTTTTGTTACAGATTTAATTACAATTTGTTTCAGGTTAGGTTAATTTTACTTTTTTATGTAATTAATATTTATGTCAGGTTAGGTTTAAATTAGCATCACAAATATCTATAGAGTAAAATAGTTTGTCCCAAATCTTTATTGTACTCAAAACGACGTAGAAGCGGAATTACACTAGAAATTCATATACACATTATTTGCTCTAGTGTAAAAACAGTAATACGTACGTTTAAAACTGAAATAATGTAAAGGTTCGAGAAATTCATCACGTTTAAATTACGAATTCACTTTCCACGCACGCGGTTAAAAACGACTTTCGCGCAGATTTTAAACGATAAAGCAAGCCTTTCCGAGCTGGTGAGATGAAAAAGTTATTGTGTAGAGTAATAAGGAGCCGCTCATGGCGCGCCTTCCTTTGCTACCTTCCCGGCGTCGTTCATAACACGGGCGCAGGGTCGAGAGCGACGCATGCTCCTCGGAGGTGTCCTCACCTCCTATATTTCACACGTCCGACACCTCCTATATTTATTCTCTTATATTTAAATTTCTTTGTGGAGTGAACCTTCTGTGTCTATGTCTTCTGTGATAATACACCAAGGAGAAGTAAGGTCACTCCGCAAAGAAATTTAAATAAAGAAGGACTCTATCTACAAGGAAATACAGTAGCAATTCAACTCGCACAGCGCCGGATACCGCTCGCTATATTCACCTAGAGAGCCGCTCTCTTTCTATCACGTAGCTCTATCTCTCCTGAAGCATTGCGAACTAGGTGTAACGTTAGGGTTGCCTTCTTAAAAATTGTTAGTTTCGATTCCTTGTTCTTCCTTTTATTTATACATCCGTAAGTGATTTTATAATCTGTTTAAAAGATACTGTTGTGTATCTTTTAAACAGATTATAAAATCACTGTTGCAATAATCACAGAAAATAAGTAATTACGCGCGACGTGGCTAGCATGCAAACCGATCCTGCCATACGCCTGCCCGAAAGGCGCGCCGGCCGAACGTACCTAAACTGCGGAGTGACACCCCCTGACCATAGGTAAAGCCGGCTCTGACCACCGTGGATGCCTATTGTAAGGACTCACTTGATGTAGTATCGTTGGACCGGTGAGACGGTCAATGCTGCATCTTGTATCGGTAGACGAGCACGCTCGCCACGCCCACCAGCAGGCTGAGCAGCAGGGAGCCCCACACCAACATCTGCAAACATACAAACAAGTGTACTTTCATATCTATATATAACTAGCTGCGCCCCGCGGTTTCACCCGCGTAGTGATGAATAATGGTGATGGTGCTGATGAAAAGCCTATGTCCGTCTCCTGGTTCTAAACTACCTCCCCTCCAATTTTCAGCCAAATCGGTTCAGCCATTCTTGAGTTATAAATAGTGTAACTAACACGACTTTCTTTTATCTATACTAATATTATAAAGAGGAAAGATTTGTTTGTTTGTTTGTTTGTTTGTTTGTTTGCATTGAATAGGCTCCGAAACTACTGAACCGATTTGAATAATTCTTTCACTGTTGGGAGGCTATACTATGTCCGGGTAACATAGGCTATAATGTATTTTCAAAAAAAATAGGGATCCTTACTAAAACTCCAATAATGTAACCCAAGGTGTAAAAAATAAGATTTACTATTTAAATTTGCGTGTTTGACAGTTCTAAGACAGGACAACGTCGGTCAGGTCAGCTAGTATATAATATAGATAACTATAACTATAACGCTTCCTGCTCATACCTCCGTACTAGGATTCCCTGCAATGACAATATAAATTATCTTTGATGGACGCGGACAACCAGCAACGAATCCCTGGTTCAGACTAAGCTCTTTAGTCTTGAGCATCGGTGCAAAGTTGCTAGTCTATCGGTTTTTTTATCAGATACGTATCGGAGAGTGTGGATCGACCCTACTTGATCTAATTCCCTCCTGCACATTTTTCTATCGGACTGCCAGAGCGGGCACAAAAAATCAACGCTGCTTTATGGTTGATATTCCGAAAACCCGTACGAAGCGCTTTGATTCCACTTTTATTATGCGCACTGCTAGTCTATGGAATTCGCTGCCTGAATGGGTGTTCCCGATAGTTTCAATCACGAGTGAATCGGTTTCTTCTAGACAAGCGTGCTCCACCATAGACCGCATCATCGCTTAACATCGGGCGAGTTGACGGTCAAACGCAAGCCTATTATTATATTAAAAAAAAAAATGCCAACAGTTCTGTTTAAATCATTACTATACTGTAAAATTTTGCTTAAGGGGTGAGTTATCATCATCATCCCTCAAAATATACAAAATACACAATATAGTATTGTGTATTACCCCTTTCGGCTTAGTACACCCTTTCCGCGGAGCCCAGTATATGTTTAATGCTTACCTTAGCTCTGGACGGTTTCTTGTCCGGAATGGACGGGCTTTTAGACTCGGACGTGCCTAGCATTCTCTTAGCTAGCTTCCTTTCCAGTGATCGATCCCTGGTGGTCTTCTCTTCACATCTCTGGACCTCCTTCCTTGCTCCAACGTCTTCAGGGGCTGCGGCGGCGGCAGCGCGTGCGGCCTCTAGGGCTTCGGAGTTGCGGCCCATCGCAGACAGGATTTTGGCCTTTCGGTACAGCGCTTTGGCGTTTTTGGGCTGACAGCTTAGCACTTGTTTGACGGCCTGTAAGGAAATATCACACTAATATTATTACAGCGTAATTGACTGCTATCTGCTAAGCTGTACTACGTTTGTAGTATTTTGGCAGGAACTTGTGTATATGAATCAATGTCGATATAACCACTTGACTGCTCATCCTTTATGAAAATGGTACACAATTTGCAGCATACTCTTCACGCGGGCCAATCCTAGGCGCATATTGAATTAATGACTTTTGAGTCCAATCACAAGCCGTTTGGTAATGTTTCCTCCGAAAAGTACAATGTGGGGGGTCTTCAAATCGAAAGTAAACAGTTCTAAGTAAGCATGCTCTATCCTATGTTTGCTTAGGATCAAGCATGATGTGGCCAAAAGCAAGCCTATGTAGACTAATTTTGTAATTATTTTTTTGTGATTGTGTTTGTAGGAGATAGTATCTGGAACTACCGATCCTATTCTAGAAATTCTTACACTAATAAAAATCCACACTATCCCTGAGTGCTATCTATCAGTTTGAATCTTATTCTTATTCGAGTTAGGGGCGATCGACACTGACGTCCCGCTTGGTGTGTATTGTGCCCTTCCCCGCCAGCCAACCCAGCTCCTAGAAATATCGGAATGAGGCTCTGGGGCGCTGGCACAGTTGCTCCAGTAGCGTAGATGGAAGTGTAAATTGTGATAATGATAAGCAGTTTAGCTGTTGTGGCGACGTGGATGAAGAAGATAATGATACCCCGTGCAACACGGTAGTGATTCTAGTTTTTTCTGTGGCTTCACAATGCCACGGTACAGGCTCTAGCTTCGTTCTCCTTCATGCAGCCACGACGCAGTGGACTGTCCGTGGCTCGCAGTTCATACAAGTGACTATGCAAGATGCAGTCACAATCAGTTCACAATGCGAGCAAAGCTGCAGGCAAAATCTGATCATGAATAAAAGAACAGTGGAAAGAATATTCACCAGTAAGGCTCCATCATAAGCGCCGGCCTTCAACTGCGCAGCCGCCATATTGTTATACACCCTCAACCTCTCCTCTAGCAGGGCATGGAGCGCGTCAGAAGTGGGCGGCAGCTCCCCCGTCGGCGTGGGGTCAGTGATGCCACCTTCAGCTTCGTCGAGCACGTCTAACGCCCGTCGGTAGAGCTGCACCGCCACTTGGGGTTCGCCGCGACCGTACCACCAGTTGCCGCGAGCTCGCCGACGGACCCTGAAAAATTTACATATGAACTTTTAGATTGACAATGAGCCATTACAAAATGCATTGTTGTATCTAGGTATCAGAATTTTCGGGCAGAAAACAAAACCTGCCGCGTTGTTAACGAGAAGCTACAACATTGGGTTCTTAAAAGGCGACTTAATAGATTCTTAAACGGTCCGCAACGTTGTGATGCCCCTGGTGTTACAAGTATCCATAGGCGACGATGACTGTTTACCAGGCAGCCCGTTTGCTTGTTTGCCATCTATATGGCATTTAAAAAAAGCCTATTTCGAAATGATGATGATGATGATGACTGATTTAGTTATAAAAATTCTTTCACTGATAGAAAGTTAGTTGATAATTTGACGAGTACAGTGACCTGCTTTCGGAACTGTACCACCGTTCCATGTACCGCTGTATGTGTTTTGAAATCCATTGTTCAGGATACTTTTCTCTACTTTTCGGCTAGAAGACACAGTTTAGTTTCTCCGACTTCTAGTAAAGGTTACCAAAGTTTAGTTTCTCCGACTTTTAGTAAAGGTTACCAAAGGCACAGAAGACATAATAGTACACGAAAGGTCAGGGCGATGCCCATGTGTGTTCGTGTTAATAGCAGTTTATAATTAATACAGTCATTTGCCAAGTTACCCTTGGTCGAGAGTCGAGACCTTGACTTGAGAACAATCAAAAGTTCATCGTTGCTCAAGATAAATTTGACTGCTAAAGACTGTTTACTTCATCAATATGTTTTATCTTGATTTTTTATAAGCCCCTGGATCTGTCAAACGTCACCCGGTGAGATCTTAGCGGTAGAGTAAAGTAGTTAACAGACGTGACCTGACGAATTTGGTTGACAGACCGCCATCCAACCAATGGGAGGGAAAGAGAAAATTTTCTCTTTCTTTCCCGTTGGTCAGACAGCGGTCCGGCGTACCAAATCCACATATCTGCTAGTACTATAAGAGAGTGGGCTAGATGTTTCTTTACTAATAAAGGATGCCCGAAAATTTCCGCCAGATTTGAATTAAATAGAAAACAGAGTTATTGAATTTGAATTGTATTTTATTTATTTATCATAACATAAACAGGGACACATTTTGGATGCATACTTGTATGGTATTTGACAATCATAATAATGTGAGTTCTCTGAACCAAAAATGTGGCGTTTTTGTCGATTACCAAAAGCCTGAAGGTGAAAACGAGCTTCATCGCTTAGGATGATACCTATTTGCTCGAATAATCAACTACCCCGCAACTTTCGTTCTTTTTTAAATATTGTTCAACAATGAAAACGCGTTATTCTTTCGTGTAGTGCTATATTTTTAACTAGCGGTCCGCCCCGGCTTCGCACGGGTATAGATTATAGCCTATGTCACCCGGGGATAGTGTAGCATCCGAACAGTGAAAGAATTTTTCAAATCGGTTCAGTAGTTTCGGTGCCTATTCAATGCAAACAAACAAACAAACAAATAAACAAACAATCAAATCTTTCCTCTTTATAATATTAGTAGTATAGATAAAATAAAAATCTATTTCTGCCGGCTGTCAAACTGTATTTTTTAACTTGCCAACCCACTTTACTGCTTATACACTTTATTATAGGTGGGTCAACAGAAAACATTGTAATAATATTATGATTCGGTGACATCAATATGTGATCCCAACAGAACTATGCCAAGGTTAGAGTTGACCAATAGCACAGGAAATTGTTGATAAGAAAACCTTGAAATTAAGTTAGAAACAGTTCCAAGTTACTCTAAATATGCACAAGGGCATCTGCGAAATATACACTCGATCCAAGTTTTTTCGAGCTCTGACAGTTAGAATAAAAGTGTAAGAAGTTTTTTTTTTTAATGCTATTTATATGTATAATACGATTCAAAAGATACAACCGCTAAAAGGTGGGACAGACAACATAGACATAGTAATAGAGTTCCGTTTACAACCTTTGGGTACTGAACCTTAAAAAGGTTAAAATTTCAATATTGACATACCCAATCTCCATCCTCTCTGCAATAGGTAAAGTCTCGATATCTTGCTCTTCTGCCCAGTCATGTAGCTCCAGACGGGCCTCGAGGAAAGTATCCGGCCCTATCGGCTCTCCCTCATACTTGGGGCTCTCTATCTCCCCAATCAGGCCCAGACTCTCGCCTGCCTTGAGTCCAGCGTCTCCGTACGCGAACCTTGGTGATATTCTTATGAGGCATTCTTCATCTTTGTGCATCACTGTAAGGGCTAGGTCCATGCCTTGTAGAACCTTGAAGGGGAAGCTTGTGTTAGTTAAATGCTCAAATCAAACAAACAAGGGAGATATGGTAAGGTGGCGTGGCGGGTGCGAACGCATCTGGCCTAAATCAAACTTGATGTCTTTACATGAACACCCAGCAGATGATCTTGCCGTCCTTTTTTTTGCATGTGGACCACTGGTTCTCAAACTTGATTAGGGTCCGAGCCACCTAACAAAAACTGCCGAATTCGGGACCCACCTATTAGCCGTCTTAAAAAAGGGGCATAAAATATTGCAAAATTAAAATAGCGCGCGCCCCTCGATGGCCTAGCATCTGGCTAGCAGCCGGACGATCGATCGGGTTACCCACCAGTGGGTCACGACCCATACTTAGGGTACTCCTGATGTGGACTATAGTTAGTTCATTGGTTTTGCTACAAGTTTCTTAGGGTACTTGCTACAGTCTTATGTTAAAAAACCTAGCAAAAGTGATCAGGAATCGTGGCGTTTTTTCAATGTTGCTGTGGCTTTCAGAGAAAATAAATGCTTGGACCGCATTTAGAGGGTGCTAGCAAGCACTAAGTGCACTACCAGCATGCCAAATTATTACTTCAAACAAATACAATGACAAATCAATGCTATCAAAATGTAGAGGTACAAATAATTTGATAGGCAGATTTCTAGATAAGATATAGTACAAGTTCTGGGAAAAGGCAAGCAATAGGCATATATTGGGTCAACAAACTTAGGTAGATACAAGCGGATAATATTGTATCAAGCACTTCTATTTTTTTTTACGTGATAACGTCTTATAAATCGATGAACGCCGGCTGCACGCACGAAAAATTGTCACGTTCCGCCTGAGCCGCGCGTGCAAGCGAGAGCGTGGAACAAGCGATACAGAGGCACGATCGGCTATCACGTAAAATTATCGTTCGTAAACTGACTTTACAGACAACCCCTTTTTTGACATTGACTTACGCTGTTGGCCTTACGGCCTCTACAGCTTGACCGGACTAGTTAGCGAACGCAGAGTGCGTTCGATGTATCTTGAAACTTTAATTCTTTGTAACAAACTTGTGACTAACTACAGTCTAGCCACTGAGAGAATGCATCTGACAGCTGCAATAACATTGTAAAATATCTGAATGTTTTTTTTTCTTTTATTTAATATTTTCACTGTGTACTGGCTACCAGCTACAATCTTACGTTCACACTCTTAACACTCATGCGGCGTCAAGTGTTACAGAGATTCGAGTTGAGTTGTGATCGAGACGCAATCCAAATGTAATTGAGTTGTGATCGAGGCGTGGTCCAAATATGATTTATATGTGATTAAGCCATACAAAGTGATATGTGGGTTACGCATATAGACTGTGCTAAGCTGAAAGTAGGTCATATGCGAGTTGAGTTGTGATCGAGACGTGATCCAAATGTGATTGATATGCGATTAAGCTATACAAAGTGATATGTATTAGGGTTACGCATATACACTGTACTAAGCCGAAAATAGGTTATTGTACTCATAATAATTATGAACAACTTTTACTATGGAACTAACCATGAAATCGCGAAAAAAATATCAACTGTACCATACATTTTGTCGAGTGTCTAATACTGTTTTTTATATGTGCTGTACAGTGTTTAAGTGTATCCCTGTATACTTATAAAACAGGTACTAATTATTCCAATACTTACTTCACTATCACCCAGGTACATTTTAATATGGTCCCGTTTTTCAAACACTTTATCACTGTCTTGAATTTTGATTTCATAACTAATTCTGCAGATGTCGCCCCGGTGAGGTCGCAGTCCACTCTCTTCATCGCCAGCTTTTAGCAACTAAAATATACATTTTACTCTATTAATAATCTAATCTAATTCATAAAAGGATACCTTGCTGATTGTTATTTAAATTTTGTCAAACTTTGCTGAAATAGTGGGCACAGCTATTTAGAATTTTAAAGTCTCACCTGTCAGTTTTTTTAAGCTTACTAGGGGAAACTAGTACTAGGGGTAAGTGTAAGGGGAACGCTCCCAAAACACTAATACTAATATTCTACCTATGTTAAGACAACTGAATGCTAATACACATTCGCCTTATACTTGTTGTTTCAGTGTGTTAACGGTGCTGGTAGTTCGTTGCCCTCTAGTGTCCGCTAATATTTTATTTTCATTACATGGTGAACATTTTTTGAATGATTGCCATGAAATGTACTAGCAACAAAGCAATACAACTAACAATATACCCAAGGCTATTGAAGCCAGTTGAATTGGGTAGGTATTTTTGTTTTAAGTTGCATGACCTGTTTAATTGTAGGCCCTAGATGTTTGTTATTTTACAACAATCATTAAACTATGTCAAAGATTTAAAACCAGCTAGCTCTAGTGTCAGATTACTAGAACTAGGCAGTATTTAACTGACCACAAACCCATTGTATAAATAACCTTTTAACAGCTGATCCAAAACAAAAACTCAACAATAAAGAAATTTCGATGTATTAAATTAACAAGTTTGTAAACCTTTTTGAGTAGAGCGCCTGTTCCAAGGAGGTCTTGCCACTCCGGTTTAGGAGCTTCTTCTACTTCAGGCTCCTTTTTCTCAACTGCAGCTGCTGCTTCCGCCAACTTGGCTTCTTCTATCTCATGAGCCGCAGCCGAAGCAAGGTCCTCGAAGGAACTACTCTCAGATTTGTCTATCATAGTGCGTTCGCTTTCACTCATCTGCAAACATACGCGTGATTTTGATCGCTAAGATAATACGTAATAAAAATGTTTATCAAGTCACTTATTTTGCAGTCACGAATTCGCGATGAAAAAGTACTTGTAAAATTTCACATAATGATGGACTGTGAACTCACCTCGGTTAAATATTAAGAACAAAAAGAATTTAATACCAAAGAAATTTAAAATATTTTTCTAATAAATAAATACGTGAAAAAAGACAATTCAACTTTCCGGATCTTTTTATTTTGTCATCGAGTGAGTTTTGAATTTTTAATAAGTTGCGTTCTAAAATACCTATTTTATAATATTTTTCAATAATAATGAATAATGTATACAGCACTGATAGTTTTGCTTAATTTATGATGTTGAAGCATATCATTTTCTAGGGGTTTTTACCAAAATAATGGATTGGTAATGGTTGGTACTCAAACAATCTAATCTCGTTCATCATCATTTAAGCCGTAGGAAATAGGCGTTCCCCATCGATCTCCAAAAGCACAGATTAGTATATGTAGCTATCCAAAAGGGCCGGTTGGAAGCGTACGGGATTTCATTCAGCGTTAATCTCGTTGCTCTTGCTTGGACAAAATAATAAATATAGGTTTTTGAACCAACTCTTGTCATTTATGTGTCAGTTGTACGTACGTTTTTTTTTTTTTTTTTCCTCTTCCCCGAGTTGGGGCTTTTGGCTCCGCATGATTGATGCAGTTGCCATATTCAAGTCGTATGAGTTTAGTTTTAGAATTTAAAGGTAGGGAAACGATACGCGTAAAATCGTTTTCATCGTCAAGCTAAGTTACGGTCAAGTCAAACTCATGCCCCTGTAAAGTGGTGGAGACTTTACAAGAGGCTTCTATGGAGTTTTGGAAACAACACGAAAAGACACGTTTCACCTCGTTATATCACTTTCCCACACTCAAGCACGCTTAAGAGCACTTAATGAATAATAATTCCCCATTTAGTACACATTAACACTCGACAATACACAAGTTTAAGAAAATAATCCAACGAGCCGACATGTTTTTTCCGCGTTGGCGCCAAAAAAAAACTCTGTACGTACGTTCATATGGCACAGATATACACAGTAGATCTGTGTCATATCGACGGGTAAAAGGCGAATTGACTTAACCGCCATTTTTACCGATTATGAGTTATATATATATTTGAAATCAGCGATTTTTTCTGCGTCGTTTAAGCCGACTTTGGTTCAAATCGGAGCACTTTTTTGTCGCTTCATTCCATGGCCAAAATGGGGGTCAATTTCAACAACAAGGTGTTATGCGACTTGATTTTAACCCTTTTTTTTAAACCATGCATATGAGCCAATTTGAATGAAGCATTAAAACAGGTGTCTGTGATTTGAATTAATTTGCTTTTTATATTTTTTCATAAAGTTGTATTTTCATTCATTTTTACCTAATCTAAAATGAACTGACATAGTATTATGAAGTATTTTACTTTGATCAACATTGATAAAGGTAGTCGTTTGAGTCATTTTACTTTGAATGATTAATCTTCTCAATGTCGCTTAATTCTTTTTACTTTAAACTATATTAGTAAATGATGAGGCTTAAGCGTTTTTTCGGTTGACCAGTAATGTTGTTAGTGTTGATTAAATCGATTATCTTCTTACTAAAAATAAATAATTTGAGCATTAATTCCATTTACACATGTTTGGTTATTTGCGAATCTTACGTTTAAGCGCAACAATTAAAGTTGTATTGGTTTGTAGGCCTTTATAATTTTATACCGACTAATTAATTTAAGCCCTTTGAAGCACCGTCAGTTTTTAGTGTCATGTTTTTGTGTGTCATTTAAATCGAAACAAAACAAATGTTCACTGCGTTTGAGCCACATGCCTAATACGGGGCAGAAATTTCAAACGGCATCACAGTCACAACACAAATGTCTATTGACAGCGAGCAACCTGTATGAATAAATCTAGACAAGTATAATTCAAAAGAATTCTCTACTAATATCGAAGTCTAACATACTGATGATCACTCTTCAAATCAAGATATTAAAAAAAAAAGGTTAAATATACTTGACTGAAAAATCAACTACTGTTGAGCTAGTAGAAGTGACCTACGATAAAAATTAAAATAATTTAAGTGAAGACCAGTATAGTAATGACATATAACCCCGAGCAAAACAGAATTTGCTGACACAATTCAAATCACAGAAAGTGAATACTTTCATCATCATCAGCCAGAAGACGTTCCACTGCTGAACATAGGCCTCCCCCTTTAACCTTCACACTGAACGACAGCCTGCCTTTTGCATCCACTGGATGCCTGCGACTCTCACAATGTCGTCAGTCCATCTAGTGGGAGGGCTACCTACGCTGCGTCTTCCGGTTCGTGGTCTCCACTCAAGAACCTTTCTTCCCTATCAGTTATCAGTTCTTCGAGCGATGTGGCCTGCCCATTGCCACTTCAAGTTGCAAATTTTAACAGCTATGTCGGTGATTCTGGTTCTTTGGCGAATATCCACGTTCCGGATTCTATCGCGCAAAGAAACTCCGAGCATAGCTCTCTCCATTGCCCGCTGTGTGACTCTGAGTTTTTCCAAAAGGCCAGCAGTTAAGGACCACGTCTCAGTACCATATGTCATCACTGGCCACACACACTGGTCAAAGACCCTCGTCTTGAGGCACTGTGGTATCTTGGACGAGAAGATGTCACGCAATTTCCCGAATGCTGCCCATCAGAGTTGGATTCTTCGGGTGACTTCTTTGCCTAAGTTGGACTTACCTAGCTGAACAATCTGTCCAAGATAGGTGTAATGGTCAACAACTTCGAGAGTATCGTTTCCAACGACTACCAGCACGGGTTCAACATGGACATTGGACATAATGTTTGTCTTGTCCATGTTCATTTTAAGACCCACCTGTTGGGAAAGACTACTGAGGTCGCTGAGCATCGTATTGAGGTCCTCCAGCGACTCTGCCATGATGACTATATCATCGGTAAAACGAAGGTGAGTGATGTATTCGCCATTGATGTTGATGCCGAATCCGTTCCAGTCCAACAGCTTGAAAACGTCCTCCAATGCGTTCGTGAACAGTTTCGGAGGGATAACATCTCCCTGTCTCACGCCTTTCTGCAGTTGGATTTGTTCCGTGCTCTCGTCCTGTAATCTGATCGACATGGTGGCGTTTCTATACAGACACTTCATCACTTCGATATACCTATAGTCAATATGACAACGCTGGAAGGACTGCAATACTGCCCAGGTCTCGATTGAATCAAAGGCTTTTTCATAGTCCACAAACGCTAGGCATAATGGCCGATTATACTCCTCAGTCTTCTGTATAATCTGGCGGAGCGTGTGAATGTAGTTTACAGTGCTCCAGGCTTTACGGAATACTTTGCCTAAAGTAAATGTAGTAAAAACACGACTCAAAAACTCAACCTTCTTTGGCGAATAACAACAACACACACTGGCCAAAGACCCTTGTCTTTAGACACTGTGATATCGTGTATCGTGTGGACGAGTAGATGACACGCAATTTCCAGAACGCTGCCCATCCGAGTTGGATTCTTCGGGTGACTTCTTTGCCTAAGTTGGACTTACCTAACTGAACCATCTGTCGAAGATAGGTGTAATGGTCAACAATTTCAAGAGTATTATTCCCAATGACTACCGAAACGGGTACAACATGGACATTGGACATGATTTTTGTCTTGTCCATGTTCATTTTAAGACCCACCTGTTTGGAAAGGCTACTGAGGTCTCTGAACATCGTATTGAGTTTCTCCAGTGATTCTGCCATGATGACTATATCATCGGCAAAACGAAGGTGAGTGTATGTATGTATTCGCCATTGATGTTGATGCCGAATCCGTTCCAGATCATCAAAATACCGATGAGGAATCTATATCAAGTGAAAAAGTTTCGAAAAAATTGCATAAAGAATCAAAACATGATAAGGGGTCAAAAGATGGTAAAGTCGGAGATAAGGGCTTAAAGAAAAGAAAGGGAAATAAAATATTAAAAGAAAAAAAAGGCAAAAATACAGGTAAAACTTATGTTAAAAAAGATAAGACTATTGTACCAGAAAAAAAAAATGCAAGCAAACCCTTGGTGCCGGGAAGAAATGTGGCCATAATGGTGGAGAGGTTAGTGAAGAAAAGGGATCAAGTTTATTTTAACTTGTTTTGGAATTTATCATTGGTTGGTTTTTTTTTTTTTAAAGTGGCGTCATCCCAAAAATTTATCACCGAGCATATTTAAGCTTAGGACGTAAAAGTGCATATAGATCGATGGACGTAAAGACGTTTTCTCAAAGATTTAAGCTTACCAAGTGGAATCGGGAGGGATTTTTGATTGATACTGACAAAGAATTCGGAAAATGGGGAAAATGAATGAAAAAAATAAACTATCTGAAACCAAAGAAGAACCTCACTAACTGTAGTAAAATAGATTAAGAAACTGAAGAGTAAATAAGAGGCTAATAATAAATATTAATGCAATTTTAGAGTACCTATTTCAATTAATAAAAGTTGACGTAAATTATAAAATATATATTTAAAATTATAATAATAAATCATAACTTTATAGCTATTACTTTTGCGTTATAATTTTTATTCGTATAGTTCAAAGATCAACACCATCAAAATTAAGGTGAAATTGAAGTTGAAGGTGTCTCATCAGGTATTTTTCCTTTGCTGAACACATTTTTTTTTTCTTTTAAATCGTTCTACCTGTATCAATAGACAATAAAAGATGTACTTAAATCTTTTTTATTTTATTTTTATGTTTGCAACTCATTATAACAGTCGTTTTGCCTTGAATAAATCATAGTAAATAAGGCATTACGGTTATTTTACCATAATCTAGTAATGTTGTTTCTGGTATTTAAATCAATTCGCCTTGATTAGAAAATAATGCATTTTGTCTTAAGTAGCATTTATATCAATTAATAATACTACTAAGATAATGTCCCATAGACAATATCACGGAAGCTTGCACTTAGTTTTGATATTCAGCAGCTTTGGTGTTAAATGTTAAGTAGTTTTGATGCAGTGATTTTTTTTCGGATTTTAAAATTTTCAAATCGCTCTCCTGTAAAAGTATCAAAATGGCGCTTGAATCAAGTCGCCTTTTAACCGTCGATATGGTTGTACGTTAGTTGTCAGCCTTGTTATTTTTTAGGTTTAGGCTTTACTCGTTTATTGTATTTTGCCAATAAAAAGACCCATTCCCATTACAAAGTATTTATGTCTAGTCTAGCCTCTAGAGTCAGTCAAGCGCACAGAGTACTTTTTATATACTGAAGCGGCATGCCACAGATCTACTACCTAATCTGTGCGGCATGCCAAATCAAAATAAAGAAAAAAAAATGTGTTTAATACCTATTGCATTGGATGAGCAAGAGTTAAAGATGATTTGCGGAGTGGATCTTCTGTACTTGTTTCTACTTATTATGTCTTCTGTACCACATATTATCACTTAGAAGACAAGGACGACGGGTCAAGGAAGACAGGGGTTCTCAAAGACTTTGGCTATGTAGTAGCTTTACCTAGTCTGTGGGGGTTCTACTGCTGCAAGCCAATGCAAGCATGTTCGTAGTCAATGAGATTATGTCGTCAAGCCTAGCACGGGCAGTGGACAAATTGTGTTTCTATCGTTTTTTATCCAGCGAGAAAGAGATAAACGCATAGTTAAGATTTGTTGCGTCTACGCGCGGACAAAAACGGTGGAAAGCAAATAGCTCGTAACTGCTAACTTCGACGAAAGTAAAGTGAATTACTTTCGTCGATGACTGCTAACGCTGAAGAGGTGGGACTTCCATAGAGAAAAATAAATATGAAACGGGTGTGACTGCCTTAATAAAGTAAGACGCCTATAGAGACAAGTTAATACGTTAGAGTAGTATAGAGAACGTAGAAGTTTGATTTCGCACGGTTCGCACCCTTAACATATATTCGAAATTTGTATTGAGGTTGCGCAAAAGACAATTTGTCCACAGTTCGTGGTATGCTGATGGGAGCACAGACGCAAAAAAAACCTCTTTTCTGCTAGGAGTAATAGTGTTCCGTGGTGTTCTTTTTCTTCATCACATAGTCGCATGACTCATGACACACCTACAGAAGAAAAAAAAGTATAATATTATTTGGCATGCCCTACCAATATGTTCATCAATTTTATACGCAAATAAAATAATACAATACATTGGTAACAATAAATTATTTATTTTCCATCACAAGCTCAACAATTTTCTAAATTATGAAAACGTAAACTATGAAAGCCTCACTTTCACCACCTCTATATAAATAAATAACTGACAGATACAATATAAATTTCTGTGATATTATTTTGGAATACACTCATAGTTTCACTAATCTAGACTGATTTAAATGGGGTGTTATGTTTTTTATTTATTTTTACCAGCTAGAACTATCTTGATGCTGGTTCGAAATCTATCAAAAACCAGTATAAAAGCAACAAATCCAACTGGAAGTGGTACCACAATACAAAAATCAACCTTGAGTCTAAACATCGCTTTACAATCAGTTTAGGTGATTGCGAAAAGTTGAAACCGCTAACCGTATCACGGCGCGTAAAGGTTCAAATTCGCGTGATTTTTTGCAATCACCTAAACTGAATCGCTTCCAAAAGGTAACGGTACGGCACCAATCCTTAATTCAGAAACTAGTAAAAATACCAAGTAAATAAATATTATAACAGCCACTAAAGTCCATAAATTATATTTGTCATTATTATTGTAACAAAAAAATATTGTGCTTAACACTAATCACAAGCTTTATACATTGGTATTATGGAGTATGTCATAAAAAAAACTTACAGTACCTACCCACTTTGTTTAAAAAAAGACACCTCATTCCTTGTGCTTGTTAAAAAAATGTCCCCGACACTATTGAATAGTATTTTTTAATGAAATAATAGGCTTGCCTGTGACCACCACCTTGCCTGATGATAAGCGATGATGCACTCTACGATAGAGCACACTTGCCTAGAAGAAACAGATTCACTCGCTATTTGAAGACACCCTGATTGTAACCATCGGGGAACACCCATTCAGGCAGCGCATTCCACATACTAGCAGTTCGCACAATAAAAGTGGAATCAAAGCGCTCCGTACGATATTTCTGAATATCAACCATGAAGCGGTGTTGATTTTTCGTGCCCACTTTGGCAGTCCGATAGAAAACTGGGCAGGAGAGAATCAGATCATGCAGATCCGATGCACACTCTCTGAAATGTATCCGATAAAAAAAAACAGATAGTCTACCGATGGGGAAGAAAGATTCTTGAGTGGAGGCCACGAACCGGAAGGCGCAGCGTAGGTAGGCCTCCCACTAGATGGACCGACGACATTGTGAAAATTGCTGGCATCCAGTGGATGCAGATGGCAGGCTGTCGTTCAGTGTGGAGGTGTAAGGGGGAGGCCTATGTTCAGCAGTGGACGTGTTCTGGCTGATGATGATATGACGCGTATACCATACGATGCGTTTCTCTTACTGTACTTATTCGGACGCAGATAGCCGAGATGACATTAATCATAGCCATGCCTGGCGCACTCCGCACTTTAGGTATGAAGCTACAAGTAGCCGACTTGTCGGACCTGCCGCGAGATAGACAGAGATAACGCGATAAGAGTTACGCGATAGACAGAGAGGCAACTTCTAGGTTAATATAGCTGTAGGTAGTTAGCGCTCGCACGTCCTGAATTGCACTTTATTGTGTAGTAGCAGAGTCGCTGCTTATTTAAACGATTTTGCGGAGTGAATCTTCTTTTCTTCTGTTTCATCCCATTGAACTAAATTTGATTACTACACTCTAATTGACTACTAGTGTTGTTGCTTCATTTTCATAAAGACCTGGAACCTTCGTCCGAGTCTTGGTCTTGTTGCTTGATGAGATTCCAGTAGAACCCTTTCTGCTTTTTCAGTTGGTCATGAGTTCCCATCTGTAAAAAATAAAAACTTTTAAAAAATTGGCTTGTTGCTCATCATCATTTGTAATGAAAAGTGCTGATGACATAGCAAATAAACTCAAACTCGACGGGTCTACTATTATGAGGTTCCAGTGACAACCCTTTGGCTCCATCACCAGATGGAGGTTGAATGGGTGATGATGATGATGATGATGATGCTTGTATTGTTATAATGAATGAAGGTCAAATATGTGGTTAAAGATCACGTAACACCAGTAGAGATGGGCGTGATGGTTTTGGTCAAAAGAGAAGACGCTCAGTGGGCAAGAATGGATTAAATTCACACTAACGGAGTCTAGTACTATTCCGAGTCAAGACCCACTGTTGTATACAAAAAAATTGTATACTTTGTATTTATGTAACTACAATAATGGTTTTAAGTATTATGTGCAAAATTTAATGTCTAGGTACCCTCATAATGTATTTTTTTTCCAAGCTTTGTTTTTTTACTACTTTGTAGATTATTTAGTATAGTTTATTCTTTGAGATAAATACTTGCAACATTTAGGTACTAATAATATTTATAGCTACAACATTGACTGTCATAAAATAACATGATAATAAGTTTTTTACTACCCACATTTAGATTTTGTGCTATATATTCTTTTGTACTTAATTATCATAATCATAATAGCTAATATGCCTTGTAAAAATATTTGTAACTCTATCAAACCCATAGATGGGAGAAGACGCTGGATCCCGAAATACAGTGCAAACTAGTTCAGGATACAGACGCTTCAATATATAAAATGTACCGTTACAATGATCCCAATAAATGATTGATTGACTGTTCCACTCGTTTAATCTAGGATCTAATTCTCACTAACGTCTTGAACCAATTTCTCACTTACCAAGTCTAAGACCACATTTTGAGCCAATAAATTTAATGCTGTCTTTTCAATAGGCATGATGACTAATATTTTTTATTACCCCATAAAAAAGCTAATTATAAATAGAGCACATCAATAAAAACAAAATTAAAATTAGTTCAAAAATAAATAAGATATAAGCAGTTAGATAGCCCGTTGGTCCAGTTGGTAGTGAACCTGCCTTCTGAGCTTGGGGGCGTGGGTTCGATTCCCGCCTAGGACAAACATTTGTGTGATGAACATTTGTGTTTGTTCTATATCTGGTTGTTTCTATCTATTTAAGTATGTATTTAAAACTATATATGTATGTATATCAGTCTCTGGCAGCCATATCACAAGCTTTGCTTAGTTTGGGGTCAGATGACCGTGTGTGAAAAAATGTCCCGAATATTTATTTATTTTAATTTAATTTAATTTCATGCTAGGCAGAGAGTGCACTATACTGAGCCGTGACGTCACGGCTCAGGAGCGCCATACAAATGCTATAGTAACACACGCTTTGCGAGAAAGAGATAGAACATCCCCACTCTAACCCCACCTAAAACTTTAAATACTCATATCTCAAAGATTTATCAGCCAATTCAAATATTTTTTTCAGTATGTGTAATGTATTTACTTATATTCATCGCTAAGCCGGTTATTAGTAATAAATTAAACATTAGGAATCATGCCTATTGTAGGATCGATTTCTCACTAATAAACTCTAACCAGGACTTAGTAAAGTTTAGTAGCAAGTGTGTAGTAGTTATTACCTCAACAATCTTCCCTCTGTTCAGCACGACGATGAGGTCTGCGTGCATGACGGTCGAGAGGCGATGCGCTATCACCAGCACAGTACGCCCTTTAGCAGCCGTCTCTAATGCTGTCTGCACCACTTTCTCACTCGCGGAGTCTAAGGCACTGGAATGAACAGACAGTATTATAAGACATCTAGCTGCACCCCGAGATTTCCCCGCATTATATCCGGGATAAACGTACCCTTAAGTTTTTATAACTTCCGCAATCTGCCAGTGAAAGTCCCGTCAAAATCGGTCCAGCTATTTTGCAGTCCATAGGGGACATACACACATTGATTTTTATATTATATAGACAGAAAGATATAGGTAAGTTAAATGATTATTTTATACAAAATTATAATAAACTAGCTGACCTGACAGACGTTGTCCTGTCTTAGAACTGTCAAACACGCAAAGTCAAAATTGTAAATCTTATTTTTTTACACGTTGGGTTACATTATTAGAGTTTTAGTAAGGATCCCTATTTTTTTGAAAATATAATATAGCCTATGTTAACCGGGGATAGTGTAGCTTCCCAACAGTCAAGGAATTTTTCAAATCGGTTCAGTAGTTTCGGAGCCTATTCAATGCAAACAAACAAACAATCAAATCTTTCCTCTTTATAATATTAGTATAGATAAAATAATATTAGTATAGATAAAATCGACTGACGAATTAAAAAATCAAAATAGTTTTAAATTTATGCTAGACAGCGCTCTACACTTAAATGTGTCGTCAAGCGTTAATGTGCACATTACAAATTCTATACTAACACTCGCTTTGCCGAAAAAGGACAGAGCATCCCCTCTCAATCCACACTTTTAAACACTTATATTATTATCTCAGAACTTTATAATTGCAAAAACAAATAAAAATAATCAGTGAATTCGTATGAGGTTTTATAATCATAATTTGGCTGTTATATATTCCTTTGTTCCTGTTTCTTTCTGTTAATTCAATTTAATATCTAAAAATATCGTAATTATGTTAATACTACTTATCACCTGTTTTACCTACTGTTTAAATATTATTCATCTATCCTATTATTTATAGGTGTTAGTGAAAACTTTTTTGGCTTGTGTACAGTATTTGTTAGCAGCTGTTTGTGTTCCTTATTTTTTTTTCGAGCGGTCCAATCTAGGCTCGAATTGAACGAATGACTTTTGAGTTTCCCATCGCTCTGTCTCTCTCGTCACCTGGTAGCCTCGTCCAGTATCATGACGGGCGGGTTCTTGAGCACAGCCCGCGCTATGGCGATCCTTTGCTTCTGTCCGCCGCTGAGCGCCATGCCGCGCTCCCCCACCAGCGTGTCATACCCCTCAGGAAACCCGCGGACAAACTCGTCTGCGTTCGCTGTCACTGCAGCTTGTACTACCTGCGGAATGACAATAAACTCAAATAAATAGATATATACTCCGTTCACAAATCTTAGACATTTTATGTAAACAAAGAAATGTCACTGTCAAAGTGACATGCCAGTTGATCAAAACATTTTTCACTTATGAACACAGATCTACTACCTATAGATTTTCAATGAGCGTGGCTAGCTCAGTGCCTCTCGCTCATCATCGTATTTTCGCTCACTGCGCTTCTTGCAGCCCAAAATGCTACAACCAACCATTGTAAAATATCTTTTACAATTATTTCTCAGAGGAAACACGCATTTATCACATTAAATCACCAAAAAAAGGCAATAAATATAATTCAGACCCGTTTTGTTTGTCACTGATTATTACAGATTTTGACACTTGAGGTACCAAAAACAGGTCACGCCGATAAGGACAACAAATTCTATTTATGTCCTTTTCGTACTTGTGCTGAGCCATATCAAGTTGTCTCTTTCACTAAAATATATTGCCGATCTGGTTGTGTATATCTGTGCTTATGAATAATATTTTACTCTCTATTTTCCTCGGCTTGGGTCTCGCGCGGTACAATGGGGGATATTCTGATAGTTCAAAAAATTAATAAAAAACAGTATTAAGAGACTGTAATAGATGGCGTTATTATAGAGACGTTGACTATTATGATAGAGGAAATAGAGGGCAAAAAAAAACGATTTTTATTTTAATCTTTGTTCACATTACGGCTAGAAAAACATAATAAAATACTTTTTTGGTCAAATATTGTAAACTACCATTATGAAAGATATTTTTTGCACTGGTAACCCCTTTGTTTACATAAAATATCTGGGAGTTTTGGCGCCAACGCAGAAAACCATGTCGGCTCATTGGATTATATTCCTAAACTTGTGTATTTTCGAGTGTTAATATGAATTATTATTCATTAAGTGCTCGTAAACGTGCTCGAGTGTGGGCAAGTGATATAACGAGGTTAAACGTGTCTTTTCGTGTTGTTTCCAAAACTCCATAGGAGCCTCTTGTAAAGTCTCCACCACTTTACAGGGGCATGAGTTCGACTTGACCGTGACTTACTTAGCTTGACTCTGACTGTGACTATGACTTGTTTGACGCTATTAAGACTAGGTAAACTGTTTAAGATTACGACTAAAGGACATTGAATCCACGGTCATGAAAATTTTACCAAAAAAAATTTTCCATAAAATATCTAAGATTAGTAAACGGAGTATAGATAGATAACTTTTTATTGTTCACACCAGAAACTTGACTCAAAAATGCTTGTAATGTGGTCATTATTTTGACAAACTTCATTGAGCAAAATCGACCTTTCCGCGCTACTCAGCGCCAGCAAAGTTGTATGGAATTTCAACCCATGACAATAAAAAAAGAACAAAAAAGATCGCATAAAGCGTACGATTTCCACAGTATTACATATGTGATAATACAGTGTTATATTGTCACTTATATATATATATGTGATATACATTTTCGAAATCAAATGGTAGTGTTCTTACCTCCCCATCGCTAGCGTCCGGTCTCCCATACCGGATGTTCTCTCGGACTGAAGTGGCAAACAACACCGGCTCCTGGCTGATGAGGCCTATGGAGTGCCCGCGGAGCCAATTCGGATCCATCTCCTTTACATCCACGCCGTCGATTGTCACCTGCCCTTCGTTCACGTCGTAAAATCTGCAATTGGAAAAGTTTTTATACGACCGCGCAAGAAGGAGGGTTATGTTTTTCGAGTGTGTGTAAACGTTTTAATGGATTTCGATATGTGAGGTGTCAATTGAATTGGTTTAATAGTGGGAGAGACAAAGATAATATTACCACTTGATCGCGCTTGTAGTCAAAATTCCCTTTGCAAAATTAAGCCACGGTCGCACATAGGGTACAAGAATTCAAGATGGCGTCCACCAGGAAAATAGTAAGTTAACATTGCTAAATAGGCCAATATATTGACTACCTGATTGAGGTTTGGGGAACTGCGGCCAAAACAAATTTACAAACCTTACAAATAGCTCAAAATAAAATTATAAAAACACTATTTCGATATCACTATTTAACACCTACTATCAACATTTTTAAAGAAACGAAACTTATGAATCTATCTCAAATATATAAGTACAATACATGTATTCTGGTTAGGAAAATTTTAACTAAAGACATACATTCGCAAATAATCTTTACAAAAAAGATACAAGTTCAAAAACGTGTAACCAGACAAGCAAATAACATCTGTTTAAGAACCCCTAGGACTAATTATGGTAAAAATAATATAATGTATGAAGGGGCACAACTTTACAACAAATTGCCGAAAGACATAAAAGAAATAAAATCGCTAAGAAAATTTAAAAAATTGTTAAAAGTCCACATTCTAAAGGATATTTCTTTAATATAGTCATATCTACTTACCTATAATAATGTCATACAAAAACGCTCTTTTTCGTACTATGGGCCATAAATCATAATAAACAACGAACGGCACAGGCCGCTTGCATGCATAGACATACTTCTAAACTTTGTAAATCTACCCTCTAAGTTTGACTTTTTAATTTTTATTGTTTTGTTAGTTAATTTATTGTTTGCATAATTATCTCTGTAAACTACGCTCAATGGCGTTATAATACTTACCTATATATACTGTGTTTTCTCAATAAGTGAATTTGTAAATTCTTTTGAGGAAATAAAAATCTTAAACCGTAATATTACACACTCAACAGATTTCAAAAATATATAACACTACTATGGTATTCAGTAGTTTACGAGATAACCGTTGTGCTTGCGCCGAGACGTTGGTTCGCTCAGCTTGTTCTACAGGTATTATAATGGGGAATGCTCTGACGAACTCTTTGACCTCATCCCTCCATCGCGGTTTTACTATCGAACCGGCCGCCATCGCCAAAAAAGCCATCCTCATATTATAGATGCGTGGAAGTCTCGCACTGTTCGATTTGATCGATTGTTTCTGCCACGCACTTGTAAGTTGTGGAATGGCTTACCACTTTCGGTTTTTCCTCCAAAATATAACCTCAATTGCTTCAAGCGAAGAGTGAATAGAGTCCTCAAAGGTAGGCAACGCACCGCCAATGCCCCGGGTATTGTATGTACGACGGCGACATAGGCGACGGTGACCACTTACCATCAGGTGGCCCGTCGCTTATTTGTAGACAATTATATAAAAAAAAAAAAAAAGATAAAGCGGTCTGCAACAGCACTGTATCTACTACGAGTAGGTATATATAGGTACGCAGCGCGGACAGTGGATAAGCTAGCCACAGCTACAAACATAATAAATATGTATATAATTTAGCTGGGTTCCCACATCCAGCAAATTTGATGATGTGGTGCTATACAATACGAAACAATAACGCCCGCGGCATCGCTGCCCACGAAGTTTAACATATTTTGCCGAATATTCGGCTTTTCGGCTATTCGGTAAAGTCACTATTCGTGGCATCACTAGTTGCAGTCATAGTAAGGGGCAATGTAGTGGGACACCTTAATACGATTGTTGACGATCGGTGGACTGTACGGATGCTGGTGTTGGATGAGGATATTGAGAAGCACAATGGTGGTGGAAACGTGTAATATTTTAAATAATACTTGCACACTATGAAGATTCTTTGTATTTTAAAATTAGAAGAAACTAGCCTATAATCGGCCAGTCGCCAACAACGATATAGATTAGTTATTTATGATACAAGTGCGGTAAGTTGGTTATTACAAACGAGTAGACGAATGTAAGCCCGAGACGAAGTCGAGGGCTTACCATAGTCACGAGTTTGTAAAAACCAATCCGCACGTGTGCCATACAACGTTTTACAACACATTTGCGAGAAAAAAAGGCTACAAATGAAACAATTTTATGGAAATGGAAATTAAAAAAATACCGTAAAGTACATGCACGGTGCTATACAACGGAGCGTGCGGTAAAATTCATTTCCGCGCGCTCCGTTGTATGATGCGTTTCATTACCGCACGCTCCGTTGTATGATGCGTAATGTTTAACTTTCGAACGATGTATACAGGCTTCGTAAGTGCACTTTTTGAGCAAATGTGTTGTAAAATATATTAGATAGACAGATTACCTTTCCAATAAAGCGGCTATGGTAGACTTGCCGTTGCCCGAAGTGCCAACTATCGCTATTGTTTTGCCCGCTGGTATTTTCAGATTGAAGTTTTTGAGGATCACCTGAAAATGGACAAAATTATATTCTTAGGCCCGTATTCTAAAACAAGACTCAAGTATCGTTTGATCTTAGTTTACCTGATTATTACTTGAGCCTAGAATCGTTGCTTAAGTATTGTTCTTATTCCAAAACTGCCCTTAAACTCAACTCAGCTGAATCTAGATTTAAGTAGAGTTTCAAGCGGATATTCTTTTTGTCTATGAATCAGTCTGTTTTCGTTTACATTTTTATTTTAGTTTAACAATGTCGTTCCGCGTAACGCATAATTAAAAATGTTACAATAATTTATTTAATTAAATAAACAGTAATGTAGTTTGAAATTATTAAGTATTTAACTATTTAGGTAATGATCTACACTATATCATAAAGGTTTTATACATCTTTATGCTTAAAAATACTTTTTGGTATGGAATAAATTGCATGAGTTTTGCAAATAAGACAAAACTCATGCAATTTATTCCATACCAAAAAAAGCCACTACAACTAACTGAACTTGCAAAGAGTCTTGACGTAAAAGAAATAAGCGATTGCACTTTATTAGGCCTAAATCTAGACACTAATCTAACATGGAAAGAGCATGTTGAAAAAGTCAAATCCAAGTTGTCACAATTTACCTATGCATTAGCAACACTAAAAATCAACAGCAACTCAAACACTGCCCTCACCGCTTATTATGCTTACGCGTATTCGTGGCTTCGCTATGGGATAATATTATGGGGTAACAGTACTGATGCTGAACAACTCTTCAAAATGCAGAAAAAATGCATGCGTATTATCTTCAACATTTGCCAACGCACAAGTTGTAAACCCCTCTTCAAACAACAAAAAATGCTAACACTACCATGTCTCTATATTTATGAAGCGGCTATTTTTGTCAGAAAGCATCTACACCTATACACACCCGATACTAACCCCCGCAGACAATATAAACTCAAATTACCAGTCCCGCGATTAGAAATATTCAAAAAAGGCCCTCTGTACATGACAACAAACATATATAACAAAATTCCGGATGCAATAAAGAAAGAAACAAATAATTATACTTTTCAGAACCAATTACGTAAGTTTCTAAGTCAAAAATGTTATTATGTGATAGATGATTTTTTCAATGATAAAATTAAATTATAATTAGAATATTAATATTGATCTTTTAAGTTTAGTTAGAAGGTAGCATCCTAGGTTTAGTGTTGTTTGCATTCCATTTCAAATATTACCTAATCTATCGCATTAAATATTTATAGTAAAACAACTTCATCCTAAGTTAAGTTTAAATAGTAGATAATTATTATGTAAAATAGACGTAATTAAAAGTGTATTTATAAGATTTAAGTATATTCAATGTCTGTGGTCTGGTTTGTGCCCAGCCACAACATTAACCATTGCTGCACCCTTTATGCAGGGTATATTACACTATGTACTCCAAAACTTAGTTTTAGAGGAAGAAAGTGTACATATTTGCAATAAAGAATAAAGAATAAAACCCTAGAACCTACTCAAAGCATTTTTCGTCAAATAATTTCAAGAAAAATTATGTAATACGGAACGTCAACAATGTCAATGTATTGTGAAATGTCACATTAGTCTTGTTTATTTTTCGCGATTTTCTTCGGAAATTTAATTCAATTCAAGTAAATCAAGGAAGTAAAGAACTGTGCTACGAAATAGTAGTATCTTATCCTGCCTATATTTGGATATTTTTAGGATTTCCCCTTCAGTTTGGAAAGAAAAATGTCTATTAAAAAAATATTAGTATTATTTTATTACTATTCCTAGTAATTAAAATGATTATAAATAAAAGACTGACCTTATTATTTAGTAGTTTTGTTTAAATTTTGTTAAAAGCTATATGATTAACAAATGAGTTAATTAATACAGACAGTTTTTTAACCAATTTGATAAAGTTGTATAGGAGACCATGCTTCAGTCAATCAAAACTGCTAATAATGGAACCTCTAACTGCAAACCCATCAGATGTTCCTGCGATAGCGCATTTTAAAATTATTTGCATCCATTGCATACGGATCTTCAGCATCTCTCAAGTGTCGCATTGGAATGCTAACAGTGATCTGTCTATTCACTCGGAAAATTTGATCATAATATTCGATATCTTCAGAAATATCCATTGTGCAAAGCAAATAATAACAAGTTTAATAACACAAACCAAGTACACTACACAGAAATCTCTGCTCAAGCGTGATACAGACGTCACTTGCGTGATCGCAGATCATATGTCAACTTGAGTACAGATTGGCAACTGAGTGACGTTTTAGAATACAGGTGAACTACGATCGTAGAATCTTGACCCAAGTTTAGTTCTAGAATAAAATCTCTACTTAAAACTAGTTTTAAGTAGAAAATCATGACTGAGCGTCGTTTTAGAATACGGGCCTTAGACTGCTCTAGACCGAGGTTAGAGTGATAGCAACATTAGTAGTTATAGTGATAGCCTGAACGAGCCATTGTGCTCATAATTATAAATAAAATTGAAATAAAAAAACTTTTTAAATACAACCTTTTTCGTATTCTTCTCAGCAAACCCTTCCGTTTGATACCCATATCATGATGGTAGATAAGAAAATTTGTCCGCCATCTTGGGGCGTCCGCCATATTGAATTTATCATCTAGGATCAAAGTGCTTGGGAAGGCAAATCCAACGAACTCAAACCCTTTCCGACTAACCCTGTAGTTATTTTATTATTGTACTTACAGCTTCCGGTCGCGTAGGGTATGCAAACGTGACATTCTTGAATTCAATATCTCCGTGGAACTCGTGGTACTTGATCACTTTCTTGCCGGACGTGTCCATCTTGGGATCTTTATTTATGTACTGGAATATAATTAAGTAAATTTTTATTTAAAAAAATAACAGACGTCAAGAGTTTACCTACATCTACAAAGATAAACTAATAAGTAGGAAAATTACAGTTAAAACAGAGATTGAAAGTTCTCATTAAAACTTTTGAATGGAACCACAAACCACAATGTCATCTGTGTATATACTAGTATTATAAAGAGAAAAGATTTGATTGTTTGTTTGCATTGAATAGGCTCCGAAACTACTGAACCGATTTGAACCAGGTAACATAGGCTATATTATATTTTCAAAAAAAATATGGGGATCCTCACTACAACTCCAATAATGTAACCCAAGGTGTAAAAAAATAAGATTTCCAATTTTAACTTTGCGTGTTTGACAGTTCTAAGCCAGGACAACGTCTGTCAGGTCAGCTAGTATATATACATATATATTTTCTTTTTGCAAAAGCTCTTAATCAATTTCGATAAATTTTGTATGGGACCACCTCTTAATTATGACCTACCAAACAAAAAAGAATCCTCAAAATCAATTCATAATTGGCAGAGTAATCGCGTAATAAACATACAAAAAAATTGTCGAATAGAGAACCTCCTCCAATTTTGAAGTAGGTTAAAAAGAGAGATGATAATGGCTTTCTCCCTGAGGGTGCTAGCTAGCCAGGCAATAGAAAGTACCCTACTACCGTTCAACGATTTTCTAACGATGTTTGCCTGCATTCGCTCATTGTTGGCTCATTTGAACCCATAGCGGTGCTGTGGGTTCAAATCCCAGCGGTTTAGAATTCAAATGCGCCAACCACTGACCTATCATCGCTACTAGGGTTTCTGCTCGAGAATTCTCGAGAAATTTGTCTTTAGTCGAGACGGGAAAAAACTCAACGCCTCGAGAACTCGAGAAATCAATTTCGTGCGTTAGGCAACTAAAAAAACACGCATATAACACGTCTAGAGTATCGCATGCCTCGTCGCTGTCACCCCGCCGCCCGCGCGGACTACGTCTGTAATGCGCGGCGCGCGTAGGGATTGCGATCCGGAAACGGACTGGGAATCCGGCGGATCCGGCATCTACCGGACTCCGGATCCGGCACCAATATACCGGATCCGGTGACCGTATCTGTCATAATTATTGGATCCCTCTCTCTACTAGGGACCCAATAATTATAAAAAAGTTAAGTACTACCCTACTCTTTACTTATTATATAGACCAGCCGAGTATAGTTTGTTAATTTATTGTTTGTTGATGATTTGCTAATTAATAAATGCAATTTATGGTACCTAAAATTTACCATTTGATTTAATCGGTCTCATCTATCAGTCTAATTTGTAATATGGCTGGCCTATATCCAGCAGTGAACGTCCTATGTCTGAAATGATGATGACGATGACTGTTTGCTGAACCTTAAATTTTAAAAAAATACTCCTTTTCTCCACAACATCGTACATTTTGACCTGAATAGTCTAGAACATGTTAAAACAACCTACTTCAAACACCCGTCCGCCCGCACTGACGCCTTTCACCACAGAGCCAAAGAGCAGCGACAGTTGCGCCACGGATCGCTGCACGGTCTGCGCGTTCACTAGAAACGCCATCACGTCACCCGCCGACATCTGCCCGGAGGACATAAGATGCCCGCCCATGAACATTGTAGCTAAGACCATCCTGCACAACAAAGAGAAACTTTCATATCTCATACTGTATATTTAACATTACACCAATTACAATCATACGTCTAAGACGTCTATAGATTTGAACACAAGCCACGGCCATTGTAACATGGCCAAAACGTCGAGCGTAAGGTACTAATAGACTTTTAAAACATGTCTTTGGTAATTTATTTTTATAATAGGCTTGCGTTTGGCCGCCAACTCGCCTGATGTTAAGCGATGGATCACGCTTGCCTAGAAAAAACCGATTCACTTTTGATTTGAAGACACCCAGATTGTAACTATCGAGGAACCATTCATGCAGCGCATTCCACAGACTAGCAGTTCGCACAATAAAATTATATATCTACTTTTGTAAGTTCATATCCAGGTTGACAGTAATTCAAACAACATGTGTACACAGAAAAACAAAATGAAAAGACGTCAAGTTAATACTCTGCAACAAGCATGCCCGTACGACGCGCTTTGATTTTACTTTTATTGTGCGAACTGCTCAACCGCTGGGGTAGACGGGTTCTAGAGTGGAGACCACGTATCGGCAAACGTAGAGTAGGACGCCCTGCAGCCAGGTGGAGTGACGACCTGCGAAAGGCGGCTGGTGGCAAGTGGATGCGAAAAGCAGAAGATCGTGCCTTGTGGCGTTCTTTAGGAGAGGCCTACGTCCAGCAGTGGACGAACATTAAATAGGCTGATGATGATGATGATGATGATGTGCGAACTGCTACTCTGTGAAATATACTGCCTGAACAGGTAAATTATCTTTGGTGTTACTCGTTAGTTACAATCTGGGTGTCTTCAAGTCGCGAGTGAATCGGTTTCTTCTAAGCAAGCGTGCTCCACCGTAGACCGCATCATCGCTAAAAATCAGGCGAGAGGCGCGGTTATTTGCGATTTCAGGGTTGATCCCTTCGGGGTTAGTATAAGTTGTTCATAATGATGGGTACTTTAGATTTCTTTCGACTTAGTACGCCTTTTCCCCGTAACCAGGACTGGCGCACTCCGCACTTTAAGTATGAAGCTACAAGTAACCGACTTGCCGGAACTGCCGCGTAATTGACAGAAATAACGCGATAGATAGAGAGGCAACTTCTAAGTTAATATAGCTGTCGGTAGTTAGCGCTCGCACGTCCTGAATTGCACTTTATTGTGTAGTAGGAAGGGTCGCAACTTATTTACTTACCCGTTGAGGAAGAGGTTAGTGCCAGCCTGGAAGAGGCCGACGCCGAGTCCCAGCTCCATGCTGAGCTCGGCGGCCGCGTCACACTCGGCGGCGAACATTCGCGCCTCATTCGCTTCGCCGGCGAACGCGCGCACCACGCGCATGTTTGATATCGCCTCCTCCGCTAACAGAGTCGCTTTCTCTACCTGGAAATAAAATCATGCATTAAAGGGGCTTTCCCCGTCTGCAGTTCTTGCTAAGACACCTTTTGAACCCAAATTCATTGAATGTAAATTTACAAAAAGTAGCATTTCCATGTTTTACTGTATATTATAATGAACCTCATCAGCAGCCATTAAACGTCCTCTGGACAACGACAACTGCTGGACAAAGGCCTCCCTCCCTCTGAGAGAGAGACGTTGCCATAGTCCCCACGCTCGGCAGGCGGCTTGGGGATCGCAGTACATTCACCGTGTACTAATAGGACGCTGCTGCCCATCCTCCAGTGGTTCTGGTCGCAGTATTTCAACTAAACAATTTCAATATTTCAACTTCAGTTAGTTTTTTTTTGGACTCGCGCTCTGAGGGTTCCTTCCAACGGAACCCTCAGAGCACGAGTCCTACTCGTACTTGTCCGGTTTTTATTAAATGTTTTATTGAAGTTGGCTTTAAGAGCTCTACCTTGCTGTATGCATTTAAAAAAAACATGGCGAGCTCTCCTCTTGCCTGTGCCGTGGGGTTGTGGGTTATTTCATTTTAGGCAGTAGAGGCGCGACGAGGAAGATTTTGGGAATAAGGATTTAATAGCATACCTGTGTCTGTGCTTCCCTTGAAAGCTTCCTCAGTAGAGATCCAATGAACGTCCCTCCTATGACCACGGAGGGCACACAGATCATGGTCAGGCCAGTTAGATGAGGTGATATCACGAGGAGGCTGACCGCTGAACCGATTATTTGGGTTATAGCTCGGAGACCACCTGATATGGTCTGCTTGAAGGAGCTTTTGAAGTCTTGTATGTCTACTGTTAACCTGGAAGATACAAATTATATTTTATTTACAATACTAAAATAAATTTATAATAGGCAAGAGGCAGTCTTATTGATAAAAATGTACTGTCTTTGAATATAGCTTTTGGAAGTTGTTCATAATGATGGGTACTTTGGACTCCTTTCGGCTTAGTACACCTTTACTGCGTAACCCTGTATTATTAGGCGTCGGGAGCATTTCCCTTACACCCGGTATATTTTTCTAGAAGAAAGCATGATAATTACAAAACTGAGAGTAAAACTTAGCTTCTTACCTATTGACAAGCTCTCCTGTCCTCTCCTGGTCGAAAAAGGTCATGTCCTGCCTCAGTATGGATTCAAACAGGTCCTGCTTCATTTGTGACGCCACTCGCTCACCCACTTGCGACAAGAGGTGGATGTAGAAGAATGTGAATGCTGCCTTGAAGTAACAAAATAGTATGTAATAATCGTTGGTAAGATGTAAGAAGCTGGTAGTGTAGTACATATAAAGGATGTAACATATATAGTACCATCGCTGTACTAGTACTGCCCCAGCTTTGCAGGGTGTAATTTACGTGCAAAGCCAGGGCGGGTCGCTAGCTATATATATAAACCTTCCGTGAAAACGTATCTAACTGATGGCGAAAACCGCATCAAAATCTGATGCGTGGTTTAGGAGTTAGCGGTCATACAGACAGGCAGACAAAAACGCGGAAAGCGACTTTAATTTATACTATATTATGTAGAGAAGAGATGTACTCTTATCTCTAGAAGACAGAAATATTCAAGAATATCATTGTCATCATCGTCATCAGCCAGAAGACGTCCACTGCTGAATATAGGCCTCCCCATTAGACCACCACACTGAACGACAGCCTGCCATCTGCATCCACTGGATGCCTGCGACTCTCACGATGTCGTTGGTCCATCTAGTGGGAGGCCTACCTATGCTGCGTCTTCCAGTTCGTGGTCTTAAGAACCTTTCTTCTCTATCGGTAATAGGTTCTTCGAGCGAAGTGGCCTGCCCATTGCCACTTCAATTCGCAAATTTTTGATATCATTGTACTCATCACTATAAACAACTTTGAACCTTAACGCGCGCAGATACGGTTTGCGGTCCCGCAACTTTTTTCATCACCTAAACTAAATCGTTTTAAACAGCAAGCCGTAAAACCCCAGGTCGTTTTAATCAGTATTCGAATTATATTTTGAACAAAATCAATAAAAAAAAAACACCAAGGGACTCATTGTTGATTGTTAACTAAGTATCATGTTATAGCTTTTGATATTGAATAAAAATGGCGAATAATTAGACTATGCGCCATAGGGAATGACGATTAACCGCTAATTGACTATTCACCATAACAACCATTCTCGGCATCTCTAGTGTGTAAATATATTACCTGTCCAATATACAGAGACAAAAGCTTCATTGCGGGCCCTCTGATCTCTTCAATGAAGTTGGCTCCTGGATTGTTCTTCATATTCGCCAGCACATTCACAATCACTCCAAGCATAGCTGGAATGTAGACGTTTAGGAATGCTACTGCTAATGCTGACTGAAACGTAACGCAGATTAAAAATATTAGGTTTTGTATTCCCTACATAAATTAGGTTAGTTGGGGCGCTGAGGCCAAGAGCTTGGTCTCAGAAAAAGGCCGTAGTATATGCGATAGCTGTGGTGACTCTGGCATGTTCCTGGTCCAAAGGCTGATCATTGCCATTCAGCGTGGGAATCCTGCCAGGATTATGGGCACTTTTGCAGCAGAATCAGTGCGTAGCGGGTTTTTTGAAATCTATTTATCTCTTTACATCTGGCAAATGTATATTTCCGAAAGGTGTTTTTTTGACAAAGTTCTGTTTTTATTTTTTAATCATTGTTTGAAGTATTGAGGGATGAAGATATTTTGGACTCTAGGACTAGACGGAAATGTCATTCGAAATAAAACATAATTTGAATGGTCTGGACCTGGAACAACAAATAGTTAGTGCTGCAGGTGTCCATAGGTGGCGGTTTCTGGTTACCAGCAGGTGGATCGCATGCTTGTTTGGCGGTTTCTGTTTACCAGCAGGTGGATCGCATGCTTGGTTGCCGCTCTTTTATTAAAAATAAGCTTGGCGACCTAGATACGGAATTACACTAGAGATTCGTCAGAAAAACAGTTTTGAAGATGGACTTCCGCAAAGTAACGCTTGATTCAATCAACTAGAATATAATAATTATATTATGTAAAGGGTCATGTTATTTGGAATAGATTTTTGGCATATTAATTATTTAAGTGACTTGTTAATGATTTATGTTTGGTACTACATACGTTTTTTTTCTTTTTGTAAACGCACCTCAAATTGCCAGACATTCTTGTATTAGTTGTAACTGTTTTATTAGTAAAAATCTTCATACTTACACCAACAGCAGCGATAAGTAACCACGTATGAGGTTTTAAGTAATCAAATAGTCTTTTCCAGTCGAACTTGGCCGTGTCATCTTGTATATTAGGCCTTCTTTGTATAATTCTCGAATGTTGAGCAGCTTTACAATATGCCGGTCCATTTTTATACAGCAGACGCCCTGCGAGCCCTAAACTAACTCCGGTACACAACTTCCAAGGGCTACAGAGCAGGAGTACACCAGATTTTACTCTTTTATCAGACGATGTCTTCACTTCACTAAAATACCCTTTTACAGCATTTGACGGTTTATTCTTGATCAAATTAACAAAGTAGACGTTTGTTTTTGAATGTAACAATCTGTAATAAAATATTTCAGAGGTTAATTCAGAAATTGAGATAAATATATGAATTAAGTTTTGTTAGGGTTATAACATACCTTTGCCGCATTAAGTAGCAAGACTGTGATTGCAGTATCTGCCACATATTTTAAATAATAATGAAACCTAACATAATCTAATAACATAAATTAAATACATGATTTTTGTCTGAATTATTCCAAAATACAAATTACAAAACACTAATGAGTATTGATGAGCGATGTTGTAATCACGAACAAAATGTCAATACAAAACTCAACTCAGCTGTATTGCTGTCATTGTTGCTGTCAATGTCAATGTTGACTTTTTTGTTTGGGGTTTTGGTCTGGCTACAATGGCTTTTTAACCATGTCTTTATTTTGAATATCGGCATCTAATATTATAGTCACACAAGTTATAGTCACAGTCAGAATCAAGCAAAGTAAGTCACGGTCATCTCAAACTCACGCCCCAGTAGAGTGGTGGAAGCTTTACAAGAGGCTTCTATGGAGTTTTGGCAGAGGGGGATCCAGGTTTTCATTCAGAGAAGGTGTACCTGAATCATCGCTAGGTGTTTTGGGGGAGGCCATGGCCCCAGCCCCCCCCCCCCCCCCCTCCCTTGGATCCGCCAATATCACTTTTCTATACTCGAGCACGTTCACAAACACTTAATAAATAATAATTCACCATTACACATTAGCACTCGAAAATACACAAGTTTAGGAAAATAAAACGAGCCGACGTGTTTTTGGTGCCAAAAATCCAATGTTAACTTGAATTTGAATGTATATTGCCTTGGCTGTCAATGTTTATCATATGCGTATAACTCGTTCTGAAAGAAACACTATGAGTTATGGCGCCAATATGAAAAAAAAACATATCCAACTAAAACTTGTGTATTTTCGAGTGTTAATGCGTAATAATGGTGGATTATTATTTATTTAGTGTTTGCGTACGTGTTCCAGTGTGAGAAATTTATAATTAATGAGGTGAAACATGTTTTTTGTATTGTTTTATTGCCCTTTTCTTAAGCCTTGAAAATATTTTATAACGAACATAACACTGACAAAGGCACAAAACGTGCGAAAGAACAAAAAAATCCTTTTCAATGTCATAGAAGAACTTTTTGGCGCCAAATTGTTTAATTTGAGCGGTGAATTTTAATTTTGGATATCAACTATGCCGTGCGTACCTACTTACAAATTTAACGATTATATTTATTTGAAGACACAGTTACTGAATCAGCCAATTCCAATAACAGATAAAAGGTGTCATACGCTAATACTTTTATTTATTGTTTGCTGTGACATGACACGCATTGATCAAATCAACCCCATTTATACGGCTGGGGCGTGATGGTGCACAAATTCGCGGGATCATTGTAGTTATAATAGTTCGACAAATTACATTTAAGGTTATAAAATTATCCTGCCATCAATCCGGAGAAGACAAAATGCATTTTTTATACAATAAGATGCAGTGATGCGACGGGCCACCTGATAGTACTTAAGTGGTCACTGCAGCCTATAGACACCTACAATACCCGGGGCATTGTCAGTGCGTTGCCTACCTTTGAGGACTCAATTCACCCCTCGATTGAAGCAGTCCAAAATAAACTTCGGAGGAAAAACTGAAGGTGGTAAGCAATTCCACAACTTACAGCTATACGTGGCAGAAACTTTTTGACTATAAATTTGTGTGTAGCTCTAAGTGTGTGTGAATTTTTGTTACAAATAAAATATTGTCTATATTGTCTATTGTCTATAGCAGGGGTTTCCAAACTACGGCCCGCGGGCCAAATCCGGCCCGCCACTGCCATCAATCCGGCCCGCAAAAGCTTAAGTCTAGTAAGACTAGTCCATGTTATGGCACTTGCAACATACCGAAAAAAATATTATGGCACCAAGGCTTCAAAGTTTGGAGACCCCTGGGGCCTTACGGACAACTGCTATTACAGGCACCTAATCCGCTCAGTTGGAAAATCACGCGACCGCAAACTTTATCGCGCCCAGATACGGTTTGCGGTCGCATGATTTTCCAACTGAGCGGATTAGGTGCCTGTATAAGCAGTTGTCCGTAAGGCCCCTGGTCTATAGAAACAATCGATTAAATCGAACAGTGCAAGACTTCCACGTATCTATAATGTGTGGAAAGCATAAAATACCTAAGCAACGTCAGGCCCGGTCGGTACTTGGATGGGTGACTGCTTTTTTTACCCGATTTCGTAAGAAGGAGAGTTATGCTTTTTGCACTACTTTTTGTATTTTGTGGTGGTACGGAACCCTCGGTGCGCGAGTCTGCCTCGCACTTGGTCGGTTTTGGATAGATTTCAATAAAACAATAATCCGATTATGCGTAGTTTTACGGACACTTGTCTCGGCAAGTGTTTAATGAATCGGATTATGGAGGCGCGATCATTGGTTTGTGTTTTATGGGGTGGCAAAATGTTGCTGTGTTTATAGAGATGACTCCAGCCTCACTTAGAAGCCAGTTTCCATTCCACGCTAAGTGTAGTTACCACTACTAACTTCGACCACAGTCACTAAGCGCCAAGTGAGTTGTGTTCAGACTCTTTTAGTGTCCGAGTTGGCTAATTATACCCACATCACACACATCGATAGTAAATTTTGAGATAATCTTCATCATCATCATCAGCAGCCATTAAACGCCCACTGTTGGACAAAGGCCTCCCTGTTAGCCCTGTTGTTCCCTGTTCCCTGTTGTGGGTGTTTCCATAATCCCCACGCTTGGCCGGCGGTTTGGGGATCCCAGTACGTTCACTGTGTGCTAATAGGACGCTGCTGCCCATCCTCCGGTGGTTCTAGTCGCAGTTTTAGGAAAACTTTAAAAAAAAAAAACATTTTAACCTATATAAAACAATAAAAAATTTAAGGAAATTGGTAAATAACTTTTTCAAGATAAATACTTTAATAATTTATCATAACGATAACGAGGTAAAGTACCTCGCACCCTCAGCAGCCAGTAAACGTCCACTGCTGAACAAAGGCCTCCCTCTCAATAGAGAGGGTTGTTGCCATAATCCCCACGCTTGGCAGGCGGCTTGGGGATCGCAATAATACCCACTAATCCCCAAAGTGAGCAACCTTAGTACTTGACAAGACGGCTCCGGGATCTCCAATGGAACGCACCGGAGCCCTCAGCACTGCGCTACGGATCCTTCCGAGACAACAGCGTGTTGTATGTATCGGCTCCTCGCCCCACGAAATAACGTCGGTCACACAAGCAAGAGGTGTTATAGCATTTAATAATGACCACCACACCACCTGCAATCATAGTTCAACACCCAGCAAGACTGAAAAAAAGTGGTTGCCTGTAAAGTTGGTTTACGGACGATAATTTTACGTGATAACGCTTAGGCCGATCGTGCCTCTCTATCGCTTGTTCCACGCTCTCGCTTGCACGCGCGGCTCAGGCGGAACGTGACAATTTTTCGTGCGTGCAGCCGGCGTTCATCGATTAAGACGTTATCACGTCAAAAATTAAACTAAGACTGTGGTTGGCCAATTAGTGCGTTTTCACCAAAATAACTCTTCAGAAAGTCGTCTGATTTTCAGATTTAACAAAGTTTTAGGCGCTTTTTCACCAATAAACGCCTCTATTTTTCCACCATGCTACATTTTATCGACACAAGTGGTGACACTGCATCTAGTAGGTAATGACCACCCGCAATCATCGTTCACCACCCAGCAAGACTGAAAAATTAGACTAAAAGACTGTAGTCGGCCGACTAGTGCATTTTATCCAATATAACTCTTCAAAAAGTTATTTAATTTTCAAAATCAAAAAAGTTTTAGGAGTTTTTTCACCGCAAACCGGCTCTATTGATCCCGCTGATTATTCCCGCTGGTTTCTCCTCTATGCTACATTTTAGCTCTCACAAGTGGTGTCATCGCATCTGGTAATGACCACCCGCGATCATCGTTCACCACCCAGCTTGACTTAAACACTGCCACCTTAAGCATCTCCAACATAACCTAACCCTATCAACTTAATTTCAACGGAATAAGGCTTACATTTGATCAAACTTGTATACATGGGAACTTCTATTGTACGATCCCACACTCGTATTGTTAAGCGGTTAAAGTCCAAATTTGAAAACATTATCAGAGAAATTTTTGCAAAATAGATTTCGCTGTGTAAAATCATTATCTCTTATTTCCTCGAGTTTAAGTTCAATTTCGTTCCAGTTAAGGCGATGCTAGTTCTTTTGTAGTATCGGTGTTCACTTTTGTCGACAGATGGCGTTTGGGGGCTAATACCGCATAATGGTCGAATCGTTATTGGTTATGATGTAAATAAAATCAATGAGTCTTTGGTTTATAAGGATTTAGAGTTGAAATATTGTTTGAAAGATTAATCGACAATATGGTGAGTCGGCCAGCATTGAGCATGGCGATGGATTATTTGAAATGTGATTAACTCTAGAAAAGATAGTTTGATATTATGGAAGGATGGTAATATAGGTACACACATAAATAATAAATAGGCTGGAAAATAGTTATGAATTTAAATTAAGAACGAACCCCTTGTACCCTGGGCTGCCTGCGATCAGGAGATGGACGACCAGTTTTTTCGTTGTTTTTCGCACGGCTGCCTGATTATCTAATTTTCAATGCGACTTGTTGTACGATTGGCGCAGTCAAAACAGCAATCATAAATTTTTCAGGGCTAGGGTTTAGTATAAACCCCGTTCACATCAGAGATCCAGCGGTGCATGCATTTTACCATAGATACTAGAAAATTTTACTCACCGAGTTTACATTCTCGCATTTGTTTCACTTGCCCATAAGATAATATCATGTTGTGTATTTTGATAGTGCTGTGCACATTTTAGCAATTGTTAACAGACTTCAGAGGTTCTCAATTCAGTTCTTTTTTTACAGTTCCATAGTAGGTACTACAACGAACCCTTCTACGTTTCTTAAAACGAAAGTACACCGATTACTTCCATATTATTTTATTAATAAATTTACGTGGTTTTATTTTTATTTTGTAGAGTAAGCTATCAAAGTGGTCCCATAAAATTTCATTAATTTTGGCTCAGTACTTTTTTTAGCTACCTTCAAAAACATAGCTGACGTGCCACAAAAGACGTGACCTCCATATTATTATAATTATGAATAATTTTGTTCGAGCGCCTGTTGATTAGGCAATAGCAATTTTAAATCGGTTTTTGTTATTGGTAATAAAATTACGTGTGATTTTTTATGTGTATAAGAAAATTTTATTGCTATAGAGATTGGTAAGGTCGAGAATAAAACAAAATCACAATGAAGCCATTGTGATTTTGTGCGGGTGCGATGTCTAGAGGCGATTAGAGTCTATATAGATACGGAAGACATGCTGAACATAGGCCTCCCCCTTAGATCTCCACACTGAACGACAGCCTGCCATCTGCATCCACTGGATGGCCACGACTCTCACGATGTCTTCAGTCTATCTATCGCCTATTACCTACGCTGTGTCTTCCATAGATCTACCAACGTTTATAAAGAACCTTAAAAAGTAGTCCATAAAAAACAGGCCGATCAAATCACCAGATTGTTATCCTAACTTTTTATAATCTTTAAAGGACGTCATAAAAAACATGTTCGAGTCGTAGAGCAACAATAATCCAGTAAATCACACCGTACACATGACGTACTGTACAAATATTTACACTATGGCATGCTGTCCGATACAGTTGCCTGGATTATAGGATATTATGAGAGTTTATGAGATATTTATTATGGGAACTCGGCATGGAAGGGCTACCAACTGTTCAGTAAACAGTTTAATGTGGGTTAATGCTTTGTTAATGAGTCATGGTTACGTTTTAGAATTTTAATAAGATTCTCTGTGTTAATATTTTTATATACCTTGCTATAATTTTATTAGTAGCAAAGATAATTTACTAGACTAGAATTAGTAGGTACCTTATACCTTAGTACAATTACTTTTCATGTTCAAACGTCTCCTTGTTTCACTCACTTTTTTAACTTACCCTGTTAGTTAGTATCTATGTACGTATGTGTGGAACAATTAGTGTAATGAGAAGTGCTAGTAATTTTGCGCTGCGTTCTATCTAGGGTACAGATACTTGAAGAGAGACAAAAACCTAAAACATAGAAAAAGGAATACTATTACCTAAAACCTCTTACCCATAATATTTCACGTAACATTTTGCATCAAACAGCCGACCTGCCTGCAATAATTACATCCCTAGCCCCATTGCCCTTTGACTTTGTCAAATTCATAATAATTTGAGGAACAATTAAGCTGCCTTTGATCTTATACACCTTTGTGGTCTGCGAAGGTACCTACTATTTGACTTGAGCGTATAATAGAGAGTAACCTCAAAGAAAAATGTACTTACGGACAATTACATGTATGTAGGTAAGTATGGGGCACTTGGGGGCGGCTGAGTCAGTTGGTAGGGATGGGGTAAGATCATCGATAAATTAGTTGTTCGCCCCGAGCTGTGACCTCCTCTTCGCTCGGTCAATGAAATTTTTTTTTATTAATTTATTTTAATGACAAAGAGATATAGAGCTAACAGAAACAAGATATTTTATTTTGTTATTCGAACATATTTAAAACTATGGAATGGTGTCGGGTTGGGAAATGTCCGAATCTTAAGACAGACTAAAACCATGGTAACCAATAAGGTAACCTGTAGGTATATTTAGACTAAAACTAGATAAATTATATTTGGAATAATAAAGAACTAAAATTAAAACCCACACCTACTTAAAAGCAATGTAAAGATTTTTAAATTTGATAACTGTAAGAATTTTTATTATATTACAAATATTTGTAATTTTCTTATGTAAATAAGCTATCAAGTAGATAACATTGCATTTACTTTTTTTTTTTAAATTCTGTGGGGAAGACTTTATCCCTAACACAAGTTTTGTTGTCTTGTCCATAATAATTTTGTCTCGCGTGTTTTTATCGATATTTATTTCCATCTGTGAGGGGCATCCCTACAAACCCCAGCTCATGGCCTTTGTGGAGCCTCTCCAATATTCGCTTTGTTACTCAGAAAAATGTTCCGGCGGCCGCAGCCCGTTCTTTGCCGTTCTAAAATATTTGCACCGCTGTGAATACTAGACTTTTTTTAGCTTTAAAGGTATTTTAGTCAAAGCGAATCATTTTACCGATGGTGGCCGAAAGATAGCATGTGCGTTTTAAAAGCTGACGGCAACCGGCACCTGCACCTATTACTTATTTAGTCTAAATAAATTATGTGCATTTTCGATGCCATCGCTCAAAATCAGTGAGAGAAAACATCGCGAAGAAACCGGCATATCCTTTGTCCTTTGGTGGTGACTGGTGCGGGTGGTTGGTTAGTCTGCACCTAACTTTATAACTGTTCGACCAACCACCCGCATTCTTCAGTCTTCCCGTGAACATGGTGCATATAACGCCGAAATATTGGGTGTTCATTCCACTCGTGGTAAGGACCACGGTAAATATCCCGTAAATAATCATATAACTTTAGTGAACAACTGTGACAGTTTAAAACAGTTTAGCTTAACTTTCCAAGATATTGCTTTAGTTTTTGCCTTCTTTAGAAGCTAAATAAACCCTTTAAACGATATAAATATCCCCTCAAATGTGTTACGCACCGCATGTCGGCGTAAGGAAAAACTGCTCCGATGCGCGTATTGTGTGTAAGAAGACCAATTCCAATGGTATATAATATTATGCACGTATTTTATACTTTTTTTAAACTTTTTTTTTTTTAATTATCTGAAATGTAAGTGAAATGCCCTATTTTAGCCATAAAAAAACTCCTTCGCTCGCATTCGACGGGATATGAGACGTGTGGGCACAACTGATATTTCACTACGCGTGATTTAAGTAAAATTGTTTCAATTGTCCCCGGTCTACCCCTACTACTTATGAAAATAATAACTTATTCTGTATTCTAACGTAGTCTGGCCCAAATTTTAACCAAAAAGGATAGGTGGTATAGCTTTCAAGATCCGAGGGGCAGTGAGCTGTGGTCATAATGAACTCCTAACTCAGGTTTTAATTTAGCTATCTATAACTTTCAGTAAACTTCGGACAAATTCTAAGAATTCTTGGTACAGATTTTAAATCCGTGGTTGCTAATAAGCCAGGGCCAGTGAAACTTAGTCGTAGTGATTGCAAAATCTATTTAGCGCCTTTTTCATAGGTGCTTATCCGCTTCAGAATTTTTGACATTGTGCCACCACCTTGTGCATGCGTTTGTGTGTGACCACCTATTGTGCATGCGTTTTAAATGTGTGTATGATTTACTCGTGTTTTGTGCAAATAAATAATCTTTATCTTTATCTTTGATTCTATATTCATGTGATAATCATCTAAACTTAATTCGCTGTACGTATTAATATATGCTGTTGAAACTGATTGTTAAAATTAAACGAGATATAATAAAACTTAGATTCATTTAATAAATTAAAAATTTGGTTTGAAATATCGTGAGCTCATTCCACAACCTTACCACGGTAAATATTCCGAAAATAATAGTGAACAACCGTGATAAAAAACAGTGTTTCATGAAATGCTGATAATGACGATGACAGCATTTGGACAATATAAATGCACATGCCTTACCTCCAATGCCTTTGCACGCCTACATACAGTGCTCTCCCAAGCTTGGTTAGTGCAGCTAAACATGTCACAAAAAAAAAATTCAGTAATAAGTACGAAAATAAGTACCAGTAGCAACGCACCAGATGCATACAGCTTGGATTGGCAGTTGGACAGCATTAAAAAGGCTAGACGACATCCTCAAGTCATGCCTATTCCACATATGTATTTTGTAAACTCGCCTCTTCAAACAATTTTTCCTGCCCATCCTGAATTATGGTGACAAAACATGGACGACACATGAGGCTGTGCACAAAATCAGGATAGGCCTCTAATTCCGGTTCGTGGTCTTCACTCAATCTTCGAACAAATATATAGATAAATATATAGAATCGCCGACTTGTCCCATTAGAATCTGAGACGTCAGTAATAAAAAAAAAAAAAAAAAAAAATGTAAATAAATGTATGTATGTATGATAAATGTAATACTGAAATGAACATGTACCTAACATTAGGTAAATTTCAGTCTATAATACATTTTTTTACTGCTGTACGCCTAATTCTGAACTGTTCTAATTGTAAATATCTTGGTACTTACAAATTTTTGTACAACCATTGCTTTCTAATCAAATCGTTTATCAGCACTACGTCCTTCAGACTGGGTCGGTCCAAAAGAAATATTTTTTCCCAAAAGCAATCTGTCGCGCCAAGGGTAATGAATTTAGAGGGTTAATGGTGGGGGGAATGACCACCCCCACTAGACGATTGGTTTGGAGCTAGAGTTATAACTGGACTGTGCACGATGGATTTTATACACTTACAGGGTTACGTGGACATTTAAACAATGGATTTGTAATACCCATCATTATATTAAACAAATTTACTATGTGCCCAACCCTGACAACGCTTGCCGCCTGCCAAGCGTGGGGATTATGGCAACACCCCTCTCTACGAGGGAGGCCTTTGTTCAGCAGTGGACGTTTACAGGCTGATGATGATGATGATGATGACCAACCCTGAAGTCGCGAAAAAATCTGCTGTTCTATAGGAAAGCTATTCAAATCCGACATAATGTATGGAACAACTCATACTTTTTTCGCGGTTTTTAATTTTGCTCGATCGAAAATCGATAACAATGCAATGTTATGGTACCATCGAGCTAGTCTGAAGATGGAGACAGAAGTTGGCCATAGGAACTCCTAAGCGAAACGACGTAAGCCCGCCGAGTTTGAGTTCGTTGGATTTGTCTTCCCAAGCACTTTGGCCTTAGATGATAAATTCAATATGGCGGACAAAATGTTTTTATCTACTATCATGATAAATGGGTATCAAATAAAAGGGTTTGCTGAGAAGTATACCTACGATAAACTTTGTATTTCAAAAGTATACAGTTTATAAATTAATAAAGTTTATTGTTTGTTTATTTTATTTATTTAAGTATCTATTTTAAAATATATTTGTATGTATATTGTCCTAAAATAAAGAGCGACTGCAGCACTGCGTCTACACTATGCACGTCAGATGCCCGTTAGTCCAGTTGGTAGTGAACCTGCCTTCTGAGCTTGGGGGCGTGGGTTCGATTCCCACCTAGGACAAACATTTGTGTTTGTTCTATATCTGGTTGTTAATATCTATTAAAATATGTATTTAAAACTATATACTCGTATGTAGGTAGATCATTGGCAGATCCAGGGCCATGGGGGCCATGCCCCCCCCCCCACCCCCTCCCCAAAACACCTAGCATTTCCATTCATTCGACTCAATTTTTCGATTTGATTCCTTCGAACTATGTCAGAATGCCCCCCCCAAAATGAAATCCAGAATGCCCCCCCCCCCAAATGAAATCCTGGATCCGCCCCTGAGGTAGATCAGCCTCTGGCAGCCATAAATATAACAAGCTTTGCTTAGTTTGGGGTCACATGACTGTGTGTGCGAAATTGTCCCGAGTATTTATTGGTTTACGATTTTTTGTTCTTCGACATAAATAAACTCGTTTACCACTGAAAATCTGACTTAACCCAACAAGAACTAAAGAACATCATACAACTAAAACAATCGCAAAACAAAAGAAGCAGTCAAAATTCCAAGCACGTTGGGGCATCCATGTCCACTATGTAGGGGGTTGTTACGGGCCAGGGGGGATACGAGGGGGGAAACGGGGTCCAAAGGGGGTACATTAGCGCGTGTAGTCGCGGGACAGCAATATAGCGATGGCCGGCGGCTCATTTAATCACGCGGAGGAATTTGCGGGGATAAGAAGACCGCTAGGGCTTGGGAGTGTGGAAAAGACTTACTTATAATATTTCAGTTGAAGCCTAGATAGTTTTGTTCAAAGTTTATGTAAATGTATTTACGTAACGTTATGTTAGAAAGTAAGTACCTAAGTATAAGCCCGAGGTATTACGTGATATTAAGTAGGTACCTAAGACCAAATGGCAAGTCTAGACTTTAGAGATTTCATTAACATCTGTCGCTCATTATGCACGAGGAGTCTCCCATTGCTGTCGTTGCAAGTTGCAACTTATGCGATTCGTTGCCATCGACCGTACAAAACGTTGCGAACAAATTCAACTCAATTTAAATCGATTATAGGCAGCGATTTCTCGAATTTTGTTCAGACTCGTTTAATAATAATATAATATAGTCGTTCTGCTATAAGTAATGGAACAAGCTGTCGGCTACTTTTCCTATATAAAAGGTAAAAATATACGCAAGGTTGGTGGAGCCCGTTCAAAGCTGAAATTGACCTGACCACAGAAAAGAGAAACGGAAATAGAACGGAAATGAGAAGGAACATCTGTTACCAGGCATTATGAGTGAACCTTGATTGAACATTCTTATTTAAATCAACGCATCGAACTCCGCATCACAGTTGCTAACTGATTTCGAATGACAGACGTTTCGTTTATATGGGTGCAACTGGCTACAACATTTTTTTTCCAAAAATGTCTTGACAGCCGTTCTAACTTAAACAAAAAAAAAACTGTAGTCCTGACACCCTACCGTAGATCTATTCTATGTCAAAGCGATTGGCCACACTACATCGGTACTTAACTACTTACCATTAGAGTGATGGTAAAATCCTATTAACTATTAAAAGGCTATCTCCACACTTCTCCAACGACTATCCAACAAAAGGCGCGCGGACTGCACGCTTATTGGACGAGTCAATATACGTCCGAGGGCAAATACCGTCCGGACAACATAACTACTACATACTCCAATAACGATGTCAACGATAATGTTGGCTCGTCAGATGTGATTTGGGTTAAGACAAGAAGAAGGAACTCAGAATATGCTTTGGAGACGGTCATTTCGCTTCTCTAAGACATGCGTTACGAATAGGCAATACGCATCGACAACATGTTGAGAATGCGTTGTGAATAGATAATACGCATCGACAACATGTTCAGGGTACGTCGCAGGAGGCATCAACAACATATTGAGGGTACGTTGTGAATAGGCAATACGCATCGACAACATGTTGAGAATGCGTTGTGAATAGATAATACGCATCGACAACATGTTCAGGGTACGTCGCAGGAGGCATCAACAACATATTGAGGGTACGTTGTGAATAGGCAATACGCATCGACAACATGTTGAGGGTACGTTGCAGTAGGCATCAACAGCATATTGAGAGTGCGTTGTGAATAGACAATACGCATCGACAATATATTGAGAGTGCGTTGTGAATAGGCAATACGTATGGACAACATGCTGACGGTAAGTTGCGAGTAGGAAACACGCATCGAAAATATGTTTTATGATACCAGGTAACTATATATTTAACCTAAACGAAAAATTAGAGTGTGTTACGGGCATGTAGTAGAAGTATATCTCAGAAGTATATGGCATAATTGGCATAGCTGTTTTATAGCTTTTTTAGTTTTGAAATCCTTTATCATACTTACATATCGTTTATCTTCCAAATTATAGGGGATTTAAAACAAAAATAAAAGTAGGTACAAGTACAGACAGGTATTTATGTCATATGTTTTTTCCATGTACCTGCCACGCCTTAATTTTTTTGTTTCGGAAAAAAGTAACCTGTTAAATTTATCACAGCGTTCCCGAAATCCCCCAAACATAAGAGGAAAAAACATATAAAACAATACAACCGAATTGAGAACACATGATTTTTAACCAACTTCAAAAAAGGAAGTTTTTTTAAAGTTGGTAAAAAATAATGTAATGACTGTATCATCATCCATATTCCGCCACTGCTGAGTATGAGTCTCTGCAGCCCGCCATGTTGACACATACATGATATTATTTCTGACACCTGATGGTATCTACGCGGTCACAAAACAAATCCCAATAATCACCTCCAAAACCACAGCCCATGAAGTATCCAGAAAATAACACCAGCAGTTCCACAATATAATGTGGAGTGGCGTAATGCTGACACAAAGGCTGGAGCTCGGTAAATAACGCTTTGTTCCTAGGACGACAAATTTTGACAATCACTAGCCCACTCGCCTATAGCTGTAGAGGGGCAAAGAGTAGCGAGTTAACTGAGAGGTTGCTTGTTTCATACGTAGTATTTTCTTCTAACCTTCCACTTTCCATTATAGAAGTCTGTACTAATAGAGAAGCGGTGTAGGATTTGAGGTCGCACATGTGCTAATTTACTGGCAACACTGCTCTGTCGTTGCTAGTATGAATAAAATGTTTGTTTTTTTGTTATTTTTTAATTATAAATATGCTCGCGCTTGGCCGCCAGCTCGCCTGATGTTAGGCGATGATGCGGCCTACGATGGAGCACGCTTGCCTAGAAGAAACCTATTCACTCTCGACTTGAAGACACCCATATTGTAACTATCGGGGAACACCCACTCAGGCAGCGAATTCCACAGACTAGCAGTTCGCATAATAAATGTGGAATCAAAGCGCTTCGTACGGGTTCTCGGAATATCAACCATAAAGCGGTGTCGATTCTTCGTACCCACTCTGGCAGTCCGATAGAAAAAAGGGCAGGAGGGAATCAAATCATGCAGATATGTAGCACACTCGCCGAAATGTATCCGATAATAACCGCCTCTTTTTGGACGTCGGTTAAAAAACCGATAGACTAGCAACCTTGCACCGATGCTCAAGACTAAGAAGCTTAGTCTGAACCAGGGATTCGTTGCCGATGAGTCTCTTGGCCCGTTTCTCAATAGACTCCAACGCCCCAAGCTGGTACTTAGCTGATCCATCCCAAAGGTGAGAGCAGTACTCCATGCACGACCGAACTTGTGCTTGGTAGAGTGAAAGCAACTGTTCCGACGTGAAGTACCGTCGCACCTTCGATAGAATACCCAGCTTTTTGGCAGCCAATTGAGCCTTTTTTTCAATATAGGAGCCAAAGTTGAGGGTAGGAGACAGAGCAACGCCCAAAAGCTCAAGCTGGTATTGATATACTTGGTATCTAACTTATATACTCAGTTTTCACTAGTACTCGGGTGCTACTATAGGTATTGAAATTCATTATGATACGAATATTAGTTAACCGGTAAGCCATGACGCTTCTATTTTCGCACAGACTCTACCTCTCAAAAAAATTAGAATTAATTATTTTCAAAAATTTATTTTCTTTCTTTCTTTCTTTCTCCTATTTTGTATCCATATCACAAAATATGAGTATTTTGTATCTATATCCAAACATTTAAATATTTAATTTAATGCACGGAATTTCAGTGTCGATTTTTTATCAATTGTGGGATCGAGTATAACACACACACAATTCAACGTGTTTTTTTTTTTAATGTATGTACCCCGATTACTCTGACATTTGTTAACTAGCGTACGTGTTTATTTTTTATTAAATCGTAAAAGCTTCCGAGGTGGTCTCACAAAAATGACATTAACTTTGGCTCAGAAATTCCAGCTCCAAATTATAATATGCATACTAATATGTCTAGCGCATGTCCATATGGCAGTATCAATATATTTTGTTTCAGCTTCCACCCATTTGAATTCGGATTTTTGGTACAATTATAATCAAATACTTATCATATACTGAGTGACTGGTTAGACAGTAGAAATATTCGGGGACATAATTTAACTCATTATTATGGACAACTTTTACTATGGGACCAACCCTGAAACCGCGAAAACAATCTGCTAGCAAAGTAGCAGTAATGTATTACTGTTACATTAGAGCAAATACAAAAAACTACGTTTACAAAACGTTTGTTGTATGGGGACGGTTCCTTTAATTTTTTCTTTATGATTTTATTATTATTTCTTAGTCAATCCGCCGTAACATTATTTATTCTGAGAAATTTCAACTGGCTATATTACGGTTCGATTTTTTTTTTTTTTTTTTTTACATATAATACAGCCGTTAAAAGGTAGGACATATGGACATACCCTATTTACATCCTTTGGGTTCGGAACCCTAAAAACACAAGTTTTGGAAAACAATTAAATCCCACGACATGATTGTTTTACTTATATTATTATTTTTATTGTATTACCTATTATTTATTTATATATTACCTAGTCCCCGTGGTCGGTTATTGCGCTTATAACAATTGTAGTTAATATTTTACGTAGTATTTTAATATAATAGGTATGTGTCTAATAATTCTATTGTATGTCCTATAGGAACACAACTGTTGTGACTAATAACTTAATAAGCCTAAGATATTTGTACACAGTTGAATTTTTACTCTTACGTTGGCGCTAAAACTGCCATCCACAACTTCTATACTCATAATCTTTGGCACATTTCCCTGTGTGGGTAGCGGGTTAGGGAGGTAGGGGTGGCAAGCAAGGGTGGCTTTCCCCCGTCCAATGTTGACAATTGATGGATATCTCTTGTCTTCAAAAGGCAGGATTAATGCCATGTCTTCGCGCCAACAATGCCCCTGAAGGATTACGTTCTCGAGAGCGCGAAGACCTCGTGACGATTTGAAATGTTTTCCACAATGGCTGATGGTGATGATCTGCGGACGCCTTTGAGGGATTATTCTTTTTTATTTGTAAAAGGTTTTATGTGGATTTTCCGGCCAGTATTGCCAAACGTGAATGGAGTTTATATATCTTTGAAGTATTTTGCTTTGTTTATTATTATTTAAAATAGTAGTTTTTTAATAGGCTTTCTCTTGACCACCTCCTCGCCTGGTATTAAACGATGGAACATGCTTTCCTATTAGAAACCGATTAACTCGCGAGTTAAGGACACCTAGATTGTCTCTATCGTGGAACACTTATTCAGGTACTATGTATAGACTGTACTTAGCTATTTATCCATTATGATTAATTTTATTACACAGATTTTCATGTGGTTATTAAGTTTTTTATAGTGTATAAATTTTAAATTACATATTTTACTTATTTTTTTTATGATTCAGCAGTAAAAAAACATTAATATAAACGATTGATCCAAAAGTTTCCTATTCTACAAAAGTCTATTTAATTAAAAATAAAAAACATCTGCATCCGTTAGAAAAACATCTGTTCAGGGGGGTTAGACAAGAACCATATTCTGTTAGCGTTAACGCCTGCGGAAAGATGAAATTGTATGAATATGACGTTAGCTTGAGATAATATCTCTCAAGCTAATGTCATTGTCAATGTCATTTTCATACAATGTCATCTTTCCGTAGGCGTTAACGTTAACAGAAAGTGGGTCTTATCTAACCCTCCAGATATCCGTAGCTACGTCTCCTCTACGGAATGCGTAGTCTACGCAGCATCGCTACGGTAACGTCTACGAGCCGTAGACCCAATTTTGTCTGCATTGTTTAGTTGTTTAGCAAATCACGACTTTAAAGTTAAATAAGTACGGTAGAATTTAGAGAAATACTCTAGTTGAGCTATATGAAAGCAAATCCGGTTATAACAACATTCAGTTAGTACGATGTAAACTAGTTTTAACCGGATTTTATAACCTGATAAATACCTACTTACTTCTTGACTTTTTGAATTACTTTTCATTATCTTAACAAAATAATAGTTTGGTATAAAATGTTTCCCCAATCTTGTACCGTAATCCCTCTCAGAAGCAACCAATTCATTGGAATCAAAATTGTTATTATGCTCATTGAAATTATTTCCCATAACTAGCACCCCTATGTAACCGATATAACAATAAAGCCCGGAACAGACAGAATGCAACCAAATTATGCCAAAATTAATTGGCCGAAAACCGTTTCGAATTTCGAACACACGTTCGGAAAGCTAGCGTTCGAAATTCAAATGAGGCGACTGGCCCCACCCCTCGCTCCGCCCCGCCGCCATCTTGAATCCGGGAGGGGGGTAGGGGGGCTATTAAATTATTTCATTCCACATCGGGCCACGGTCGGTATCGGATTAAAACAATTGCCTGCGAAACCGTAAATGGATAATGAATTTAGCGGAGAAAATAATAACGAATTAAATTTGATTTTACACGTAAATTAGGAATTACGAAATTAACGAGAAATGGCAATGAAATTGTGGAGCATTAATATATTATTTATTAAATTAGCTCGGTTAAACACCAATAACCTGCATGAATGACACATAATAATTTTACGATAGAAAGTTATATGTTTTAAATATTTGAGCAACCAAGTAGGTACATGTCATTATGGAAACTGACATGGTTGAGTAATTCCCGTGTCATAAAAATAAAAAGTACGTTTCATATTCTACTATACCTACTTAAATTTTATTTTCATCATCATCATTTCAGCCGTAGGACGTCCACTGCTGGACATAGGCCTCCCCCATCGATCTCCAAAAGGGCCGGTTGGAAGCGGCCTGCATCCAGCGTTTCCCTGCGGTCTCTTTGGTCTTACTTGTATTTTATTATTACTATTTATTTTGAAAATAAATAATAAAAATATTAAAAAAACATACAGTCGAATTGATAAGCTCCTCCTGAAGGCGGTTAAAAATAAAAAAAGACCGCAAGGAAACGCTGGATGCAGGCCGCTTCCAACCGGCCCTTTTGGAGATCGATGGGGGAGGCCTATGTCCAGCAGTGGACGTCCTACGGCTGAAATGATGATGATGATGAATAAAATAATTAGTTTAAATCGGTCTAACCTGGTCTAAGCATTTATTTTACTGACAGATCTCCATCAAAAACCTGCGTTACAAAAACACCGTATCGATCGATGATATCCACCGCATTGTCTTCGTAGGAAGCCGCGCACGCCCGTCTCTACTGCAACTCCATTCAATAAGTGGGACTGTGTTGCCAGTAATGTGGAAATTAAGTCAAGTAGCCCGCCTAACTTAAAAAACTTGACTACTCTAGAAAACTAGAAAATTCCCTCAAACCTGTATTTGTGGATTTCTACATTATTTATAAGTGTGCAGTAAAGCTTTTATTTTACTTGCAAAGTTTGTTAGTTTTATTTATATTACACGGGAATTACTCACGTAAAATTAAGCCGGTCAATCCGACTATTGTCATACTATAGTGTAGTGTATGTACTATAGTCCGACTATAGTGTTTGCTAGTTTGTTTAGGTCAAATCTTACCAGATGAATTAGATCCACTTCCTCCTAATCAATTTTGCTGATATTTTGCATAAGGTACACCTTCATTTCTGGTGACAATACAATACGCAATAGGTGCCCAATATTGCAATATTTTTAAAGTTGCAACCAAAATAAAAAGCTTAATTTAAATAAAAGCTGTGTCTCGTATCCCAATTTGTAATCGTTTGTATATAGGAATATATGATACTAGTATAGTGGGATAGAGCAAAGTTTTATTAGTAATTTTCATTTATTTATTTGTCAGGCTCACGCTTTTATCCAAAGAAGTTTATCATTTTAAAATCGTGCTAACGTTGGCCAATTATCTATTATTAATATCTCTCGGACTTTCTCAGGTTCTAGGTTAGAACATAAACAAATTTAGGTTTAAAAAAATACAAAGTTGTATGCATATAGGTAGTCTAATTAGAGTAACCGAAAAAAAAAACAGTGGCTTAACTGGCGACAAGTTAATATTCTTTCGACCAATATGTATTTTTGATATTTAAACCACTGAATAAGCTTGATTGTTTAGAAAAATAGTTGTCTGGCAACACAGTTACTCCTATTCAATTTCAAGCGAGACAAGTGGGAGTTTAGGGGGTATACCCCCTGGGGGGTGTGACTGACGACGCCACGCTGATGGCTAAATCGTGTTCGATTCGCACCTGCTTGAAGACGTAGCGGAAGTGGCTTTGCTTTGACACATTATGAAAGGCTTGGCGAGTTTTATTGATGGAGGTATGACTCAACGTGCAGACTGTGTGTGACAAAAAAAAATATTTTGTAATGTTGCCAGAATGTAGGTTTCCACGAGGTGTGCGTGTAATTTAATAATAATTGTTGCATTATGTAAAGAAGATAGGAGTCCTCTTTTAGTCATATAATAATGTTACACTTTAAATAAAAATAAACGCTTATGAGACTCGTTAAACCCTACCAAAAGACCTTATACTCGAGGGGTTAACTGGTACTGGTAGCTATTGAAGTATTCCACTATTTAGATATCTGTACTTGTAGCAATGTTGGCTGGGCGGTAGCATGTGCGCTTTACAATCTGATGGCACCCGGTTCGATCCTCGGACCAATGACTTATTTATTATGTGCAGTTTCGATGCTATCGCTCAACAACAGTGCAGGAAAACACCGTCGAGAAACCGGTATGTCCAATAACCTAAAAAGTTGGGCCCCTTTAAGGAAGTATGTAGGCCTATGTATTTAAAGTGGCAATGGGCAGGGCAGGCCACATCGCTCGGAGAACCGATTACCGATGAGAAAGAAAGGTTCTTGAGTGGATACCACGAACCGGAAGACGCAGCGTAGGTAGGCCTCTCCCACTATATGGACTGACGACATAGTGAGAGTCGCTGGCATCCAGTGGATGCAAAAGGCAGGCTGTCGTTCAGTGTGGAGGTTAACAGTGGACGTTTTCTGGCTGATGATGATGATGGTGTATTTAAAAATATATGTATATCAGTCTCAGGCAGCCATATCACAAGCTTTGCTTAGTTTGGGGTCAGATGACCGTGTGTGCAAAAAATTCCATACAAAGTAAGTATAGGTTGTATCATCATGGTCCTTTACGAAAAGTCATCAAAATATGCAAAGTGAATGTAAATCAGGAATAAACTATTTTAATTTAGCATTTCATTTCAGAAACGGTTTGAAGTCGTATACTAACTAAAATAATTCGTAAGAATAAATTTAGTTAGTATTGTAACATAAAAAGATAAAGTAGAGTAACTACGTGACAAAATCCAGAAGCGGAATAAGGCAGGATACTTTCGTGACACCGCAGAATCGTGTACAAACTGTCATCTCACGGCGAAGCGGCGGCGGTCGCAAGTTTTGCGACAGGCGGCAAGTTGCGAAGCGAACGAAAGAGTTGGGTCACTGGTTTTTAAGTTGGCGGGAATGTGCATTTCGTTTTTCTTATAAAAAAAAATTGTAATGAGAAGTGATGTTATTTTTTAAAATATAACGCAAAAAGATCAAATAGTTGCGAAACGAATGAAAGAATAAAAATACTGTATAATATAGTAAAGTCATCACTACTTTACTGGAGCATACCTACTTATGTAATAAAATTAAATACGTAAAATGAGGCGGTACGGTTTTAATGGGTTTAGTCTGCCCAGTAATAAAAAAAAAAGAGGCCAAGTGTGAGTTAGACTCGCTTACTGAGGGGTTACATACCACCACGTAAATTGTTAACTACTGTAGTGCATAAAGACATCATGCCCAGGCAGTCACCTATCCTAGTATGTAGTACCGTCAGGTGATCGTACGAGAACCGGTGGTAAAAAGAAATTTGTCACCGACTCACACCTGGCCAGTATTAATTATTTGTTGTTTTACTTTAGAATGTGTACTATAATCATGCCAAGTTTGACGCTTGTATGTATTACCGTTTTAACACTAGAGCAAATACAAAAATACGTTTAATAAAGGTTTGTTGTATAGGGCTGTTAGTTTTTACTTTTTGACTTTATTATTATTTCTTAGTTAATCCGCGTTCCATTACATATTCTGTAAAAAAAACAATGGAAATCTAATCTATCTATTGCAATTCGAAATATACAGCCGTTAAAAGGTAGGACGAACGGACAGACAGATAGCGTAGGCTTAGTAATAGGGTCTTGTTTACACCCTTTAGGTACGGAACCCTAAAAACACAAAAAAACGCAATATCTTTTAGCGAATGATAGAAAGAAATGAAAACTTGGGTTTTTTACTTTTTGATAATTGCAACTGTTAGCGATCATCATTTTAATGATCAGACTATAGATAAGTAGGATGTCTCATTCTGTCATTATCTTTCAATAGAAGTCATTACACTAAACACTACCTTACTGAATGGTGTATCCACACCTTTTGTAAAGGCTTACACATACTAGCTGAAGCTGCCCTAATCTCACTTTGAGTTGTGCGGCGAGTGTACTCGAAAACGTATCATCAGACTGAAAGGCACTATTTTCGTGCCGCTATAGACGGGGCATTTTATTTTGTAAAATGCGTAGTGGCAAATTTTGGACTTGAAGCTGTGCTTAAATTAGGCACTAAATTAAGCCCGCAATGAGAATAAATTATCTTGTAAAGTACCGGCTTCAAAAAACCAGGAACGGGAAAAAGCGGAAACAATATTTCATTAACAAACTTAGATTTTAATATTTTTAAACTTATTTTGTAGTTGTTCCCAGCCGACTTCAAAGTCCATGTAAAATATTATTTTGTTCTTTGTAGTGGCGTAGAATGTTTGTGTTTTGTGATTTTTGATGGCGATTACACATCTGTGCATGAATCGAAGAAGTCGAACAAAGGACAAAACAAAAATATTGTAGTGATTTGTTATCACGAAATTCGTAGGTGCTCTAGCAAATGGTGGCTCTATTTAATGGTGTGAATAATAAAGAGTTAATTAATCAATCCATAAAATTAATTTCTAAACTCATCATCATCATCATCATTTCAGCCGTAGGACGTCCACTGCTGGACATAGGCCTTCCCCATCGATCTCCAAAAGGGCCGGTTGGAAGCGGCCTGCATCCAGCGTTTCCCTGCGGTCTCTAATCTACTGAACCCTAATTAATTAAATTTTTGTGGGATCACCTCGAGAATTTTTTCTACAAGATAAAGGAAGAAACATACAAATTGGTTTACAGATGCCAAGGTAATTAATGTATGTACATACATTTAAAAAAACAGTTAAAAAAACGGGCCGAATTGAGAACCTTTCTCCTTTTTCGAAGCCAGATTTTTGCTTGAAAGGTTCTACACCGTTTACATATAAAATAAAAATAAAAAATAAATATTCGGGACATTTTTGCACACACGGTCATCTGACCCCAAACTAAGCAAAGCTTGTGATATGGCTGCCAGAGACTGATATACATACATATATAGTTTTAAATACATACTTAAATAGATATTAACAACCAGATATAGAACAAACACAAATGTTCATCACACAAATGTTTGTCCTATGTGGGAATCGAACCCACGCCCTCAGGCTCAGAAGGTAGGTTCACTACCAACTGGACCAACGGGCTATCTTTTATAGTATATAAAGATATACTATAAAACACTTTTGTACAAAAAAGTTGTGGTTCGGTCTTTTGCTTTTAGTAAGACATTGTTGGAACGGCAGCGTCTGCCAAAGTTACTATCACATTAATAAACAAATTGATACACACAAAGGTAGGTAAAGAAAATGTAAAAAATACTACGAAAAACTAAATAAAATAAAATAAAATCTATGGTAATAAATCTATCCACTATAAATAAACACTATAAATCGTGGATTAAATTGATAATTAATTAGCCGGTATGTGTAACTAGCGACCCGTCCCGGCTTCGCACGTAAATTACACCAGTGCGAAACCGGGGCAGGTCACTGTTTTGTTATATGATAATAAAAAATCAATGCGATAGCATATTATCTGAGGATATAACTCAAGTTGTAACAATAATCACCCGTCTGCAAGAACCGGCCACATCCTCTAAGCGCGCCGGATCCGGTTTATTTGCGCTTATATTGTGTGGACACAATACTTGAGGCGGATCATGTCGCCGGATGGAGCCGTGTGTGCTCAGCCTTACACTAAGACTTGAGATCTTGTACATAGCCGCGAACTTTGTGGTGTTAGCCTTCTATCGCTCGGGCTTGGAGACTTACGGGAGAATTTTCGTGCTCTACCGGTTTTTTATGCAAATAAGTGACGAGACGAGCAAGTCGCTCGCCTTATGGCAACAGTAACATTTTCCCTTGACAGTTCAATACCATACACAGAATTTTGAACTTCACTTTCTTCTCTTTTTAACCGACATCAAACAGAAGGAATTTATCAATTCGACTGTGTTTTTTTTCAGAGAATGTGCATCGGAGCTATACCTGACCTTATCCTACCATCCTCTTTCTACTACAGGACAAGTAGGAAGTCGGCCCACTACCACTATTGTAAATTTTCCTCGGATACGTACCAAACATTTTGATTCTATGTCTATGTTCCGCACGGCCAAGGATTGGAACAACCTGCCGGCTTACTTGTTTCCCAAGAGTCATAGGTCATTGCTATAGGTATCTTCTAAGTCAGCGTGCTTCATCTTCGACCACGACTTCGTTAAAAAACAAGTGGGTAGTTTTTTTTTTTGGTTTTGGTCAGACACGCTGTGCTCAAAACAATGTTCTTCTAATAAAAGGTTAAGGTATTCCGGCCTCCTGCGATAAGGGATCAGCTATAATGCTGTTATAGCTGTCCACCACATCACCCAAAATTTCATAAGCCCGTTGCAGATGATGCACAGTAAACTGCAATGTAATATAATGTAATGCAAAGTAAAATGCAATGTAATGCAAAGTAAAATTTTACTTTACTTTACTTTACTGGTGAGAGTAATACTTGCGTTAGTACTGCGCATCGTCTACAACGGGTACTAAGCAACTTCCACTGCCACTGGCGCTAAGCTAAATAGTGTTGTAGTTCGTTGCAAACGATGCGCAGTCAACTGGCGCGAATAATATTTTCGCAATCCACGCATCACTTGTGTCTCCAAATAACATGACTTTAAAATAAGAATAAAACAAGAAAAAAAATACCATGTATAGGAATTAAAGGGCCGATCGAGCGTTTATCTTTACAATGTTCAATGTCAATTGTTTTAAACGATTTGCAGTACAATGCCCAAATTGTTTTTTCCCGATTCCGACTCCTTGATTTTGTTATTCAAAAATTTAGAAAATTTATTCCGTGTAAGGAGTTTATTTCGTTCCTGGCACACTTCACCAAAAGATAAGTAGTTAGCTTTTTTAAACGCCAATGAAACAATGTGTTTGTACTGAATTATCACAGAAATCTGTGCACCTAACATAAAACAAACCATTATTATTCGTAGCCTTCAGCCAACATCGCCGTTCTCCATTGTCTAAACTCCGCTCGCCGGGTGTGTTTGACGATGTGATTTCCACCCTCGAGAGGGCCAGATGAGTGCGCAGTAAGCTCAATCGCAAACCCTCGGAACCCTGCTGAGGATCAAGAGAGGTCTTTGGAGAAGAAAGAATTAACCTACAAAATATCTTTATTCTCAGATTCCATTAAACTCATCCGAGAAGCAAAAACAATAATTGCGTTAGAGAGCTCTGTATTCATATTTCATGGCGGCTATATTAAAGATTTGAAAGCCTGCGCAATTATAAATATTTCAATTAAAAACCGGCCGGAATCCCGGGCTCCATTTTAATTCTTCCCGTTCGTATTTGGCTATTCTGCGTTTAGTAATGTTTTTTAAAAAGGGTTTTGAAAAAAATCATTTTGTTTAGTTAAACAAACATATACCTAGGTACCTACCATGACTTGATATACTAAAATTGGTACATAGAGATCAAAATATACCTACTAACTGCTTCGACACATTTTTGCACCTACGAGGAATTAGCGGTATTGAACGACAATTTAAATGGTTTCATTCTGAAAACTTTGCCTGAAAGAGATCGCCTTTAGTGATAAGGCCGCCAGTTGTTACGCTAGTTTTTAAGAGTTTTTGTCCTCTGTATCAAACTTTATGGTGTGAACAATAAAGAGTTAATCAATCAATCAACTTTATAGACTGTGACAAAAACTTGAAAATATTTAAATACTTGACACTGGCAAATACACAAGACTTGAGACGCCAAAATCTTTATAGAAAGTTATTGTACCAACGTAAAAAAAAAACCTATTGCGTCATTGCTTTTTTATTCTTAAACCTTTGATTATGTATTGTATGAGGTATATGTCGACCTAAAATTCTGTATTTTGAGTGTTAGGTATATTTATTGTTCGTGCTGATTGTGTATAATATATAGGTAATTGTGAGCAAGTGATATAATGAGGTGAAACGTGGATTTTTATCGATGACGATTTATCCAGTCATTATAATCATCATTTCAGCCATTGGACGTCAACTGCTGGACAAAGTCCACCCCATCGATCTCCAAAAGGGCCAGATGGAAGCGGCCTGCATCCAGCGTTTCCTTGCGGCTTATAATCAGTAACCACTGTAAAATATCGCCCATGTTTTTAGTGCTTTTTTAATGAGTATAACGTCTCTATTGGTAAAACCTCATTGATCTAAACAGTATAAAATTACCAAATGGGTGTAACAGTAGGAACCTGGCTTAGCAAAAGGGGAGGGATGATATTCATTATTCGGGAGTTAACAGTTATTACTCAGTTATAGTCCGACGCGGTAGCGCTTAATTTGTCGCTGCCAACAATCACATTATAATATTATTGCATTTTGTACCAGTAATAAGTGCTTTTGCTTTACCTACTTTTTGGTACGCACCTTAAAGTTTTCAAAATCATGTGCATACCTATTGAATAAATACAGTGTCATACGGAGAGGTGGTACTAAGCCGGAAAGAGGTCACCATTAAGAAAACTATAAAAACACGGGGGAAAATGGGCTGACAAACGTTGTCCTGTCCAAATTTCATAGAAAAACAGCACTTTCAGTATTTCCCGAATTTTATTTTTCTTCTAAATCACCCCTGTATTATGACTTGTGTATATCTGTGATTATGACGAATAAACAAATACAAAAAATTATCTGTCAAGCCGTTTTTGAGTTTTAGCACAGAATTTTAGCGAGACTAACGAACAGCAATTGTGTTTTTTATATATAATATATAGACGATAGATAGATAAGATAGAACTAACTTGTTAAATCAAAGATTTTCAGTGAAATGCACAAAACGTGCGATGCCAAAGTCCTCTCATTTTTTTTTTATGTAACATCACTAATTACCACCTATCCTGAGTCCACCCCAAAAAGCTCATACCAAACAAACACTCATTTTTAACAGCAAATTGAACACCGATTATCTTGACACCATCGTAATATTACATCACTTTGTGTAGCCGCCACGTGTCTGCACTACGACGATATTGCTTTTTTATTTGCCTGCTCGACCCCTTGAAAAGTTGTCAACATGTTTCAATACTACCCCACAAACTTATACTTACACCCACCTAAACAACCCTACTCTAAAAATCACCTTTAATCCATTCAAAGTAAGAATGTGGTATACAATTTTGGAGGATGGCTGTAAAATTGTCAAGAGCCGTGCTTAGAGTTTGCTCAACGGATATTAGGACACAGAGTGGATAACTATTTGAGAATGATGTTAGTTCCCATGGAAATCGTATCAGATTATGATGTTTTTGAATTTTCCGCTGAGCGAGCTTAGGGGATGAAGTGTGAAAAATAAAACAATTTTTTTACTGGCTTTTAAATACTAGCTACATAACTGACACTTAATACACTATTCTAAAGTTATAAAAACACGAATTTAAATTAAACCACATTACATAAATCGTCATCAGAATATGAAAAAACGAATTTAAGATCCAAAGAAAAACTGAAAACATTTACAAAAAATTAAAAACAAAAAATTGCATGTAGAGGGTTGCAACAGCACCATCCACCGCTAGTGTTGCAGAAGTCCATATGCGTGGTTTCTGCTATTCAAGCGGAATGAAAGCTTGTTTGCCGCTCGATTTATTAAAAAACTGGGATTTTTTTTACTACTCATGTATCTCAAATTACATTAATCTTATTTATATCCTCAACTATTTCTAACCAAATTATGAATTTAGCTATCATTGACATTGGCTAAATAGATACGATGCCTAGAGCCAAAATTTAAAGAAAAAGAAAATCATGTCAAAAACGTTATTTTCACAAGGAATATCGTCTTTAGGTCAAACTAAAGACGATTTTCCCACGAATGAAGGAAAACGAAAAAGGCCAAACAATCCAAGACCGGACTTATAAAATGGACATTCTTCATTACAAAAGTGAACGCCTTCAAGAATGTGAGGTCTATTCTTTCAACTTGGCATCGCATGGCTTTGTCTAACGGAACTTAATTAAATACCGACTCTACCCTGATGAAGCTGCCTTTTTTAAGGAAAATATGGCGAGACGGCGTTTAAATGCCTTTTTGTCGCCTTCAGTTTTTAATTTACTTCCTAGTTTATGCATTTTCATAAGAGAATTGAATGTGGTGGAATGCTTACAGTTAGTCGAAGTTTTAAAGCCTTTTTTCAAAATGGTAGTATCTGGCGACCAACTAAGTAGGTCTAGGATGTATGGGACAGAAAACGAGTTGTCTTTAAAATTTGACTAATAAAATATCAATGAGAAAATTAAAAACCGAGCTCGACTTCAATGGCGTTCTTTTTTCGGGTTTTGTATTCAAACGAAGTCAACGGACTTGGTCTAAATAAATTTTATATTTTTATATTTTATCATCATCATCATCATTTCAGCCGTAGGACGTCCACTGCGGGATATAGGCCTCCCCCATCGATCTTCAAAAGGCCGGCCGATTGGAAGCGGCCTGCATCCAGCGTTTCCCTACGGTCTCATTTAGGTCGTCTGTCCATCTTGGTGGACGTCCTACGCTGCGCTTACCGGTCCGTGGTCTCCATTCCAGAACCTTGCGGCCCCATCGACCATCTGATATATTATAATGAATTCTGATATATAGAACCCCCCTTGGACCATAGAGAACCTTCGCGATCACCTAATCGATCTGAGAACAATGAACCCTCCACCAGCGGTGGAAGAGCTTTGTTTGCAGGTATGGAGGGTTCGGGCTGGGCCCAGCTAGTAAAAAGTTGGTCCCCGGAAAATCAAAGACTAGTTGAGGCATCTTGGCGGGAAACTACTTTGAAAACATATAAATCAGCCTGGGAAAGATGGAAGACGTGGGCTACTACAAACAGCTGTAAAATTAATGACCCAAATGCAAAGGAGGTGGCCCAATTTATATGCTTTCTGCACAAAACAGTTAAATTGGCACCAAAAACTATACATTTACATAAATCCGTAGTCGTAACGTTCGCCAACCCAGAGAAAACGGACAAACTGAACTCTCACCCGTTAATAAAGCAATTGCTTAAAGGAATAAATTTAACTAAAAAGACCACCAACGTGGAACATATACGAGTTAATCGACTATTTACGAACATATCCGCTTAACACAAAGAGTCTGTTCCAGGTTTCCCGCCATGTTTCAGCCCTGCTCCTTTTAGCGACAGGTCGGCGAGTACATGACTTAACACTTTTAGAAATAGGCCGAGACTCTTATGAATGTTCCGACGATCACGTGATATTCTGGCCAAAGTTTGGGTCGAAAACAGATTCGACCACCTTTAGACAATCTGGGTGGAAATTCACTGTCAGCGACATACAAAGACTCGACATAGTTTCGTGGGTCAGACTTCTACTCAATTTAACTAAAGATAGAAGGAGAGCTGGCACTAGTTTAGTTAATCTCTTCATTACGACAAGGGGTAGAGTCAAACCAGCATCTCGGACAGTAATCGCAGGATGGTTACGCACATTATTTCGTGAAGCAAATATAGAAGCTTCTCCTGGAAGTTTCAGAGCAGCCGTAAACTCAGACAATTGGGCCAATAGGAATCTCAATCTTGATGATATAATGAAGAGAGGAAACTGGAGATCCAAAGACACCTTCATCAAATATTACTTCAAGGAAATCCCTATTAGAAGTAACAACACTGAATCATATAGTGTAGCTCAATCTTTTTCCCCATTATAATTAAGAATAATATTTATGATTAAGTATAATTTGTGTGAACAGAGACTGATTGAAGACTGATTTAATTATAATAAGAACTACTTGATACGGAATTAAAACAATACAATTATATATCAAATTATGCTTTATTTTCATCCTAGAAACTAATCGCAACTGGCAGCCTTATACACAGTACGTCGATCTATTGCCGGCAGATTATAAACATATCTCACAATGGGTCAAGCGAAGGCTCGAACACCTAAATGGACCCGTTTTCCCCCCAAAGGGCAGAAAACGGATATTTAGGTTTCAGCCGAAGCTTGACCCATACCGACTGGCCTTGCCGGCCTACTCAGATGAGTACTGACGAAAGAAACGGCCGCCGGCAATATGGACGACATCTGTCAACGACAAGGAGTGGGGAGATCACGCGATTTGACGTCACCTACTGTTGTCACCTTAGAAAAGGAGGTAGAATCGCACTGCAACTAGGTAAAATTCGAGGGTTAAGCCCCTTCTCACCTCAGGGGGACAATTCAAAAAGCTGGAGCCGCGGCGGAGGCCGCAGAAGACGCCAAGCGGCGCAAGTATGCATCACTTTCAAGTGAATATATATTTGTGCCGCTGGGCGTCGAAACTTTTGGTCCATGGGGCCCATGTACCAAAAAGTTTTTAAAAAAAATTTCGCCACATTTAATCGACGCCGCTGGTGATAAGAGAGCTGGCTCATTCCTCGCGCAGAGAATTTCTTTAGCAATTCAACGCGGGAATGCAGCCAGCGTTCTTGGCACTTTACCACACGGACAACATCTTTTTTTTTAATTTTTAATTATATTAGTGATAATTTGTATGTAATAATTAGTATTAGTGTTAATAATTAAGGCTTTTTTATTTTCTTTGTTTGATATACCCTATTTAGATTGTTCAAAAATAAATAAGATAAATAATAAGATAATTTCATTAAAAAATTCTGATATATTATATTTTATAATGATGCAATATTGATGATGGGATATAATGATGGTGGAGGAGATAGAAAAAAATACGAGTTTTTGTTTCTTCTATCTCCTTCCTTCCCCTTATTTTCTTCTATCTCCTTCCTTCCCCTTATTTTTAACTTTGCTTCATCGGTAAGTATATACTAAAACTTGTATAAATGACCTTTTTACGACTAATTTGCTTGCTAAGCTTCATTTTAATATACAAGTCTGAATATAAAGCAAGAGTAGGTACATCTCTATTCTATACCTCTATCTATCTATCTATCTACATAGCTTCTACAGTATCAGCATCAATCACAAGAGGAGGGTATCGAATCGCGCTAAGTGATTTGTCCGCTCGCCTGCATTATTGATGTGCAACGGGCGAGGTTCCCGACCATTGCAAACTGTATCTGACACAGACCTACCTTACCTATCTATAAAGCTGGTAATACACCAAGGAGCGTTGTTATGGCATGCGGCATAATGGCATGCTACATAATGAGGCAAGCGTGACTTGCTAGCATTTCAGGAGGCAAATCATGCGGCTGATGCTGCACGCTAGTTTAATTTGAAAACGTCGTGACAAAATCATCGATAGCCCGTCTTAGTCCACTACTTGACTTTAGGCATCTAAACTCGGTGCAAGTATTTATTTGCTGTGACAGCTACAATAAAGTTATGAAAAACTGAATGAAAATCACGAATTCTGATTACTTTCGCTAGGTATTTCAACGGAAGACCAGGTACCTGATACAGTTCAGTGGAATATTAAAAGATTTTTTTTAATTCTTTACAATGTTATTGCAACTGTCAGAGCAAATAAATGCTTGTACTGAGTCTAGGCATGCCATTCATCTTCGGCTTTTCGCTTTCAGCTACTGCCTTCCGTATATCATCACTCTTTTACGTTTCAGGGTGTCGCTCTACGGTTGCCGATTCGTGATATCCACTCTAGAACAGGTCCTAAACAAACGTTTATCAATTCAGGGACAGACTGGTCCACTATTCCAGCAGCTTGTTAATCCACTTGCTATATATAATTAATGTCATAATGGTATTTCTGTATATATAACTGATTAAAAAACCATAAAGCATGACGTTTTGACGCATGACGATGACGCATTGCTACATTGTGTCACACAATGTAGCAAGAATCTGAACTTGTGTGTCATTGTAGCGTGCGGCTCAGTGGCATGCAAAAGCTGCAAGATGTTGTCTCGGTGTCTATTCAGCTTAATTAGTAGTCTATAGACAGTGTGTATAGTGCTTAAAACGCTGGATTTCGGATTAACTAATCGAAGAATAGGGGAAATGTTGTCGATAGGTATTTAATTAATTTTCCTAGGTTGGTATACCTAGCGGATGACTTTTTTGCCGAAATGATTTCGTTAGGTTATATCAGTGTTTTTCAACCCTTTTAATGACGCGACCCCCTTAGTATGAAAAATATATTCGCAACCCCCTACCCTCCACTGTTTATAATATGTATTTTATTACATTAGAAATATTAAATACCACAGACTTTAGATACAGCAGAGATTATGTTTGGCAAACACGAGGCGAAAAAGCTCAAAATTAACCGTCTCTCTGACAATTAAGTACTATTCAACGCAGGATAGGCGATACATAGCCAAAACAGATCCTTATCATATTTTTAAACAATTTTTTTTTTACTGAGGCTTCGCGTTCCCCCAGGAGGTTGCGACCCACACGTTGAAAAACACTGGGTTATATATTTAATTCGTTCAGCTAGGTTGGTATACCGTTGGTGACTTTTTTGCCGAAATGGAAAAACTAGGGCGCGACAGGTTCATAACCTACTTGTATATAGTTGTTTTACAATTGGCTATCTATTACCGTTCGATAGATAGGACAGATGGACGGACGGACGGACAGGCAGACAGACATACAGAGTACAGACATCGTATAGGCTTAGTAATAATAAGGTCCCGTTTATACTCTTTGGGTACGGAACCCTAAAAAAGGTGTACATTTATGTGTTGGTGGGTCAAAGTTGTGTGGTGTTAAACCCTTAAAAGTCCACTTTCAAAGAACAGTATCTCCTAAAGCTCAGTACACACTGTATCATTTAATAAGTGTTTGCATCTAATGAAAAGGCGTCGAACGACACGTGACCTACACATCAAAGTTGTAGTAACTGTTATATTATCTATGTCAAATTGCTAGATTACTCTTCACACTTGGCCGCTTTACAAGTGTTTTGTTGACGGTGGTATGTAATTTGATGCCCGCTTCGGAAGATAGGGTGTGAGAATGATTTAAAAAAAGTTTCCGAAAATTATAATGAAACTAGCTGACCCAACAGAAGTTGTTCTTTGTTAGCAATGATGTCAAAAAAAACAGCTTTCTGGTAAATTCACATTCATCAAACGCGCAAATATAAGATAGTCATAAAAGTTTTCACAAATTTTACAAATATTCTGCGCGATTTTCTTAATTTTTCTTTCCGTTATATCAACGGTAAAAGACAACTTTTTTTTAAAGATATAGGAAGAAGATAGGATTTAGGTAATACATTTATTGGGCTGCTCGTCTAGCTGACTGGCAGCAGTGGAAACACGTTTATTTACACGCTTCTTGTCGTAATCTAAGGATCACTTTCCTCTTTTTTCGCTACAGGTCATTTAAGCGTTTAAAACTTAGAATTTGAGAGGAATGACAAAGAAAAACGTCAAAAGAATAGTGGAAGACGAGAATGGTTAAAACGATCACAAAAATTTGGCTTCACTTGTAATTACAGCCGCTAAGAGTATGCTTCTGACAGCTGCATTAACAATATAAAAAAATCTGAATGAAAACGTTTTCTTTTAATATTTGACTGTATTAGTATATTGACTGCCCTGGTGGCCCAGTTGGTAGTTAACCTGCCTTCTGTGCTTGGAGGCGTGGGTTCGGTTCCCACCTAGGACAAACATTCATGTGATGTTTATATATCTGGTTGTTAACATCTATTGTATGTTTTTTTATGTTTGTTATGTAGGTATATCAGTCTCTGTATATAACTATGTATATATATATTACACTTATCAAAAGCTTTGCTTAGTTTTGCTTATTCCATTCTGTTGTACTTGTGGTTCGATGATCTAACTGCTCGGACAAAAATATTCTAATTTGTTGTACTGGCTGAACATTTTGGTTACGCAAATTTTATTCTAAGAAATTGTGTGCAAAAATGACCCGAATATTTATTTATTTATTGGTTACCAGCTACAATCAGAGTAAAAGTGATCATAATTTATTGTTTTCGTTCTTTTCGTCTTGTTAAAGGGAGAGGAGCCTTAAGACGAAAGTCTTCGACCAGTGTGTGTTACCAGTGATGACATACGGCACTGAAACGTGGTCTCTCACTATGGGTCTCATAAGCAAGCTCAAAGTCGCACAACGAGCTATGGAGAGGGCTATGCTCGGGGTTTCTCTACGAAATCGAATCCGAAATGAGGAGATCCATAGACGAACGAAAGTTACCGACATAGCCCACCGGATTAGCAAGTTGAAATGGCAGTGGGCAGCACATATCACGCAGAACAGATGGTCGATGGGGCCGAAAGGTTCTGGAATGGAGACCACGGACCGGTAAGCGCAGCGTAGGAGGACCACACACAAGATGGACAGACGACCTAAAAGAGACCGCAGGGAAACGCTGGATGCAGGCCGCTTCCAACCGGCCCTTTTGGAGATCGATGGGGGAGGCCTATGTCCAGCAGTGGACGTCCTACGGCTGAAATGACGATGATGAAAGGGAGAGGCCTATGTTCAGCAGTGGACGTCTTCTGGCTGATGATGATGAGCCTCCAACTTAAGAGTTAACACTAGTAGTACAGTCTCTAGTTGTTGACTTTTGTCGTCTCATGTACGAACGTCCTAAAACGCACTTACGCGTTCTCATGTCCCATTACAACTCCAATCATAAGGCTGAGCGCAGACACGCGACAATGCAGTGCGAACTGCAAACACGCTCGCGGCGACAGACAGCATTGCACTGAGATAATTACACGTTTATTTGCAATGTGAATAAAACTTTACCGATAGACGCAGCTTATTGCAATTTTGATTACCTATATCACGATGACAGTAACGAATAATGAAATAAGTTTGAAAAATTCTAAAAAATGATTTTATTTTGAAAGCGTGATTATTTATTATTTTGCTAAAACAAGGACTTTGTATAAAAGGATAGTGTACAAAGTCCTTGGCTTAAATTAAAATATAGCAATCTAACCGAATGACCTCACAATTTGGATAAAGTTTGTTTGCAATTTCGTAAAAAGTTCAATATACACCATAACTTGGGAGTGTTTTTGCCACGAATAAAAAAATTACAATAAAATCAATTTTTTTTGTTTATCCCTAATTTTCTCGGAAATGAGCAATTTTTTGAGAATAGTTCTATTCTTCAATGTTTTTATGCATCTAGCATAGGTAAGAACCGTGGTATTTATATTCTCTTTGATAAGAACATTGAACAACAGTTTTGGATTTTTTTTATCGTACCTTTTATTTTTATTATTTTTTAGGCAAAACTAGTAGATAGAAATAATCTAAATTGAGACTTTTTTACCTTTATAGCCGATACTAAACTTACACACGCACTGTTTTGCCTATATTCTAACACATCGGGTTTCCCGGTTTAGTCTTCAGCGTGTCTGTGACACAGGTCTTTTTCAGCTGTTTCCATTCTATCATATTATTAGGTTTTCTTGACCAGAATGTCCCTCCAATATTCTTGATAATCATCCATCCATCATGATTGATGTTGTCCGTAATTAGCAGAAGTCCAGGCCCCCGATTCTACTAAAGAAATTGTCTTTAAATTGTAATTGTTGCGATTTTAATTGTTAAATAATTGCCTCAAAATTGACAGTTTTTTTTTAATGCTAAGTTATAATATTAGGTGGTTGTATTTTTCTAGTATAAAAAATATTCAAATCTCTCAATTTTGAGGCAGCTATTTAACAATTAAAATCGCAACAATTACAATTTAAAAACAATTTCTTTAGTAGAATCGGGGCCCAGAAGTGTTTGGTAATTTTGAGGAATTACATACTTACTTATACCTATGTTGATTCTATTTAATATTTTTTATTGTATGCTGTGACTGTTATACCCATTCGTGTTGAAATTACTACATATTAAGTACAAAATTATGAGCAACAATTAAATTAAGGTAACAAAGATATATAAGACAGTTGAAAAGGCAATGAACAAGACCAATCATAATATAATAACCTAACCACCGTCATTGGAAAAGAGACACCACCACCAAAGGACAGCCAGATGAAATGGACAAAAATCATAACAGAGTGGGAACCACGTGATGGCAAAAGAAAAAGAGATAAAGCCTTGTCTATCTCTTGCATGTCTGTTACTAATAATTTTGTGCTTATAATGTGGTTAATTCAACCACGAATGGATATAACAATCACCCCATACAATAAAATTAATAAATATAATCGATATAAATCATTCCTCAAATTACTAAACACTTTATTAGTCACGTCGTGTCACCCCACAAATGCCACCCCATATTAAATTCATCCCTTTTCCGTCGCCCAGAGCACTCATTCAAATCTTATTTGTACTTTTTAGTTTACAAAGTCAACAGTTTAGCAGATTTTTGTCGGATAAGCGATGGAATTGCAATTGGAGTGATCCAGTGGGAATGGCAGTGTGTCACTGCCCTTTGTTTGATGTCTTTTATTCTAAAACTAATGTTTGAACAACAGATCTAGTGACATTTTTTGCAGTAAGAATCGAGCAAGTCGCTTGCCCGATGGTAAGCGTCACGTAACAGTGCAGCGCCGACCAGAATTTAAAACGTCAACAATTCAAAAACCTATATACGCGGATATGCACTGCGCTCGTCACGTCACCTTGAGATTTTGGATATCAAATATTTTTACTTTTGCCCAATAAACTGCCATACCTTAATTGGGCATAAAGTGTCATCTATTTAGCATTATGTGCAATAAATGATTTGACTTCGACTATGAAATTAGCTGGGATATTTCGACCCCAGTCAGTAAATAACTAGATAGAGATAGATAGATAAACTCTTTATTGTTACATATACAAATTACATTCACACGATAAAACAGCTTAAAAACGAATGCAACAATCGGCGGCCTTATTGCTAAGAGCAAGCTTTTCCTGGCAACCTTAGGATGGAGAGGATTCATATACGCATACAGGTGGTAGAAGGCAGGGCGTGCAATATTGAATATTGAGATAGGTATAATATAAACCGTATACCTATTCTAATAACAACTGAACAGTACAGATTATTATTTTTTCATCTCAAAAAACCTATTTAATGACAAACACCTGAGGCCATACGGTTCTGTTTAGATGACGAGAAAAGTTCATCATCATCATTTCAGCCGTAGGACGTCCACTGCTGGACATAGGCCTCCCCCATCGATCTCCAAAAGGGCCGGTTGGAAGCGGCCTGCATCCAGCGTTTCCCTGGGTTGAACCGATGGTTGAACTAAGAAGAATCTATCGACACCAAAATTTTATCAAAATTTGTTGAACCGTTTACGCTGTATATGGGAACATACTTAGTTACACAATAAACACAAAACTCTCGTTTTTGCTTTGCGTTGTTGGGTAATAATACTTACTCATACTTGACTTAGCATCCAAACAGACAAAAAACCCCGGTAGTTACAAGTAGTTTCCACACAATCAAACACCATACAAAATAGCTCAGTTTCATCCGAGGTCCTTACACGGGGACAATCCAGGCGTTTCGCCAAATGGCCGGGTTGCGTCAAATTGGGGGTTTGCGCACCCGGGCGTTATCGAATTTGCCCCACCGGCAAAATATTTATTTCATTACTCCTATTCATGGGCTCTAATCTGCGTTGCGGTGCAAGTTTGAATTGGAATATAAAAAAAAAATGCGTCAACTAAAATGTTTTTAACAAAAAAAAAACTAAATAGGACCTTTTTTGCTTACAAGGAGCAAGTCTTTCGTCTGACAGTAAGTGCCACATTGCACCAGTTTCACCGGTATTACCCAGAACAGCTGACTGTTGGTATTCATGAAGTTTAGATACGCTTCGTAGCGCGTGCTAAAATGTACTTTATTGTGACGTAGCGAGAGTCTCTATTTAAATAATGTTACATGACATTGTGTGAGTCTTCTGTACTTTTAATATTATTATGTACCTAAACTGTCGAATAGTCTAAAGTGTATACAGCGCACTGCTATATATGCAAACTCTATGTGTAAAAATAATGTTTAAAAAAATCGTTTCCAAGTGATTTACTTTCTATTTGCTCTTTTTAAAGGAATAAAGATGGCTCCTTTATTAAAATCATAGTTATACAATAAGCTTAGAAATCCGATATTATGTCTTTTATGTCTATCTCAAATTTAAGAGCAAGAAGAATTAAAAATATAAAACAATGATGAAGAACTCAATTAATGAACTCTTAAATCTCGCTGCTATTATTTCAAGAAGCAGCTGTTGCTAACAACTAGGAACTTCTCCAAAGTCCGATTTCCTACTTTACTAGTAACAAGACAATCCAGAAACAGATCATAGCTTACTTCGCGGGGCGTCACTACGAGGGTAGGCTTTCCGAACCCCTGTGGTGATATTATCAACCAACTACCCTCAAAACCACCCCTATTTCAACTAATATAAGACTGAAACTAGAACATCAACAATTTGTCAACGAATCGTCTCCGCACGGAACACTATTGTGTGGATAATACCGCGATCAAACGCATTTCTTTTGTCAAGGAAATCACTTGCAATTTTAAACTTTATTAGCAGTTAATAAAGTGGTTTGTTCTTTGAGGTAATCTAGAGTGTATAGGGGTAAAGTAGGATTCGTTTAATTCATCTAGACAGTGGCTTGGACTGTTAATTTTGACTGTGATATTAAACGGGGGTACAATGGGAGCGTGAATCGCCTTCAATTAAACTTTAACGGCTTATGAATAAGTTTTAACTCTATCTAATAAATTGTAAATTTCTGAATACCTTTTCTGTGTAATAAAACCTTACCAAGAAGGTAGGTGTAATTATGTGTATTCAGTAAAATAGTCAAGAAATGGCAGAGGCGTTCTGGCAGCCTAAAGTTTTGCAGACACGTGGATATAAAACACGACCACAACCCTTTCCGAGTATAAGCCCATACTCGTTTGAATATAGACGCCCATGATCATTGAATGGAATTAGTTATTGTGCTAGTAGAAACTCAAAAACATGCTTAGGTCGTAGGTAAAGTAACAAAATAATTTTAAAAAGATACAGCATAAATATTAATTCTCTAATAAAAACTAGCTTTACATATTATAATGAAACATATATCTATATACTTACATAAAATTTAAATATATTTATCCAACACCTTATCACGGTAAATATCCCGTTAGTAAACATAATACTGTAGATTTTTTTTAAATCGGACAATTGCCGTATTTATTGAAAAAGAGTAAGATTGCCCAAAGACTATTGAAAGTTTAGAGACAATCCAAATGCTAAAGAAAAGAGAAGTAAATAGAATGGAAATGAGAAGGAAAATCTGTTACCAGGCATATGAGTGAACCTTGATTGAACATTCTTATTTAGATCAACGAGTAGAACTCCGCATCATGCAACTGATTTCGAATGACTGACGTTTTCGTTTATATAGGTGCAACTGGCTACAACAAATTTCTCACAAAAATGCCTTGACAGGCGATATAAATTTAACAAAAAAAAAAAAAAAAACTTTTCTGTAACTGAAACAGTGGCTGATTCGGGTTACAAATGAAAAAAATCTTTGACACCTTTAACCCGAAAAAGATTTATCATCTAAACGAAAAAAAAAACTTAAAATTATTTCAAAAGTTGAACGCTTCTGCCGAAAACGCTATCCCTGTTTTCAATAACATACAAAACAACACAATCTTTATATACAACTATGTACAAGTGTAGGTACAATAAAGGAAGGGATGGGCGCTGTGCAAATCTAATAAACATCCCTTGTGGACATTTGCAAAACAATTCGAGATCGGCTTGATTTCATTCCGGCCTCTCGAAGCGATTTGATGAAGGCTCCGCCAAATGCTGTTTTCGATGCCTGGAAATAATTTTATTTAACGTTTATATATACTTATAGAAGTGTAGTTAAAATTAAGGTATTACTACCCACTAAAATACTACCCATTTAAACACTTATATCGGTAGGGAAAGACTCAGCAATATTTTATCTAACCACAGGGCTAGTTTTTACCCGAACTCTACAATATTAGCAATTTAAAAAACCGAGCAAGTGCGAGTCGGGCTCATTATTGAGGGTTCCGTACCACCACATAATTTGTTAGCTACTACAAGTACAAAAAATAGTGCAAAAAGACATTATCCCATCAACGCCCAGGAGATCAGGCGCTCACACATCCAAGTACCGGCCGCGCCCGACTTTGCTTCACTTTGGTGATCGTACGAGGAACGGTGGTGAACAGAAATTTGACACCAACTCGCAGTTGGCCATTATTTATTATTTGTTGTTATACTTTAGAGTGTGTACTATAATCATGCCAAGTTTGACGCTTGTACATATTACCGTTTTTACATTAGTGCTAACACAAAAATACGTTTGTAGTATAACAATACAAAAGAAATTGACACCAAAATTATGTACAAAAAATACTCTATAACGTACTATGAAAAAGCCGTACAAAGTTACAAAAAGTGACATTCTTTCGAGACTCCTCAACTCACTTGCTCTAACTTAATAATATTCAATAACACACAATTTGCAAACTAACAATAGCTATTAAATTCCACTTATGACAAAAACATCTCGAGTCTCAATAGGAATCGAACCCAGGACCCATGTGTTCGAGTGGCTACCACTCCACTCGCTTCAATGCAGACGTCATAATGGTGATGTTACCATTCATAGACCACAGATTAAATCATAGTTGACGTACTGAATAATTTGGACTATAGGGGCGAAGGAATGATAAATATGTAGAAGAGATAGAGGGGTAGGTAATATAGAGAGCCTCTGTGAGGAAGAACTGAAACAAAACTAGTTATTTTCTGCAGGTAGACAAGGGCAGAACATATGAAAGCAACCTATAGCTTTAGAGAGGAATAAATCTGGGACTTTAATAGGAATTATATACCAAAATAAAACATAGATTTATAAAGTTATATGAATATTCACCGTGGTAAGGTTGTGGAATGAGCCCACCTAAGTGTCGCCCCAAGTGTGCCCAAACATTATTGACAATGCGTCCAGCATTTTGGGAACGATGACTGCGGGCTGCGGGAAACAAACGGCTTATTAGATTAGTGTACATAGTACACTAGTAAATCTAATGTAAAACTAGTTTTACCTAAAAATTAAATTAAGTACCTGTAATCATATCATTAGTATTCATGATCCACGGTAAGTGAAAACAAAATGATGGCTGTGTAAGCACTTGTATGTCAGTTCTGCACATTTGTTGGTCTTTACCCCAAACCTTGTCGGACAAAACGCGTACAACCATTGTTAAAACCAACCAACGCGTGCTGTGCACTCAATTGTGCATGTGATGACATAATAGAAGCATACAATTACTATTTTGTACCTCTAAATACAAGTAACGATTATCTTGCCTTGGTGGCCGTTTGAGAAAGAAGCCGATGCCTACTGTCATAATATTAAAAAAAAAAACGGTCTGTCCACTTATATTACAAATTCATTTTTGTGATTTGTCGTGACTATACTCACAAGCACAGAAAAAAGAAGTAAATAGAACGGAAATGAGAAGGAAAATCTGTTACCAGGCATATGAGTGAACCTTGATTGAACATTCTTATTTAGATCAACGCGTCGAACACATCACTTTTGCGAACTGATTTCGAATGACTGACGTTTCGTTTTCATGGGTGCAACTGGCTACAACAAATTTCTTACACAAATGCCTTGCCATGCCGTTCTAAATTATTTTCTGTGCTCACAAGTAAGTTTCTGTGCTCACAAGTAAGTAAGTGTAAGTAAGTAACTCATGAGTGGTTTTCATCTGTTTGTAATTTTTATTTCTGGTGTACACAATAAAGAGTTTCTATCTACATAAATATATGCTTTTATGTTAAAAATATAAAATTGAAGTTACTTTTACAATTTTCCTTTCCTTTTTCATGGAAAAGTGCAATAAATAATGTTGCAGAGATATGTCATATTACAGGTATGCAAAAAGGTAGTTAGTAAAATATCATATGAATTGGCTTGGGGTTCATGAATATTTCCAAAATAAATGTCAAATCGGGTGGGATTCGACCCTGCGCCATCCTGGTTTACGCCCGGTCCGCTATAACCGCTGAGCTACGGTTGCTTTGGTTAGTAAGGAACAACTTATCGTCATTTTTGCTTTGTGTAGTCGGGTAAAAATAGTTACTAAACACGCATTATCATGTCAGCATGACAAACGTTTGCAAATACAATTTACACAGCTATAACCAGCCAAGCATTAATATACACTTAAAAAAACAAGAGCAGATTATAAAATCACCGAAAGACAACTTAAAAAGTAATTTAATTGTTTATTAAAGAACTTAAATAACATGTCATCTTTAACTTCGTAACATTAAAATTAAAAACAACAAATTCAAATTCAAATTATTTATTTGTCAGAACATGGTAGGTACACATACATATAAAGTAGCATACATGGTCGTAAGAATGGAGACGTATCTCATGTCCTTGCCTGTTACAGCGTACAATGTTAGTTTTTTATAAATATTTTTATTAGTTATTGTTAAAGTTAAAAAGGAAAAAAATAAACAAAATTATGTCTATGTTAGAATATTGTTAGAATCATATTTTGCTTTAGTTGTATTTTATACCTTAATTAGATGTTTATTACTACCTATGTAAGCCATTATTATTATTATTTTATTTGTTTATGTCTACATTACATATCAAAACATTTTTATCATTAAGGAATTCTGAAATTTCATATTAGCTTTTTTGTGCTAATAAAGTTTTTAGTTTATTTTTAAACATACCAACATTTAATTCTCTGATGATTTTAGGAATTTTAGTATAATTATATTAAAGGAGCCATACAGAATACACTTTTTTGCATGAGTGCAGTTTTGGCCGTACGTGGGCAGAGCTTCATCTCGGCCTGTGTGCGAGTTCGAATACCAGCATCAGTCCAACTATCAAAGAGATGTGGATTTAATTTTACAAAAGTAGCTATTTCTAATATGTATAGAGATGGTAATGTCAGAATCTTGTGTTTAAAAAAAGTACGGTTTACGGCTATCAGTCTTATGAAGATGAAACATTGCCCTGACGCCCTGACAAATTAAAACCTAACTATTAACCTAAATTATACTTTAAAAGGATATTTGACATTGATAATAATGAATCTTATTTTTTTTTACTATTAGACTTCAAGTCTTACATCAGTCCTATTGTTACCTTTACACACAATTATTAAAACTATAAAATTTTTAAACATAATAAAATGGCATTACATGTCTAGAAAATTATTAATGGTCCAAAGCTAGATTGTCACGCGTTGGCGCTAAAGTAGTAAATTTGGAAAATATATTTTTACGTTGTTTTCGAATGGCATGCAACTGAGCGACGAGATGAACAAATTGAACAAGTCTCGCCTGATGGTGACCGCTAGAATTATTTTGTCTCACTCCTTCCTCTCACTGCATGTGTGGAACGAAACCCGCAGTATTTCCGAAAAATTATAACAAGGCGTTGGCCAAAAAGAGTTTTATAATAGAGTCTTCAATGGTCAGTAACGTAGGTATCTGCCCCTGGTGTTACAGGTATCCATAGGCGACGGTGATCGCATACCATCAAGCGGTCCGTTAAGTTAGTATCAAAAAATTACAAGACAAGAGAAAAATGAACTGGGCTATGTCAAGGACCTGGAGGACCTGGGGGGCTACCATAGCCTCAAAACATCTTTTAATAATCTTACATTGAGCTTTGTTTCGCTTTCTTGGCTAATGATAAAGACAAAGCTTAGTGTAAGGTTATTTTAGGAATATTTTTGATATTTTGTAACCCACCTGGGGCCTAAACGCGGGCTCGAAACCGCGCTGAAACAGCGCATTGCGGAAAATCACGCAAACGTGAACCTTAACCGAGAAACGGTTTGCGGTCGCGTAAGTTATCGCAATTATCTAAACAGGGGTGCAAGTACCGATCTTTTATCGATCGTCAAATTGACAGTTGAGGTCGTCAAATTCAATAATATGCCATTTTTTCAGTACTCGCTGTGATCGATTCTATGGCATTTTAGCGAATTTGACGATCGATAAAGAACGGTACTTGCACTGCTTAATCGTTTAAAACAGATAGCCGTAAGGCCTTTGAGCTCTCTTAAAGAAAATTATGAAGTTTTGTTTTCCATCTGCCTTTTTCTTGTCTGTGCTAAAAGCACTACACACATTTATCACCATTTGCACTAGACAGGTTTGTTCAAATACGGCAAATTTAATTATTATTGTTGCTACATTGTTGTAGATACAAGTGTTGTCTTTACAAGTTATTAGCAAATATTAGTGGTGCAAATAACGGAGAAATGTGTCGGCTTATTTTGCGTTATCTGGGTAATTTTAGGTGATACGATTCTTTAGTTATCTTAGTACATTAATGCAGCGGTAGGCAACCATGAATTTATGGACGAAAGTAAAACTGTGGATCGAGGCGTAGCAACCCTGGCGTTCGCGTGGGTCATTTATACCCATTTTGCGCTAAAGCTATCAAATAACGGCACGGCTAGTGGTGCAAATAACGGAGAAATGTTTTTATTGTTATTATTTTATAATAGGTTTGCGTTTGACCACCAACTCACCTGATGCGGTCTATGATGGAGCACGCTTGCCTAGAAGAAACCGATTCACTCGTGGGTCGTGATATTTCGGCTTAATTTGCGTTGTCTGTGATAATTTTAGGTGATATGACTATTTTGTTATACTTAGTACAGAAGGAAACCTGGCAACCAATAATTTAAGGACAAAAGGAAAACTGTGATTCGAGGCGTAGCCAACGCTAGCGTTTGCGTGGGTCCATTTATACGGTATTTGCCGCCAAAGCTTGTACTTATAGCACTTTTCTCAAACATTTACGTAGGTACTAAGTTTATTTTTACTTTTAATAAAAAATAGAACTGCGTTTAGCCACCAACTTGCCTGATGGTAAGCGACGGCGTGGCCGAGGATAGACCTCGTTGATCTAGAAGAAAACACTCTAGCCTTGAAGATGCCATTAAGATACCTACTATTTATTTTGTTTTCCTAATAGTTTCAAATAATAAAGGTATGCCGTACTCTGAAAATAAAATATAAATCACAGATTTTTTAACGTCATACCGTCTTACTACAAAAGATTTAAGAACGCTTTAGACATATGTTTAGCAGTTGTTTCACTGTGAAAAATATGTTAAACACCTGTCTAAAGTGTTCTTAAATCTTTTGTAGTAAGACGGATTTAGTTTTGCTAATTTATCACTCATTTTTATTTTAACGTTTTCGCATGTCCTTGATTAATTGAACCTAGAAGGATTACAAAATAAAAAACCTCTTCAAAACTATAAGTACTAATTTAAACCAAAAGTAATTTAACCCGTGGAGTTCCCCACGATTGTGTGCACACAAAAAAGAAGCGATTTTTGTTTTCTTTTCTGTGGTTGCCTTCCATCCTTCCATAATCACAGCAGCTTTGTCACTATATTATTTTAATTTTAGTGGAACTACAGTTATATACCAAGTTTGATTAAAATCGATTGACATAAACTGCATGGTTGTGTTATATGAGATCATCATTTCAGCCATAGGACGTCCACTGCTGGACATACCTCCCCCATCGATCTCTATAAGGGCCGGTTGGAAGCGGCCAGCATCCAGTGTTTCCCTGCGGTCTCTTTTAGGTCGTCTGTCCATCTTTTGGGTGGACGTCTTTACGCTGCTTACCACTCCGTGGTCTCCATTCGAGAATATTTCGGACCCATCGGCCATCTTTTCTGCGTGATATGTGCCCTACCCACTGCCACTTCAACTTGCTAATCCGGTGGGCTATGTCGGTAACTTTCGTTCGTCTACGGATCTCCTCATTTCTGATTCGATCTCGTAGAGAAATCCCGATAGCCCACTCCATAGCTCGATGTGTGACTTTGAGCTTGCTTATGGTGCCCATAGTGACTACGATTCACTGTAAAAATAAAATCACACGAACTAAAATGTATAACAAGTATAAATTGTTTTTTTAACCTCCGATAATAGAACTAATAATCTTCACACTGCTAAACAAATTTTGTTGAATCATGGCTAAGAACTCTCGATCAAGTACCTTTCAAAAGAAAAACAAACTAAATCAAAATTGGTTCAGCCGTTTGAGAGCTACGATTCCACAGATTAAGACACAAATACACACGTTAAACTTATAGCACCCCTCTTTTGCGCCGGTGATTAAAAATACACTCGAATTGAGGGCCACCTCCTTTTTGAAGTCGTGTAATGAAACAGGCGATGTGGTTTTAATCGTATCATGTAAACTAATCTTAAGAAAGTACGTATCTAGTCACGAGTACTTAGATAGGTTATTTTAGAACAGTCCTGTTTGTTTTTAACCGACTTCAAAAAAAGGCGGTTATCAATTCGACTGTATGTTTTTTTTTTTTTTTTATTTGTTACGCGATTACTCCGCCAATTTAGAATTGTTTTTGATGATTATTGTTTTAGTTGGTAGGTCATATCTCATAGGTGGTCCCATATTTTTTTTTAGAATTGTGTAGTTTATAAGAACTTAACTGTACTAAACTAAATTACCATCAATTTTATTTTAGACAGACAGATCACAGACCTATATCCAAGTAGACACCACAAGTCTACCTACCTTGCATGACATATTTCCAATACAATTACGATCAATGGTCCTAATTGAGTCCGGCTAAAACCAGTCTGCTCAATCGGTGTCGCAACAACACGTGTCAGTTTGAAACGAAAATTGGTAATTGTGCAATACTGAGTTTTATGAATACCACAAATAGAGTTGGCTCACTAGAAAGATTCTTTTCACAGGTAAGTACTTTTAGGTACGAAAAACTTGACACGCTTAGTTTTTATACAATTTGGACCGCTTGTGAAGTCTACTTAGATATATAGGTGACAGTACAGTATGCAATAGGTACCCAATATTGTAATATATTCAAAATAGCCGCCAAAATAAATAAAAATTACATTTAAATAGAAATTAAAAGCATTATTTAAATAAAAGTTTGTTTTAAACCGGTATTTTATTTTATTTTATTTATTAAGGAACAGTAAACAGTTATATTATAAAATGTACAATAATGTGGATAGATTAATAAACTTAATAATAATACAGCCAACAACACTATTCACAGATTATTTACAGAATTATATAAATTTACCGCTAGAAGTAGCTATAATAATATTTAACTATACATATGTTTTTTGTTTTCTAATAAGCCCTAAAACAAACAAAAAATTAAAATTTATGGTTTTATAAAGTTTAAACGACTATTAATTAACATAATAATAACAATATTGTTTCAAAATATGTACTGAAGTTATGAGGAGAGCTTTTGAAGTACTGCTGCTTTAAATTTACCAGCAGTGCAAGCAAAAATGACAATATTTTGAAAAGAGTCAGTCGGTATGTCTAAGAGCCTCAAAAACTTCAAAGACTGAAGAATGAATGTTATTCACCAACATGCACCGGGCTAGCAAGCTAAGAAAACATGGAAAACACAAGGTGGTGTGAGAGAAAGCCGGTGTTCAAGCGGTGGGGACATCTAAGGCTGATAATGATGATGATAATTTAATTTACTAACATTTCCTCTGATGGAAGGTTTATCACAGAGGATGTAATAACCACATGTAAATTGCTTTGCTCTAGAACCGGTCTGCAAAAACTTCACCTGGCTTCCTTTACCCGCTACACTACAGGGGCCTTACGGACAACAGCTAATTGGGGCACCTAATCCGCTCAGTTGGAAAATCACGCGAACGTGAACCTTATCGCGCCCAGATACGGTTTGCGGTCGCGTGATTTTCCAACTGAGCGGATTAGGTGCCGCAATTAGCTGTTGTCCGTAAGGCCCCTGGTCCCGTTCTACCCTGAATATATCGATGACTTCATTGGCTATGTGCCATCGATCTATTATTTGCAGATATCGATTGCACGTAACAATATTATCTCAACAAATAAATATTTGTCTAAGCATTAGGTACACCGATTGTTGTCTTTAGCAACAATGTAATGCGTACGGCCTCAGTCTTCATTACATTCTAATTATAGTTATTCTATGTATTGTGTAATTAGAAACTGTAGGATACTTCGAGCACGGCTACGGGTAATAGTAGCCAAAAAATATTTTGCTCCCGAGTGATACACTCTACTTTTCATCACCCACTATGAGAAAATAAAAGGTGCCTCATATTTTATTGTAATATTATTATTTAATAAAACATAGAGTAACAACTACATTGAAATTAATTAGTATGTAATAATAAAACAACTAAAAACTTATTTATACATATTACTTATATACTTGATTGAATCAGGCGTTACTTTGCTGAAGTCCATTTTTAATGTGTATATGAATTTCTAGTGTAATTCCGCTTCTACGTCGTTTTGAGTACAATAAAGACCTGGGACAAACTATTTTACTCTATAGATATTTGTGATGCTAATTTAAACCTAACCTGACATAAATATTAATTACATAAAAAAGTAAAATTAACCTAACCTAAAACAAATTGTAATTAAATCTGTAACAAAAAAATTGTTTTAACAATTTGTACTAATGATATTAATTTTAAAATATTTGGTCTTTATTGTACTCAAAACGACGTAGAAGCGGAATTACACTAGAAATTCATATACACATTACTTATATACTTATTTACATTTAGGACATTTTCGCAATTATGAAAATTTATTGTTACACAAAACCATGAATTTCTAACAATCCGTGTAAATTGACGAAAACGCGGGCTGTAGTTCGCGCGTTTTTAATTTGATTTTTTTTTCAGCTGGCGGCGCGACTATGTGCCTTCGTATCAGCCAGTCTTTATTCAAACAATATTTGCGTTCGATTTCTTTGGCGCTGTTCACTAAGATGTTCCAAATTCAAAAAGTGCGCCGCAAAGATAATTGCGGCGCACTTATTTACTGCCCGCTAAAAGTTTCTTATAGAAAACACCACCTTAGGCGAACCAAGTCGTCCTTTTCGAATAGATGGGATGAAAATATTATTTTCTTTTCTAATCAGATCATGATTGTTACTGTACGTTTAGCAACAAAGTATGCAAAATGGAGGTGTAACTAAAATTTTTATAACTTGTATTCGCAACGACCATCCGCCAGAAACCATCGCCACGAATTCTTGGTTCGTACAATTCTCTATTTACACAAATTATCAGTTCGTACATTTCTGCGATTGGTATTTACAATTACATCGTACAATATATATATAGATTATCACGTTCGTTGCATTACGAGATCTATCAGATCTCTTGCAGGACTTTTGTATTGTGCGTTGACTATAATCGTGTTATTTCACTCCTTGCGGGAGGCTCTAACGTGTGAAGTTATCTAAGTATGAGTAAGACAAATATACATATTTGCTTCCTACTTAAAGGTAAATTCAAAGCATAAAAGAAACTGTATTTTTAGGAGACCGATTAGGTCTCAAACGCACCAATGGGTAGGTTAGTTACGAGATCTTTTAGGTCTACAAAGCACCAGCTGAAAGTTCTTTGAAAATGATGGCGCAGTGAACGTGTTAAATAGCCATTCGTATATACAACTTGTGCTTTTTAGCAGTTTGTACAGTTTTGTTTGACTTGTTTAGCGATTCGCACAAAAACGAAGTGCATCGCCATCCGTACAAATGTTGTACGAATCGAGAATTTGTACGGACGACGATGCTTTCCATCAAGTTTTTAAATTTAAATAAAAATACAATAGGCCTTTTTATGAATTTTGTAACTCAACGTGTTTGTATAAAAAAATCATGTGACAATTTCAAAACATTTGTAGGTAAAGTGTAATCAGATGGTAAACTTACACAATCTAATGTTGGTTTTGTCGTTTGTTTGTTTGTTTTAATTTTTTCGTAACTGTCACGCTTGTCGCAGAGCAACGACTGATAAACTGTGACGAATTTGACGAGGCTTTTGGGAAAACAAATAGTTTTAGTTCCAGTTATTTTTATGGGGATTGCACAAAATTATTTGTGTTTATTAAGCTGCTATAGTAATTACTTGATAGAACCTTCGACCAAAATAAAATGAATGGACGGGCCCAGTAGAAGCGCATTTTTGAAGATACCATAATGAGCGCTGGCTCTCATTTCGTTTCAGCCGGTCTCTAGCCGTAGGAAGTGCAACACGTGTCTATTGTTACGCGATAACGAAACATCTGATAAAATTATGCATTCATATGCTTTCCCGAGTGTAAATACACAAATAAAACCGCTATCTATTTTTTGTAACAAATATACTGTACATTTATAATTAGGTGTTGAAGTATATGTCCGACGGTTTTGACTCGTTTTTACTGAGCAATTTCAATGGTTAGGTCCCCCGTCCATTCATTTTATTTTAGTCGAAGGATAGAACATGTAAAGTAGTTAGGCAAGTATAGGTACCAAAATTCTATTATATATTGGGTTACACGGAAAGAGTGTACTTATCCGAAAGGGGTCCATAGTGCAGCCATCATTATAAATAAATATGGGAGCAACTCGAAAAAATATCAGCTGTTCCATAGAAAAAGGTCATTCACACTCGAAAAAGTGTATGGAAAAGCAGATTATTTTTTCTCGATTTCAGAGTTAGTCCTATGGTAATTTTTTTTCATATTGGTGGTTTACTATGGACCCCTTTCGGCTTAGTACACCCTTTCTGCGTAACCCTGTATAGAATGGTACAAGTTAGGTAGTACGCACCACCCGTTCTCCTATTAGCAGTGCTGTGCTAGTGTATAATTTTCCTTTGGACTAGCTCTCAGATTAGATAAACAATGGAGATATGTTTTAGTACAATTATCGTGCGTGTTCAAATGTCTCCATTTCCCTTTTTTCCCCAGTACCCTTAGTACAGGTTTGATAGTACTTATTCGAAAACTTTTTTCGTTTACGTATTGTTCCATACATTTTAGTAAAGCGCCTCCAGCGGAAACACGGAGGAACTAAAATCGGTAGTAAGCAGCGGTATAGATTGCTTCACTATGATACGAAAAAAAATATTCAAATACCTTTCAGCCCAGCAATGTATGGCACAATACGGTAACGAAAAAGTTTTCGAATACTATCAAAACTTGTACTAAGGCCACATGTATAGTTGAGCGCGGTCTTAAGGCGAAATGTCACAATTGTTTTGTAAACTAGTGCGCACACACAACGTAGTTTATTCAACGAAATTACTCTTAATTGCGTGATGGGTACAGTCGCAGATAAACGACTAGAGAATAACTAGATTTAAACTTTTGTTCACGAGTCGCAATAAGCATAGGCGCTATTTTTTTTTTATCAGTTAATCACCTCTCCCATGGCCAGATGGTCGATGAGGCCAAAAGGTTCTCGAATGGACCGGTAAGCGCAGCGTAGGTCGTCCACCCACAAGATGGACAGACGACCTAAAATAGACAACAGGGAAACGCTGGATGCAGGCCGCTTCCAACCGGCCCTTTTGGAGATCGATGGGGGAGGCCTATGTCTAGCAGTAAACGTCCTACGGCTGATATGATGATGATTATGATGAACTTACATAGTAAATTACAAAATCATCACACTAATAATAAGACCGACATAAAACTTATTTTTCCTTTCTTTCCTTTCAGGCTATCTCCAAGTGAAATGCAGGTGCGCATCTCGAAGCTGTTGCGTCACGTCCAGTTTGCGGCGTTTCTGGGCGCCTGGTACGTGGGTCTCACGAGGGTGGTGGAGAACTAGAGTCCTTTTCATGAAAAAAGTCCCACGGCAAACAGCGGAACTAAATTTCCATGTTGTAGTTGTCAGGTGTTGTTACTGTGTTTGGACGCTAGTGAGATTTTTATTAATTTTCCATCGTTAAAGAGTCGTGTACGATGCCAAAAGTTGTTAAAGTTCTACTCGAGAAATGATACTGATAGTGATTGATACGCGATGACAGCGCCGCGTCTGGGGGACTTCAAACATGAAAAGCACTCTACCATCACTCGAGCGACGTTGGTTTTGGACATCGTGGCTGACATCTTGGACAAGCAAATTAAGACTCGAGCGCGATCAAGATGTTATATTATGTTTGACATCTTCTCATTTTAAGTCAAAAAGTTATATATATTTTTTATTCACTCGATTAATAATAACCCGTGAATTTTTTATGAAAGCCTTAAACATTTGTCAATCATTGTACTTAAGTACTTCAAATAAACGGTGCTCAGTATGTTTTTTCAGACAAAAACTGTGTTGTTAAAGTTGTTTGTTTTTCTCTTCAATGTTTGTACCTCATAGTCGTAAGATTGCGAAATACTTACCTAAGTACATCTTATTGTGTGGAAACATCCATCACTATCAAAGTAAATAAGCATCTATGAAAAACAAAATGATACACATATATGTTTCATTTTGATCGATTGTTTCTGCCACGTACCTGTAAGCTGTGGAATGGCTTACCACCTTCGGTTTTTCCTCCGAAATATAATTTGGACTGCTTCAACCGAAGGGTGAATAGAGTCCTCAAAGGTAGGCAACGCACTGACAATGCCCCGGGTATTGTAGGTGTCTATAGGCGGCGGTGACCACTTACAGGTGGCCCGTAGCTTGTTTGCCACTTATTCTATAAAAAATAAATAAATATAAAATATTATTAACTTAAGTAAGATTATTTACCTACTATCGCGGGCCAAACAGGCACCTAATCCGCTCAGTTGGAAAATCACGCGACCGCAAATCTTATCGCGCCCAGATACGGTTTGCGGTCGCGTGATTTTCCATCTGAGCGGATTAGGTGCCTGTAATAGTAGTTGTCCGTAAGGCCCCTGGACTCGATTAGCACAGGACCGAGGCAGAGAGAGGCATATTCCCAGCAGTGGGATAAGGAGGGCTGTGGATGATGATGATGAAGTAAGATTATTTACGGGATATTTACCATGGTAAGGTTGTGGAATGAGCTCTCGACACATAACTAATGACCATATAATTTTAGTGATCAACCGTGATAGCTTAAAAATAACTTACTTATTCGTAAGTCGAACTGGCCGTAACGATTTTATCACATTTAAGAAAAAAGGCGCGTATACTGCAAATCATTGTTTAAACAACAAAAATTTATTTTTCTTTTCTCAACAGGCCTAAAGAATCGCACATTTATTTTCACTTTTGAAAAATTGATCTACTTCTACGAGTTTAAGCTGGGCAAGTGCCTTTAATAACTAAACAAAATACAAGCTAAAACTAACACTACAAATACAGTTAGAATGCCCATAGACCGTTGAAGGTCTAAAGACAATCCAAATGCTCAAGCCCACTACCAGTTGGCAGCGTACCCAACATGCTGGCGGCATTACCACGTTGAATGGCAATGCTAATGCGTTGAGCCAGAAACACGCCAGCATTTTGGTCACGCGTCGCATTAACCAGGCGCTCTGATTTTTTTTTGTAAATGAGGTGAGCTCCCGGTCCCCAAGGGCCCAATGTCTCGACCCCAAACGCCTCAAATATGTAACCACAGCCGAGGTTAGCATATTTGCGTCGCTTGTGCTGCTCTGCCGAATTGGCAGCCGCGCCAGCCCTACCTTGTGTCTCAGGAAGATGTGACGGCGCCAAAGTATCGACACAAGTTGCGTCCCATACAAGGGGGCCGCCCCAACCTCCGGGCACAAGTGTCATACCGTCAGGCCTCCTTCCATCGTCATTCATCGCCTCATTCCTTCGAGTTTAATAAATATGTACTTAATTAGTAGTATATCTTGTTATTGTCACGCAAAATGTGTGAAAAGTAGAGTATTTTCCTTGGGGATAAAGGTGTCATCGTCTTGGGCGCGCTTGAATCCCGAGCGTAATGAAGGATTCTATTCTTTACTCCCATGCTTCGCTCGGGAGCAAACTCTTGTAAACTCGTTTTTTTTAAATAATTGATGGGCTTGCGTTCGGCCGCCATCTCGCCTGATGTTAAGCGACGATGCGGTCTACGATGGAGCACGCTTGCCTAGAAGAAACCGATTCACTCTCGACTGGAAGACACTCAGATTGTAACTGACGGGGAACACCCGTTCAGGCAGCAAATTCTACAGAGCAGCAGTTAGCAGTTCGCACAATAAATGTGGAATCAAAGCGCTTCGTACGGGTTTTCGGAAAATCAACCATAAAAAGATGTAAATTTTTCGTGCCCGCTCTGGCAGTCCGATAGAAAAATAGGCTTATTTTCATATAAATAGGTATTTTCATTGTAATGTACGTTTTCCTTGTTTGTGCTGTCTATTGTAGAACAACTTTAGTTTAATCATTTAATGGATAGATGAACTAACAACACCATTATAATGAAACTGTATTGGCGAAGTTCACACGTGTTCGTTGACAGTTGACAGTCTTTTGTCGACTGCCAACGAACACAGTATATAAGTGGCGGTTGCATTGCAATCACTCTTTTTTCTTTGCTCGAACCTCGAAGCGATAACAAGTGTAAACGAATTGTGTGTAAAACAGTTTGAAAGGTGATTTCTTGGCTGAAAAGCTAACAAATCAGAATCGGGATTAATAAGTTACAGATGTCTTCTTATTTTCCCATGTCCACAGAGTGTAATTTGTCTTTTGTTAAGTGGTTCAAAACCTGTTTGCTAGTCATGTTTTTTTTAGAGCCCTAATTAATAGTTATTTTACAAAGTGGCTGTTTTATTCCTTGCGTTTTCTTGATTATAATTTATTTACTAATGATTAATTTAATACTAATTACTAAATAACTGTGCTCATGTTAAAAGTTCTTCAGATTATATATCCGATTAGTGTACTTATTGTTATATATGCAAATTTCTGCCGCCGATTCTGCGGCTGAGCCTGCTGTCGAGCCTGCCGTTGAGCCTGCTGTCGAGCTTGCGGCTGAGCCTGCTGTCGAGCCTGCGGTCGAGTCTGCGGCGAAGCATACAGTGGAGCCTGCAGTGGAGCCTGCCGCGAAATCTACGGCTGAGCCTGCTGTCGAGCCTGCGGCTGAGCCTGCCGTCGAGCCTGCGGTTGAGCCTGCTGTCGAGCCTGCCGTCGAGCCTGCGGCTGAGCCTGCTGTCGAGCCTGCGGCTGAGCCTGCCGTCGAGCCTGCGGCTGAGCCTGCTGTCGAGTCTGCCGTCGAGCCTGCGGCTGAGCCTGCTGTCGAGCCTGCGGTCGAGTCTGCGGCGGAGCATACAGCGGAGCCTGCAGTGGAGCCTGCCGCGGAGTCTGCGGCTGAGCCTGCTGTCGAGCCTGCGGCTGAGCCTGCGGCTGAGCCTGCGGCTGAGCCTGCCGTCGAACCTGCCAGCTGAGCCTGCAGCGGAGCCTCCAGTACGCAGTTACGTAAGAGACATTGTACGCAGTTGCGTAAGATCCGGTGTACGTAGTCGCGTAAGAGCCGATGTACGCAGTTGCGTAAGAGACATTGTACGCAGTTGCGTAAGATCCGGTGTACGTAGTCGCGTAAGAGCCGATGTACGCAGTTGCGTAAGAGACATTGTACGCAGTTGCGTAAGATCCGGTGTACGTAGTCGCGTAAGAGCCGATGTACGCAGTTGCGTAAGAGACATTGTACGCAGTTGCGTAAGATCCGGTGTACGTAGTCGCGTAAGAGCCGATGTACGCAGTTGCGTAAGAGACAGTGTACGCAGTTGCGTACTGACTTAACTAAACCAGATTCGGTTTTAGTCTGATATGATGTGCTTTTCAGTATGCAGTTGCATTCTGATATTATGTAACATAAAACGATAGTATAAGACTTCAAAATAAGATTGTAAAGTACACATTTAATTAACACGTATAACGTCTATTATCATATAATACATGACACGTATACACGAGGACGTGTAATTGAGTCGGATGGCCGAATGTAGAACAACTTTAGTTTAATCATTTAATGGATAGATGAACTAACAACACCATTATAATGAAACTGTATTGGCGAAGTTCACACGTGTTCGTTGACAGTTGACAGTCTTTTGTCGACTGCCAACGAACACAGTATATAAGTGGCGGTTGCATTGCAATCACTCTTTTTTCTTTGCTCGAACCTCGAAGCGATAACAAGTGTAAACGAATTGTGTGTAAAACAGTTTGAAAGGTGATTTCTTGGCTGAAAAGCTAACACTATACTAATATTATAAAGAGGAAAGATTTGTTTGTTTGTTTGCATTGAATAAGCTCCAATACTACTGAACCGATTTGAAAAAATCTTTCACTGTTGGGAAGCTACACTATCCCCGGGTGACATAGGCTATAATATATACCCGTGTGAAGCTGGGGTGGACCGCTAGTCTTTTACTAAAGAGTTATCTGCGCTTGGGAGTTAACCCTCGAATCCTTCGTTACGCTCGGGAGTCACTACGACGCCCTGCTTTATCCCCTTGGTGAACAATCTACTATAATCGTCCCACTAGTTTACCTAACATCATCATCAGCCAGAAGACGTCCACTGCTGAACATAGGCCGCCCTTTAACCTCCACAGTGAACGACAGCCTGCCATCTGCAACCACTGGATGCCCACGACTCTCACAATGTCGTCGGTCCATCTAGTAGGAGGCCTACCTAACGTAGGGTTGTAATAACATATTATGTATATATTTTTTTTATTATGAGATGTAAATTTAATGAAAAATTTAGGATAACATTGCATTAACCTTTTTTTTTCACTGAATTGTTTTTACAACTGAGGAAAGTCCAAGGATTTTGTATTGTTAAAATTAAATAAACACAAGTGTTACATTTAATGCTATATACAGAATTATATTTTGTTTAAATGTTTTAAATTGCAAAAATGCAAAGTAAACTTGGGTACTACTTACTATTAAATAATTTAAATTACAAATGTTACTGTATGTTTAAAATTTCATCTCAAATGCAGTTGTTCAAATTTATTTTGACTGTAACAACGGAACGGTTATTACAAAAGAAATATCGTTTTTTTTAGTTTTTTTTTAATAAACAAGAATATAGCAAAATGTTGTATATTTTCAACTTGATCTGACCTAACCTGTAGGTAACTCTAAAGGTAATTCACAACTTTATTAGAATGATATTGTACAGGTCCTAGTATACATATATATATTCGCCTGGTTATTGCGACGCGTGACCAAAATGCTGGCGTGTTTCTGGCTCAACGCATTAGCATTGCCATTCAACGTGGTAATGCCGCCAGCATGTTGGGTACGCTGCCAACTGGTAGTGGGCTTGAGCATTTGAATTGTCTTTAGACCTGCAACGGTCTATGGGCAATCTAACTGTATTTGTAGTGTTAGTTTAAGGTTGTATTTTGTTTAGTTAATAAAGGCACTTGCCCAGAAAAAAAAGCTATATACACACATATATGCAGTTTCTAAATACAATAAATAGTAGATGCAACAGAAGCGTTTATGGAAGATTGTAAAAATATGGCAGCATATTACGTGACGCCGTAAACGTTCAGATGTCACCAAGGCCATATACTTACCAGTTTTTTTTCTTATTTTCATCATCATTAGCCAGAAGACCTCCACTGCTGAGCATAAGCCTCCCCCTTTAACCTCCACACTGAACGACAGCCTGCCTTTTGCATCCACTGGATGCCAGCGATTGGATTTTTATCTTTTATGTCATTAATATTTTATTTCAGGTTAGGCTAAATTAGCATCACAAAACAGTAGAATAATTTTATGCCAAATTCCTTATTGAAGCGACGTAGAAGCGGGATTATACTAGAGATTCGTCACAAAAACAATTTTGGAGATGGACTTCAGCAAAGTAACGCCTGATTCAATCCACTATCTACCTACTATTATAATCAGTGATTGAAATGGATCGGAGCGCACCCGAACGCCGGTTCGTGAAATCACCGTTCTGTTTCGTAAAAGGAATCTAAGGACACCTCACTCGTCAAAATCGGTCAAGCCGTTTAGGCTACAGGAGGTACCTACTAAAGGTACCCAGAAACATACTACTTGCTTACATACAACAAAAAAAAAACCTTCCTTCTTGGACAGTCGGTTAAAAGTTAGCAAGGTTTGCGGAAATGCGTTCCGGTTCGTGAGTATACCTAAGTCCAATTCGACCACTGATTATTACTTTATTATAGAACCATTCTAAACACTCATAATGTAGCGTTCAGAAAGAACAAGGAACGTTAGACAATTTTTGTATATATTATATTGTGTGGGCGAGCACTGTAAAGCCTTCCACAGACCAAACGCGGGTCATCAGTATCACGGCTTGAACGCGCCCCTATAAAGGTCAGTGAGTCTTGTATTTAAAAGATAGGGCGGCGTTTTAGCATCATTGCCACTGCTGCTGCTTTTCCATTTCTTTCCTCGTAGAACCTTTTTTACCACCAAATTTTCCATAGTTACTCACTTTTACCGAGTGATCAGGCATTTCTAAGGTAGACCACCCAAATCAGATTAATGTGGAGCGCTAATTCGCGTCCGTCAAGTTATCATGGCAGTTGATAAGAGACGATAATCCGAGAGATTTGAGTGTTGACTTGTTGATACAGCGTTCCTGTTTACCTCACACGATGCTGGAATTGTTTAAAGTCATTAAGAGGAGGCACAAATTAAGAGATTTAATGCTGGAAGTACATAATTAGACTAAATAGCTTATCTATGACGTTTGCAAGATGGTGAGAAGGGGGGGGGGGTTCCTAAGAATTACGAGCCAACTTCTTCTAAGAGTACCTACAAAAGTAGAGTTAATTATAAAAATATAATTTAACCTCTTTTTTTATGCCATAGGTGGCAAACAAGCAGACGGGCTGCCTGATGGTAAGCAGTCACCGTCGCCTATGGATACTTGTAACACCAGGGGCATCACAAATACGTTGCCGACCCTTTAGAACTCTATTAACTCGCCTTTTGAAGAACCCTATGTTGTAACTTCTCGGAAACACCGTAGAAGGTAGCTCATTCCACATTTTGCAGGTATGAGGCAAGAAGGATCGTGTGAAAGGTTTCCACTGATCTATGATGTGTGGATGAGCCTTCAGGCGGTGACGGCTAGTGCGATGGTAAAACCGCGACGCTGGCATCAGATCAAACAGTTCTTCAGAACACTCCCCGTTGTAAATGCGATAAAAGATTCAAAGAGACCCAACGTCTCTGCGCATGCTGAGTGGCTCAAGGTGTTCAGCGAGCTTGGGATCGTTGACAATTCTGACAGCTCTACGCTGTAATGCATCGAGTGGGTCAAGCTGATACTTGGGTGCTCCGTTCCATAGATGGGAGCAGCACTCCATGTGAGGTCGCCTAATAACCTCTGATTCATTTTGTAAAATTGTACATAATCAAGGTATTTTTGCATACGTTTGGCATCACTCATACGATAGTTATAGAAATATTATCTAGAGAGTAAAAAATTTAACTAAGTAGGTATAGGTATATCATAATTCAATGGCAACTTATTTAATTTTTCATTAACGGATATGGCCTATGGCAGAAATATCTATACTCGTAGCATAGGTAAATAGGTCGTGGTCGTGTTCTATATCTGGGTGTTAATATCTATTTAAGTATGTATTTAAAACTATATATGTATGTATATCAGTCTCTGGCAGCCATATCACAAGCTTTGCTTAGTTTGGAGTCAGATGACCGTGTGTGCAAAAATTTCCTGTTTTTTTATTTTTTATTTTAATAGGCATTAGGCATATGTCTAATTTTTTTTATTGCTTCTCTGCATAGTATTATATAAAGTCAATGGCTTATATTTATATTATAATAAAACTTACACCCGTGCGAAGCCGGGGCGGGTCGCTAGTACCTCATAAAAAAGCTGATCATAAATAGAGCCCATTAGCGAAAACTAAATATGTTTTTAAAATTTCATGATAGACAGAGAGCGCACTATAACACGTAATGACGTCAAACCGTGCGCGTGCCATACAAATGCTATACTAACACATGCTTTGCGAGAGAAGGACAGTGCATCCGCTGTCTATCCCCACCAAAAACTTTAAACGCTTATATCTTAGAAATGTATAAAGCCAATTCAAAATATTTTTTTGTATGTTATGTATTTAATTATATCCTTCGCTAAGTCTATTATTTGTAGTACATGAAACAACAAGCCGATTATATAGGGGCCTGTAATACCCACGTGCCTATATACCTACGAGTGGGTATAGTTAGGAAGAAAATTTAATATTAAGCAGATTCTTTCATTATTATATTATTTATTTCCTTACTTACATTTTAAAAATTAATTACACAAAATATACTACGTAACATAATAATTATGTACAATTATTTTAATAGCTTTTGGTATCGGACGACAAATTTGGTACAAGCTTAAGTAATATTTTTAAATGAAATTAATCAAAGATTTTTCTGAAAATCATTAGTGAAGCTGCAATTATATTCACTGGTCTAAATTTAATATATTACCTAAATTAAAACTGGTGTCAGAATGTAGATTTAAAAAAAAAGAAAGCAAAAGACAAAGAAGCTTTTTGTAATTAACATCTATTTGCAGTTTAAAAGGAACTAATTTTTGTACAATCGCAATTATTTTGTGATTATTTTATTGGATATGCGGTAAATATTACAAATAATAAGTCTATGGGTTCGACCGCATTTATATTGAGTTTTAAAAAAAACATGGTGTGAAATAACTATTTAATTTTGTTCTCAATTTGTATAAACTAAGGTAGGTACATTATAAAGTTTTATTAGCATCGCTCGAGAAGTTTCAGAAAAACTTAATTGAGTTAGGTAAGCATGTTTAAATGAAATCGGACAAATCATGAATGCCATACATTATGTATATATGTAATATAAATATAAAATATGAAACTAACTCATTTTATTCCAAAACCTATACTCAATAAACACTTCGTTATATTTATAATCACAATATAAATCATAATAATATATTTACAATAGCCTTAAATATTATTATATCAACTAACTATTTTGTACACGGCGTGACTAGAGTATTTTAATTTAATTACTTTGTAAAAGACGGGTGGCAGATTTATTATTATCTATTTATTCATATAAACATAGTTAGATAGACTGAAAAAAAACGCCTATACGTGTATTTTTATCCAGATTTATTTAAATATATTTTTTGGTGTCTCATAATTCTAGGCTTTCGTCAATTACGTTTCCGTGATTATATATAAAAAAGTTTAATTAATAGTATAAAAAAGATCCAACGACATTTTTAATGATATACAAGTTTTTATTCAAACAATATCGTTATTTATGTTGATTGTTATTATATGCATAAATTTTTTTGTTCGTAATAATAAACCTGCCAATTTTTCAGATTGATTTCAAATGTTTATGATAATTTTCTATATAAAATTAATAATGGACGTTTTATTATAAATACAAACAAAAACACTATCATTTTTACAAGCATTATTTAAAGTTATTTATAAATGGTACTTACGTTGTTATATTCCATTGCAATAATTAAATTAAATTTGGTAACTCTACAATTTGGTCAATATCATAGTTTTAATATCTAAACTCACTGAAGGTTTACAGACATATTAATGTTCAGTACCTTCACCATCAAAGTCACCTCTACAAAACACACCTATCATGAGATATCACGATCCGACGGGCTTAAAACGGGGGTGGTGAGGAAACACACCCGTTTAGGTACATTCACCTGGCCCAGTCATCGGGTGGGCTGTTACCTTGATGAAGAGGGGAGAAAGCACTCCGTCTGGGCTCCGAAGCTACCGACTCCTGGGAGCCGATGATGGATTCAATAGAAAATCCATTTCGAGATCGCTTGTATCTTGATTCTGTTATCTCAGAGACTCGCGGCGGTAATGGCACGGGTCGTAAGGTTGCCGGCGGTGGGCGCGGCAGTGAAAGCAGCGGCGTCGGAGGAAGGTAGCATGGTAAAGGCAGCAACGGAGCATACGCTTCTCTCGCCAGCATAGCCACTACTGCATGAGCATGCTGCAGCGACGGCGCCGGCCTTTTATACCTCTTCCGGCGCCTTAAAAAACTCCCATTGTCAAACATATCTTCAGCTAAAGGATCTAACGTCCAATAATTCCCCTTCCCAGGATTCCCTGGCTCCCGTGGAATTTTTATAAAACAATCGTTGAGACTCAAATTGTGTCGAATAGAATTCTGCCACGCTGGGAACTTATCTCGGTAATACGGGAACCTGGTCATGATGAACTCGCAGATGCCGCTCAGGGTTAGTTTTTTGTGTGGAGACTGGAGTATCGCCATAGTGATGAGCGCTATGTATGAATAAGGAGGTTTGATGAGCTGCGAAGACGATTTAGATTTGGGTTTCTTTGGCGATGAAGGTTTGGTGTCTGTCGGACTGGACGCGTCGTACCTATCGGAATCACTAGAAGGTGGCGGCAAGTCTGGCGTGTCCTCGTCCACGGAGACGTAGGTGTCGTCCTGTGGATACTCGGGTTCTGTGTCGTTGCGGAGGTAGTGGGGCAGGTAGAGCCGCGGCGGCGGCCGCAGGTCGAGAGGCAAGTCACCGTCGATGATCATATCGCGGTATTGGGCTAGATCACAATCTTCCATACTTTCGGTCACATGACAGAGGTGCGGTGAGGCGCGTGGCGCGACGCGGACTGGCGCTTCGCCCCGGCGGCTGTGGGGGCTGCGCTGGGCCCCGCCCACGGGCCGCCCGCCGCCCCAAGCCCCGGGCTGCGTTTACGTTCCAGTAAACACAACAATTGTCGTTATTATTACTGCGGGTCGGAGCTTTGTGCATGAATTTCAGGCCGTCGACTAATAATTATTAGGCCGCTTGGAGCTCATCGATTCAACTTTGTTGCGGTATTTATTTTGAGTCGGATGGATCGAGGGTTTTTTAATATTGTAACTTTTCGATTTTGTTCTATTACCGTCTCGTATTATTAAAGAGCTGGAATAGTGGATGCCCATTGTCCCTATGAAGGCTTGGTAAATACCTATATTTTTATGACTTATAAAATGAAATTTAAAATATAATATTCCAGATTTGCATCCATAACTTATTAGGTAGGTACACAAATAACTAAATTATTTTTAAAAGGGGCTGGATTAAATGTTTACACACTGCCTACCTTAAAAAAATTAATGGTGTGGGTTTAAGATAATATTTATTTATCTAAGTTAGCTATATCTACTCATTTTAAATATTCTTGTTTGAAGAGCTGTAGCTACACAGTGAGCAGGCATTTTAATTATTAATGGTGTGTAGGTACTCACATGTTATTAACTTGTGCTAAGAGAGATTATGTACTCGTACAACCAACAGTTAGGTATGAATATTAAATCCTATGTACAAAATTCCTTAACCAAAGAAATCGGATAGATTTTTCGACCTCAAACGCAAAGTACCTACAACTCAAACGAAAAAGCAATAAAACCGTCTACATTCTCGCAAAGGAAACTGTTTACAGAGACACGCGACATCCCTTAATCCAAAGCTAAAGGACTCGTCACGATTCCACTGAAAAAAATCTCATAAAGCGAATTCTAGCACTCCATTCAGGTGGGATATCTTCAAATAAAACGCGCGTAAAAAATATTCGAGCGCGACAATGCTCGTGAATCCCTAGAAAAGCCTCGTATATGTTTCCTACCATAACATTTACCCCCCGGGCGTTGAAGGAAAAGCTATATGAGGGAAGAGGAAAGTGCTCCGTGTAGAAAGAGAGAGGTTACCGTCCCGGCCAATCAGAGGCGGGCCCATCTAGGGCGGAGTCCGGTAAAGCTAACATGTCAGGGCGGGGCATTAGATCCTATTATTGTCTGGCAAAGGCAAATAATATTTTGCACAATGTACACATTGGGGTAAAGGGGGGTAAAGGGGGTTGCTAATTTATTCCCAACTTCGGTTACGGCTTGTTTTTCAGCTTTGCGAGCTTGTTATTTAAATTGGAGTCTCGCTGTTAGATATTTGTATGTAGACGGTAGGCATTGTATCGCTGATGAAGGAATTCGGGCTTTTGTTTGTTGTTATATTGAAATTCTGTGGTGATTCTGTTTGTGGACGTTTTGTTGAGTTCGGAGCGTGTTCGGGCAGTTTTCGTGTGGGATATTTTATTCGCTCGACGAAAGAGCTGTTTTTTATTGAAAAATTTATTTATAAGCTGACGTCACAGAAGACATTAGCACACTGACGCGTTCTTCGGTGTATACCAGGCACAGAATATCTATTAGTACAATGTTCAGACGACAATCATATTCTACCTTGGTACTTAGGTACCTAGCCTCAAGTCTCAACTAGCCGGTCTTAACAGATCAAATGTTTAGCAAGTGACGACCCAGTCCGTTTTTGGATAGGTGACCGTGGCTGGAATACGATACGAACTACCTACTAGATCCCATTAGATCCCGATTATTTTTGTCATCATCCAAAAACCTGTAGCAGGAAACCTTATCTTGCCCAAAGGTACCTATAGGTTGGTATACCTACATATAGCTTAGGTATAGGCAAATTGTGCAAATGATGCTCAACAAAAAGTCGACGAAGGAGTTTGAAGATGCACAAGATGTTTATAAATAAGTAGGTACCTATCACGGTTGTTCACTAAAGTTATATGATTATTTACGGGATATTTACCGTGGCAAGGTTGTGGAATGAGCTCCCGATATTTCGGCGCAGTTACATGCACCATGTTCACGGGAAGACTGAAGAATGCGGGTGGTTGGTCGAACAGTTAAAAAGTTAGGTGCAGACATAACGATCTACCCTCTTTCTTAGTCTTCACTCCACAACCTTGCCACGGTAAATATCCCGTAAATAATCACATAACTTTAATCAAGTTTTTAATTAATACTAATTTTGTTTACGCATAGGTACCTATACCTACAATTTTCTTGTTTTAATTAGTAGGTGGGTAATTCGTGATTACTCATATTACCTACCTATGTATTGTTTTTTTAATTAATAAATTTTAATTAAAAGGGGCGAATGCAGAACTGGACCGGAAAGGGTGGTACAGGAGGAGAGTGGAATATAGGACGGATGCGAGACTGAAACTAAAAATACGGGAGGTAGTAGAGTAGATTTCAATACTACGCGAGTAAAGCCGCGGGCAACAGCTAGTTTTAATTAATAAATAGTTACTGTATTTTCTCTTTCATCATCATCATTTCAGCCGTAGGACGTCCACTGCTGGACATAGGCCTCCCCCATCGATCTCCAAAAGGGCCGGTTGGAAGCGGCCTGCATCCAGCGTTTCCCTGCGGTCTCTTTTAGGTCGTCTGTCCATCTTGTGGGTGGACGTCCTACGCTGGGCTATATTTGTAATTTCTCTTTAAATTACCGTTTTTTTTTTTGATAATTTATTGTTGCGTATATAGGCTAAAATTAATCTACTTAACTGTATTATAGAAAAATATGTATTGTTTCGTAAATAATTGAGTCTTTTTGTGTTTTTTTTAATACTAGGAAGAAAATAATGCAATAGGTAGAGCCAGAGGGCACGTCCGGGATAAGTTTTTCATGATGATGGGTACCTATCTACTATGGACCCCTTTCAGCTTAGTACACCTTTCTGCGTAGCCCAGTCACGGTCGACGGTCGCGTTAGCCAAGATCGGAATGCTACCGTGGATATATACCGTCCATGGACAAAAAAAAACCGGACAAGTACGAGTAGGACTCGTGCTCGAGTCCAAGAAAAATAAAATAAATACTGAAGTTGAAATATTTAAAGACAAACTTAACTTTGTAGTTGACAATAAGGTTCTTCGATACATTCCAACTACAAAATGTAAGTTTGTAATAGCAAAATAATTATTTTTAAATGATATAACTTCAAATTTATGACTTTCCGATTTATTCCTATATATGTGCTATGAGACCTTACTTCTTGCCAAATTTCATGATTCTAGGTCAACGGGAAGTAACCTATAGGTTTTGATTCCCCTGTGAAATCCAAAAATATGCGACATAAACGTTCATATCTTTTGATTGCGTTGACTTACAACTTTTATTTTTTAACAGCCGAAAGAAACCGTAGATCCAAGTATTTAGTATAACTTTCAACTTGATACCTTTACGCGTTCTTGAGAAAAAGGGTCTTGCCAGACGGACAGACAGACGGACAACGAAGTGATCCTATAAGGGTTCTGTTTTTTTTTCTTTTGAGGTACGGAACCCTAAAAATTGCGACGATTTGATTCGTCCATGCTCTACTTATGTTTCGTGAAACGCTGTAAAGTGCTATTCACGGGTAATCCGTCATGTACTTAGGTAGTAGCTTGGTAAACTGAGTAGCCGACGGCGACGGGTGGAGCAAACAGATCAATTCGTAAGATAAGCACGAGTTGAGCTGGATTAATAAAGAGGAAAGCAAACTTGAAGATAAGTAAAGCTGCTCTCGCTTTACGGCTAGCTGTTTTAAGCAATCCAGTTTAGGTAATGAAAAAAGTTGCGCGACCGCAAACCGTATCTGGGCGCGTTAAGGTTCACGTACCTACGCGTGATTTTCCGAATAGTTTGAGACCGCGTAAGGAGTTGGGCGTAAGGCACAGCTACTTATCTCTTTCGCACGTTTTCAAAATGATTGAAGATAAGTGAGGATTTAAAAAGAGAAATTTTGGGATAAAATTACCAATGTAGAGGCAGTAGCGTAGCTATCGGAGGGCTATAGGCGGTGCCGTGCACCGGGGCCCTCAAGTTCAGGGGGCCCTCGGGGCCCTGTCCAGCAAACCGCAAACTGAACTTGCAATAATTTCTCCCTTACTCATCTTAATAATTACTACTATTAATATCTTTTTAAGATCATGTTGTATTGAACAAACCTTTAAAGTATTCATAAATATTTTTATTTTTACTAGATAAAACATAACCAGTTTAGATAGAGCCCCAAATTGTTTTGCACTAGGGCCTTTAGTTACCTAGCTACGCCACTGTGTAGAGGTCTTAAGCGGTATGCGGAAAAAACTGGTACTTATCCAGAACTCTAAACAGCGAAAGGTCGCCTATACTTCGGAGATGTACCTACTGCGGCATAACCGGTATCTTTCCTGCAGACCATCATGATGGGCAAAATACCAGGGAAGCGTACGCTCAGTCGACGCAAGACGGCGGGGGATAAAGACGGTTGAACAACTATTCAGACTTGCGCTCATTGGCGGATCCATCATGGGGGCCATGACCCCAAAACACTTATATAGCAATTCCATACATTCGACTCAATTTTTCGATTTGATTCCTTCGAACCTTGTCAGAATGCCCCCCCCCCCCCCCCCCAAATGAAATCCTGGATCCGCCCCTGCTTGCGCTGGACAAGGAAAATTTTAGGAAGCTGACTGCTGACCTTCATTGTTGGAGAGGAACTGAGTAAAGAGAGAGAGAGAGAGAGGATTTAAAAAACCTTGGACTTACCTACTTATCTTTAGAATAGTAGAATCTATAGTGAGAAGCAATTTTCATGGCGGAGGATGTATTTATAGAAACTCTTTGTGTAGGTACACCAGAAATAAAAATTACAAACAGAGACAACACTCACCAGATAATAGTGTCACAAGTGGCGGCCTTATCGCTAAAAGCGATCGCTTCCAGGCAATCATTGGATGGAAAGAATTTACGCAACAGGATAGACGGGCAGAAGATAGAGAGAAAAAACTCAAAAAAAAGTAAGTCTCACCGGGACACCTGGAAGATGCAAGCCAGAGCGGTGGCGGAAACAAAACAAAGCACATAGGTAATGACGTAATAACGATCAGAGCCACCACTAAAATGCAAAATCATGTTTTTTATTATTATCGAGATCTATACCTACAAAACTGTAATTGTGCAAAGTTTCATGCACTAATCTCAATAACTATTAAAGATCAACGGTTAAAAAAACGGGCGGACGTACCTATACAGACAGACTGACGGACGGGCATAACGAACTTATAAGGGTTCCTTGTAGAACTACGAGAACCCTAAAAATGTGCAGCGAGTGAATCCTCATAAACTCTATCGAATACTCAAAAGAAAAAACCTAAGATTATTTCGATAGTGAATAAATTGAAATTAAATTCGTTTAATTACCAGAATGCAGATGTATCTGAACTACCACAGTAAGTACCACTAATCTACGGTGTTATCTACTTGTTATTTTTTGTAACATTGGTAACAAACTTCGATTTAGTACGTAAGTACATACATCCTTGATCGAAGGTAGCAAACAAGCAGGCGGGCTACCTGATGGTAAGCAGCGTGAAGTGTTTATTTGCTTTTTGCGTAAACAAAGCCAAGGTTCAAATAATATGGTAATAACTCAACATCAGTGCATCTTGCATACTAATATTTCCGGGTTTCTCATTGCAAATTATTTTAGGAATTTAAGTATTTACGTGTGGCGTCACCTTTCATGAAAGTTGCGAAACCAAGATTTTAATTCAGCGCCATCTTTCAAAAATGTATCTATACTTAATATTTTATTTTAGCGCCATCTGTGAACTATATTTTATACTATCTTGTCCAGTGGATTATGATGAAATAATTTGGTAATGATTTATAATATGGTTCAGTAAGTTCAATTGATACGCTAAGTATGACACAGATGGCGTTTTCATAAAGATAAAATTTGAAAACGTAATAATACTGTCTAAGATTGTCTTCTGTGATAATACCTAATAAATAAGTTATTAAACTTACTTATTTAATAATAATTATAGTCATATATTTGAGGCGTCACAAAAACTAGTAAAAATATGTTCAATAAACTAATTCGTCTTAAATTAAATTATTCAGATAAAATATTTTTATTTAGGCAATAATTCAAAATAAGTGTAATTTTCTCGTGCTAAATTAAAAAATCGATTTGTCTTAAACCTTCTCATTTTTCATTTCCTTGCTATTTTATTAGCTCAGTCCATAACAAACATGAACTTACAATGAAATAATAATAAGAAAATATTTTTTTTAGTAATAAAAAAATGCACAATAAAAATACTATTATATCTACTAGAAAGAAAGTAATAAATACTATCGTGACTATCATAGATTCAGTATACTATAGAATCGTTAGAAGAAATCATCTTAAAGTGAAAAAGGGCTGCGTTCAGAAAGAACACACTCAGTTTAAATTTCGCTGGAAGAATGTCAACCGGTTGTCTATAATTTTCATCCGACTTTACTGAACGGCATGGAGCGACTCCGGTTGTTTTCCCGGTTCCTCAAAGATTAGAAAAAAAAAAAAACTCATCATGATCAACATCATCAATTCATATATTATGATCAATTATTTTTGTTTTAGTGTACTTATAAGGGCTCCTTCTGGAAAATTCACCGATGTGCTCAGCGGCCAATCTCCTTCGTTTGATGGTCTATCTCAATACGTAGCATTGGCGAATGGGCGAAATCATGGTGGATCCTCCACAAAAGCCATATTAAGAGTTGAAGTTGAAGGTATGATCAAACTGACAGCTGTGTGATTTTCACCCACCAATTTTACGGTGTGAGGAGTGCGAGCGCCCGGCGACGATCGACGATCTTTTTGAACTACGCGGTGTGAAACACACTGGCTTATTGAACGGGTGACGCGTCATCGAGCGATTGCCTGACGATCTAACTGAACGCACCTTAGGGGCTTGATTTTTGAATCGCTCGTATGATGTTTCTAATGATATTATGATGTTTCTATACTATGCATCGTCTGCAACGTTTTGCTTAGTGCAAGTGGCAGTGGAAGTGCTTAGTAGCACTCGCGCTACTCCCGCGACGCCCACTGCGCATTATTCGTCTCGTTCGAGCACTTACACGAGTAGGTACGTACTCGCACGCGAGTTGTGCGCGTCACCGCGCGAGTCGCGCGACTGACTAATTACGTTTGAACGCCTACTTGTACTTGCTAGTTACTTCGCATGTTCTGCAATGGGCTAATTAAGGAAAGTACCTATTTAAGTAATTAATTTCTACATCCTACCTCTAACAGTAATAGTTAGAGTCTGGCTAATGAAAGTAGAGATTGAAAAAGCGCGGCAAATTAAAAAATATCAGCATTGGAACCCCAAAAATTTGTAAGACATACCAGCCCCCCGATTCTACTAAACAAATTGTTGCGATTTTAATTGTTAAATAACTGCCTCAAAAATTACATTTATTTTTATTTTTTAATACTTAGTTATAATATTAGGTGGTTGTATTCTTCTAGTATAAAAAATATATTTAAAACTTAATTTTGAGGCAGTAATTAAACAATTAAAATCGCAACAATTACAATTTAATGACAATTTCTTTAGTAGAATCGGGGCTGGAATAATCTGGAATAATATCACTTGTACTTGTAATTTTTTTATTTTTTTATTGTAACTCTGTAATGTTTGCATTTCATACTCATGTTGGGGTAGCAATGCAGATATTTTTAAGTAGGTGCGATTTTCTTTTTTTTCTTTCAATATCCAGACTAATGATCGAAGAGCCAAATTACTAAATTATCTTTGGCCAAACTCTAATAGTAAGTTACATACCTTTTGTAAACACAATCTCCTATCGCACAACGACTGGCACGTGTGGACGGAGCTTTAGCCGAGCGGCAAAGCTGCTGCCTTATTATGGTTCTTTGATCGGGATCGAGATTGCATGCCGTCCCGTTCGCATCTATTTACTCGCACCACGCGCATGAGTGAGATGGCACGCGATCGCGATCACGATCCGAATCATCCATAATAAGGGGCCTGTTTCCGATTTCCGAACGAAAATTCAGTTTGCGCGCGCATGCGTTCGGGGTTTGACGTGTGTTACTGTCAGTCATTTTGACGTTTCGCATTTCGTAACCGGTGTTGTAGTGAAAGTGATTTTTTCGCGTTTCCAACTCATTATTTACAAAAAAAATGGACAGAAACGAGCGGAAAACTAATTCTCGCAACCACACCATCACGATGGACCGCGAATCCAAGTTTATTTTGCGAAAAATAATACTAGACTTCACAATATTGTTTATCGGTGAGTATTTTTAATTTAAAATGCTGCTTTGGTAAACAGAAAAACACTGTATTGACCGTATTTATAGCGTGAATTATTCAGTTTTGATATTGTATGCTGGTGTTAGTGATATAGATTATTCGATGTCTCAGACGTTGCTGCCTTTTGACCTTTAATATTGAATAAAGGTCTCGATGATATAAAACTAGCTGGTCTAATAATAATCTGTATTGAACAATCACCCTTCAATTGTAAAAAAAAAGAAATGGTAAGAATTTAATCTGTGCTCACGGATAAAGTAGACCCAGAAAATCCTACCTACCTACTTTACAATAAAACTGTGATAGGTACATACCTATCTAAAAATGAAATAATGATTTTTGTTTGCATCATTTAAAAGGCATAACGTATCCCATTTTCCTCCTATTACATGCACACATACCTATTTCCTTATCGAAATCTCATCAAGGTTGGTTTAGCTAATTAGTTATAAAAAAATAATAAACAAACAGACAGATATACAGTTATTTTCACAATTATTTAGTGTGATTAAATAATAAATTCAAACTCTATATTATTAAAAGCAACATACTAAAATGTCAACAAAATGTAGCCAGAGACACTCCGCATTAAGGAAAAGTCTTACAACACCTCTTACTTCAAAAAGGAATATAGAAACAGAAAAATATATTATATGTTTACATAGACCCAAAAAACACTACTGTACTCTCATTCTGGACAGTCTGGTAAACATACAACCAACAAACATTACCCTTATTCTAGATCTAGGCAATCGGTTATACATACACCCGAAAAATACTACCCTCTCTAGGTCAGCTGGAGATACATACACCCAAAACGTACTACCCTCCTGGGCAGTCTGGAACTACATGAGTAAAGTCAAAATCTTCTCACACTAATTCCCCAGAAGCACTACCCTCCCTCGGTAAGTCGAGGATACATACAGCCGGAAAACACTACCGACCTTGGGTCAGTCGGGGATATATACATCCGAAAAATAGTACCCTCCTGGGCAGTCCGGTTATATATGAGAAAGTCAAAATCTTCTCAAACGTATGCCCCTGAAGGCCCTGAAGCAATACCCTCCCTTGGTAAGTCGAGGATACATACACCCAGAAAACACCACTGTCCTTGGGTCAGTCGGGGATATATACACCCGAAATACCCTACCCACCTCTTGGGCAGTCTGATACTACACGAGTAAAGTCAAAATCTTCTCACACTAATTCTCCCGAAGCGTTGCTTATCAACATTACACATGCACATTAGCACATGTCCAGTACAGTGTGTTATCCATGCACTCTGATGTACCGAGAACAGAACTCTCATTGTACTGTTCAATGTTGCATTTCAAGAACGACAAACAACGGTGTTGAGTTTTTGTAACATGCTGGTCGGTACGGAGTGTTTCAGTCAAAGGGTCACATTAATTTATATTAATTAATATAAATGCTATAAATGTGGGATAAATGCTAAAATAATGTAAATGTGGGAGTCGCGGGCATCCAGTGGATACAAAAGGCAGGCTGTTGTTCAGTGTGGAGGTTAAAGGGGGATACCTATACTCAGCAGTGGACGTCTTCTGGCTGATGATGATGATGAATATAAATGCCAAAGCTTATAAGTTTATTCGTACTCACCTTCGTAACAGCTGAGCGGATTTGAATGAAATTTTGTACAATTTAGTTCATCATCATCATCATCATCAGCCAGAAGACGTCCACTGCTGAACATAGGCCTCCCCCTTTAACCTCCACACTGAACGACAGCCAGCCTTTTGCATCCACAGGATGCCGGCGACGTTAGTTCATACCCTGGATTAATACATACATTTTATCCCAGAAAAAACATGGTTCATGTAGGAACAGAGGTTGAAACTGCAGGGTGCATTTTAACTATCATCGAAATCAGCACACCTTTGTCCCTTACTGGACATACCTCTCCCAAGGTACTCCACTCAGCCCGATTTTCTTCTTTTCGCTTCCAGACACTGCCCACTGCCTTAACTGCCTTGTGTATATTGTCACTCCATCAAGTCTCAGGGTGTCCTACCCTATTTTTGCCGATTCGTGGTTTCACTCTAGAACTGTTTATACTTTACGATGAACCAAATTCTCTAGAATCTAAATTCTAACTTTTAACCAAGGGAAGCAAGTCACAGTCTACGAGAACAAATCTGTGTTTCTATGAATGTTTAAATGTAATATCCATCGAAATTTATTATTTCGATGATAATATCTTATTTTCTTTTGACATAAGGTTTGATTTTACTTAATATAATATGGGAAGGATCTCTGTATCTAAAATAACATACAATATAATCACAGTTTGAGGCGAATAACTAGATATGAGTGATTATAAAAAAAAAACTGGTGATATTCATGATTGTTAATAAATTTATAATATCATCAGTACAGCATAGTTTGACCTCTGAGGTTCTTTAATTACAGTTTTAGAATGGAGGAAGTCTAGTCTAGACCTAGCCTAACCGTTAAAAATATTACCTAGACCTTGCTGAGAACAGGTTTGATCAAAACTAAACATTTAAGTATCACAAAGCAGCTGATGTCAGAATTCTTTTATAAGTTCTTATGAACCAATAAGTAGGTTTTTTTTAAAGATGTTTTTGACTTTGAATCGCCTTTATTATACTTATACTAGTTTCGCCTCGCGGTTTCACCCGCATAGACCGCATAGTTCATCGGGAATCATATTTTTTTCTTGGACTAAAAGATATCTTATGTCACTCTTCGGCCCTCCCACTATCTCTATGCAAAAAATACGACGAACCGTTCTCTGTTGCTGCGTGATAGAGTAACAGAAAATGCAATAAGCAAACACACTTTCGGGTTTATAATACTGGGTTACGCGGAAAGGGTGTACTAAGCCGAAAGGAGTTCATAGTACCTGTTGTTATGAACAACTCTTAAAATTGGAGCAACTCTGAAATCGCGGAAAAAATATCAGCTGTTCCTTCGAAAACGGACACTCAACAAAATGTATGGAACAGCCGATATTTTATTCGTAATTTCAGGGTCGGTCTCATAGTAAAAGTTGTTCATAATGATGAGTATTTTGGTATTACGGAGCACGCAGACTTAGAAGATACCTATTCACTGTGGTCTTGAAAAGGCCCAGGTTATATCTCTCAGGAAACAAGGAAGCTGGCATGTTGTTTCAATCCTTGGCCGTACGGATTAGAAGCGTAGTATCGAAACGTTTGGTACGTATCCAGGGAAAGTCCACAATGTATGGGTGGTAGTGGGCCGTTTTCCTATTTGTCCTGTAGTAGAAAGAGGATGGCAGGATAAGTTCATGTGTTCATGTAGATCTGATGCACATACTACGAAATGAATCCTGTAGAAAATTGACAGACCCCTTTCGTCTTAATACAACCTTTCCGCGTAACCTTGTATAAGTAAGGATGTTACGAAAAATTCTTAGACCATTTAGTCCTATTGTTCCAGTTCACGTCTAAATTCAGATTGTGGAAAATTTAGCCTACTTTCATAGCAACAGAGTTGTTGTACGGCTTGTACGCACTCACAAAGTCTGATGTTCCGAAATGGACGCTCTTGGCTGATCCGAATACTTTAATTATTTCACGCTCCTCATAAATTTAATTTAAAAATCGCACTGCGATGCCGTTAAATCCTTCGCTCCTTAGCGGATACGGTTAATCCGACAGTTGCACCGTGTCGGATGTTTTGACAGCACGCCAATTACCTGACGGTGAAGCGGAGTGCTCGCTGTTCACATCCTGCATGCGTGAATTACTGTCACCTGGGGAACGGATTAAATAATATAGTTGCTACTAGGGACTGTAACTAGGTTATGGAGCCTGTGAGATCCCACTTGGATCATAATTTTGCTATAAAAATCTGTCAAATACATTGTAGATACAGTAAGATAGCCCATTGGTCCAGTTGGTAGTGAACCTGCCAGTCTGCCCTTGGGGGCGTGGGTTCGATTCCCACCTAGGACTAACATTCATGTGATGAACATTTGTGTTTGTTCTATATCTGGGTGTTAATATCTATTTAAGTATGTACTAAAAATATATACGAGTATGTAAGTATATCAGGCTAAATTATCAGGAGTTCCGGGATTAGATAATAATTTAATAATAATTAATTAATTTAATAATTTTAATAATTTTTTTGCCAGTATTTGTTACAAATTTAACTTGAAAAGTTGGCCGTCTCGGGACGCCCGGCAAATGTGATAAATGACGTCACGTCCGTCACGGCAAACGAGTCTGTTTTACTGCCAAGGCGCGTCAATAAACTTTTCACATCAAAAAATTTATCGAATTTGGCCATACGTGAAACTAATTAAATCAGTTGTAATATTGGGTGGGCAGTGGTCAGTACGTAGCAGTAGCACTGATACCAAGCGTTATCGGGTCAAGGCGAATACTGATTTCATATTGCTATTATTCGCGGTTTCCGCTTTTCAAATGTTTTAACTATCGTTTACACAATTAAGTGACTAATCAAGCAAGTTGGTCGTCTGATGGTTAGCGCCACACCTACCTAACATTTGCAATATTACTAAGAATTTTCCGTATTTTAACCCAGTTCGGCACTAGAGTGCTTTTCATGAAAGAAGTCCCACGGCAAACAGCGGAACTAAACTTTCGCTGTATTTGTATGTATTTGTCAGGTGTTGTTACTGTGTTTGGACGCTAGTGAGATTTTATTAATTTGCCATCATCGCGTTTACGATTGCTAAAGGTGCTCGCAGACGATGCGTAGCACAGGTAGCAAGTAGAAGTTGTAAGTAGGTACTACGCATCGTCTGAAACGTTTTGCTTATTGCAAGTGGCAGTGGAAGTACTACTAAGCACTACGCATACTGTACTACGCATCGTCTGCAAGCGCCATAAAGTTGCTAAAAGTGCTGCTCGAGAAATGATATTGATAGTGATTGAAACGCGATGACAGCACCGCGTCTGGGGGACTTTTTGAAAGAAAAGAATTCTACACCGGGTTCGCTGAAAAAAATACCGGACAAGTAAGTACGAGTAGGACTCGTGCCCTGAGGGTTCCGTTGGGAGCCTACCTCCTAGGGAGGGACCTTAAGAGCGCGAGTCCAAAAAGAATAAAATAACTGAAGTTGAAATATTGAAAGAAAAACTTAACTTTAAAACAAAGCTTATCTTTGTAGTTGACTATAAGGTTCTTCCATACATTCCAACTACAAAATGTAAGTTTGTAATAGCAAAATAAATAATATAACTTAAAATTTGTGACTTTCGGATTTATTCCTGTATATGTGCTATGAGACCTTGCCTTTTGCCAAATTTCATGATTCTAGGTCAACGGGAAGTACCCTATAGGTTTTGATTCCCCTGTGAAATCGCAAAATATGCGACATAAACGTTCATATCTTTTGATTGCGTTGACTTACAACTTTTATTTTTTTACAGCCTAAAGAAACCGTAGACCTAAGTATTTAGTATAAATTTCAACTTGATACCTTTACGCGTTCTTGAGAAAAAGGGTCTTGACAGACAAGACGGACAGACGGACAACGAAGTGATCCTATAAGGGTTCCGTTTTTTCCTTTTGAGGTACGGAACCCTAAAAATTACCGATGTCATCCATTGTGTGATTGTTTGCTTCATACGCATCGGTCGGATCACGCCGTTGTCGTACTACTTACTAATCTGTGGCAATTTATCATAGTTTAGTATGGAGTAAGTTAAGTTCGGCGAAAATGCGATGCGTACGATCCGGAGAAGTGGATGTCTACCTCAAATCTCTTCTGGCCTTGTAATATTGCTGGAAAGACGGCCCTTTTCTTTGAGACAAAATATTTGTATACTGCTGATTGGGAGCCAAATGACTGGTAGGTAAATGTTACACTTCAACCAATAGATTTGTCGTCAGCGACTCAGCGATCAGCGACTTGTCAGGGTGACTGTTTCGTTTTCGTCAATCCAGCACAGCACTGCGCAACACATCAATACATCATACATCTCCATAATACCAGAAAGCCTAGACACTTTTGGACGTGCGATAGAGAGGTAGACTTGTACACAATCGTAGTCTTGAACCTTTAACGCACGACAAAAAGCGTAGGTTTTTTTTCTCGCAGTGCAGTATACTTATGCTGGTTAGAAAGACGAAAAAATCACGATGAGTAATGACAAGAAAACGGTCACCCGGGGCCTTACGGGAAAATCACGTGAACGTGAACCTTAACGTGCAGAGATACGGTTTGCGGTCGCGCAACTTTTCGCGCAATCACCTTAACAGCAGTGCAAGTACCGTTCTTTATCGATCGTCAAATTCGACAAAATGTCGTAAAATCGATCATAGCGAGTACTGATCAAATTGCATTTTATCGATTTTGACAATCTCAACTGTCAAATTTGACGATCGATAAAGAACGGTACTTGCACTGTCGCTTAGAACTGGCAGCCCTTTGGCCCCTGGGCCCTGATTCCGTAACTTTAACACGCACGTAACGCGCTGCGTTAAGTTGACCTCTTAAAATTTGGACTCTATTCCCTAGGAATAAAGAACAAGTTTTAGAGGTAAAATTAACTAGGCGCGTTACGTGTGTCTTTGTAGTTACAGAATCAGCAGTGCAAGTACCATTCTTTATCGATCGTCAAATTCGCTAAAATGCCATAGCGAGCGACACACAGCGGGTACTGAAAAAATTGCATATTATTGAATTTGACAACCTCAACTGTCAATTTGACGATCGATAAAAGAACGGTACTTGCACCCCAGGGCCCTAAGCGCGCCAGACTAAACCTTAGAATATGCGACGACCACAATGTATCGATGCAAACCATAGACATAGAATAAATAATAGTACAATCACAGGATCCTGTGGTCAAACTACTGCGTGGCGTGGTCTCGGGTTGCGTAGTAATGTTCTCTCACAAGTCACACCAGACATGTATGCTATCTCGAAATCTGTACAAGTTAACCACATTGCCACCTGTGAGTAATTAACGAAATGTGTTCACTTATCTGTATAAAAGTAACCAATTATAACGTTAAGTAGTAGGCACTTTACTTAAGTAGAGTTACTTAACATCACTCGAGTAGCTTGTCAGGGTTGCCATTTATGAAATAAAAATATTTTATCGATCGATTTCTTAGCTAAAAATATTTTTTTGTTTGTGGATCCCATATTTCTGTCGACTTTATATAGCTGACTAATATATATTATGCTGACCAAATAAATAAAATACTGATTTTGGCTACTGACCAGATTGATTTTTGAGCGAACTATTCGGACCGGATATTGCGTCCGACTTTATAGCTGACAAAAATATATAACGCTGATCAAATAATTAACCAATGTGTTCGCAAATCAATGCGGGAAAACTGGAAAACCACTAGAGATGGCGCGCTGCTAGAATCTCATAAAATAACGAAACGAGCTGTAGGTAGTTCTAATGGTAGGCGAGACATTACTCCTTGATACACGTGTTCGTTTAAAGATAACTATGGAAGTAGACAACCCTACCCGAAGTGGTACCTATTGCAAGGCAAGGCAACATGCATGTTATCTTTACGATGCAAACACACTGCTTCGCTATGGTTAGCAGGCGGAAAAAATATTCAGTGTGCGAAGGCGGCCTTGTTCAAAGATTATGGAGTGTAGATGAGTCCTTTTTACAAGCTTTTATTTAACTTCACATGTTTATGAGTATATTAGTTTGTATGTTAATTAAATTTATTTTTAAAGATAAGCACACCAATTTACTTAATCCCCTCTCCCAAGGGAACCGTGCTGAATTTCGGGATAAAAAGTATCCAGTGTTCTACCTTGTAGTATGAACTCAAATCATGCTAAGTTTCATTTGAAATCATTTAGTAGTTTCGGCGTGATGCGCGGCCGAGATAAAGACAGACAGACAGGCAGACAAAAAAATCGATGTACAGAATTGAACCTGTTACAGCTTTATTATAAGTATATAGATGTATATTTTAACACTGTATTATAGCCAATAGAGTTTTGATGTGCACATATAACAGGTGTATTTATAACATTTATTTTTAAAAGGGTTAAAATAACACTAAGCTAATGACAAATAAATTGCCGCTCAAAATAATACATCTTATCTACTTGATCTTCTTTTGCAAGTAAATATTGCTGGATTTATGGTTCTAGCCAAGAACGATGACACTAGCAATACCTACTAGAAACAGATCTATAATATATAATCAAAATAACTTTTAAATTATCAGGTACCTAATACAAATCGTTAGTAACGAGCAAATCTACAAAGGCAATAATTAATAAATGGTATTTCCGATTATATACGGTTCATCATTACAAATTTTATAGCATTTTAATGATTGTAATTAATTTGAAATTATTCTGCTTCACTGTTCATAATTAGACGTGTGAAGGCCATTACCATTATTGGCTTTCACCGATCGTTCAGAAAATAAGCTATCAATTCTATTATATTAATTTTATGACTACGTCTAATTACGTAAAGCGACTATTATGGTTATTGCGGTATTACATATTAGTGTATATTTATATTAATGAGTTAAATAACTACCGCGTGAGTAATATAAATTCTTGGTATTATTGATGTACTGACATTAAAAAAGACAGTCCAAAAATTTAGGACCCTGTGAAATATCCAAGGACGTTTTATACCCTAAAGACTTCCATGGAAATATCGGAGATATCGGGTGACAAATAGTTTTTTTTCTAAGAGGATTTCGGCGTCTCGCCTCATGCACATTTGCTAGTGGTAGTTATTTAAATAAAAGTATATTTAAATATTTTCAAGTTTTGTAAGGCAACGTCTAACAAATCATATTCTCAGTCAAAGTCGAGTCGTGTCCTAGTAAAGTTCACTTGTATATAATCGAGTACGTTCACGTCACTTGAAAAATCCACCAAAATACACAAGTTTAGAAAAATATTACAATATAGCGTCATAACTTTTTCACATCTCGTTTTTTTTGCAAATGTCACGAAATGACTATATTCACCGTACCTATTGGGGCGATGCTAATCTGCTCAAGTTCAATGCTGCTAAGACTCAGGCGTGTCTGTTCTCCGCCAAAAGGACACCGTTCCAATTGGCTACTACTTTCCGTGATGTATCCATTCCGGTAACTGACCAGCTTGAGCTTTTGGGCGTTGCTCTGTCTTCTACCCTCAACTTTGACTCCTATATTGAAAACAAGGCTCAATTGGCTGCCAAAAAGCTGGGTATCCTATCGAAGGTGAGATGGTACTTCACGTCGGAACAGTTGCTAACACTACCAAACCGTCGGAAACCAAACGGTCGTGCGACCGAACCTGTGCTTGGTTTGGTGCTTCCATGCACATGGAGTACTGTTCTTCTTTGGGATGGATCGGCTAAGTACCAGCCTGGGGCGTTGAAGCGTTGAAGTTGGGCGTTCGTCTATTGAGAAACGTGCCAAAAGGCTCATCAGTAACGAATCCCTAGTTCAGAGTAAGCTTCTTAGTTTCGAACATCGGCGCAAAGTTGCTAGTCTATCGGTGTTATTTCGGGGAGTGTGCATCGACCCTGCATTATTTAATTCCCTCCTGCCCATTTTTCTACCGGACTGCCTTCAATCGGTTCAAGTGAATCGGTTTCTTCTAGACAAGCGTGCTCCATCGTAGACCGCATCATCGCTTAACATCAGGCGCATAAAAAACTAACATATATACTATTATATACAAAAAATAGGCAACAATAACATACAATCTGCATATTATATTATCTGTATCAATCAGTAACAACTGTCCTCTCTAAGCTGTCTCATCTTTGTTACTCTTTACTAGTGTCCCATGTAAAGTGTCGGCATCATCAGTGAGATTCCCACGTGTAGTTATAATATAACATGCGCATCTACCTGAATTATCTGCCACTGTACCATCTGGGTCTATATTTGTTTAATTTACTCGTGTGCACCTGCCGTGATTTTTTACCTGTCTTTTAAAGCTTTGGCTGCGCTGCTCAGGTGCTGCGCTGCGCTGGCCGCGCTGCTCACGCTTTGTGCTCTCGCTGACACACGATTAATCTCAAGAAGCAGTTGTGTGATTAAACAAAATGAAGCCAATATCTTTGTTGGTCCCGGTAGATTTCTAAAAGTGGCGTTGAAGGATATTTATGTAATCAATGGCGCCTGGGCCCAGACCAAATAAAATTAGGTCAGCCCATGTGTGATGACGTCATAAAGACAGCAGAATTTATCGTCATTATCATCCGCCAAAAGACGTCTACTGCTGAACATAGGCCTCGCCCTTTAACTTCCACACTGACCGTCAGCCTGCCTTTTGCATCCACTGGATGCCAGCGGCTCTCTCTATGTCGTCGGTCCATCTAGAGGGAGGCCTACCTACGATGCGTCTTCGGAACGATGAAAAGAATTTATCAACGATACGTTTACTTACTAGACACAACCTTCAGCAATGAAGAAAAAGTATGAAGAACCTTTCCTTTTTTCTGACCGAGCTAAGAGATGTCTTAGATTCTAATGGGACAAGTTGGCGTTTCTATGCATGGTTTATTCGGAGATATTGCGTATCGTTGATCCGATCTTCATGAAAATTTGTAGGTAAGTAGTTAATTAGGCATCTACTATTATTTTATTAAATGGGTCGCGAGGTCACAGTTTGGGGCGAAATACTAGTTTAAATTTATGATACACTTACGTTTGACCTCATCAGTAAGACGCGGACTAGTATTATGCACGTTTTTGTAGAATTTCTAGAAGTAAGGCACCTGTCAGTAAAGTCGAAATGCTTGGTGTTAAATATTTTGCTTGTTATTAATGTTTCCTAGTAATAATACAACTTGATTCTTGGACTAGTTAACATTGTTACGCATAGTTGCAATTGAAATGGTATTGGTTTCTTATCAATGCAATTTGATTTATCGCCTACGGGTCTCATGTTTATTATAACACTTTTGGTTTATATATAGATTACTTACTCACTGTTGTAATTTGTATTCAAGGTTCAAAATAAGATTACAATATACTTATATTAATTTATGGTTAATTATTTAAGAAAATTACCTATTTTCTGTTCTCTTTTCTTGCTCTTGTCAGTAAAGCAGCTTGCCTTTGTCGGTAAAGCAGCATCTATCCCACTTATCCTACTAACCTTTTACATATATAAATACCCGATACATACCAACTACAAAATTTAAGTTAGTAATAGCAAAAAAAATATGGAAGCCACTTAAAACAAACTAATATATGCAGTAATTAACATGTTTCTTTTATTAATTAAACAACGAAAGTATAATTGTGACAATATTCTAACAAACACATACACATAATTTCCTTCTTAAATATGACAATAACTAGCAACAAATAAAAAAAAAATATATATAAAAAACTCATATTTGTATGCCGCACCTGGCATGGCAAGGACATGAGATACGTTACCATTTGTACGACCCTGTATGCTACTTTATATGTATGTTTACCTACCATGTTCTGACAACTCAGGGGTGCAAGTACCGTTCTTTTAGCGATCGTCAAATTGACAGTTGAGGTCGTCAAATTCGATAATTAGCCATTTTGTCAGTACTCGCTGTGATCGATTCTATGGCATTTTAGCGAATTTGACGATCGATAAAGAACGGTACTTGCACTGCTGTTCTGTTTGATAGTTCGTTGTTCCAGTTGGTAGTGAACCTTCCTTCTGAGCCTGAGGGCGTGGGTTCGATTCTCACGTAGGACAAACATTTATGTGATGAACATTTGTGTTTGTTCTATATCTGGTTGTTAATATCTATTTAAGTATGTATTTTAAAAAACTATATATGTATGTATGTATATCAGTCTCTGGCAGCCATATCACAAGCTTTGCTTAGTTTGGGGTCAGATGATCGTGTGTGCAAAAATGTCCCGAATTAAAAATAATAATAATTTGGTCCTTCGTCCGAAAGTGCGTGCTGACCACTATTACTTCTGTCAAGTTACGACAACGAAGAACGTTGTATATATTTTTCGAAACATGTACTTAGGAGGCTCAAGAAAAAGAAAACTTTGATTTTGACTTTCCGCATACTAGCAACAATTACGGCCTCTCCGTCAGAATTTCCATAGAAATTATGCCTATTTCTCTTAAGTATTTTTCCTACTACTTCAAACACGATATCGGAAACTATTTTACTAGCACGTTCTACCAATGCACTTGTGTTGTTAATTAACTTACCTATATAATAGTACAACGGCTTTGGTACTTAACTTTAATTTTACTACTACAAATAGCTGTGCTTAGTTTCTCCCGTGGTTTTCCAGCTTTCTCAAATATTTGTGATGAAAAGTGCCTTATTATATGTCAACCTTAAGTGTTTAAGTCTCTCTCAAGACAACAAGTTTCAAACTAGCAACATTGCTGGGATCATAAGTATCATAACCTTTTTCATTGACCGTGACTTACTTTGACTCTGACTGTGACTTGTTTGACGTTATTAATACTATGTAAACTTGTTTATAATTACGACTTCTTTGTATCAACAGCCATGAAAAATTTTGCAAAAAAGAAATTACTTCTGGACTCATTTTGACATTGACATAAGGTGACAGTCGGTTAAAAAGTTTTTTTTTTTTTTTTTGTTAAAATCTTCATGAGCGTGGATTCAATGTCCTTTACTCGTAATATTAAACAGTTCATTTTGTCTTATTAGCGTCAAACAAGTCATAGTCACAGTCAGAGTCAAGCTAAGTAAGTCACGGTCAAGTCGAACTCATGCCCCTGTAAAGTGGTGAAGACTTTACAAGAGGCTCCTTAGACTCTGTGGTGTTACTAGTTAAATAAAGTTTCCCCTCCAACCTTCGCATTTATAATATTAATTCAGCATTGAGTACAGAGTTTACCAACAGCTTTATTATTAACTGATAACAATGGAAACAAATCTTAATTAAAATACATTTTAGGAGGTAAACATATAAATCAAACTTTACAATCATAACGACTTTCATCTGACTGATGAAGACAAAGCAATGTCTTTTACAAAAACAAATAGTCTTCCCAAAGAAGACAAGCAATGACTCGTCCTTTAAATTCTTTGATCACAGTTAATTGAGACTGACGACTTATCAGTTACTAAATTACCGACTTCAGTTTGCAGCTACGAGTAGCTTTCTCTTGTCTTCCGCCACGTTCCATTCCAATTGAACAACTAGTGCAACACGGATGTTCCATATCCTTCATGTCCTTTAATTGGATCACTTAGTTTTCTTATCAGGCTATTTAGGGAATCTTTGCAGCAATCGTGCAATATTAGGTTATCTGCATTAACGGGCATAAAACGAAGAAAAAAAAATCCATAACTGTCAAGATGATTATAAAACAATTGAACCATAAAATAAAGTTTTTTTTTCCATGTTTTTTTTTTCTAAATAGTTTAAAAAACGATGAAACCTAATCTGGAGTAAGTAGTTAATTTCCCTTCCACCTACTCGTTTTAGGAAGTTCTCTTCAATTGCTATTCAGCTTTTGAATATGTTATTTCCTGCAGAAATATTCGAAATGTTTTGCGTGGTAACGTTATATTGTGGACGAAACTTGATCCAGAATTCATTCGTCCATATTTCAGATAAGTGGAAGTAATTCACGAATGAGGAAACCATCGTTTGTCTGGCGATCCAATAGGGTACTTGACTGTATTAAAAATATTATGCCAATTGACGCCATCCATAAACATGACATAATGAAAAAGCATATTTCATTGATTTTTTGATAAAAATATGCTTATTTTTTGTAAAAAACGCGAATAAAATAACTGTATTTTCGACATTTGATCACGTGATCGAAAACGGTCTGTAACTGGCTTCATCCCTAGTGACGTCACACAAATCTAAACAAACAGATTTTGTATTGATATTTGCGAATTTAATGTTGTAAAGCTATTTTGAGAGCGATTTATCCAGAATTTTTTACCAATAACATTCCGGAGGTTAAATGTGAGAAGAATGGAGAAACATTTTGTGCAAGCAGACAGCAGTAACTTACCCAAAATTAATGTTTTTATGGTTGCATATTTCTTTAATAATAATCCACGTCATTGTTTCTACGCTGCAGAACTCAAAACGTAAAAACTACAATGTCAGTATTAATTTTTAATTGTTCTCCAAGCAAAACATTCAATCTAGTTGTACAAAAAGTATGTTGTAGTAAGTGGATATAACTATTTTGTTAGGTTATGTCGAGCTTTAAAATGTTTAAAAAGAAAGTAACAGTACATAAAATAGTAATGCAATAAAAACACAAATTATAATAGAAATATATAGACTCAAATATGTACCTCAAAATGATCTTCGCACATAGAAACACTTGAATTAGCTCCAATACTTTTGGGTTCTCTACGAGCTACTTAGTTCCAACCTTAGATTGGTTCCAACCACTTTTTTCGAGTTTTGGGGAGTTTTGGGTGCATTGGAACAGGAACAAATATTTTATCCGGTGTCTTTATGGAAGTATTTGTACATTTTGGCACTACACAATATTTATAAACCATTACTTCTATTAGAAATTAATTAATCATCAAACTTTTGCAGCCTGGCTGCAGTTGTTTTGTTTTGTGTGACGTCAATTAGTCACGTGATCGGAGCTATGACCCAGGTCTGCGTTTTGGCGCGATATTTTTTTATTCAAACTTTAACATCGATTTATATCGCAAATACGACTGATATCCGGAAAATATAAATGCAGTATACATTATTTTATATCAGACAATAATGTGCAATAGTTTCCCAAAAGTAGTCAAATACCCTATTGGGGACGGTCACGAATATGATAGACTTGATAAGCGCGAATAAGGATATTGCAGGGCCAATAATACAGTTCATACGTCTCATACTTACTAGGTGAAGTGTCGATGATTCAGTTGAAGTACAGTCAATTGATATTGAGGACGTTGTCCTGTCCATCCTCTTGGCTATAATAATAGTGACGCTGGCCAGTAACACTACTGGAATTTTTATACATTACCAAGAACTTTGTGGGTTCCCTTAAGTCCCCATACTCATTTACGGACCGATACATGGTCCCACACTAAAACACATTTATAAGATCCGAGTAGCACAAAAAGCTATGGAATGGGCCATGCTAGGAATCAGCTTGGTAAATCGTATCTCAGACGCGGATATGCGTCGCACCGAAGTCGAAGACGTGGGTATATAGTGGAGATTGTTAGGACGGTTTGCTAGATGGGATGCCAACAGAAGGGCCAAGGCAATCACTGAATGCTATCCGCGAAACGGGTCAGACAGCATTTTCAAGCACAGAGCGGAAAGAATGCGTGAACGAAAGGAGGCTAGGGCAGCGTGGGTCGAGAACGCAATTGTATGGCCGCAATAGATAAATAGCCAAGAACATGACATGAAACTGCTGTTTGAACTGAACGTATGCAGCAGTTTGGCACCAGCTCAGATTTTGGTCAGAATAACGGAAAACTGATAGTGTACGCGTAAACTGATGGACCTGTACAAATCTTGATTGAAGATGAGAGAAGGTCACAGACTGAACCAATGTTAGACTTTCAATGTAACATATATCATGCTGATTTATTAAAATTCTAGCTAAGCCACCAGCAAATATGTTTTTTGGACAGATCAATAATAAGTCTCAACAAACTTTAAAAGATACATACGTGAATTCTTACAATAACAAGAGTATTCATGTGAGGAAAGTATTCACCTTGATGACATCAAGTGATCGACACTGATGGTGACAACTATTTGAAAGCTTTAAACTCTTCAAAAGGTTCGAAAATGTTTATGGTCCCACAATTTTGGATTAGCTTGACACTAACGAGTCTCTTGTTAAGGCTCTTTAGAATTGTCGTGCATTTTTATCAAGAAGTATTTCGTTTCGTTTTCTTTTATTAGATACCTACTATCATTGAAATAACCAATTTAGAATAGATGGAAGTTTCTTGTTAGATATTAGATAATATGCTTTCTACTTTTTAAGTATTTACTATTTAAGCAAAGAATTCATGTAGATCGATGTATTTAAGACACATATTAACATATTTAGATTATGCGTTTTGCTATGCTCATCTCGGTAAAGTAGCTGGTTGAAAATGTAACAATTTTAGTTTAACATCATCATCATAATCACCTTTGTCTACGTCTGAATTAGATTCTGATACGGCTGAAACTTTCATTAAACTTAACCAATCTGACAGGACTAAAATCATCGGCGCCTCCTTTGAATTTAATATGTGAGAAAAAGATACAAACAATTTTGGAGCTGTCAAATTTTAGTCTAGTCACAGGTTTAGTTTAGAAAATGGCACAAGTCACAACTGATTTAACGTCATTGTCTCTTCGTAGTCAGCTACGGTTGCCAATTGATGTTCTCAATTCTAGAACACATCTACCCCAGTGATTACCAGTTTTGCGACTGATATGACCACGGCCACTTTTAGGCCGTTCAGCATCCACTGTAAGTTTACCGGCGATTTAGCCATTTATATTGGCTGGATTCCTTTCCAAAGACCTTCCACCTCTTTGTTTTCCCGACTGCACACGCAGACACTAACTATCCTTTCTGGCAAATATAACACTTATTAGTGGTCAAACACAAGGTGTCAGACGTGGTCAAACAGTAGACGTTTGTAGGTGTGAAAGTACGTGAAACATCTCGAAATCTATTGAGAAAACAAAAAGAAAAGCTTTGTAGGTCTACTTGAGTTAGGAAAAGTTAAATATAAAGGTGTTAGACTGTTAATTAGTACAAAAGTAAACTTCGAAGGTCTTCGCTTTGACTCATTTGTGATAATAGGACGTTACATGAAGAATCTTAATTGCCCAAGAACCTATTAAAATTCGTTTCATTGTACAAAGTACTGAGAGCTTAAAATCTAATGTATTGTAATTATTAATAGTAAGAGGTGATTGTCCAATATTTTTACCAAAAAATATTCTTGATCCTCTTCTTAAATCCACATCGTCGCTTACCAACAGGCGAGTTGGTGGACAGAAGCGGACTTCACCGCGTTAAAAAAAAAACATTTATTTTGTAATTACCCGCCCCACCCGCTCCGTAGTCTTCCTATACCTTATGTCCATTGGTGGATCCAGGGGGGGGCATGGGGGCCATGGCCCCCCCAAAACACCTAGCAATTCCATACATTCGACTAAATTTTTCGATTTAATTCCTTCGAACCTTGTCAGAATGCCCCCCCCCCCCCCAAATGAAATCCAGAATGGCCCCCCCAAATGAAATCCTGGATCCGGCCCTGCTTATGTCATGCCTGTGAGTAAAAGTTTATCATTACGACATTTACGACTATGTTACAAAAAAAAAACTGGATCACAATTATAAAAAAATATTAAAACCTTTTTTGCGAGTGAAACCTAGTAAAACCAATGAAAAAATTTATATGAAAAGAGCGACAAAAAGGCTTAGCGGACCGCCTGATGGTAAGCGGTAATCACCTCTATGAACATCTGCAACACTAGCCGCGTTGTCGATGCTTTGCCAGCCTGGACAAATGTTTGTAGATACCCCTTTTAAGGCGCTCCTTGTTGAAGCACAGCGAGAAGACCTTCGGGGGAAGGCCATTCCACACCTTGCAGGTCCGCGGGAGAAAGGAGCGGCTGAACCGGACGGTGTATCCGGAATATCTGGTATTACTTAAATATAGGTAGAAGTCATTTACGACAGTATTTGTTCTACATATTTATTAAATGTAAAGATTTCAGCGCACTATTTTCAATAGGTTAGATCTTATTGTTGTGGTATATTGTGTTGCCGCCATTCATTGAATTTTCTGGAGATTCTTCTTTTTAGTGCAGCTTCTTGAAGTTTTCTTTGTCAAGCGCGGGTTCCCAACTATATTTTTCATAAACATTCAAACATTTTGTGTATGAACTACCCATATCGTATTTTTTACGGTTGATAAATCACGTCGGCTACCGTTATCATCGGCAATCATGTCGTGGCGTGTTTGTAAACATTAGATTACGATTGCTTTGATGTTTGAGGTCAACAACATTATGTTAATCTTGAACTCCTAAGTGCGGTTCTTCCTTATTTTTAATAGCTCTTTGTGTACTTGTGTACGTAATTTTCGGATTATGTAGGTATATAATAGAAAAACAGAACTTAAAAAAAATAAAATTAAGTGCCTTTATTGATTAAGCAAAATAAAATCTAACACTAACACAACAAAAACAGTTATAAAGTATATTTTTATTAATAACTTTTCACACTCATTGCGACCCGCTAGGATTCCCTGTGTCGGAAATAGAATAGAATAGAACAGAACCGAACAGAACAATTAGGAGCCATTAAAAAGAATATTTGCCAGGGAAATTAGGAGCCACACGATATTATAAGTATAACACATTAAGAAGGCATACCACGGCCAAGAAATTTGATGAATAGGTATTTAGCAAATCTATTGCTGTCCCCTGACCTCAAGCCTCTCCCCGTAGAGCGCAATAGGGACAACTGCAGCTCGGATCGATTATACCTACGAAAAGTAGACAAAATCATCGTCTCGTATTTTACTGTTTCCTCATTCAAAAGTAGGCCGATTTCATAATTTTTTTAATTAATAGTTGCAATAAGGATTGAACTATGCTTCTGTCATTTATTTATCTATACTAATATTATAAAGAGGAAAGATTTGATTGTTTGTTTGTTTGTTTGTTTGTTTGTTTGCATTGAATAGGCTCCGAAACTAATGAACCGATTTGAAAAATTCTTTCACTGTTGGGAAGCTACACTATCCCCGGTTAACATAGGCTATATTATATTTTCAAAAAAAAAAGGGATCCTTACTAAAACTCCAATAATGAAACCAAAGGTGTAAAAAATAAGATTTGTAATTTTGACTTTGCGTGTTTGACAGTTCTAAGACAGGACAACGTCTGTCAGGTCAGCTAGTGTTTTATAAAGTCATCAAATTTGTTTGATAGACGTCTGAACATGGCGGTAAAAAAAACAATTTTTGGGATATTTAAAGGCTCATATTTCTTATAGTAGTTAACTTATAAGAAAAAATAAATGATATAAGCATGACAACAGAGGAGATTCATTTTATCTAAAAAAATACAGCTCTAGCGGTATTATCCAGGGAGGAAACACGAGAATACGTTTGTATGGACAAAACGCTGCCCATGTGCCCACTTAAGACACGAGAACACCTGCTCACGAAAGATACAAAGAGGCCGAACGTCTATGCGCAATTGCGCACGCTAAGCGGCACTAGGTGTTCGATTAACTCATCAGTCCGGTGCTTATTGTTTATTAAAGAGTTTTCATATATTTATCATGGAAATCTTCTATCTTTGTTAGGTAAAACATTATGTTAATAAGGTATCTACTTACCAAGAATGTTTTAAGTATCGCTTTGTTGGTCATTGCTCATTTATAGTCTTGTGAAGTTCCATATAAGTAAAGCACTGGCCTCAGAAATCTTTGATTGAATGTTGCTAGTTATAGAATGTCCCATATAAGTCCATTCGTTTCCACAGGTCTATTAATCTAGTTAGCAAGGTTTGGTATAGGAATATCCTCATCATCATTATCAGCCCTGAATGACCCAGTAATCGGTAACGATCTCATTTTGTTTTTGTCACTTTCCTCGGTCTCTCGTCAGTCGCATCCACTCGTTTCCAACAGTTCTTTTGATACCGTCGGTCTACTTCATCCTCGGTCGACCCGTGTTCAGCTAACCTAATCTCGGCCACCACGCGGTTACTGCTGTACACCACCTCCCATAATTACGTACTGGCCATGTGTCCTGCATGCCCAGCTACACTTTAGTTCCGTCACCCTTTTTACGATGTCTGCAGCCTTGGCGCGACGTCGTATCTCAGTGCTTCGGATACGGTCTTGCAATTTGATGCCGAGCATGGCTCGCTCCATGGCTCGTGCTACAGAATATGAATAGGAATATACTTAGTATAAATCGGTAAGCGTTATGCTAAAAGATTTGATATTAAGTATGTTACGTAATATATCCACAAGAGATGTTTATAATTATCATTTAAACAAAGCTTTGTTATCGCACACTTGTTCAAAAACATGTGAGTATAATGAAATCAATTTGACATAATTATATGCATATTTTTACATTCAAACAACTATTATTATAACCATAGAAAAAGGAATAATATTCCTTATACTTATGGTTAAACATTTACATGCTTCATTCAAAGCATGCTTGTTTTCTTTTTGAAATCGTGCAGCATCGTATATCATTAGGTTACCCTATTTTTTAACTTCTTTCCCTAACTAGCTAGTTATCGATCAACGAGCTTTCATAAGTGCTACTTTCTTCTCTATCGAAACTATACTTATTTCTCTGAGTGCATACTTATTTTTCTCCTAGGATGCACATTTAGCTTCTGTGGATGCAGTTTTCACTGCGCGAGCGTTAGATTGCTCATAATGTGGTGTCGAGAGGATGTTACGAAATGACTGCATCCGTGCTGCTCATCTAATTGTGTTCAATATCAGGGAATGTGGCCAATTGACTAACCACCTTAATCGGGTTTGTGGTACGAGGATCATAGGTCTAGCTTGTGAATGGATATAGCCTGGCGAAATGTATTTCGTCATTAAGTTAATTTGCCTATTACAGTTTCTAAACTTTGTTATGATTTTTGTTCTTGTCTTTTTTTAATTTACCTACTGAGGAAGATACCTAAGAATGCAGTTCTTCCGGTCACTTTCAGACGAATATGAACCTAAAATCACCATAGAGAACTTCCTGTTTTTAGGGTTCTACCTATTAACGGCTATATCTTTCGAACCGTAATAGATAGCCAGTTCAAATTTTCACAGAATATGTAACGTTATGACGGATTAACTAACAAATAATAATTAAGTCAAAAAGTAAAAACGAAAGCGGGGTCCCCACACAACAAACGTATTTTTTTACGTATGTTTGTGTTCGTTCTAATGTTAAAACGGTAAAACTTGGCATGATTATAGTACACACTCTAAAGTATAACAACAAATAATAAATAATGGCCAAGTGCGAGTCGGTGTCAATGTTCTATTCACCACCGGTTCTCGTACGGTCACCGAAGTGAACCAACGTTGGGCGCGGCCGGTACTTGGATGGGTGACCACCAGGGCGTTGATAGAATCTTTTTGCACAATTTTTTTGTATTTAGTAACTAACAACTTATGTGGTGGTACTCAGTGCGAGAGCCCGGCTTGCACTTGGCCGCTTTTATTTTTCTTTAGAAATTCTTACACGTATATTGCTCTATATTCATAATCTTTCCCATCACACTAACTAAACTTGACAAAGCCAATGAATTAATCTTAATCAAAATGCTACAAATGAAATGATTAACACATTCCACAAAACCATCCAACAACAGCTTACACAATCCTGAGCAGGAAGTGTCTGCCCTAATTGTCATAAAGCCCTTAAAGACCCGAGGGTTGATCAAGACCCATAAATCAAGTGCAAGCCTTATCTTCCTGCCTAATGAAATAAAACTCCTATACACACTCCGCCTCTTCCCAGAGAAATAATTAATGCTTGCGAAGGATTTATGAGTTCTTAATGCTACACCCACACGATTTGTATCTCCATCTTAGTTTATTGAAGCGACAGACACCTTAGACGTGAGCTTTTATTGTAAGCGCAAACGCACGCTTGGGCAATTTTGCACTTGTGATGTTAGTTTTTCAATGCTTAAAATCCACGTTAATTAGCGACTTAGCTATCATAAACACCTAAACCACTCTACTCTATATTAAATAAATTCCTTCTTGCCAAATCCACGAAACCCTGTGCCGCAATAGCACGCTTTGAAGACACATCACTATGGAAAATACAATCAATGCTATCGCAAAATCAAAGAACGCGTCTAGTCTATTCAATAGCACTGAGTGTGCGAAGGCTGTTAGGTTTGAACTTCTCAAATCTTCATCTTCAAATTCAACCTTATCATAAAGGAATAAGAATAATTCAATTGTATTTAAGCTTCGAGTGCTTGAATGCAAAAGGTTTTGAAATATAGCTTCAAGGAGGCGAAATGAATGAGCATTATCACACCCTCGCATAGCATCCGAGTCGCAATTCGTTTTATTAATAATCTGATGCATAATCTTCAATGCTACATTAATAACCAGCTTCGAGTCTAAATGATAGTATTTTTCTGAATTTAAATTGCAAAGTGATAGTTTATACTTATAATCGACAGTACAGTACTGAACAACTTTCTTAACTCCTTTTAGAGTTAAAAAAACACACACAATCGACCCATAAATATTGTCATTCCATTATTCATTTCCATCTCATATGGATGTGGTAGCATCAATTGCTACGCCAAAAATGGTTATATGAATTTCATATGGAACCTTTTTAACAAAGTTAGTTCGTTCGCGACCATGTTCTGTACTTTTCCTTGGATAAATTCAATATCTGCTTACATTTTACACCTTAATGTTTTAAATAAATCGAGCTCATCTTGTAAGCTGTCTTGAATATATGTTGGCATTGACCACTCTGACCAGCCCATAATTATAAGTTTAATCTTTCTAATTTGTCAAAGGTACATAGTTTTTACATGTACCTATGTAACACTGAGTGTATCTATCTTACCTTTGATATTAATGACTGGAATATGCAGTCCCGCCTTAGCTGCCTTACCATGAGCGTGATTGTAAATGATAGCATTGTGTTTATTGGTATTCAAAGTCCCTGAAGCATTGCATCTAAGATCGGGAACAATGGATGCTGGAAAAGAAAATAGATTAAGTTTAATTACAGGTGTTGTTTATTTTTATTCAATTCAATTTAATATTACTCTTACGGATACATCATCATCATCATGTTCCCACTGCGGGGATACATGCCTTATCTCAGCGAGAGAGGATGGGCCTTAATCCACCATGCTGATACAGTGCATGTTGGTGAATGTCACATGACTTGTGATGTTACGGATACATACGATTATAATAACTTCAATTGTTGTTTAAATTACTTCCACTTAATTTTGTGTTAACTGTTAAGTCTTACGGAATCGCGATTACTAGAAATTGATTATAATTGTCCTGAAGAAATTGTATGGTTACTATATTGTTTATGGCATTAGATTAAAATGTATCATCGGTTTTACTTACATAAATGTCTATTCTATTTAGAGGTTATGGAAACCACGTGTGGTTATGATTGTAACAATAACACGTGTTCGACTGCAATCACAGATTATATGACAGTAACTATTTGTTTATCGGCCACGCACCGTAGTATTACAACCTTACGTAATGACTCATTAATGCTTTGACCAATGTCAATGTCGTTTACAAACACATGTGTATACTACAATAAAATACGTTACAGGACTTTTATAGAACAAATAAAATCAACATTGCCTAAATTTGTGATAGAAAACATCTGAACATGTTATAAATGTGATGAATACTGGATGTGATATTTTTAGATTATCTTTTTAAACATACTCGAGTGCATACATTTTAATACACAATCTGAATTGTTATTGGAACATAATAAATTTCGCGTTTATATTTATTTATTGTTTTGTTCATATATGAGCCCAGCCACAGAATATACATGAGTACAAGGTGAGTGAGCGAGTTAAGGTTGAGGATAAAATGATTTTTATGCACAAGTTAGACACTCGGCTTTTCACTTTATTTGCAAGGAAATGGAAGAGTGATTGTAAGTAATATATCTAATTAAAGTCAAAACTGTTTTTTTACAATATTTTAAGTTATGTCTGGGTTTTTATAATACCGTGAATATGGGTTATATTATTAAAGACCCAGGTAAATTTTAAAGAATTTAAGGAGTAAAAACATTAACCTTCTGGTACATAAAAAGCAGACTTTTATGCACTAGTATTAAAAAACAGTTTTAGTCCGCTTACACCGGGCATAAACAAGAACTTTACGAGCATGAGAAGTGAAAGAAATATTTTAATGCGCTAACCTCATTTTTATTGTTTTAAACTAGTCACAATTGATTAAACGTGCATTAAAGGGACTTATTGGGATGTCACAACTTTCTATCATGCTTTACCGTCGATCGTTACTAATGTTTGTGTTTTATGTTTTTTAATCTCGAAGATGGAATATTGATGGGAAAGTCGTGATGACAAATCATTGTATGTTTACCGATTTGATAAATGAAAATACTTTTAAGTGTAAAATTGTAGCTAGTGGTAGTATAATTAATAGAGCTTATGTCAAAACCGATGCATTTTGCAGTTTTGCTCTAGCAAAATCTGGAATTAGCTCCCATTGCGCTATTTTCGAAGAACGTAATTATTAAAGAAAAACAAAAAACAATCGATTTCACGGGAAGTGCACGAAACGTGATTCATCCCCTAATTTTCCAGGTTTCTTCCAGTTTACATAATTTAAAGTTTTATAGAAATGCAGAGTCTGATAGAGTGTGTGTATTAAAAACCGGACAAGTACGAGACGGACTCGTGCTTTTCGTGTTTGTGAGTTTCGTCCGTTGGACGGAACATTCAGAGCGCGACTCCAAAAAAAAAAAGTTGATATATAGAAAGACAAACTTAACTTTGTAGTTGACAATAAGGTTTTTCGATACATAACAACTACAACATGTAAGTTTGTAATTGTAAAACAATATTTTTTATATTATATAACTTCAAATTTACAACTTTCAGATTTATTCCTTTATATGTGCTGTAAGGCCTTGCCTCTTGCCAAAATTAATTATTCTAGGTCAACGGGAAGTACCTACCCTGTAACGGGCGAAAAATTTGGGTTTCTTTAAAAAGGGAATAAATGAATCATCATCATCATCATCATTTCAGCCGTAGGACGTCCACTGCTGGACATAGGCCTCCCCCATCGATCTCCAAAAGGGCCGGTTGGAAGCGGCCTGCATCCAGCGTTTCCCTGCGGTCTCTTTTAGGTCGTCTGTCCATCTTGTGGGTGGACGTCCTACGCTGCGCTTACCAGTCCGTGGTCTCCATTCCAGAACCTTTCGGCCCCATCGGCCATCTGTTCTGCGTGATATGTGCCCTGCCCACTGCCATTTCAACTTACTAATCCGGTGGGCTATGTCGGTGACTTTCGTTCGTCTACGGATCTCCTCATTTCGGATTCGATCTCGTAGAGAAACCCCGAGCATAGCCCTCTCCATAGCTCGTTGTGCGACTTTGAGCTTGCTTATGAGGCCCATAGTGAGAGACCACGTTTCAGTGCCGTATGTCATCACTGGTAACACACACTGGTCGAAGACTTTCGTCTTAAGGCACTGAGGTATTTTGGACGAGAAGACGTTGCGTAGTTTACCGAACGCTGCCCAGCCGAGTTGGATTCGCCGATTGACCTCTTTCTTGAAGTTGGACCTACCTAGTTGGACTGTTTGTCCTAGGTAGACGTACGCGTCAACAGCTTCAAGAACTGAGTTCCCAACTGATACTGGGGTGGGCACAACATGGATATTTGACATGACCTTTGTCTTGTCCATGTTCATTTTAAGGCCCACCTGTTGGGAGACTCGATTGAGGCCTTCGAGCATCATGCTGAGATCTTCCATCGACTCTGCCATGACCACAATATCGTCGGCAAACCGAAGGTGAGTGATGTACTCGCCGTTGATGTTGATGCCGAGTCCTTGCCATTCCAGGAGCTTGAAGGCATCTTCCATTGTGGCAGTGAACAGTTTCGGAGAGATAACGTCTCCCTGTCTCACGCCTCTTCGCAATGGAATTGCCTTCGAACTCTGCTCCTGTACTCGGACCGACATGGTGGCGTTATTGTACAAACACTTCAACACTTCGACATACCGATAGTCAATACGGCATCGCTGGAGAGACTCGAGCACCGCCCATGTCTCGACCGAATCAAAGGCTTTCTCATAGTCCACAAACGCCAAACATAGTGGCAAGTTATATTCTTCGGTCTTCTGTATAACTTGGCGTAGCGTGTGGATGTGGTCTATGGTACTATAGCCTTTTCGGAAACCGGCTTGTTCGATAGGCTGGAAGTCATCGAACCTGCGATCGAGACGATTCGTGATGACCCTCGAAAACAGCTTATAAACATGGCTCAGAAGCGAGATGGGTCTGTAATTCTTCAGCAAGGTTTTGTCACCTTTCTTAAAGAACAGCACCACCACGCCTCTGTTCCATGCTTCTGGCGTTATACCTTCGAGTAAGACAGAATTAAAGAGCTTCTGAAGGACTCTGAGTACCGGTGTTCCACCCGCTTTCAGAAGCTCTGATGTGATTCCATCGTCCCCCGGCGCCTTGTTGTTCTTGAGCTGTTTGAGGGCCATCCTAATCTCGTACAGGCTGATGTCCGGGATATCTTCGGTATAGTGTCGGCTCAGCTTGGCTCTTGGGTCTTTGGCCGAGCTGCTCACAGGTTTAGCAACCGAAGTGTATAACTGTCCATAGAACCTTTCGATTTCCCCTAATACCTCGGCTTTGGTCGACGCTACACTACCATCTTCCCTCTTCAGCTTTGTCAGCTGGCTTTGCCCAATAGACATGTGTCTTGCAAACACTTTGGAGCCTTTGTTTTGCTCAATCGTCTCTTTAATACTGTTCGTATTAAAGGTACGTATGTCGTGCCGCAATGACTTCCAAATTTGTCTATTGAGCTGCCTATATGAGTCAGCGTCATCGGAACATTGTAGTTGTAACGAGCGTCGATCAGCCATGAGGTTACGGGTATGGTCGGATAATTTTTGAGGTCTATCTGTGCGCCGGCCAGGTCTAAAAAACTTAGAACCTACCGCATGGACAGTTTCCACTAACCTGTTATTAATCTCATCCACGGAAGCAAAATTCTCCAGGCAATCAAAGCGATTAGACAGCTCGAGTTAAAAGCTCTCGGGGTTTTGAATATGGGCATGGTTCGGTCGGAGCGTGGACTTCATTAGGCGGGACCTCTCAATTTTAACGTTAATATTCAATGTGCCTCTTACTATTCGGTGATCACTACCGGTTTTCACCCTGTGAATCACAGAGACATCATTGAATATTTGTCTCTTGGTGGTCATAATGAAGTCTATCTCATTTCTCGTAGAACCATCGGGGCTCATCCAGGTCCATTTCCTGTGAGGCGGCTTCTGAAAGAAAGAGTTCATCATAAAAAGTCCCTCTTTCTCCAGAAAGTCGGCCAGCCTCTGTCCCCTAGGGTTCCGTTGCCCACAGCCAAATTTCCCCACTTTCAACTCATCATCACTTCTCTTGCCCAACTTCGCGTTAAAGTCCCCCATAACAACAGTGAAGTGGGTCTCGGACGTATGTATGGCTCTACTAATGTCCTCATACATAACCTCCACTTCATCATCTGGGTGTGACGAGGTCGGTGCGTATACCTGAATGACCTTCAACGAATATCTCTTGGATATTCTGAGTATTAGGTATACAACCCTGCTCGAAACACTGTCGATGGTGATAATGTTGTTAATGAGGGACTTGTGGATGAGAAAGCCGACACCACCTTGGGACTGTTGGTCGCCCTCCCGGTAGTAGAGTAGGTTACCGGATTTCAGGGTTATCGTGTCCTCGCCCTCTCTACGGACTTCGGATAAACCCAAGATATCCCAACGTACCCTACCCATTTCTTCTTCCAGCTCAACAATCTTCTCATCAGTCCTCATGGTGCGTATGTTGTGTGTTACCAGGGCCAGTCGTCGTCGTTGGGGTTGGTAGCCGAGCGTCTGCCGGGGATTCTTAGCACCCCTGGCCCCGCCGTTACCATGACCGCTACCGTAGCCAGGAATAGCGGGGCTGCCGGGGACTGGGGGCCTGGTCCTTTTTGTATTCATCATTGAAGGGGGGGATTGCCAATACTCGCCACGCTTGGCAGGCGGGTTGGCGAGCGCAGTCGGTGTTTTTATACTCAGAAGACGCTGCTGCCCGTCTTCTGGTTGATCCCTTAGCCGACTTCTACGGCACCCACGGGAAGAGAAGGGGGAGGTCTATTCTTAGGCCGGACCTCCACAGACATAAATAAATGAATAATGCAAGCAAATTTGACATCTTTTGGTGAGTAGCGGATCGAAAATTTCGTTCTCGCTACTAGCGATAGGTTACTAGCGATAGCGAACCCTATAGGTTTTGATTCCCCAGTGAAATCGCAAAATATGCGACATAAACGTTCATATCTTTTGATTGCGTTACTTACAACTTTTATTTTTTTACAGCCGAAAGAAACCGTATACCCAAGTATTTAGTATAAATTTCACCTTGATACCTTTGCGCGTTCTTGAGAAAAAGGGTCTTGACAGACGGACAGACAGACGAACAGACGGACAACGAGGGAGGTCCGTTTTTCCTTTTGAGGTACGGAACCCTAAAAATGATAAAATTATTCCAAAGTTGTACAGGGCCTCGACTAATAACTTCAGAGGGGAGGAAAGGAGGGCCAAAAACTTCCTAACACTACGTCTGTAAGCGACGATGAGCGCTTACCAGCCATTGTGTCTTCTGTTTGTTTGCCGACGGCAGCATATGTTTTGTTACCAACATTTCATTACTATTAATCAAACACTCGTCTCGTTACATTCAAATCACTTCCCTACTCTGAAACTAGACTCACCAACCGTCGTCTTTTAACAGCTCCCCATAAGCAGAGAGTGGGTGGGAGATTTACGATCTTTTTACTATGGCGAAGATAGAAGTGTGGATCTATGGGCGTCTGTGATGTTAGTAGTAGCTTGTTTATGTAGGATTTGTGGAGGTATGTACTTTGGTTCCGTGATTCTGATCCGGTGTGTTAGATTATTAAAAGACAACCAAATTTTTTTGTACTTGTGATTCTTTGTTAAAAGTAGATTAGAAATCCGACAACGGAATTTTTGGCGGATTATTTTGGCAACCTGTACCTCGGATCAAAAATTATGTTCGAAAGCTCTCTTTACCACCAGCTGAGGGGTTGCAGTCAAATTTATTTGCTCAGCCCCACTTTACACGTCTCCATCTCTTATTTATGATGACGTCATCTGCCTAGTGACCATGCCTGAACTTAGAGGAATCTGCCGACATTGGCGACATTTTATATATTTAACTCGGCTGAGGCGCTTAGGATGTCAGTGGGAATATACAGGCGTACTTCCATACACGTTGGACACAATCCCGTCCTTTTTACTTTGCGGCGTTGGGTAAAAATAAAAACACCATGCTCATAACTGATTTAACAGTTATTTGCCATTGGTCCCATCGAATTGCTAATTCTACCTTCTAGATGTAAAAAATGTATAAACTTTCCACAACCGTTTTCTTTTAATGATTGTTTATTATTATTCTTAACACGTCCTTGTAACTTCGTAATTGAATGTCTTGTTTACTTTGCAACACATTGATAGCTATCATCCTTGTTATGGCTTCGAGTTCTTCAAGCGTTTCTGTTTGCTTGATGATTTATGTCAAACTGTTACGAAATATTGCCAGTTCATGATATTTTGCCAAAAGTTGAGCCAATCATTGGTCACAGTCTGGGTGTCAAGTCGCTAGTGAATCGGTTTCTTCTAAGCAAACGTGCTCCATCGTAGACCGCATCATGGTTTAACATGACGACGAGATGGAGGTCAAACGCAAGCCATTTTATTCAATAAAAAGTCCTAATTTCAGACTTAACATTACTGTTCCTAAGGAGTAGGTAACGCTTTAGAGATTAAACCACTCAGATCAGACACGTTCTCGTAATAACAGAAGTGCAAAACAAAACAAACGCGAAGGATCCATGTGAACGTTCATGAAGATAAATGCACTTCATGCAATCGCCTGACGAGTCACTCTGCCCTGCATCTGTGGCTTGATTAATAGCGGCTTTTAATAGAGCAATTATGGCGGCAAGACCAAGACACGGTTGGGGTAAGCGCAGCAAGTAGTATGGACGCTACACTTGGACTAACTGGCCTGAACTTGGAATACTTGAATTTTTATACGGGTCTTAGACAATATTTCTGATCATAGCTGTACTACAGTCGGGGTAGTCACCGTAACTGAAATAAGAAGGATGCAATCATCACCGTTGGGGGTTCGTGATTTGAGTGGAGACACTGAATCAGCAAACGTTGAATAGAACGCGTAGATACACTGAAGTTGCAGTATACGTATTTAAGTTGGTAATAAAAAGCCGAATGACATGCCATGGGAGAGGCTTTAAAAAAAACCACTTTACAATCAAATTCCTCCTAAAAGTTAATGTGTCGGGGATGCCATGGAACACGCAGAAGCAAACGTGCTCCATCGTAGACCACATCATCACTTAAATCAGGCGAGGTGAAGGTCAAATGAAAGGTTAGTATTTAATATTGACAAAAAACTGACTTTTAATCCAGTAGTCCAAGTAGGTATACTTTTTCCGCTAGTGGACTGATAATAAAGATATAACTAACTATGGTTTAACAAACTAAAAACACACTTATGTGTCTCGTTAAAACATACCAAAGGAGCTCATACTCAAAAGGTTTACTAATACAGTTCGGCTTATTCCAAAAATCCCGTTAGACAATCCCCTGCGAAGGGGATTTTTTCCACTATGTACCTCCCGGCTACAATAGATCAGTTCGGTGTTCCAAATTATTGTATTGTATTTCTGAATACATATATTATTTATGAACTAGCAAAGTTGCAAATCGATACGATAATATAGGAGGTTAAAATCGACTTCCAAGTTTTGTTTACTTAATTACAAGTGAAACCAATAAAATCTTTTTAAAAATAAAGATTTGAGATTATCAATTTCACTAGGTATAACATACTGCCTAGTGAAATTGTATGTATTCGGTGAATTCAATGAAAAAGTTACTACCAGGCGTCAGTTAGTTTTATCGGCAGGCCATACTGATACTATAATCTGGACTTTGCATTTTGCTATGTTAATTCCTAACTACCAATCTTTTTCTTGTTTACTTAGAAGTTGGCGAGGTTCTTGCTAGAAACCATTAAGAATTTAATTGGTAAATTATATTCTACAGTAGTGAGGTTGAGCACACTAAACTTTACTACAATATTTTCACGAAATGTATATATGAGCGTATAAAACTTATTTTAAATCTATAAAGTTTATAATGTTGTGTACACTAAACGATATTAAATTACTGCAGCAGCTGAAGGCAATAGATGTTTTAGGGGTAAACTTGAAAATAAGGACCGAAGCGTAGCCGAGGTCAGCATTCGTATGTCTATAAATGCCCAGACGCCGTCAAAGCTTGTATCGTACAACGTTCCCGATGGCTGTGGTTTGTAATGGTCTAGCAACAGTAGCAACTGTCCCCGAACTTATATCAGCCATTTGAGACTGCGTCTCAAGTAACATAATTTGTTTAAAGCAGTCGCAGTGATGATGGTTTTGTATTCTCTATGATCATCACTGCGACTGCCGAAATCGGCTTGTAATATATCATCATTATGGTTTGTACTATGAGCCAATCACAGGATACCAGTCATTGCCACCAGCCATTAAATCTAACAAAATGTGCTTCCAGCTTTTTTTAATAGAAACTCAAACTTCTTTGCTCGTTTAAATATTGTACGTACTTACAAAATATTGAGAGACAAAAATCGGCCACCAATTGTTTCAGGAAAGGTAAAGTAAAATTTTGGTTCCTTCGATAGGTTCCGTCGAAAAATTTAAAGGCTTATTCTTATAATTGACACATTAAATACCATGCTTGAGGAATAAATGGTACATTATTTATTGTTACGTTGACCTTATTTTTACATAGCTTGTTTTTGCTATACGTATGATCTATGGGCTCAAAAATGAAATTTTCTATAAATTCTTAGTCCATTTTCTATGTTGATTGTCGGAAGCTTTACCATCAATTCCAACTTACACATTCCCATTTCGTCTTGTTAATTTAACGTTTAACGTTAGTTTATACACCGGCTTGATAGGCATGATTGACGTTAACGGTAATACCAAAAGCTCAAGCTATAATTTGATTACTTTATTAACTTTGAGTCTGTAATTACTATTACTGTTCTAGATATCATATTAGAACTGTGTCAATTGGTTATATTATATAACTGGTTCTGTAAACGATACTTAATTATGCACTTTTTTCATATGAGCCGTGTGTTCAATAATAGTATACTTATGAGTAAATTTTGTTTGAGTTGTAGTAGTTCATACAAAAATCCCATAGCAAAAACACAGTAATATTCCCCCGAAATTTTCAATTTTCCGGGCAACTTTTCTAACTTTTCTTTTCCTTTAAACTTACTTTAGTTTATTGGTACATTGAAATAAAAAATAGCCAAATCGGTCCAACCGATTTAAGCGATGCGCTTGGAAACGACCATCTTTTAATTTTAACTTATGTAGACAGAAGCCATAACACCAACTTTTACGATTCTAACTTTAGATTTTTAAAATGTATGTAGTTGGTTGATCCCAAAGTAAAATTAGGTTTTGATGATGAGTACCACGACCTCCTTTCGGCTTAGTCCCACCGTTCCGTGTAACCCTGTATACGAATTATATACTACATCCTATATCAAATCTAAATGAATTATAATAATCCATAGCATCTACACGTCTACACCTGAATAAGCAACAGTCATCAAACTCGCCGAGAATAGTCTCACGTCTAAAGAAATACGCGACACGGAGACACAATTGGCACCACTGAAAAGATTTCACTCATTGTGATTTCAACATCGTACAATTATTTGAGTTACGTGTCGATGTGGCCACGATAACCAGTGGAACTAGACCGGATCTAGAGGAAGATGCTAATCTTTTTGAAAATTAAGGTGGCAAAGCATCAGTGCCTAATTTTTACACAACTTTGGTGTACTAAAGCTTGAAAAGGATTCTGTTCATGTTATATTTTGTCATCCTAATAGCTTTAAACATTTACCTAGCTAACCCGATAGACGTTATCCTGGCCAAATTTCAATAAATTTGTTTGTGTTATAGTCTTGGAGTTCATACAAAAATCCATATTTGAACCATTACGTACATAAAAAAATAGCCTTATCGGTCCCAGCCGTTCTTAAGTGATGCGCTTACCAACTGATAATATTTAATATCCATTTATTCAGATGGAGACAAAAATGTTTCCTCGCAAAACATTTTGTAATTTTTAATCAATTGGAAACAAAAAAGTTTAAAGTTTTAGTACTCCGAAGTTTTTATGAAAATTTGGCATTTCTTTATAGATCTCCGTTGAGTCTAGTCGTGAAATATTCAAAGAAAAGGTGTCCGGAATTGACATTGTATTTTTTTATTACAAACTAATTTAAATCACATGTCGTTATAACATTTAATTCAGATTGCAACAAATGTAGACGAAGGATTACCTTACTATGGTTAAGTCTACTTTGGTACGGACATTTTTGATTTTCAATGAGACATTTGAGACGATAACCATTGTTTTAAATATCTTCGTTAAGTGACTCATTATTCAACTTTTTTTTTGTAAGTGTTTATCTCGATTAGTAAAAAAATTTATAACAATGAACAATCAATCAAACCACACGACGACACGACACATAATTAAAGCGTATACAAGATTTGAGAGTAAACAAACGTGTTCTTGCAAATGAAGCGGGAACAAACTTGTTACCCGATGAATGGAGAATTTTAACATAAATTTTAATGACAATGAAGACCAAGCTCACTCTGACAGTACATCCGTAGTTTCTTATAAATATAAAACGTATTGAAGGCACCAGTAGATACAGTAGTAGTACGCATAGTAGGTGGAGAAATCCAGTAGCATAAGTGCTTAGAAGAGTATGACAGTTGACAGGTCTACAGCATTGAAAATATTTATTTATAGAGATAACCAAATGTGGTTTTATTGCCTACTATGTTTGGATGTTGTGTTGATTTATGTTCTTTATTGTGCATGTAAAGCATTCAATGTTAATAACTAGTTAGTTAATATTCCGACTACGTAGTCTTTAGACTGCGTAGAAAAAAATCGCCACCGAACCTATATGAGAGGTCTATTCTTATCTACCTAATAACTATAAAACCAAATTAGCAACGTACTTGTTAGAATGCTTTTTCTTGTTTAAAATTGCCGTATTACTTCTCAGCAACTGGAAAAAGCCTTGTGTTATAATGTATTTTTTTTCCAGTTCACCTCATAACAATAAATTAACCTTAGCCTTTGAGTATCCACACTTGTTCAACATCCATGTGTGTAGCTTGACATACATTTTTCTTTCACCTTTGCTTTAAAGGTCGCTTCATGCGTGGTTGTGCATATTTTATTAATGTAAGTGGGCTACGTTATTAGCTAGGTATTAAGATTAATCATCACTGTATTTGCCATCATGATAAGACACTGTCTTCTGTCTCAAACGTGTCTTTGAGTACTTTGGCTACATTACTGGAAATAAGGCGACAACCTGGAAAAGATGATGGTGACAGGGAATAGCGACGCCGAAAGATTGCAGCTCGATTCGTTATCCCGATTCCATTCCAATCCATTATGCAGATACGTACCACCGTCATCACCTACGACGCACTCTATATCGCTGAGAATGGAAAACGATAGCAAAAGTTCATTAGATACTAATTTGAGGGGTGGTCGTGCTTAAAGACTGCGAAGAATGATAGAATATAATGACAGTCTCCTGAGTTACGACTACGACTCAAGAAGGAGGTTTATGCCATTATCTATTTGCCATTCTTCTGTATCTACAAGTACAAATTACGTTTATGAGTTACAAAGTATACCGAGTTTGACCACCAACTCAATGTAATTTTCATATCTGCTAAAGTTATTTGCATAACCCATTACAACAACCGCATCGTTTTCGTTTGATTGATAATAGCTATCAGTACAGATTGACCTTTGAATATTGGTTACCACAACTGTAAGCTTCGGCCGAATCGGTGCCAAAGGAGTTTGATGGATCACTGGAGAAATATTATTTAAATTCGCTTTATGGCTTTACATTACCTTGGTTTCATATTCGACTTGCCAACCATTGATTTAACCAGTTGTGTATTTATAGCTATTTAATTTTAATTAATTTCACTACATAGGGAATATTCGCACTGATAACATTGATTGCATCGTTAACTACCGTGTACAATCAAATTGCTATAACTGAGTTACTGTAACATATCATTACCTTGAATTAGATTACGATTTGCTGCAATTGGAATTATTATATGAATCGTTACCGGTGAAAATGCAGTATTAGTTTCTTATTTAATACTGCTTCCTTTTTTAAAAGCTCCCTGTAGTATTTTTGAGAGCAGTAAATTTTTGCTTCAATACAACCAAAACATTATTTTACACGTTAGACTTAAACCTTGATTTCCTTGTGGCTTATCCGTCAGCTATGTATAAATTTAATATGCGATACGTTCATATCCCAAAACAAACTACGTCCTTCCATCTTGCCGGCGCATACGCACGGGGTCATTGAGCGATCGACTCGACTCCATTAAATGACCACCACGCGTGCCTATTACGTAACTTGATAGAAATATCGTGTCTATTTAGATGATTTTGTACTTCGCTTTAATTGTGGGAGAAAAAGTGGTTTCGCTTATCAATCTTAATAGAAATATTTTCTTAATAATAATTAATTGACAATGACAATTTAATGAAATAACAATGACTTCGGACTTCGGGGTAACTACAATTAATTTATTCAATTTTGCATGCATAAAACAACACGTTTAGGGTCTATACAATACCTATGTAATGTATCTTTCAAAATAAACATTGGAAATACATGGTATGTGTATTACCGGTATAATAATAATTATTAATTAAAGATATCACATGACTAGTGCATAGTCTTTAGATGTATTTCTTTGTTTAATTCAAATCCATGAAATAATGATATAGCAAATAATATACTGTCGAATAAAAAATGCCTCAAAGGAATATTTACTCGCTAATTATTTCGCGAATAATTACTTAGTTTATGTAATGGTTAATGGATTATTTTTGCGATCATTGATAAAATATTCATTGTGCTATTGCATTAAATATCATTCTCCTTCCCACTTCGGTATGCAGCTATGCAGTATAATTAAGTTTAAGACAGGAAACTTAATTCCAAACGCTCTAGCTACTAATCCGCTAACTTGATTCGACTTATCTAAATCAGATATTTGTTTATTAATGAATGACTTATATCCATTCAAAATATTGAACGAGTGCTGTTTTATCTTGCTTGAGTCGAATTATAAATACGCTTAATTTAAACAACTATTTATGCAAAGCGAATATTGGGCAATCAATTAGTTAAATAGAGGCAGGTGCTATTTTGGTTTATTAGTACTGATTAAGAATGAGATGTGTTAGTAAATCCTTATTTAATTTAATAGCTGCTATATTATCATCTCTAATTAAAGCTATGCAATCTTAATTTTAGGAAGTATTTGCTAATTTCAAGTTTTAGATCGCATTAATTAAACTTTATACATCTTTACCATCTTTACCTATTCATCTTCAGTTCAGTTGCTTTTTATTCATCTTCAGTTGCCTTAAATTATACAAAATAGAATGTGTGCTATCGCTATTAAATGAATGTAATGTGTTATTATTTTATGAATCTCATCATCATCATAATCAGCTTATCTTAGTTCACTGCGAGGCACGCAATTCAGCCAGATCTTCGGCGTTTCGCTTCCAGCTACTGCCAGCTGCTTTACTTACGAGTAGGTATATCTTCGCTCCATCGAGTTTCAGGGCGTCCTACGCTCACCTACGCTACGTTTTCCGATTTGTGATCTCCATTTTAGAAAACGTCTACCACAACGGTAATCGGTTCTGCGACAGATATGAACGACCTATTGCCAGTTTAGCAAACCCATACGCTGCCTATTTCGGTATTGAAAAACTAAGTACCTCAAATCATAAATACACCTAGTCAGTACTCATTGGATCCGATTATTTCATCACGAAATTAAGTTAAGGATTAGTAAAAAATATGCTAATGGTGAGAATTCTATACGTAATACCGCAGTCGAAGTTGGAAACAGCGCTCCATTGATGCAGCAATGTTTTTATTTGAGCTCGCATACAACATATTCAATAAAATTGCCATCGCGTACTCATGCCACTTTGGCATGTGGCATATTATACTATCGGCGTTTGGTAATTCGAGTTCGTAGACATTTTGACGATGTTTTGACGAATAACAGTAAGTAACAGTAACAGTAAGTAACAATAAGACCTTGTCCTATATATAGCACTATGCATGGTCCTATTGTAATAAGCTGATTTCGTGTTCAAACAATACTTTTTTTTAAAGAAATATCCTTCCTCATTAAAAGATAATCGCAAGTCTAATTTATGTTATTCGGGCAAAACGCAGAGCCCAAATCTTTTTACGGTCCAGTAAAAATGCATGTTCACTCTTTATTTGCTTCTTTTATATTGTATCACTGAATTTATATTAGTCTTAGTAGCACTTTTAAGAGCCTATCTACAGCCGAAAAACTATTATTTTAATCCATCGCCAAAATATAAACTTACATCAACATGAAAACTGCTTTGAAATATTTGCAATGTTATTCTTAAGATAATGCCCGATCAAGCTCTTAAGTTATCGTTTTATTTATCACTCTTTAAATTTGCGGGAATTATACGGAGCACTGTAAATCTTTGCAAATGCCAACGTTACGGTTCAGAGACATCCTTCGGACCGGCCGGTTATACATTCATACACATTCAAGCCATATATTCGCCAAGCCGGTTGCTTTTCAATAGGCTTGACTTTTCCCCCACACGTGTCATTGACCCGACTTTGGCAACACCTACATTTTTAGATTGCTCCATGCAAAGTTTACCTTTTTCACGATAAGGTTAATTTAGTCTTCACACGAAAATAATCTTTATGTTCTTCACAAAAAAGCTCAGGGGTGGCAACTTCCGTCCTGTACCATCTGTTGTGATGATGTCATTGCTCTGACACAGTTTACCTGTTTGATGTGGTCTTTTAGTCTTATCTGATTACTCTGGATCAGCCCTTACAGTTAGTTTACGACCACTTTAAAAGTCGTTACGTTGAAAGCTTTGATCTGAGTTGGTTTGGTATCATTAGAAAATTTTATTCTTCCATCTTAACTAAATAATTCAATGCTGCAAATAAAGCAGTGTTGTCAATGCTCCTCATAAACTAAGAAAACAATTACACATCGCATAATTCAAAATTTTACATTATTTATTACGGTACTTTTATATTCTAACCTCCAAAGTAAGTATTGAAAACTTACATGTCTAAGTAGTTCTCCGTTTTTCAAGTAGTGGACTTATGGCTTTACTGATATTAAACTTTAAACAACGTTTATTCGTTTAAATGTGTTGGATGCTTGCTATAACGTCTATGGTTAACAAAACCGAAGATTGAACTAACATCACTTTTCCATTATTCATCAGGGTCCCATAAAGTCTTCCTAATTTAATTCCCACACCGCCATTATCTGTAATAGATCGATACTCTTAAGTTTTATGTTTCTCTCGTTTACATTACCAATGGACAAGTAGAGAGGAACCTTTGAAGTCAATTTTAGTGGTTTCCTGTTTATTTTCTAGTTTCTTTTCATCACTGGTTTGTGTTGCGTAACACTGATGATCTCGACGATATTCACTTTTAGTGCTTTTGGAGTCTTCTTAAGTTTTTGATCTTTAAACAATGAGTTACTTATGCTTAACACGGCGTACTTGGTATTTTTAGTTACTGCTTTTATTTATTTTTTGATATTTTATTATTTTATGTTTATATTCTACTAATAATATTAATCATATACATATACAATTTCATCAAAACTTGCGTGAGAATTCATTATAATAATTCATACATATACTTACCTTACTTTTCTTAGATATAAAAAAAATGAATTTTTAGTGTTATGTTTTAGTTTATAAAACTTAGTTTATAAACTAATTTATTGTATGAACTTTTCACTATAGGTTCAGTTATAAAAATGGTATGAAAAATATATTTAAAAACTGTATTTGCACTTTAGTTTTGTTAGATTATTAGTAATGGGAATGTTTATCAATTATTATTTTTGTTGCGTGTTTACTGTAAACACAATCGGTTCTTTTTATACACGCATGCTTCGGATCATCCATTAACTTATTCTCAGACAATATATACTTTGTTTGCCCCGACCTCGCGACCCCTACATCTTCGCAACCTCTCGAATGATTTTACCCATATTCGAACTTAAAACTTGTAAAGAAATGTACTAAAATAATAATGCAAATCGGATTAATGATACGTAAGTTATCGCCTAACAAAATTAAATATTATACAAATCATGCATAGAAAAGCCAACTTGTCCCATTAGAATCTGAGACCTTTTGTTCCTTCGCTCGGTCAATTATTTCTGTTACCTGTCATTTTTGCTGAGATGGAATGACAGGAACAGAAACAATGCCATTTGATCAGTCTGCAGGTAATAAGCGACCACTTAAAACTAAGCTGTTTCGAAATGTATCTTAACTTTACATCTTGTTTTAATTATTTCATGTTATTCTATTCTATTTTTCGCGTAGAGCATGTGTTATGAAAATAACAGCAATAGGCTATCGGACTGATATTTTTATTGTGTTACAAAAATTTGACTATAAATAAACCCGATCACCGAACCTAAATTAAAACGTGTTCAATACTAAGGAAGATATTAATATCTTGCTTGACAGAGAGCGCACTATATATAAAAGATGTCTCTTGAAGGTACACCATACAAACGACAGGGTTACGCGGAAAGGGTGTACAAGCCGCAAGGGATCCATAGTACCTATCATTATGAACAACTTTTACTATTGGACCAACCCTGAAATCGCGATTAAAATATCAGCTGTTCCATACAAACATTTTGTCGAGTGTGAATGCTGAATGACCTTTTTCATCACCATCAACATTATTATGAGCCTATCATGTTTCTACTGCTAAGACACAGGCCTCTCAGAGAGAGAGAGAGAGAGAGAGAGAGAGAGAGAGAGAGAGAGAGAGAGAGAGAGAGAGAGAGAGTGAGAGAGTGGATGATCCACCATGCTGGCCCAGTGCATGTTAGTAAATGTCATCATGCCTTTGAACTTTACGTATACGTATTAGGTACGTTTAATAATATTTTTCACTAAGCATGTTAGTTTTAACAAATCAAGCACTTGTCAGGCAGGCAGGTGTTATTGTTAGGTGCATTAAGTGATGCTCTAATTTTTTTATTTAAACAACATAGTTATAGGGTTAATTTTGATTTGACTTTCATGTGTCTAAAGTAAGTATTAGTAATAGAATTTACTAAACCACAAAAAAGCTTAGTTGTTGCAATATATTGCGTCTCACAAGATATTTCTGGTTCATGCAAAAACAATCAATCAATTTTCAATATCAGGTGTAATTATCACCACAGTGTTAATTGCACCTGATATTGAAATTGATTGATATGGAAATAAGTAATCTCATTTTTATCATTTAGAGTATTTTATTTTCTTACCTGGGCTTGGTTGTACGCCTGTCTCTTATTATTCTTATTATTACTTCTTACTCCCATGTTTATAAACGCAGTATTGATACCCCAAATCCTCACTTTGAGTGCTGCTCACTTTGCAAAGGCTATTTTTGGTCCTCCAAGCCTTTCTCATAATTTGGAACGTATTTGTCTCTGTTTCCTTCAGTTCACCTTTAATAAGGACAAAATGAGACATTACGTCTCAGATGACTTCTTCAGATCTATAGACATCATTTATTTAAGTAACCAGCTTCCCTTATTTCATTGAAATTTGTTTATTACAAAGCACGGCTTAACACCAATTACGACTTAAAACAAATAAAATGGCAATCTAATTTAAACAGTTACGTTCAAGTGTCATTCTTGTAGTTGTCTCCCAAAACTTCTAGTATTCAAACAATATCACCTGGAAAACATCGAAATTTGCGCTGGCGTCCAGCAAGGCATTGAGTACGGCGAGGGTACGCGGTATGGGAGAAAAATGACACAACCCGACTTAAAGGAATCTTAAATGTGAGGATAAGGAAAAGTGATAACTATGGGGGTTAGATGTTCATTCCACTACATTCAAAATTCAAAATAATCGACGTTGACACGAACTGTATGTTCAACTGCATTCTCCGTTTGCTTAGATTCCCATCTCCTTATCTTCGTTTTATGGACATTAACATTCCTTTTACCACCGTGTTCTAGGTGTAAATTACCATGTGCATACCCGTAATCTGATAGTGCTAGGCTGCATTATGCAAGTGCCGGGTCATCGTCCCAATTTGAAGGGACAACTCACATGCCGCGTGTTAGATGATTCATAGTGGTCTATGCTTTTTATAGCTGAATAACGATCATAGAGTTTTATGACTACGGCATTGACATTGGGCGGTGTTTGATCGTGGTTTTGACGGCTATTATGATAAGTCATAATAGGGACGTCCTCTTGGTAATGTTTATTTGAAGCGACGTCTGTGTTCAGAAAACCCTGAATAATTATCTTTCAGGTTACAGGTCTCTCTTTGTTTTTGCTTTTCTTACGCTTCCTTTTTAGTCGCATCCATCCGAGTCCCGTATAATAGTACGGTACGGTATCCGCTATTTGCGATTGATGCTGTCAAAACAGCAATAACAATATGACGTGTTTGCAGTTCCGTAACTATTTTTGTTTACGGTTACTGCCACCGGTCGTTTGCTAGTATATTTGCCTGTTTTCAAATGCTATTTTATTTGCTTTTTTTACAACTTCTATTGTAATCTCAGACAAAATACAGGCCACACCATTTGCCTTTGGTGTCACCTGATCACCTAAATTGCAGCCCTTCATGTCGTTTAAAACATCAGTGAGACTTAATTCTTTCAATGATTATAAGATGCACTTTATAATCATTGTGACATGCTGATTAATGGTTCATACTGCATAATATGAATTAAAAAAATGTTCAATATTCCTCAATGGCCATTAGCGTTTCATCGACGACATATTACAACTAGTTAAATTAGTGTTATTTGTAATGCCCATTCGCTTATCGTATGTTCCATTATTGATGCATTTTTAATACAGGAATTATCATAAAATTTTAATTCATCGTCTCTACAGTCGTATTGCAATGCATTCATTTGCACTTTAATAACTTTATTTTTTATCTTGGCTTTCAGTTTCCTTTTAAATATCCATTAGGTATATGTGATTGAATACATGACATGAATAGATAACTTAAAACGTCAATTCCTTAGCAAACAAAGAATTATTAGATTTTTTATCCAAGGCTATTTTCCTTGATCTTTTTATAAAGTTAAAACAGTGTAGATCTTGATTCTGAAATAGCTTGAGTTACTGTAGAAATAATACCTTCTTATAATTATATAAAAGGCGTTGTGTGTATGTATGTTCCCTATGGACTCCAAAACGGCAGGATCGATTTTGACGGTACTTTCACTGGCAGATAGCTGATAATGTAAGGAGTAATCCACGCGTGTAAAACCGCGGGGCGAAGCTAGTAATCTATAAAATATAACGAGTATGTAGTTTGCTTATCTACTATGGGATATATAATAATATATGATTGTTGACGTTATATATTATTTATTTTATTATTAAGTTGGTTGTTATTAAAAAGAACAAATTCAAATTAAATACAAGAAAAATTCGTCTAAAAGCCTACATTAACCGTGTCCAATCTACTGTTATTTGTAGGAGCGCCAGAAACTCGATAATGGTGGGGCCATAAAACATGAGGTTTGTTATTCCTGTCCAGATCGATAACAAACTACTTTTAGTATCACCCCATGGAATCTTACTGGAAGTGCCTTTCAATCTACAAAAACTTTGAGCTCCGCGTATGGTTTGCCCAATTTTGAATCACAGAAATATTTTGAAGGCTGCATTAAAAACGTAAAAGTTATTTAAATCCACAGACCATCCCTTGACACGCTATCTTACATTTTTTTTTATAAAATCTAACTATTTTAACAACCATGGGAAAATTATTATCATCAATTAACACCTGCTCTTTATCACTATTCAAAATAAAACTTGATTAAAAAAGTCAAAGGCCCATCTTTTTCGTCCTTTAAAATGTGATATTTATTGTCCATTTCACAACTATCACGCCATATCTAAAAATCTATATCTTCGTTCCCCATTCCGAAGTACCTGATGTTTTTTGTCTGTCCTTCGTTGTGTTTGGACAAGAACCAATCTGTGAAACAATAGTTAATTCTGTCCAAGAGAATGGGGTTAGTTCCTATTTAAATTCCATTTTGACAAGTTGCAGTTCATTTTCGTTAAAATGATTTTTTTTATGTTCTCTTGGAACGTTAATAGCGCCCCGTGATTTATCGAGTGATGCTGCAGTAATTTATACCGTGTTTAGTTTAGGTTTTTTAGTTCGAAATGCACCTACTTTTAAGAGGCTAGCCTTATAATGATATGAAATAATTATACAGTTGGTTTTGGAAATTGAAGTATCAGCCTTTTGTTAGCGTTTAATTTGAACTTGAGAAAGGTTGAGGAAGGAAAGGAGGAATTCGGTATTTTTGTGTTATATTATTATTTCTACTGGAGATTAGACATAAATACTCGATTATAGTACAATATAGGTATTCAATTCAATATTAAGACTTGTAATAATTTTGATTTTTTACCCAATTTTTAATAGATATGACCTGTAACAACTGTTATTAATAAATATGATTATGATTATGGTTGTTGTAATGTTTTTATTTGAAATATTATTTAGTAATAATGTATAAAAATAGTTTTGTATATACGTTATTATCAATAGATCCCACCTGGTTGAGTGTATTCATAAAATGTATTGATGGTAACTATTCAACCATACCTTAATTTCAATTCAAACTGTAAAATGTCTAGCACTCCCGAATATTTTATTGAATCATTTAAATTGTGTTCTGTTTTGTCTTGTTAAAACTTCTAATATAGGAAACATGCGCTTGGCGCTAAATTAGGTACCTTTTTAAGCCATATCATATATTCACGTGTCAATTTCGTTTGTTACAGTCGGTTTCCTGATCCTCGTGTTCTTTCTCTGGGGCAGTCCTTACGAGCGAGGGTTCTTCTGTGACGATGAGTCTCTGAAGCATCCCTACAAAGAGTCCACCGTCACCAACATCATGCTGTATATCGTCGGGATTGGGCTTCCAGTGCTTACGGTGAGAAATTTTACTTTCAGTTGAATATAATTACTTATTGACTGTACTTTTAGATTTTTTATTCAAGGTTGGCTTGCGTGATACCACCGTCTTACTCAATGTTTAGAATTCACTGGCAAAGTGCGAGTTAGGCTCGTACACTGAGGGTTCCTTACCACCACCTAAATTGTTAATTACTAAAGTACAAAAAAGTACTGCAAATAGACAACATCACGCCCAGGCGGTCACCCATCCAAGTACCGAGCGCGTCCGACGTTGTTTAATTTCGGTGAACAGAAATTTGTTACCGACTCGCACATAGCCAGTATTTATTATTAGTTGTTTTGCTTTAGAGTGTGTCTGTGTACTATACACATTACGAACTGTAACATTACATATTCTGTGAAAATTTGAAACTAGCTATTTATTACAATTCGAAAGATACAGCCGTTAAAATGTAGGACAGGCGAAAGGACGGAAGACAGACAGCGTAAGCATAGTAATAGGGTCCCTTTTTCACCCTTTGGGCACGGACCCCTAAAAAGCGTGAGATTCTTCACTTGCAATTTTGATTGGGATTGCTTGTAAATTAGTCAGTCTTGCCACAGTGTGTAACTATACTTCTTCTACTTCTTGCAATATTTAAAATTTTAATATAATAAATGATCGAGCAAAAATAGGGATAATAAGTGGTCGTTTGTTGCCAAAAGTTATATATCTCAGACCACCGTGTACAAAACAAGTGGTTTTTAATTTCAAACTTCCGTCACAAAATTACGATCAATCAGTATCTGTCACTCTTTGTCCGATTAGTAATGTGTTAACGACAGCAGAAAGTGTGTGAGTTGATCCACGTTTTTTGAGAATTTGCCAAGTAAATTGCTTTATTATTTTAATAATCTCCTTCAAATATGTAAACAGTTCCGCAACTGCAACGTAGGTATTGACATAAATGTGTCTAGTGCCAACAATATTATTATTAACTCTCAGAATGAATGTCCAAACCGTAAAATATAGTAGCTTCAAATACCAAGACTATTTTCGTCTTCGGGTAAAAATTACACTAGGGTTAGCCAGTTAATGAACACGGCCAAGCAAGCAACCTTTAAAATTCATGGTTACATGATCCTGCTATTCAACATTAATGTTTATTTATTTACTTCTTAGATTACATCGCACCCTTCCATGAAGCCCTTTGTTTGTCAAACCAAATTTGGTTGATCCACTTTCACAAGTCAATGCCCCGCCGAAAAATTCAAAAAAACGTAAAGTAATAAGTTTCATATCGACAGCAAATATTGGTCTAGCTATGACCATCGATTAGGTGTTTACCGATGGCTTAGTACCTCCATACCTTATCTGGGAGATGTTTGTCCAAGCTCACCTTTCGTACACATTTACTGGATTCTATTGCCTAAAAGGTATGTGTTTGACTATCGATGTTTGTCCTTACAATTTTACTAGCATTATTAGGTGTATCAAAGGTGGGCTTATTGGGCATATGGGTATAATTGGTTCGATATATTGGTTACTATCTTTCTTCAAATATTGGGACCTTTTCTGGAACTTTTCCAAGTGAATTTGTCTATTATTACAAAACTTTAGCATGTAAATTAACACTGGTGTCTTATATTTGAATGAAATATAAGGAAATCACTCTAAAACGTAAACAGTACTTTAGTTTAAGTTCCATTTAAATTTGCACGCTGCAAACTGCTTTACGATAAACTCTAAAGTCAATCGTTATTTACTCTGTCGTATAAAATATTTCTAAATAGATTTTAATACTGTAAATCGTCAGCCAGACATGTATAGGTATCCCAACTATGAATCTTATTGATCTATTATTGGAATGTAGTTGTTCTTATTCGAAATGTCTAGATTTATTCGTCCATCGGTCATTCATTACAGAGAACAATGTTTACCATCTATCTCGATTGGTTTTACATAGCGAAACGATGTATTAACGAGCCAATTCATCACTCTATCCGGTGTTTGCTTTACTTTTTATTCGCTTTTTATCGACTAACGTCAAACGTGCAAGCTTGCAACTATAAATCGATATTTTAGTGGGCAAGCTACTGGCATAAAATATTTACAGTATGGTTTATAACACAAAACTGATTTTTTTGTAAATTTTCGGAGCTAATTGAAGCTAAAATTGCTGTAAATAACTCACAAGAACAACTCTTCTATTTATCTCATTTATGCGTAATTTTATTTGACTGCGTGCAGTAATCAAGTGTGCGTAAACTGCGCACACGTCCCTACTGTAACATCATACCAGTAGCGAGATCTGATCTTTTGTAGGGACCAGTAGCCTGTTCTTAATGTCAACAAAAAATCCAACTGGTTATTATTACCATTTGATCCAGTTTCGAACGAGTTCCCAATAACTCTATCACTTGCATTAGAATGGGAATGTGCTTCAATTTTGAACGAGGTAATTGGACTGACCGCATTCATTTTGATTGATACTGATATGCTATGCAACAGTATTTGTTTTGGGACCTCGAAAATTATCTACGATTATCGTGTCCCTGATTGCTTGATATTTGTTATAGCTCTGTATTTCTTTTGCTGCTTTCTCTTTAACTGTTTATTTTCTAACTTAATTGTTCATAATTAGACGGATATCTTGACATGCTGGTCTTAATTTGAGACAGGAAAATCACTAGCACGCTTTCTTGGCTCTAATTTCCTATAGAAACTTGCTTTTAATTGTTAATTACTTTGATTTTAGTAAAATTTATTTAATTACCTATCGTGGATAATTCATATGTATTTATTCTAGCTATACCTGCATTGCAATTATGTATGGCTAAAATAATGCTAAATAAAAATTCTTGTAAATATCAATATTCTTCACGCACCACCGCCCTTGACCGTCAAATGCCGTATCCTTGGCATTGAGCCAACCGTCCGACGTTGTTTCGCCGATGCCTACTATCATTTAGTTTGTTCTACAAACATTTTTTATCTTCTGATAGCTTACATTAAACTGTAAATGTTTTGGCAGATTTATTAATATCTACTTTGCATATCACCATTCTCGCATGTTGAGATCAAAGGTTAATGGCCAAATAGGTTTGCATGTTTATAATTCGTCATAATTTGCGTAGCCTTATTCCGCCCACTGTTGAGTTTAGGCCTCCTTTCTCTTCTATGCTACGATAGTAACGTATAATTTGAACGAACTTATGTTTTCTTAACGTTATCAAATGCTATGCGATATCGAAGTTTAGCCAGTTAAGAGTTTCAAGCTAATTTCGTGTTTTATATTTTACTAGCGACCCGCCCCGGCTTCACACGTGTGTAATTTCCGTGCAATATAATATAATAGCTATATAATTATTAATAATTATATAAACCTTCCGTGAAAAATTATCTAGCTAATGGCAAAAACCGCATAAAAATCCGTTGCGTGGTTTAGGAGGAGTTAGCGGTCATACAGACTGGCGGGAAAGCAACTTTAATTTAAACTTTGTAGACATAGAGATAGAGATTTTCGCCAAATTTATTTTATTCGTTTTCCTGTTCAGCATCTAAATTGTAGTGCTATATTTAGCACCCGTATCATCGTTTTGAATGCCGCAACGATAGTTGTCTTTGACGCAATGTTTGTTTGTATGTATGTATCTTTTGTGTTCCACCATAGTTACTCGTTTTACATGCCTATTGTTCAATTTCTTTGTATACGTTAAAGCCTTTTCACATTGTGTTCGTATGTTTCAGAAATTCAATTCTTTTGTACTATGTTATGAATATGTTTTGCATTTATTTAAATTTTGTAAAACTAAATGCGCTCTTTTCTACTTCCGTATTTACTTTTAGTTTTAATGTTATGTATCTAAATATCTCATACAACTTTCTATTTATGTGTTTGCATAATAAGTATATAATTTTAAAATGTACTCGGATATGTAGTAGGAATGTTATGAGCCTGTAAAGTAACACATGAGTGTGTTAGTTGTATCTTTTTGGCATAAATCGGAAGTAAAGAACTGTATCAGACCTAACTGTGGCATTGGATTCTAAATATAGCATGCGGGTATTTCGATATGTCTCACTGGTTGAACTCATTTTCCTACTATTGATCTAACTAAAAATAGTCCTTCGCTTTAATGAGATAACATTACAAAGTCTGAATTACAAATCGCAGTTCTCTTTATACATTGTACTTATATGTTTAGTTACTCATATTGATAGTAAATCATATATCTAAATTCCTCATAGCAACGGCTGATTTTGCTATGATTTCACCATGTCAATGACCTCTTTTCCGTGTTAACGTTTTCGTTTTAATGTATTCGGATATTTACATGACAGTCAAATGAATTAGCTTTTATTTCTCTATGTTCTGAGTCTGACGCAAAATCAATTTATCTATTTCTAAATCAATTTGTTTACGCCCTCAGGACTAAAATACAGGGTTAGGGGGAACGAGTATGCTATGAATAAAGAGGCTATGCTATGCATTGTACTCATATTCATCATTGACAAATTGTAGATAAAATCAGTAATTCTATAAATTTTGTAATGATCTTTATTCCATGAATCAGCTGATTTCTTTATCGCAATTTTAGGGTTTGTCTCATGGTAAAAGTCGTACACGATGATGAGCGCAATGTCCCTCTTTTGGCTTAGCATCCGCTCTGTCCCTGTATATTATGTAAGTAATTCGTTTGTGATATTAGATGTCAAGGGATTGCTGACATTTTGTTTCTCGACTCCCGAAATACCAACCCGATTAGTGTCAGGTCGGGATATACATAATTCATGTCGTCAACTAAACACTCTGCCCTTTTATTTGTCGGTATGTTAATACGTTCTGAAATAGCGTAATACGTTGAAGATGTGGGTTCATGCCTTCTTAAGATGATTTATTTAGTACTGGCTAGCTTAGTGAGAATGGATATCGGTTTATTTTCTGTATTTTGACTAACCTTAAAATTTTATAATGTCGTTTGTACGTCGTTTACGAGGCTCGTCATATTTATCCACCATCACTATTACTTAAATTAGTGAACTTCGAGCTTACCTTAAGAATTCACGGGCAACGATAAACCGAGTAGTAAAGATAGCAATGCAGCTCAGTGAGTATCGGCATTCTTCCGCATGGGCATGACCCATCCTGAAATAGAATTCTGACTTTCCTACAACTATAGAAATATAAATAGAAGTGTAGTAAACTTAGAAACATTGTAGTAAATTATGTCGTCGAAGTCGTAAAGTCTACTTGCTTCTAATGCCTGCTGTGTTCGACAATGTTAACTTTAATGTCACTTGTTTAGTATCAGGTTAAATGCGAATAGCTAGTTAATTACGAAGGCTGCGGTCAGAGGATGTAAAAAATGCAAAAGTTTAATTTACAATCAATTAATTTAAAACAAAAATACAATTAAGTTAGGTGACGACAGTTCGATGTCAGAGCAAGAAGTTCCACTTTGGCTTCTGAATCCTTGTGGTAGACTAGCAAGTGCTGAGCAGGCACATCGTGAAATGTGGAGGAGCCTCGAGTCTCGGTAGAGTCGCAATGGTCATATAATTAGTAGGTAAGTAAAACATGTTTGATAATATGTTGTTTTTAAATTATACAATTTCAACGTTAAATTAGTTTCTATAATATCAAAACGAATATAGGGAAGGAAAAGTACTTCATAATAGGTATTTTTTTTTAAATTAATTCTTTTATTTCTGTAGTGTGATTGAATATACTGTTACAGGAAGTGTCCTCTTAGAAACTATAATAACTGGTTTCAGTTATTTGTTATTTTTTTAATTAGCTTACTTATCAATTAGTTTAATCAGTAAAGTCGTATCATAGCAAATTCATTTTAAAATGTGCGTAGTTTTCTATGACGTTTGGATTTCCTATCTTTGATTTATATATGATCAGTATTATCATATTCTGAATCATAATTATTAAACAACATTACAACTCCCATATCACTATCTCGATCAGATCTATCCATCAACTACTGCATTGCGTACGTCCACATTGATATACAACCGTGTTGCAAAGAAAGCGTGTCTCTTTATCTGAAACTGCTCCATTGATCGCTAGGTATTCGTCGCAAGAACAATCGGGCACCTCAGTGACTTGATAACGTTCTTATTATTTTCTTTATTCACATGCAAACTATTTTGCATGTGCACAATAATTCATGCCAGCGTGTGCTGTTTATCTATTTTGTGAGCTCTTTCATGTTTGCTGTTTCCTTTTTTTTTCTATGACACGGATTGCAAGATAATTTAATAATACCTTTCATGGTTAGGACAGATTTCTAATAACTGAGCAATAATATGCAATAATCATATTAGAATAGAAGTACTTAAATTTTTTCAATGTTTAGGAAATTTTTCCATTGATCCTTAAATTTGTTTGCATGCCGAAAGGTCGATTATGGCGCTCTTTTACTGTAAATTTTCCATCTCCTGTGTACCCATATATACGCAATAAACGAAATATGAATATGAAAAAAAAAAACTAATTAAAGGTAACAAATATACCTACCTATAAAGGAAACATCAAATTTAAAAACTAAACTAATTGGTATCTTTTATACTATCTATGACTACAACAAGGCCAAGAACAAGATAGTACAAAGGATCTCTAGTTTCAGGCAACGTGCCCAGAATGCTGGCCGCGTTGCCTCGCTGTATTGCAACAAGGTTAACTTTCTGACCAAAATACAGACCAGCATTTCGGTCACGTATAGAATTTTTCAATCTCCCTGATAAATCCAAGCAGTCGAACCCCATGGTCCGAGTGGTTAAGATTAAATTATTTAGTGTTTGCAGTTAAACACTTTAAATGAATTTTATCGAGTACATTTTACATTGCTTTAATCACGAAATTCTGATATTTAAAATAAAATCAATACACGCGATGACATCTGTTAAAAGTGTTTAATTTCAATGTGCTATAATCGCGAACTCTTAATAAATAATTAGGGTTTGATTCAAATGTGTCTGAACGTTAGTATCGTAGTTTCACAATGACACATTTTAGGTATAGCTGGAAAACTTTTTCTTTGTCAATATTATCATCACAAAGTGAATGGACATCATCATTTCCCTAACTTTCTTCAACGTCATCAGTTCTGTATTTACTAAGTCATCATTCCTCAGTCGGTTACGCATATCCACTTCACTATTATGATATGTTTAATTGTTTACTTACAACGTCTGCTACCGGCCATTACACGTCGCCTCACATCGGATGTTTGGTGTGAGCGTGATCTTGAATGGCCGGTAGGTCACGGTCAGTCGGGCAGATAATTTGAATCGGTGATACCTCGCCGCGCTTGCAAGCGAGCCAGTTGTGAATGAGGTGTGAGAATTTACATAAATATATTTGTTTTTGTATGTAAATTTGATATTGGTTTGTCTTTCCCATAATATGACGATTTACATTGTTGATTTTTTTGTGAGTTTAAATCGCTTCATCCACATTTATAACTAATAGAAATTCATAACCAGCTACGAAAAAAGAAAGTTTCTCGCTGTTTCCCAGTTATTAAACAGGACTTTTATTTTTCAATTATTAAAGCTGTCTTCTAAGTGAATTCCCACGTAATTCGTTATTTATGAATTGAGCCAATGAGCAATAGGATTTTTCAAATCGTCAGATAACATATGAGCTTGTTAGGTGGTTTTTCCTAGTCACATCACAGGACAAGACTTTTATTTCTGTTTTTTTCTGTTTTTTTACAGTTTTTACCGGAACACTGAAAAATTGTAATGATTTTCGGGTGTATTTATGTTGTACAGGGTTGAACAGCTTACTAAGCCTAAGGAGGTCATTTTGGTCATACTACTTTTATTATGGGACTAAACTCGAAATCGCGAAAAAATATCAACTGTTCTATAGAAAAATGTCGTTCACACTCAAATAGAATATACTTTTTAAACCACCCATAAATTGTGGATTTTCTTTGGATACGTACCATACGTTTGAATTCTACGTTTCTAATCCGTACAAGGATTGGAACAACCTGCCGGCATCCTTCTTTCCTGAGATATATAATCTAGGCCTTTTCAAGGCTCTGGCCTGTGAAAAGGTATCTTCTAAGTCTGCGTGCTTCATCTTCGACTATACCGTTGCTTACCAACAGGCGAGTTGGTTAAACGCGGACTTATTCGCATCAAAATAACGTACTTTATATCAATAAAATTAAGGAAAACGTGAAATGCGCACAGCTTCTAATAGTTTCTATTGACTTAAAACTTTATATATTATATTTACATAGTTGATTGAATCAGGCGTAAGTTCATTTTTAATTTGTATATGACAAATCTCTAGTTTAATTCCGCTTCTACGTCGCTTCGAGTACAATAAGGCTTTGGGGAAAAAATATTTTCCTCTATAGGTTAGGATAGGTTAAAATTTGGATCACAAATATCTATAGAGAAAAATAATTTATCCCAACATCCTTACTGTACTCGAAACGACGTAGCAGCGGAATCACACAAATTATATTTACTTGACAAAATAAGTAATTTCTTATCATTACAGATAGTAACAACTACTAACAATCTCGTTTTACATTAACATCGTAAATACTCTCAAAACAGTAATTATGAAGCTTGATGCATTATAATTGCTTGATTTGAAGTTATGAATGACCGCTATTGAAGCAGATAATGAAGATTCAAGCGAGACACTGATTCAACTCTTTGATTGATGCCTGTTTATCAGAGCGTTTGAAAGAATCATATCCGTTAGAAAGGTATAAGAAAACTTGATGATGTAGATTATAGTGAAATTACAGGGCATAAGGAGATTTAAGGCGCGCTCACAGACCCGAGCTAACTAACTAGCAAGCTAGATCTGTCGCAAATCTTCGACATTTTTGAAAAACGAATCACTGGGTAGGTAATTAAAATTAAGAAAACCGTTTGAGGACTATCTTTGAAATAAAATTGCAATAGATATTTAAAACGTAGCGGAAGAGATTCTGGGTGATACTGAACAACTGGGTTGGTAACCGTTACACTTACCATCAGGTGAGTGGCTTTCTCGTCTCATCACTCGACTGGGTGGTGAAACGAGAACGTAAAAATTATATCTAGTTCTTGAATGTCAAAAATGAAATGGTTTTAACAAATTCCAATGGGACCAACTTCGAGATATGGCCAATCTAATAAAAAAGAATTATCAAAATCGGATGGCTCAGTAAAAAGTTATGCGTCGACTTGATTACCTTCTCCTTTTTTCTTCGGTTAAAATAGAATCTAAACGTACAAACATACGTACGTACATACATACATACAGTCACGCCTCTTTCCCATATAGGGGTAGGCAGAGACCACATCTCTCCACTTGCATCCTGACATATTACATCTTTCGCTTCTTCTATCAGGAGTGTTTTCATACAAGCTCGTCAGTTACGGGTACTTTAAACATAATGATCAATCAATCAGATATCACCATTTCAAACTAAAGTTGTGTTTATAAATCATTTAAGCAATTTATTAAAAAAAATATCTAGGTTTGATGCTAGAAGTTCACTCGATTTCACTTTCTTGCGTGATTAGAACCAAATAATATACTAAACAAAGTTTACCATAATATTTCTCCTCTCGGTATAACTTTTCATGATAACAAATTGTGTACTGTACGTTATGTTGTGTGCTAAACACGATGGAATCTCGTTTGTGTTACTTATCATGAACCTCATTAGCACCCTATTAGAGTACGTTAGCACTTCGCTTACTATCGTCCTCTTTCTCTTTTGCTTAAAGATTTTGGGATATGGTTATTATTTTATGTTGGCTAGAGAAATACTGTTTCGTTATTTATTGTTAGAGTTCATTTATAAATCTGTCTTAAGTATTAGGATTATCTTTGTTAGATAGATAGATAGATAGAAACTCTTTATTGTGTACACCAGAAATAAAAATAGGCTAAAAATAGGCTATAGGCTATAGGCTATAATATATGGCTTTGTTAGGCATATCACTAAAATAAAACACTTATTACATCAATTTTTTTTATCCAGTTGCATTGCATTCGGAATTTGTGCGAGGCTTTTCGTTCCGTTTTTTAATCAAAGTTAACTGAATTAATAAAAGGTGATTAATGGCAGTTTGTTTTTAAATCATCAAGGCTCTTGACATTATACGAAAATTAAATACCACTTGTCTTCCATTTAATGCGAAAAGAACGTGAAAACGCATTTTTTTCCAATTAAGCAGACAAAGATAATGAAATTACGTGTATGTAGCAATTCTCATAGCCTTGGGCATATAGTACACGGTCGAGTCGCACAAGTCGCGAATGCTCAAGTATATAATTATATAAGAACAAATACATGAGTGGAAAGCCTGCTAAGTCAATAAGCTGGTTATTTATTGAATAATGTTGAAGACATTGAACTTGGCCTAAATGACATCTGTAGAATCTAGTTCAAAGTAAACGCTACGAATAAACTTTTATATTAACATGATTTTTATCATAATTTTAACATTTCTCACAAGGTTGTCTGATTTTCACACATTTGTGTGTAACGTATACTTTCTCATTCCTGGGCAAAGTTCTCCTCCATCTTCTTCTAGACAGTGCGATCACCCACCAGATTTGACTAGTTTATATGGAGTGTGGATGAAACCAGTTCCTTTTAACATTTATAATCCATTCAAAAATTGAAATCGTAATGCTTTTACTCATTTAAGTGTATTCAATTGCACAACTTCCAACTTCATAATAGCCATTGAGATTCTTATCAAAGGTGTAGTTTTCAAATGCTCGAACTGCAACGATCGTAATGTTTAATGCAATAACACCTGTGAACATTCTCTGGCCTCAATCCCAGATAACACTAACTGCTTCAAACATTATTATAGCTTAACAACTGAACACACAGAACTATTTATTGCGATTTGTAAATACGAAATTACTGCAAAATGTGTGCCAGTTAGTGAGGCAATAAAGAAACGGCGTTCTTGGAAAATATTTGTGGTAGTTTATTATTTTAGTCAGTTTTGTCCTTTCATCCTCCACTTCATTCTCTCCATCCGTTGTCACTTTGTCCTTTATGAATTGCGTTTATTGATGTACAAAGCTATTTTTTTTCATATTAGTTCAAGATCTTTTGACTTTGTAGCTGTTCTGCTACCCGCGTCGTATTGTGCTGCTTGATTCTCCGTGTGATAAAAATGAAATGTTCTTAACTCTTCTCTGGACTCCTAGTTTTTTAATCATCTAGCTTTTGAAAATACTCCCAAAGTCTAAAAATCCTGTCTTTTTCCAGATGTGCCTTACTGAGTGGCTCAGATTGCGCGACTTCAAAGGCGGCAGGTCGCGCATGGTCCTCGGCAAGGAGATCCCGGCCTGGGCCTGGGAAGCCTACCGGGTGGTGGGCGTCTTCCTCTTCGGCTGCGCATGCCAGCAGCTGACTACCGACATTGCCAAGTATACCATAGGAAGGTTAAGGCCGCATTTCTTTGATGTGAGTATTCTTTAACAGCTGTTTTTTGTTGTTTCCTACTTATACATTGCGTTTTCGTTGTCCCGAGCAATTATGAGCGAGCATTCGCTCGTTCGCCCATAATTCAAAACATTCAAGCGAACTATGACTTAACATCTGTCTATAATATTTGAGGTTCAGAATATTTTGTTAGAGCAAATCTTCGCACTCCAAAATACAAACAGTTTTGAATGTTTTTTTAGGACATTTTTTCTAATCACATTCATCATCTTTGAAAGTTTATATTCCTGCGTATTAATCCTAGATTATTAAATACTGTAAAGATTTTTGTTTCAAACCTGTTTCTTGGTTGGACCTGTCACTTTTCTGTAAGAGACTAAAATCATTCTAGTCATAACGAAAAGGTTTATGTTTTAGGTATCATTGACATCGACTCCAGAGTCTCCAGACGGTATAGCTTATAATACATTCAGTCGATATTCTCATTCCTGATGAACAAAGACCTCGCACGTTATAAATAACATTGTTTGGTTAAATCCTGACATGAAATATTAATGTTGTTAAGTTTATGACAAATTATAGCGATTTCCTATGATATATCGCGGCATATCACTGAGGTATCGTTAAATGAACTGTTGATATTACATGTTTTTTCCACCGATATTATCCAAAAACAAAATCATGTAAATTTTACCCTTATGTCGGAATTTGATCTGCGTGGTGATTCTGATGCCCTCGACCTATGCACTCGACATTGTTTCTGTCTCCGTCACTCTCTTATCCATCTTGATAAGTAGTAATAGGTAGGTCACAGAATAGTAAATTACTTTAGCGGCCAGCAACATAATCATTTATGGGCTACCATGAAAATGTGGCCGAGGCCTGCATAAGCGAGTCCATAAATGCTCAGACGCGCATACGGCCAAGTACTTTTCTCAGATAATGCTCGGAAAGTCAAAGTAAGTCGTACCTATGTTTTTACACTTACATTTTATTTAAAAATACCTGTTCATTTGATCGGAGAAAAATACAGTTGTTGAATGTGAATATTTGATATAATTGTGTACAATATTTGAGACTTTTTCCGGGATGTCAGATGACGTCGAAATATTTTAACAACACAATGACGAACAACAATATTTTTTAGTCGTCAATATGTTTATTTGTTTTACTTTAGGTAAACGATTTTCTACTGCAAGCCAGTTTAGATACAGTTTTTTATAATATAATTCCGTTGTTGCCTTGTTGCGGAGTAAAAAAATGTTTTTTTTTAAATATTTATTAAAAACTGGCTGCGCCCCGCGGCTTACCCGCGTAGTGATGAAATTTATACCCATACCCATGCAAAAAATCAGGTCGATTCGTTGTTCCGATGCAGCGTGAAAGAAGAACAAACAAACATCATCAATAATGTTTACACATTTTACCACCGGCATCTAGAAATTCGTTAAACAGGATTCATCCCCTAATTTTCCACTCTTAAAGGTGGAATATTTTCTTTGGAAGGAAGTGGTTTTATCGATTCTAAATGTCATATTTGACAATACCGGGTGAATCTCTAGCCGACAGACATATTCAAGAATACCATTGTCCACATCATCATAAACAACTTTTACTATGGGTCAACCATTATATCGCGGAAAAAAATGGGTTTGTATCCACGGATCCAGGTATCGGTTAGTCGTTTCATACACGTCGTTGGGCGTTAATGATATTTTTCTAGAGAACAACCGGTATTCATACACAAAAACACTTATGTCGATGATAAATAAAAAATTTGTCGATCGATAAAATACCTATGTCTGTTTTTGATAATAGTGTCGACAATTGTTCTACATTTGAATTAAACCAAAACGTTCAAGAAACGTATAATTTTTTTTATTACTATAAATAATCGCTAAAAGGCCGATAATAATTGTAATTTTTACTCGATGTAGCATGTGTGTGTCCATATTTAAGGCAACTCAGCTCATAGCTGTCACACAACTCTGACCTGCCAAAACTTAAAAAAGGGTACAACTTTTTAAATTTTTGCTATATTAATACTTTTACATAATCAAGCACATTCCGTACACGGGAAAAAAATGAGGATTATTTTAGTAATAAGTATATTAAATTTATTCTTTGTTATTTGATGAAATATCCTCGATTCTGCAAAACTAGTAGGATAACAAAAATACTCCCAAGTTTTGATGGGTCAAAATTGACGGAAAATTAAGCATCGAGTTGAGCTACTGTTTATTTTCATACTATACTGTGATGAGGGCTTATTCTCACACTCAATCGCATCATCCACTTGAAATATCTCTTCTGTATCTAAATGAATATTGGAAAATATATAAATGTTATATATATTTTTTTGTTTCCAGAGTACATACAATGTTTATATATATCGTTTATCTGCTCTTTATTGAATGAGTGTATTTTGGTAGCACTTTGAAGTTTAGTGCCCACGTGACGTGTGGATGTTTAAATTGAATTTGTTGTGTCATTCGTCGCCACTGTTCGGTTTATATTTTGTTTATTTTTGAACAAGAGTGATTCGCTAAAACGTTTATTATGTCGGGAAACATCTGTCTCCGTGGATAAAGCTTAGGAATTCCGCTTTATTTCGTTTTAGGTATTTTTTTAAAAGCGTTTGTTATTCCCCAATCGGGGTTATGTGACATTTTCTTAGCTTAGGTGTTGACATGTTGATGCTGTATCATTGTCAGTTTTGTCATGTTAATTTTTGACGGGACCTTTGTTTCAGAATCTTTATTTGTTGTTCATTTATTTACACTTTACATAAGTACATTCCGACATTTTATATCTTCAAACATTTTGAAATACGCGAACGAGATATATGCACGAATCATAGACTTAAGTCCTACGTCACATGAACAGTAAGTAAATATTCTTAAACAAAAGCGCTGTCAAAAATGACACTGTAAGAGCATCAACATGTCAACACCTAAGCTAAGTAAATGTCACATAACCCCAATTGGGGAACAACAATCGCTATTTACAAATCCCAGCCTTATCTTGATAAATTAAGACACATTTTAGTAATGACATGAAGGTCAAGCTACAATGACATTTAATAATATTTTGACCAACCAAGAACGACTCAAAGTGCATCTCTACTTTTCTACATAAACTCTTAGAAAAAAAATACTATGCTTTGAAACCTAAAATACAAAAAAAAAAATAAAAAAATGCTGTTGAATATTATAAATCCAAAAGTGTGTTTGTTTGTTCCTCTTTCAGCAGCAACAGAGCAACAGATCGACGTGATTTTTTTGCATATAGATAGTTGAATGTCTGGTGTGACATTTATGTATTTGATAGGCGAGCAGCATATAGGCTGATGTGCCTATGTCACATAGAGTCAAAATTTAGTATTTATCTGTTAAGATCACAGTTAGTAGATCTGTGGTTAATATTATCTTCTTCGTTTTTATCCATCTGTCCAGTTCGTTTTTAAACGCATTTATTGATTTCGATGTGACCAAATCCTCAGGCAACCTGTTCCATTTGCAAACGACTGTGTTGCTGAGGATTTTAAGGTTACTAGGATACTTTTAATCCCGGGAAAATACACGGTTTCTGATGCTGTGGAAATATCCATGCGGGTGAAACCGCGTGCAGCAGCTAGTAGAATATAAAGTATTCTAAACCAACTCAGTTAATTAAGAATTCCCATTCGCCACGGCATTTTCACTTATCTCTACAGCGGATATGAAAAAAAAACACTACTTATCTTCACCAGGACATTTAAATTCGTGTTATTTTGACTGACTCCTTACAGCTGACAAATGAGACTGTATCACACGTCTGGCAACTGATTCTGGCCGTCCTGTTTTAGTTAAATGATTTATTTTAGGCGTTTTGATACTGGTAGAGTTCGGTGTCGGGTTACTTGAAATGATTTATTTAGTTGGGGATATAATTTATAACAGTTGTAGCAGGAAGTAGTGATCCAGAAATAAAGTGGTTGGTCTTTTAGATCCGTTTTCATAGAATAGCATCTAATTCATTTTCAAAGGTGGTTTCAACTGGGTATATATCACAGAAAATATTGATTTTTAACCGACTTAAAAAAAAGAGAGGGTTCTCAATTCCACTGTTTCATTTTCATCTTTTTCACCCACTTTTTCCACGTAAGCAAGTTTTTTTTCTCTTTACCAAGAATATAAATTATATTTTGTTACGTACTCCTGTTAGCGTTGTAACAAAATATTATAGTTTTTCCTCAAGTCACGCCATATGCCACAATGTTTGAATACTCGCCTCTTCAACCAATGTGTTCTGCCCACCATGACTTATGGTGCCGAAACATGGAAACGTGCCTCATGTGTGAGCGACACATGAGGCTGTGCGCAAAATCAGAGTAGCACAGAGAGCCAACATCAGTCTAAGCTAAGCAAAAAAACTCTAAGCTAGGCACCAAACTCCAAGACCGAGTTCGTAATACCGAAATCCGACGAAAAACACAGGTTCGAGACGTTGGAATCCTGACAGGTGGAGTAAGGTTTTAGAAGAGTGGTGGCCGAGGCAAGGTTAGCGGAGCGTTGGTCGTCCAGCTGCAAGATGGGTCGACGATATTGTTACTATCGCGGGTCGAACCTGGACTCGATTAGCACAGGACCGAGGCAGGTGGCATAACAAGAGAGAGGCCTATACCCAGCAGTGGGATAAGGAAGGCTGTGGATTATGATGATGACTGTTTGCGTTTTTTTTATCTTTAGCAACTCAACATCTTGAGGATTTGTGAATTTATCTTTACATGCTTAGTATTTTGTTATTACCACCGTAAACGTTATCTTTATAATACATCTTGAGAAATGTTAAATTTATCATATAAGTGACATGATTCATTTTATCGAACCATCATTATCATTCGTGCTACTTTATCTTTATCATTTTGACGCTTGACGCAAATTTCACGACTGCTACTTTTATATCTGATAACATTATGCTGTCTTTATTGATTCACTGAGATTAAATATCATTTCATCGTAATTATGGTTAACTAGCTGCGCCATTTTTATCATTTTCATATCTATTTAAGTATGTATTCAAAAATATGTATGTACTTCTATTCAGATAGAAGGTAGGTAGGTACATATATTTATTATATATTATTTATTATATATATATATTTATTTTCAAAACTAAGTTCTGAAACTTAGTTTTTAGTTTCTAGAAATGACAAGCATACAAAAATGGAATTCAGCCTGTTATTTACCTATTTGATGTCTACATACTGTTTTTTAAATATCATACTGTAAGATGGTGGAAGTCACTGAATCTCACAGCACAGGACTCCCCTAGTGTGAGAATCAAGGTTCACTATCCGAAGTTATGCTCTTGTACCTACTAACACTAGAAATAAGTACCCATGTTTACTAACTTCACAATCGTGTACTTTGTTCAAATAAAGTTTTTTATTATTTTTTATTATCATTATATATATCAGTCTCTGGCAGCCATATTGCAATCTTTGCTTAGTTTGGGGTCAGATGACCGCATGTACAAAAATGTCTCGAATATTTATTTATTTATTGTTACATTATTTTTATAAAGTGGAGACTTGGAGAGCGCTGTAGGCCCAGCGGCAGCATGGGCACCCGGTTCGTTCCTCGGCCCAGCACCAATCGCTATCGCTAAAAAACGGTGAAGTACAAATTGCGAGGAAACCGGTATGTCCTAGGACCTCAAAAGTTCAAAGACATTCGATATTTATCAATAACAACGTGCACTGGGCCAGCATGGTGGACTAGAGTTCATAGTTTTCTCTCTTAGAGAAGGCCTGTGTTCCAGCATAGGACATGCTACTAAACCAGTCCTCTGTAGCCTAAATATATTTCCACATATGACAGACATGTCCGAGCCAGTTCCAGTTCTTTGATAAGATTTTATAGCATTCACATCTGTCTACATAGGCCTCTCAAATACGCCACTCAGCCCGATCCTCGGCTTTTGTGCTCCAGTCACTGCCTATTCAGTGTATTGCCACTCCGTCTAGACTAGACGCAAGGCTTCCTACAATGCGTTTGTCGATTTGCGATCCCCGCTATAGAACAGGTCCACTAACGGTTGTCGGTTCTGTGACAGACAATATGTCTGGCCCACGCTGCTATAATCGTCACGTACTAGATTTTTTTTAAATTAAAATGTAAAACTTCATAAAAACTTATAATATGTCTGTTATATTATTTTATTTATAGTTGGATAGCCAACAGCCTTCTTACACATAAATGTAGAACAAATACAAACACGTAGGCCAACATCAGGTTATCACTTATAGCAACACATGTCATGGTGCTAATGCACACAAGTATAAAACTAAATATTACTAAAGAAATAACTGGAATAACGAGACTGAGAACTAACATTAAACAGAGAATTGAGAAGAAAATTAAGTATTAAATACATTATTAAAAGAACGTAGGTAATGAAAAAAAGATGACAGTGCTTTACAAATTGTCTTATATTAAGATTTGTTAAAAAAAGTGGTTATTTTTTATTTATTTTTAGTTTATTATAATTTTTTATGAAGGGTTACATCATATAATTCATCACCCGTTTGTTTTATTGATTTGGGTTCTCATTTATACTGCGTATTGCCCAAAATGAAAGCCCTTTTCGACCTCCTTGTTTGAGAACTACAATCTATATAGGAATATTAAAGGCGTGAATATTAAATATTAGAGTGAATAGATTTTTTCTAGATCACGTAGATCTCGCTCCATCCTTGGCCACACCGTCGCTTACCGTATCAGGTGATTTGGTGGTCAAACGTAATTATATACGGGGTGTAACACAAAGGTGTCGTAATACTTAATGGTTTGATCTACCCATCAAAGAGAATAGCTTGTACCTAGTGCTAGAAGTTTAAATAGTTTTTTTAAACTCCCGATAAAAGATCTGATAATCTTCAAACGGCTGAACAGATTTTCGTGAATCATAGCTAAGAACGATCAAGTCACCTTTTAAACAATAAAAAAACTATAACAAAATCGGTTTGGGAGCCGTTAGTGAGCTACGATGCCACAGACAGACAAGTTAAACTTATAACACCCCTCTGTTTGGGTCGTGAGTTAAAATTGGTTCCCACGATCGGTCATTTTGTATGCTGTTGTTGTCCACTATATATAACGATGTAAGTAGGTATTAGAAATGTGTTCTATAAGTAATTTATGTTTCATCACAACTATTATCTCATCTTGAACTGTAGTTCATTTCGCTATCATCCAATAATATAATTTCATGTGTAAAACAACGCCAATGTCACGTATGATGTGCCGATTTTGGTGATGTTTTGAATTCCGATAGCATACCTATATCAAGTAATACTTCTAACATAATAAAGGAGTCTCAACATAATAATTCAGTATGATGTTTAAATACTGGGAGAAGCCACTGGCTTCCGAAACACAGTTTTTTTACTAGTTCGGAGCCAGTGGATTCAATTGTTTTGTTTGTATTTTTCCTTGTGCCAAATAAAGATTATGATTATGATTAAATAAGTATTTCGTAGGTTTTTGCAATTATTAAACACTTTTAACAGTGTAGTACACGGACTCGCAAGTGTTCGAAACGTCAGGGATTAAAATATGTAATGTAAAATACACGTGATAAAATTCCCATTCGCTACTATTACTTCCGTGATAAGTCCCGATAAACATTTAAAACATTTGTTCAAATCGCGAAAGTTTAAACATTACGACTATTTCTTGTCCAGTTTTTTTAAATATCCCCTCTGTGTATTTAAATCTTTAAAATTGTGCAATCATGTGAACGAAGTGTCTTCTCCTTAATAAAGACAATATGAAAGAGGTTATTGGACACTTTTTTCCCTGGGCAAGTGCCTTTATTAACTAAACAAAATACAAGCTAATACTAACACTACAAATGCAGTTAGACTGCCCATAGACCGTTGAAGGTCTATAGACAATCCAAATGCTCAAGCCCAATACCAGTTGGCAGTTTACCCAGCATGCTGACGGCATTCATCATCATCATCATCAGCCAGAAGACGTCCACTGCTGAACAACTAACTAACTAACTAGCCTAACATTAGGCTAGATTGTAATTAAACTAAGGGAAGCCTTATACAAGCGCAACATAAGAAAAAAAAAAAACCAGCGAGATATCTGAAGCGAGTATCGGGCTGTTATATGCATATTCTATCACTGATAAGATTTCACACTTCAAGATGCATATTTATATAAAAGATTATTCCAAATCCATCTCTTCATTTATAATCATCTAGCCTTTCTCATCCATCATCCATCGCCCACGTCCATTTCTCTTCGCCCACGGTAAGTTAAATCTTGTTACAAGTTCTCTTTGAACCTATTATTTATCTATTTTCTAATATATAATAATCACCGTGGTAAGGTTGTGGAATGAGCTCCCGATATTTCGGCGCAGTTACATGCACCATGTTCACGGGAAGACTGAAGAATGCGGGTGGTTGGTCGAACAGTTAAAAGGTTAGGTGCAGACATAACGATCTACCCTCTTTCCTAGTAACTTTAGTGAACAACCGTGATAGTTTAAAACAGTGTTTTATATGATAATCAATTAAAAAAACCCAATTTCAAATTCGGACCCGTAAGTGCAGCGTAGGACGTTCACCCATGATGGACGGGCGATCTAAAAGAGCCCGCAGGGAAACGCTGGTTGCAGGCCGCTTCCAACCGGCCCTTTTGGAGATCGATGGGGGAGGCCTATGTCCAGCAGTGGACGTCCTATGGCTGAAATAATGATGATGATGAATTCAAAATTAGTAAGCTTGCAGGGATCAGCCTTGATGCGTGTTTCTGCCTTTAGTCCATTGAGCAACTCACCCCGTCGAAGCTTTAATGGAACTCACCCTGCAGACAAATTTGCCGCCTTTTTTTGCATGTAGACAATTAGTTAGTTTATTAGTGTTCAAATTCAAATTCAATATCATTTATTTCGGGCTACGCGACGCATACCATAATTAACAAAATCACACAAAAAAATAAAATAAAGTCAGAATAATCAAATTAAATTAAACAAAGCACACAAATAAATTTTCAAATTCTAATATTAATAATGTCAGGTACTTACAAGCTGCTGTGCTGTGTTGCTGCAAGTTTCTTAGTGTGAATAGTGTGCCTGAAAATATTAGTAAGTGTACTGACAGTTTTTGTGTTTGTGATAGTGAAAAAATTGGAAGAAACACGTAGACATGAACACGTACCATAATTGTACTAAGGCATATCTCCCTAGTTTATCTGATCTGAGGTTCCATCAGTCTACAAGTAACATCACAGTAACTCTCAAGTAATCTATAACAGAGTATCCATAATATACTTAATGCCGTAGTAACTGTCAGCTAATCTGTAAACTCCCGTCAATCTAACATTAGCGTCCCACTAACTAAGGTAATCTTTGTGATAGAAACCCATCAATCTAGTACTGGTTATATAGTGACTGTCAGATAATCTACGTTTCGAGCCATCGATCCGCCGGATTTATAGCGCACACGCATTAGAGACGCGTCTCAAACTGCCAATTAGCACTATCGGCGTCTGTGGCGCAGCGACGATTGAAACGCCATCCGAACGCCACGCTTGTCGCTTACTAACTAGTACTTTGTCTGTGCTTATGGGTTGTAAGTGAGAAGAGTACGAGTATCCATGCGACACCCACCCGCGAGAGAAAAATTAAATTCGCTAAAAAGTATTAAAAAAAACGATTTAGCATTATTTTTAGAACAACAATGCAAAAAGTAAATGCCGGAGAAGATATCTACGAAATACGAAAATTTATTAAATATTTTTTTATATCATTTCATCCATGTTTAGATAACTAGTTGGTCCAGTTGGTAGTGATCCTACCTTCTGAGCTTAGGGGCAGGGGTTCGATTCCCACCTAGGACAAACGTTTATGTGATGAACATTTGTTTGTTGTTGTTGTTTGTTGATGTTTGTTTGTTCTATATCTGGGTGATAATATCTATTTAAGTATGTCTTTAAAAATATATATGTATGTATATCAGTCTCTGGCAGCCATATCACAAGCTTTGCTTAGTTTGGGATCAGATGACCGTTTCTCTAAAATGTCCCGAATATTTGTCCCGAATATTTATGTGTTTGTCAACACATGGATACATTATGCCCAATCGTTTATCACTTTACTGACAAGTGTTTTTATTAACTTAACAAAATACAAGCTAACTAGCTCCTGTGGCTTCCTAACACGAAAAATTACATCTATCGAGCTTATAAAAAAGTAAAATCACCCGTCGACGCTTTTTACTTATCCCACAAACTATCTAACATAATTGGATTTGTTTTGAAACATGAGTTTGTAATTGAATCGAATTGGAAACGAATGGTGGATACAGCACTCCAACAAACGTGCTCAGATTTAAAAACAAAAAATCCAAAAGTTCTCAGGCGAGATAAAGCGAACGCAAGCGGTACTAACTCTTTCGTTAAACATGTTTTATGCAAATCAGTACAAATTGATGACTCGTATGGAAAAGCAGTAAAATGAGTTTGAGATGTGTTCGATTACCGTTGTGGTAACTCTTGCTTTACGGGCTTACTTTTAATTGATCAGGGGCTCGATTTTTGAATCACTAGTATGATTTCGCACGAATGAAATGAAATTAATAGAAATCATATTGGTGGTTAAAATATGGTTGGTATTGTAAATAATGGTTTATTACCCCTTGCCCCTGTCTGTGTTTCCGCAGCATTACAATCTTGGAGTGTTCAAGTCTAGGGTTAATAGGTTATTACTGGGCAAACGTGCTCCATCTTCGACCGCATCATCGCTTTCCATCAGGCGAGATCGCGGTCAAACGTTAGCCTAGTCCGATGTAAAAAAAAAAAAAAAAAAAATGGTTAAAATGTTACCGAGTGATATGATTATTGCAAATTGCGACATTATGGATTCTGTGCTTTTGTTGGGGATTTCGTTCGAAAGTTAGTCATTTCGCACGATATCAGAAACACGTATTTGTTTCAGAAACACACTTTCTGAAAATGTGTTTATAAACAATTGTTTCTCAATGATTACATTACATGGTTTTAGGTAGGTTGTGTTTTCTTAATATTTCTATCTCCAACTGAAATAAGCTCCATTTTTCTTTGTGTTTGGGCCTCATTCCTGTTTTTCAAGTTTATTACCTGCTTTTTTTAAATCTCTTACCCTATAAACGTGATATATAATGATATAGTTTTTAACATCTTCCGAGTCAACGCTCTCGTTCGGTACGACTATGTCGTAAAGAAGATTATTGTCGTTAACTTAAAGCAATTTCTTTTTATTTACATCAGTGTTGCTTCCTGGTTTTATGATTTCACCATTCATCCCCTTATGTGTTTTAAAGTGTACGTGGGTTTTTAGATGCTATAAATCGAGATCGTTCCATTGGATTATTGGGATATGTTCTGTATTTAATTATATATTGTTACTATTTTATTACATAGTGAAAGATTTTTATATAGTGTAAAATATTATGGTTATCTACGAGTAATCTTTTGGATTGAATTATTTTCATTCAACGACAAATCTGGTGCCGATGTTTTCTTTGAAGATACACCAAAATTAAGCTTCCTATTTTTGTTGTTTTTTGATACAGCCGTCTCAACCGAAAATCTTCCCTACAGTCACAACTTTTAAATCTATTGTCGATCCGTCCATCTTGTGTCAGATTATAATAAATTCTACCATATCTTTTGGTTACAATTTTTAGATCACTTTCTGACCACTGTCGCGTTAATAGTTATTTTCCTAATGGGCTTTTTAATTTATCTGTATTACATTTAATGCTTTTACGAGACCGTTATTTCCTGGAAGCTGTTAACGATTTAGAGTCGTTTTATATCCAGAAATGAAGCCACTAGTTTACATCTTATGACATAATCTTGGCTTGCTTTTAGTTAATTTATATATGTAACAAAATGCGTTGCATATCTTGTAGAGTGAAACAAGGTAACAGTTGCTATATTTTTAGAAGCCAAATTATTTTTTGCTTTGTCAACGTCTATACTTTATTTTTTTATGAGTGGCTTTAGTCTTAACGATAAAAGCGTGCTAAGCATTCATGAATATAGACTAAGAACCTAGTGGTTATCACCTACTTTATATGCATACTCTGTAATTTAATCTTATTAGTGGCTTACCGCCATAAGCCACCGGTGCAGTGTTACGTAAAATAGGCTTATTTCACCTACTACAGTAATAATATCTGAGGACTTTACATAAGTACCCACTAACGACCTACATAAAATTGCGTTAATGAGTTCTTTCACGTAATAATTATGTGTATTGTTATCAATATTCTAGTTAATCTGTGTTTTTGCGTTGTTTGGTTTTTAAGTCTCAATTAGAACGTATTTATTATTTATAACTAAAGTTTTTTTTTAATCTTGTCTATTTAGCCAGTGTCATGTATGATATAATGTTCTGGAAGTCGATAGTCGAAGTCGGATTGACATTGAATAATATTTATGCTCTCAGCATAAAACCATTGTCCGATCGGTCTTGTTTAGCACTCACATTAACACTATTATTATGGACATCATTACATTATTATTGATTTATAACAACAAACATAAAGGCAGACAGCCGCCTTCCTATTCAAAGCCACGCGACATCATTATCATTTAACATAATTTATTATCATCCCGTTTCCACACAATCAATTACACGCCAATATAAATGGGTGCTGATGATAAAGAGTCCTAACTCACATTGCTTTTGTAGTTACTTGCGTCTTTATTCTATTGAAATAATTCATTGTCTTCCTATTTATGTATGCTATTCATTATGTAAGTTCAAGAAATTATAACTACATTATCTGATTCTTTTTTACTAGCACTTACGTCTTTCATCGATGAATTGTGATTCTTCATTGATATTTCGTCGACAGCCCCTAACTAATGTTTCATTTTAATTAAAAGTTATGATGTACCATATCTGCCCCTATGATGATAAAGCGGTTCCATTGAACGGTTTGATGCGTTGATTTGTTGGCATACTTCTCTTGCCAGACCCACACTATCCAAATCTTCATGAACTTTTGCAGCTATTATACGCTCTGAACCTTTGTATGCATTCGAAAGGTCTATCATTTCTGGTTCTTCAACCACAACCATTCAAACTGAGCTCTGATATATTTATCATGATTCTCAAACTCATTCACAGTAGACAGGCCTACGTTTTCTGGTTTATTGTAAACAATAAGTCTGACTGCATGAATGGATGCGAAGCTTGGTCTCTTATGCACCTTTTATTACATAGTGTCACGGTCATGGTTACCTATGGAATTAGCGAGATCGCTTCGAAATTGTCCTGTGTCGTTGGACAAAAAATATATTGTGAGGTTTGTCCATTGTTCAGTTTACCTGTATAATTTAGTTGTGTTTTTTTATTGTTGTCGCTATAATAGTTATTGTGTCTGGTTGGGAAGATTCACATCCGTCTCAGAGATTTTTTGTTGTCAAATTGATTTTTATATTAGATGTCTACGGAATTTATATCCTATAATAATTCGTATCCTTTTTTAATTCTTACAATTTCATCTCTCATAAATCCTATTGGTCTAATCGATGATACTTTAGTCATCGTGGCCAAAAGTATTTCTCCCCATAATTTTCAATCAACTTACTATCTTCTCTTTTCATCAACGTCTCCCCACAGCAAGACTGCACGTGTTCTTCAATTGATTTACAAGGGCTTTCGAAATTCAATACCAAAACTCTTAAAACAAAAGTGTATAACAGCTGGCTCGATGCCTGATTTAGTAGTTGTTGATGCAGCGTTCTCATTGAAGACAATTGATTGTGATTGCACGATGAAGGGTGGGAGTGTGTCAAACCGACAACCTAATGGGTCAGGAGATTCGGTTCAATTGGGCTGTGAAAAAAACTATGGGAATAGTGATAGTTTTTTTTTGAGTACTAAGTAATAAACTGCAAGCAACGTAAACAAAAATATTTTACAATGCATTTAAGCAATTTTGAATGCTCTTAGAAAAGGAAAGCAAATGCTGTAAATTGTTAAATCAAGTTGCAATTAAGACATTGCTTGAAACTCAATGAGCATACAAAAATACCAACGAAGACTAAACAAAACTGCCAAACATTGAGTAGGCAGTTAGAGCTCATATTTATAGTCTGACCACTATAAGTACGAAATGTGCATTTTAAATACTTGGAACACAGTAAACAATACAATTTTGATTTTGGGTTTAAAGTACGAGTAACTCTTCGAGCATTTAACCTTAGCATATAGCCCTTTGCCAAATATGTGATCCTATGACCATGCACACAAAATTGTTTAGTTACGCTGTATTTTATAACTGTGTACGTAGCCAGTATTATAATTATTATGTCTATTAGTGTGCGTGTTTTAAGTTGGCATTGCAATTGTGTTATATATATTGCGTGCATATCAACAGGATTTTGTTTTGCGTGTGTGTGCATGGTATATGTGTTTGGCTAAGCGCGTTCTTCGCTCTTCGCAAACAGTAGCCGAAAAAAACGTTGATGGAAATCGCGGTTTCGTTACCCGTTATAGAACGAGGTATATCGTACTTTATTAGCCTCAAATAAAAATATTGCATTCTCAACTACGTTTATCGCTAAATTGCTCTGAAGTTTCATTCTAACGTTATATAAAATTAATATTTTAATTTTGACTAAGTTCTTAAATTGTAACGTTTACTTTGATTCACTTTGAGCTTGGATCTGATAAATACATACATTTATAACTATTTTGAATTCATATTTTCGTTTTTGATCAAGTTTTTAAAAGCTTCTCTAGGTTAAGTTTGCCTTTGGTTTATTTTTTTTACCGCCGCCTTATTAATCTCTACCGTCTCTACTAAACTTAGCCTGCATGCGTTCACCTAAAGAAATACCATATCCATGCATTTGCAAAATGAAATCCAAAACTCACATCCTCTCGTTCACGCTGCATAATTACAATAGTTATTTTAACCGTTTCACGAGCAATTTGCTCAAGCAGTGTTTAGCTAACTAACCCATGATTACAAACAGTTGTCGTTCTATTTATGCTAAGTGCTGGACCGTACTGAATAATTATGTTAAGCTTGGGACTTTGTCTTCTTGAATATTCTTAGTTGTATGCAGAGATGATAAAAGGTGCTCAATTGTTTGCATGTACTTATTGAAATCATACTAGCTGCGCCGTGCTAGTTTGCTTGTCAGTTATCCAACAATTATCCTGTCCCTTCTCATGTGTCTCTTGAGTAATTTTTCATCAAGATTGTCTTCACCATTTAGAGACCGTTCGCTCTCTGATGATCGCTGATAGTGGCAGATAATTAATTACCCATAATTGAAATCCTATGTTTTCACTTGTCATGTTAGTTTTTTTTAGCGTAAAGTAATAAGTAGCAGCCAATATACTAAAGACTATTAAAAGATAAGATGTTATCATTTACCTTATTGCTATTTACTGCAAGTGTCAGCCATCATTGGATAGTATACGGAATATAATTGTAAAAATATGAAAAACAGACAGACAGCACAGTTTTTCCATTTATAATATCAGTGTGATTAGAAATGCAGCAAGCGTATATTAATCATCAATCCTAACATCAGGCAAAGTGGCTGTAAAACGAAACCAATATTTTATATGCGAATATTATAATTCTGTCCTCAGGTTGTTATATTTAATGAGATGAGATGAGATATAAAGAAAACTTGGCTAGCCTTAACATGAAAAGGTTCTTTTGTTCAGGCGTAGAACATGTATGTTAAATAATATGTGCAAAATCCTTTGTGTCAATGAAAATTATACCTCTTACTCCAATACTCGTTTAAAAATCATCTTTAGTATAGCGATATGGTACTAAACCGTATACTTGTTTGATGAGTGGACGGCACTAATTGAGTGTGTCGGACCCCTTCTTGATTTGTAAGAGAAACAAATATTGGGATCAATTTTGAGGTTATGTTTGAAGATTGAAGATGTTTGTTAAGTCTGGATTGTGAAGATCTTGTGGAAATATTTAGAAATGGTAGCTGTAATGTGAAGTAAGACACTGGGACTGTTGATCAATATTGACCCGAAACTATTTTATCTCGTTTGAATTTGGAAATGCATTTTGCAGAAGAAAACCAGAATCAGAGCAATTAATAACTATTTAACATAATATCCAAGAGACCAAATCGATATGTTGCACCACTAAGTAGGACAGAGACGCCTTACCGATATTGTTATTCACAGCAAAGCGTGACCACGCGCTTTTATTTTATACCCCGCATTCTTATATGTACTTGACGATAGATGGTGGGCGCACTTTATCACATACAATGTGGCGCCACCTTTTATTGAGTAGTAAAAAACAAGCGCGTGGTTAAATGCATACAATGTGGCATCCTTTGTTGAATACTTCACTACTTTACAAAAGATGGCGTCACTTGTACACTTTAGAAGTCACGGTGATTAGTTACGTATGCCCTACTCGGTATATTGTTACTAACTACCATTTTTTGATATTGCAATTAAAATCAAATTTACGTACGGCGTAGAAAACAAAACAGTGACAAAAAACCAAAGTAAACAAGTAATTTGATCCAGCGTTTGTCACATCACAACCTAATTAATGCTGCTAATCAACAAACAACGCCAAACACACATTGTTACATAATTCGTCAAGTCACCACAAATTATGTCAGTGTGAGTTCGCAATGTATTGCCAGCTGCAAGTAGTTATTAACCGATTTTTTAAAGTATTTCTTTTTTATCATAATTTTTAGCCCGTTAAACAATATTCATAATACCGCTTTCATATTTTTCTCTACCCATCTCGATCTCGTGCCAATCTTTTCACAGGTTTAACCTGCATAATCTCTAATCGTTTGCATGATGCCATCGCTCAAAAACGGTGAAGGAAAACATCGTGAGGAAACCGGTGCCCATTTTTCTATCAGACTGCCAGAGCGAGCACGAAACATCGTCACCGCTTTATGGTTGATATTCCGGAAACCCGTACAAAGTGCTTTGATTCCACATTTATTGTGCGAACTGCTAGTCTGTGGAATGCGCTGCCTGAGTGAGTGTTCCCCGATGGTTATAATCTGAGTGTCTTCAAATCACGAGTGAATCGGTTTCTTCTAGGCAAGCGTGCTCCAACGTAGACCGCATCATCGCTTAACATCAGGCGTGACGGTGGTCAAACGGAAGCCTATTATTAATAATAATAAAAAACTTCAAAGACAAAACAAAAGACGTGACAAAGACATAATTATGACATTCACCAACATGCACTGGGCCAGTATGGTAGATTAGGGTCATCTCTCTCTGAGAGAAGGCCTGTGTCCCTGCACTGCAAACACGATAGGCTGAAATGATGATGATGATGAATCTAAGTCTCTTTTTATACCATAGGTGGCAAACAAGTTAACGGGCCTGATTGTAAGCGATCCCCGTTGCATATATACCTGTAATACCAGGGGCATCACAGATACATTGCTGATTTTGAAGAAAAATAAAAAGATAAATAGCAGCCCTTTTCAAAAAACCCATGTTATGGTGATTTCGTTATTAACAATATTTTACTTGTACACTGACAGGTAATTATCTTGAGAATAAATATAAATTGAATATTTTTATAACACCCCCGGAATAAGAGCTGATCATCTTTAAACGCATGAACAGATTTTCTTGAATCATAGCTAAGACTCGACCGAGTCACATACACTAAATCAAAATCGGTTCAGCCGTTTGGGAACTACGATGCCACAGACACACGTTAAACTTATGACACCCCTCTGTTTGCGTCGGGGGTTAAGGAAGCGGTATAATGAGGGAAAGTTTGTGTACGTATATAACGCACACGTACGTATGTATATATACTAGTGTATATTTATACATGCACTCAGCACAACGGTCAAATCAAATCAAACATAAATTTGCTTTGATCGTAACTGGTTACGAAACTATGGTTACGTAGGCGGCTGAAACAGGACCGTCAAAATATTTTTTTAAGATGTTTGCCGATCTCTACAGGGTTATGCGGAAAAAGTCTAGTAAACCGAAAGGGGTCTATAATACTCATCACTATAAAAAACTTTCACTATGGCGCCAACCCTAAAATCGGGAAGAAAATATCTTTTGTTCCATAGAAATCGGTCATTCACACTACAAAATGTAAAGAACAGCTGATATTTTTGCCGCGATTTCAGGGTAGGTCCCATAGTAAAAGTTGTTCATAATGATATGTAGAACGGTATAGTTTTTTTTTTACCCTGTGCTTATCCAGGTATATATCAAATATATAAACTTATATCAAAACGATCAAAAATAAAGAACTGAAAGTATTCATCAAAATCAGTAGCACGTTGTCAAAAGTAGCTTCACAGACAAAATCTACCATTTACAACGGGAAATCCGCAAACAGCAATACCGTACCGCATCAACGCCGACGGCCCAGATATTAATGCTCTCAAAATAGTACCACAGCTAGCCACATAGGTTCAGTATATCCAATTTAACCCAGAGGAAGTAATAAACGATTTAATAATAGAGAAAGGTGAGAGAATCACGGAAGCTTATAACCCAATAGGCCAATAAATCTTTACAATGTGATAAAAATCTAAATCTTGTTTGGGAACAACCATAATGAGATTTAGCACCGTTTTGATGGAATTCAAAATGGAGATAATCACTGTCATCGTGCCTATGATGACAGTGATAAAGAATCACTAAAATTAAGATTTTAAATAATGAAATAAGCTAAAGGTTCTTAAATTTGTTTTTATTTAAAAAATGAGACTAGACCATGGCGATGGATATATTCAAGGATATAATCAGTACTCATGTTCACTTCGTTGAATGTTAATGACATTTTTAATGGAACAACAGATTTTTTCTCGATATCAGGGTTGGTCCCAAAGTAAATCTTGTTCATAATGATAAATACAATACATCACCTCATTGCGGCTTAGTATTAGTACCATTGTTTTGTGTAACCCTGTATAGGAACTGCGTGAAGAGACGAGCAAGATGCTCGCCGGACAGTAAGCGCCACGCTTGCAGCAGTTCAGTGTGAACCCACATCGCGTCTTTTGGTATTTTATTTAATGTATACTGTTAACGAAATCTGGGACTTGTCCCATCAAACAGAAAGCTCTCAGCGTTTCTTATGTCCGCAAACAAATCATCGTTCTTGCACCGCAACTTTGCACAGTATAATTGCATGTTTACTGAACGCAAGACGATCCGGAACGAAACTGAACACCTCCGTGCAAACATTGACAACGCTATCTAATGTTTATAGAGCCATTTCTATTGCCCTTGAAACCTGATGTCTGAAGCTATGTTTAGATAAATGTAAATTCACGTCAATATATTTTCTAACAAGGTAGGCACGTGACGTGAATCATTTATCTATAACGTTTTTGTAAAAAAAAGAGAACGTAGCCAATTTAACACTCCAAACCAAATACATTTTTGTAAGTCGTTATTGTAGACCGCATCATCGCTTAACATCTGGGGTGATAGCGGTCAAATGTAAGCTTTAAATAAGAAGTGGTCCCTCTGCTGGGCAACGATCTCCTACAATTTCATCTACTTGTTCATCTGTATGTTCATGTGTATCATCTGTCTGAGCCAGCACCATCTAATCTTTTTGAACCTCCAAGGAATAGCAAGGTTTTAGTGATACATATTTAATATTTACATCCTGAAAAAAAAAAAAAAACTTTGTACTTAGATAATCAAATAAAGATAAAGATCAAATTAAGATGCATTCTTAATTTGATCTTTAAACCTTTTAGTTTACCATACAAGATAATTTTTCATTCTAACACAATCCATTTTCACAATTCTCTAACAATACGCCAATATAATACTTTATCAATATTGTCGAGACCCAAACATCAGTGGAGTCGACGAAACTTAGAAAAGCTTATACTAACTTACTCAGTAGACATCCAGCCTGAGAGTAGACGTGTTGAAAGCCCAGCAAATTCTTCGTTTTACGCATCCGGAAATTGCTTTGACCCTATCTCCCTTCGTATTTAACTTTCGCGGATGAATCTTGTCCAGATCAAATTACTATTATACTAAGGTTTTGTTTTTAATCATAATGATATATATAGCTACGGTACATATTTTGATTGCAATCAAACGTCTATTACAACTCATATGACACACAGTTGGTACTGTTACGCAATTTCAACTGTTAAAAATAACAAACCGTCATACCGTGGGCCTAATGACACAAATGGTTAATTGAAATTAGCAAAGCAAAGTAGGCCAAATACGCTCACTAATATACCAAACTACCGGACTACTTTTTGTCATGTTTCGTTTCATTCACACGGCGGTATTCCACACTATGATCAAGCGTTAATACGTACTAATTTCAGTAATTGATACCTTGTGCAGATTCGTGGTAATCTATTACATTAAAGATGGAAGATGAGCTGTTATTTTAGTTTTCTCTTTTTCTGCTAAGAAAGTCTTATTATTTTGATCTTAGTTTACTTTGATTTTCATCATATCCCCTATTGAAATACGTAAATACGTCTCATAAGATCTCATAAAATATAAATTCGGTTCTTCTATATTATTCTTCTGTAATCTTTTAGAATTTTACTCAAGCTAGTTTTTCCTCTGGACTGTTCTTTCATTTTGTGCGTTGATATCATTCGTTGGTAGTAAATTATAAAATAATAAAACTCTTCCCAATCAACATAAACAGGTGGTCAATGCAAGACTATTATTTAGTAAAAAATCTAATGAAATGTTGCACAGGCCTGAATTGACGGTTTTCATTCTTTTCGGCTTACGGAAAAGGTGTCTTCGTTAGAAGACTGTAGGATAGCAACATCGTCCTAAAAACTGTAGCAGAGAACTCTAGTCTATACTTAAGCATTTTGTGCAGATGATGATCAACAAAAAGTCGACGAAGGAGTTTGAAGTTGCCACAAAATGTTTAAAATAAATAATCTTATATTTCTGTCAAGTTTTAAATCTTACTCTAAGTTATATGTTGTCCGGAAATAAATATTCAATCGGTGAACTCTTGCACTCTCTGAACTCTGTCTGAACCGTTTCTCTGAAATCGGTGAACTCTGTTTACTATGTTATCCTGTGAATACATAACTCACATTCGTGTCACGAATTTCGTCATGACGGTTTTTGATATTTTGACTATACCAAATCTGTCAAAGTTCGTAATCTAACCACAGAAGACATAATAAACAATCTAACCAAGTAATAAAAATTCAAATGTTGGGACCCTGCATTTATTATGCATCGTCACTAATGCAACTCATGGGATAAAATCTGATAAATCAGATGTTAATAAACTTGAATATGCATAAAGATTATTTTCCCCTATTATTCTCATCCTATATTGAGATAGCCCGTTGGTCTAGTTGGTAGTGAACCTGTCTTCTGAGCTTGGGGGCGTGGGTTCGATTTCCACCTAGAACAAACATTTATGTGACGAACATTTGTGTTTGTTCTATATCTGGTTGTTAATATCTATTTAAGTATGTATTTAAAAATATATATGTAGGTATATCAGTCTCTGGCAGCCATATCACAAGCTTTGCTTAGTTTGGGGTCAGATGACCGTGTGTGCAAAAATATCCCGAATATTTATTTATATTATATTCATTATCATATTAGTATTCGATAGCTTGCAGTTAAGTAAACTTTGGTTGGCTTCAAAAATTAAAATCACCTACGGTGTTTTGACTGTAAACTTTATGCGCTTCAATTGGTTATGGTTATTGCATTAAAAGCGAGTAGAATCAGCGAGTTAAATTTAATTTAGGCTTGTTTGTATAAAAAGTTTTAAATGTTACTCTGTAGACATTTGGAAAAAGATTTCAAAAGCTTTTTTCTACAAGTAACTTTCTTTGAATGCTTTATGTAGTACTTGACTGAGGTACTTTATCAGAAAACCAGGAAATATCCGAAGTCAAAGGAACACGTTGGGAATATGAAATATAATTTGCATAACATTATGCGCTTGCGCCGGCATTCGTTCAGCTTATCGGATTACTGCCTTTTAATCAGGTGTTAATACTTTCATAAATATTTAATAATTTCACATGTTCGTTTAATTTGGGATTAGGAAACATATTTTAGTACCAATTCGACGTTATCGGTAAAATAACGACGACAAGAATAATATGATTTTTAAGCCCCCGATAAAAGAGCTGATAATCTTTAAACGGCTGAATAAATTTTCTTAAATCAAAGCTAAGAAAACTTTTGCTCAAATCACCTTTCAAAGGAAAAAATCTATATCAAAATAGGTTCAGACGTTTGTGACCTACGATATCACAGACAGACACAGATACATACGTTAAACTTATAATGCCCTTCTTTTTGTTTCGAGGCTTAACAATAGTAAAAAATCTGTGAAAGTCAATAATTATTATGAAAGCTTAGCTAACAAAAAGTCATCATGACCAAAGTTAAGAAAATACTAAAAAGCGAGTTAAATATTGTTGCTGTTCCATTTAATCTAATATAATTTAAATTAAATTATCGCTTGAAAGCAAGAAACAATCGTACCACACAAGACGTTCTACGTGGCCTGTTCTCTAAACCACTGATTGTTACACCCACAACTATACGAGTACGTACAGTAAACGGCAAACATCCTACTGATTCTATTGAACTCCCGAATATGTGGGCTCACGTATTAATACATATTACCATTAGTAATATTGTTTGTTTGTTGATTCTAGTGATTACTGTTTGTAATAGTAACTTTTCAGTTCTCCTAATGCTACGAGTGAAAATGATTGTTTGAATTTTCATTTTAGTCACTATCTTTCATCTCAGATTATTGGTTGAAGCAAGCGTTACTTTGTGGAACTTCATTTTCTAATATAATATTAACTGAAAGATTTTTTTTCTGTGCAAATAATAAAACTAAATAGGTAATAAAATACCCCGAACTATTTAAAGAGCCACCGACAATCCGCGACAATAAAATGGCAATATAGGCATAAACTTATTGAATGGAAGTCTAATCTAGTAATTCATAGCTCTGGCCCTACATCTATGACCGTAACAATATTTAGTAACCTACCAAATAAAATAAGACAGAAAAAGAATCCAGCTTCACTAATGTTCCAAAAACTTCTTGAAATCCAAATGTTACTACACTCTGGAAGTCTGGACGACTTTTCAAGGGTAATTTGGACGATGTACATGAGGTCGTTCCGTTATTAATGTTTATAAACTATATCGTTAATATTTCTTTCATATAACAATAGTCGTCGTCTTCCGGGACAGTATTTTCTGTGCCTTCGTGAATTGTATTATGCATTTATTAATTTCTTGGAAAAGTACCATGATGTTATTGTTATAGGTACTCCCTCGTATCGATTACGAACTCGTGAATTGGAACAATACGTGCTTCCTACACACCATACAAATCGATCGACCAGAACAAACTAAACTACGTGATGATAGAAAGCACACTAATAGTAGAAAGTACTACAAATGATCTGATTTAGAGTAATTTAAAAACTATGGATAGGGCTTAATGGACACGACTTTTTAGGCTTGTTCTATGTCGTGATCACGAAGTGCTTTAATATTTTGAACGGCTTCTTGCGGTCGACCTTAATTATGCATGTTTTTGAGTAGTTTCACGTAGTAACTATCTCGGCCTTTTTACAAATTTTTTGATGTTACCGTTACTTAGAGGTCGTTTTCAAAGCACTGCTAATTTACATTAACTCTTAAAAATCTGATATATTTTTTGTCTGACTTCACGTTAAACGGAACGGTAGTATTCGGCAGATAGAGGGTCATTTTATGTATCGATATAAAAAGTTGCTTTGGAACCATTCCTGAAATCGTGATTTTTAGCTGTTCTATACATTTTGTTCTGTATGAATGACATTTTTCTGTAGGATATCTGATATTTTTTTGCGGATTCAGTTAGTTCTGTAGTAGTTGTACAAGTGGTTTCTAATGAGTGCTACTTTGCCTGATGTTGAACGATGCTGCGATTTACGATGGAGCACGTTTGTCTAGAAGAAACATCCGTTCTGTGTAACCGTTTCGTTTTCTGTGTTCCGTTGTGGTTATAGTATCATTAACTTAATTGATTTTTTTACATCACCAGTCGAGTTAAAAATCATCTTTTGCACGATGCTTAATACTTCTCTCGGGGCCTATTCTATCTAAATGTCAAAAAAAATCTCATTCATAATTCACGATGACTAAATATAGTAATCTTTATATTCATTTAATAGTCGTCCTCTCGCCCTTACCAGTTTAGATAGTCCATTGAATGCATATCAATCATTATCTAACTGGGGCCTATTGTTTACATTTGCGTCAGACACGTTGTGAAAGGATTTATTAACTCTTTAGCGGGTGCTTACTAATTGTGATAGTAGTCTAAACATTATCTGATTGTGTTTGAAATATACACGTCATGCTTGTTGTTAGAGCTCTACAAAGCTTTAACATCAAGCATAACATGTGTATGAAAAAAAAGGCAGTCATGGAGACTGCCGACAGAAGTGAAAACTAATACGTTACATTAGCATGTCGGTGACGCGAACCCATAAGTTTGACCCCTACCAAAAATTCCCGTTTCCGTTTCCTCGCGATGTTTTCCTTCACAGGCAGCTAATATATAAGCTTAATTAATATATAATCAGAATTAAAATTATCCGACAAAGAACTAGTAACTGACATAGCTCAAAAGGATTCGTAAGCTGAAGTGGCAATGGGCTGGCCATATCTGTAGGAAATCCGACGTTGGGGTAGACGGGTTCTAGAGAACGCGTATCGGAAAACGTAGTTGCCTTGCGGCCGAGTGGACCAATGACCTTCGGAAGGTGGATGAGTGGAGAAGACCGTACCATGTGACGTTCTTTAAGAAAGGCTTCCGTCCAGCAGTGAACCAACATTTAATTGGCTGATGATTATGATGACGCACTTTTTTGGTCACGTTAATAAATTCCTGTAAAGATAGTTGTAATTTGAAAATTTCAAATCTATTGTCAAGCTTTTACGGTCAGTTTTATGACATGTCTGAAAATAAAACAGTATATTTTATGAATTCATTTAAACTTAAACCGTTATTTTATTATATTTTGAAGTTTAATATAAGCATTATCTTCCGAGGGCAGCCATTTGTTGCTAAGATACCGTTAAATATAAAATTGTATGTCAGTAATGTTAAACATAAATGCTGTTACTTCAAGATAAAATATGTGCTCTTAACAAGCTTGTCAAGGTGCCACTTAATGCTCGACCATTATCTTTTTATTGTGTCCAATTGGGGATTACTTTTGAGCATAAACAGTGAATAAAATTAAATTTGTTTTTGGTGTTCTCATTTCGTAGTCTGTGAAGTTGAATTTTCCTTAAGAGCCTTCTCAAATTTCTCATGGATATTTAGCGTTCTGATTCTATCAAATAGAAAGATCTATAGAAAATGCATCATCATCAACAACCATTTTACACTCACTGCTAGGTCTCCTCTTCAGTGCGCCATCTTTTCCGGTCATGTGCTAGTCCACTGCTTTCTTGCTGCTTTGATGTCGTCCGACCAGCGGGCTGATGGTCTGCCCGGTGGTCGCTTTCCGTTCCGCGGCCACCATTCTGTGACTGCTTTGGTCCACCGTGCATCTTCCCTTCTGACCAAGCCTCTCCTTCTCCTTCTCGCCCATTTCCACTTAAGTCTCGTGATCCGTTTAACCACGTCTTCGACCTTCGTTCTTCGTTGAATTTCCACGTTGCGTATATGCCATATCCAATATGGGGTCCAGGAGAGAGATGCCTAACATGGTCCGTTCCAAAATTCAATAACTGTAATAAATATACCTGTATTTTGTATTGAAAATTACGGCTCAACATTTTTGAAAACTCAGCATATCAACTCTTCATCATCATCATTTCAGCCATAGGACGTCCACTGTTGGACATAGGCCTCCCCCATCGATCTCCAAAAGGGCCGGTTGGAAGCGGCCTGCATCAGCGTTTCCCTGCGGTCTCTTTTAGGTCGTCTGTCCATCTTGTGGGTGGACGTCCTACGCTGCGCTTACCGGTCCGTGGTCTCCATTCCAGAACCTATCGGCCCCTAAATCCAACTCTTTTTTCCTATTTATTATTACCGCCTTTTTGCAAAAGTAGTTTTTAAAGTGTTTTTTGTAAAACTCTCGGATAGAAAATTTGAGAGTGGATTTCGTTAAATTACGAACATAGTATTAAATAAACATTTTAATAACTATTTCACACAGAATATGTAAAGCTACTACGTATAGAAAGTCTTTGGTACAGTATACTTGTTAGCAGCCCGTCCTAATAGTTAATGCGTGCAATGTCTTTTAATAAGCGTTCTTTTAAACTAAAATAACTTCTTTACGTCATAAATTAAATAATATTCAAATATTTTCTATGTTAACCAATTACTTCATCCAAGAAATTGTCATAAAAATAACGTGTTTGCCTTATCACTTAATAATTTAAATTATTGTACAAGTTTATCAAATTATCTAAATGAATGTTTTTATATGCAATTAAGCAAAATTATCGTCTGTTACATTGATTCTAAACGTACATTTATCTTTATCAACATCTTCAACCACATTAACAGTTAAATCTAACATCTCACGAACATCGTTTTGTACTCGTCCAAGAGTAATTTCCATAGAAATTGTGGGCGATTTACATTCCTGGATGTATTGTCTACAAAACTAGTCGTATTGTGAGGTCTGAGTTTGAATGTTTACGACCATTTTACATCTCTAATGCTTAGAGATAGCTGTATAGTTTTGTAAATTTAAGTTTACAGAACAGTTCTTTTATCGTTAATCGCATCTTGTTAAAGATGTCCATCGCTGTCGTTAAAAAAATCGTCTAAAGTATCATTTAAAATTATGAAAGAGTCGGTGATGTTGACATATCTTTGGTTTCTATCATTTCTTGTTACTTTTTTTTTATGTTGTAACAAATTCATCCAGCAATTTAAAACATGTTTTATAAGCAGGTGAATATTTATAATTTTTTTAATTTAAAATATATTTAAATTTATGCACAATCAATACTCAACATAAATTGTTAAATGTTAACACGTCGATTGCACTATCTTGCTTTTCGTTAACGACATTTTAAAACTATCATTATTTATATTTTGTGAACGGATTTGAACAAAATTATAAATATTGACTGCGCTCAACGGCTATAGCTTTCGGATGTTGTCAACATTGATGGTAAAAAATCATTTAGAGTCCGTTTCACGAAAGAAGTCCCGCAGACGCGGCGCTGTCATCGCGTATCAATCACTATCAGTATCATTTCTCTAGTAGAACTTAAACAACTTTTGGCATCCTACACGACTCTTTAACGATGGAAAATTAATAAAAATCTCACTAGCGTCCAAACACAGTAACAACACCTGACAACTACAACATGGAAATTTAGTTCCGCTGTTTGCCGTGGGACTTCTTTCATGAAAAGCACTTTAGTGAAACATCTATTCAGCATTATCTTTAGAAAAACATTGCAAATTTAATTAAGAAATGTTTGTTTTGATGTTTTTATAATATGGCGGAAATTTATAACTCACAAACTTTGAAATGCGCGAGTGAGATAGCGCGCCGTTAGCAAATAAAGTTAGAAAACAAAGTTATGACACAGAATATGACGTGAGTTTACGTGAGCCATAATTATAGAGTAGGTCTTATAATTGACTGGATAAGCTCCGCGGGATTTTAGCTGGAATTAAATAAAATTGCGCATTATAAAAGGTATGTAACATCCATCCATACTTCCTTCAAAAACAGTAACAAACACAAAGGGAGAAACAGAAAGAGTTACTATTGTAACAGATTAGTATCATTTAATTTTTCATTGAATATCATAGCACGTCATAAATATTCTTACTAGCTAAACACCATCTCTCAACGAGATTCGTATCTCCCTAGATTACGTTCTATCCTTTCCACGTCCGTAGAACCGGTTCAAAATCTCATCTCATAAAGCTTTGCTATTTATTGTTTGCTATTAAATGTGGTGATTTCAACTGCCACAATATTTCCTTAGAGGTTGCTTGTATACCTATGGGGCTTTACCTGCCCCACAAGATCATTTTGTCACCAAGATCACCACAGGTTTGCGGATTATATACATATTATGTATTGTGTTCATATTCATGGAATCGTTTTTTGTTTTACTTTAATTTACAACTACATCATCATTTTGGAAAATTTTGCAACACTGGATTAGATAACGAGCAAATATTGATATTTGTAAATAGTATTTTGATATTTTTGTATCTTGTTTTTATAATGTTTTATTTTTTTTTTTTTAGATTTTTGGTTTTGATATTTGCTATCAACAAGAATACTCATTATGTCGGAGCTCCGTGTGTTTCGGAAGCATCACTTGAAAACTAGTCCTGGCGTGTCGTTATATCATATTCGATCACACTGACATTCAAACGGGTGGTTCCCGTCTGCAGCTTTCTCGCCGCACATTTTCACATTGATGAAGATGAAGATATGAAATCACCGCGTGTGAATTTCCAAAAATTGTTCTATTTTGCTGTCTATCATAACATTAATAAAAACAAAGAAATTTTCTGTTTGATAAATGGCGTGTGGCTAGGCGGTTGACCGAGTAAAATGGTAAATAGGTGAAATGTTTGCTTGTTACCATGTTACTCCGTTAAATTAAATGATTATCGAAGCGATTTTTTGTTGCTATGCAAGAGAACTGCAGAGCCGCCGCTGAAATGTAATCAACAGCCTACAACTATGATAAGCGTAATTATTGTAATATATATTCGGAGTAAGTCATATCTTCACATCCAAGAAACATTAAATCGCCCTCTCTACTCTTGACAACCATTATCAGTCCTCGCTTATTTTAGGTTAAACTTCAACCATGTAATTCACCGTGGGCGTAATCTATTAGACGCACTATGTCTTATAAATTGTTCTAGGGTCCAACACGTGTCTACCATTCATTTACCATGGTTTGATGGGATAAGACGTTAATCTGTTTCATGTCCCGCCTATCTTGGATCTAAGTTGTATCTAGATTATCTATGGGTTGGCACGAAGTGAAGCAATTTATCACGGGTGTTAGATTGATTTTTATTTACATTTATTGCAAATAAAATTGTTTTACAATTTATTTTTCAACCAGTTTTCTTTATTTATTGACTTATACTTTTTAAACGATGGTCCTTGAAATAAGTGTAATTTTTTTAACACTTATTCTAATTTCAGGAGTTAGGTGTGTTTCATTGTTCCACTATAACTGCATGTATATATTTACTGCTACTTCCTGACTGTTTTAGGTGTTTGTGGTATCTCTATCTCAATATTTTCATTGAGACGGGTAATGAGTTGTATTGCTTAATTTTCTCATGTTAATAAGCTGACTGTTTTCAATACCTACCTGAACTTTTCTGGCACTAATCTTTAATAAGAGCATTATAAAACAAAGAAACATATTTGGATTTTGCTTGTTGATTTGCGCTCATCAGCAGTATGCCAAAACTTTTCTACCATCTGTAAAATTCTCACCTCACCTTTTAACGCTATGTTATCTCCAAAATAATCAAGCGCATTTACCAAGCCTATTGTGCTCATAATGGCCGCTATTGTATTCACTTTCCTCGGCTAATATTTAAGTTCATTATCGTGCGATGTGGTGCAGAAAATCGGAGCCGTCTCCACTTTCAAGCCATTAGTCTCCGATACCTCACGTCCTGTACTAGATTTAGACTCTTTGATTTCTCTTTTACATTTATTTGATTAGCTCGCAATTACTTTAGTCTAGGAAAAGATCCAATATTTCCTTTTAAGATAGTCTAATATTTAGCCAACTTAACAGTTCATAGTCACAGATTTGTTATTTTCCAAATTCAGAACGATTTCTGTAAAATTCACCACAAACAACTCTTCGAAGTTATCACTAAAGAAATCACGATTATAACAAGAAATCTTTTCCTCATTCTCTCACCAACCTCTAACCTAAATACACGTAACAATTATAACGAAAACGAATACTTGAAATGCATCGCACGATGCACGCACTTAGTTTATTGGCCAATGCCACCGACAACTTATGACGAGGATGGAATTTAATGAACTTATGAAAATGAGGGCCTTAGAAGTTTGGCCAAACGCCAGGAACGCAATTTATCAAGTTACTTGTTGTTTGAAAAGTGAAAAGGCATCACTTTATCAATTGCTTTTGCAGAATGTAGATGTGCCTTTACGAGGGCTTTTAGTGATAATACGTCGTAAATGTACGAATGTGTCCATTCAAGTCGTCCGGTAAAATACTGAACTAACTTTATTTGCGTAGCTCTCACTCCTCACAAATACAAGTAGATACAATTGACCATATTTTATCGACTTCTTTAAAAGTTCGAAATGTGGCACAAAAGTAATAAAATGTACAAATGTTGCTATATTATTACTAAAGAAAATCTTAAGAGAATCTATCACTGCTATCAATTATTTGGTCTATCCTTTCGAACACGCAGTACCTATAGGTCCAGGTAATTTTACACGATAGAGGTCCAATATTTTTGTTCTGAAAAGAATTTCAAACACTGGCGCCAAACTTCCCACCTCCTTTTCACTGATGGAGCAGATAACCTCGCAGCCATTGTTTTTATTTGTGTATTGATCGTATCAGTCACCTGAGGAACCTGTCATGCACGCATGCATCATTCATAATGCGCAGGCGCCGCGAATATTAAACTGTTCTGTGTGCTATACTTACTGGTAATTAGCGGTGATATGTAGACTTTCTCACGGGTATATTGTGCCTTCCAGTAGCTGACCAGTTTGTCTAACCAGAATCCTTTTGGACACTACCTTCTTTTAAAGTTATCAGTATATCTTCTCTAAAAAGTAGTTTGCGTTTAGTTAGATTGACGATCTATCTAAATGTAATCGTGTGTGATGCTATAGTGACTTATTAATTAGTTCTCCTTATTATTCATGTCAGTTCCTAAAAGAATTGTCACCTTGTGTTGTGATATTAATTATTATCAGCCTATCATATTTCCACTGCTGGGACATAGGCTTTCTCTCAGAGAAAAATGCCTTCTCTTTATATAAAACTAGCGGTCCGCCCCAGCTTCGCACGGGTATAAATTAAAGCCTATGTCACCCGGGGATAGTGTAGCTTCCCAACAGTGAAAGAATTTTTCAAATCTGTTCAGTAGTTTCGGAGCCTATTCAATGCAAACAAACAAACAATTAAATCTTTCCTCTTTATAATATTAGTATAGACTAGCAGACCTGACAGACGTTGTCCTGTCTTAGAACTGTCAAACACGCAAAGTCAAAATTACAAATCTTATTTTTTTACACCTTGGGTTACATTATTGGAGTTTTAGTAAGATCCCTATTTTTTTTTTAATTATAATATAGCCTATGTTAACCGGGGATAGTGTAGCTTCCCAACAGTGAAAGAATTTTTCAAATCGGTTCAGTAGTTTCGGATCCTATTCAATGCAAACAAACAATCAAATCTTTCCTCTTTATAATATTAGTATAGATATATCTATAAAAAAAATATTTCTCATGACCAATATATTACATACAAAAGTGTTGGTATATTCATAAATATTAAAACGTATTATAATGTAAGTATGCAAAATTTTCGTAGCAGGACAAAGAAAAGAATACACTTTTTATTTCCATTCAATTTCTTTTCATGGTCTGCTTTGCCATAAATCTTGTATTCAAAACCTTTTCACTCCTTTCTGGACTAGGAGTACAATGAGAGAGCTAATAATAGCTTTACAAGTAACTAAATCGTCTAGTGGTTCTAGACCATAATTTAAGAAACCTATTTAATTAAATTGGCTCTTAGTTCAGTCACGACATACGAGTACTTCACTCAAGTCTTTTCAAATATTCAAATCACTCATGTACCTTACCACAATAAATATTTAACCTTCTTACACCTTGTTTCGTAAGAAACTAATTTTTTCATTATTGTGACAAGATCTCACAGTAGTGTTCACCATATATTTCATGTTATTTTAAATTGCCATGCATACTAAATGAGTCCAATAACTTAAAGCTATTCTTCAAATTGATTTTCTTTAAACTTTTTTGTCCGAGCCGCAACTGGTTTAGCAAGATCATTATCTGTACCTATTTATCTGTTAGTACCCTTTCGTTATAAGAAAGGTGGTATTTTCTATGTGATCTCTGCATATTTATTGCGAAAAAGTTTTGTAAAATCAATAACATGCATACTGTTGCTTTAGTACTTTGTCAGCTTAAGAATATGGTCTTCTTTTCTTTAAAAGGATTGAAGGTCTTCCAAAATACGTATTATGAAAAGGTAACACAGTGTTGTGATTATGTAACTGACCATCCGTTCATTGACGTTCTTTTTGCGATCATTTCTTTGTACAACATCTGCCCGGATGTTTCTTAAACATCACGCTATAACATGAACAAGTCTTGTACATCCTTTCTTTTTGCTGCAGTTATCTTGATCGAGTTTCTGTATACCCTAATTGACCGTTCTACTAAGCCAAGGTTTAGTGGCTTGGATTAGTAGAATGGTTTGTCAAGTGGCTTTGTGTGTATGGTCCATTAGTTAGACGTTACTAAGAGCTGGTATCTATTAAAACTAACAGAAGATGTGAAATATACTAGAATATTTGTACAAAACTGTCATGGCATGCAGGTGTCTCTTTGTATCTCTCCTCTGCATTTCGCTTCATCATTATCACAGGCCTTCCTACCATCGTTGTCAGATGTTTGTTTTGACCTCACTGATCCAGACAAACTATCACGCAGTCATGCAATCAGACTATCTGACAAATTAATATATTATATATTTTTGCAATACACAAATACATTACCTACTACACGTCTATGTTTACATCCTTCTTATGCAGGAATTCTATGGACGTTTAAATCATTTATTGTGTCATGCATGATAGATGAAAACTACTAAAGGTAATTCAAGTCATTGCTGCTGGCATAACTAAATTTAAATAACTGGACTAAAACGCAAGTGCGAATGAATTACTAAATCGAATCGTAATCGATTTGCTGACATGGTGAAATCGATCAAATCTCGATTAATGGCTCTATTCGCACGTTTTAAATCATAGAGTTGTATTGCCAACGGCTACAGTAAATTATAACACCTGTGTAAAGCTGTATCAGACAGAAATCATATCATTTCGATGTAGACAGACAATTTGAATTTAAACATAGGTTTATTCGAAAAACAGGTCTATCATTCTATGATATTATGTTTTGATACTTGTAAAATAAATAAATAATCTCAGCTCAAATTACAGAGAATCAGTTTTATGGCACAATTGTGTCATAACTTATTACCTGAAATCGGAGGCTTCGAAATGCAAAACGATACATGGCTCAATAATTCATCGACTAGTGTGAAATGATAATAATTTATCACATTCAAAATATATCGTATAAAATTAATAAGATTTATTCGTTAACTCGCTAACCAGGTAATGGCAAAATTGTTTAGAATAAGAGGCGCTGTTTAATTTAACCAGGATGCTCTGACATAATAAAATAAGAAAATTTGACACTTCCAGCATTTTATTTACATCCGTGTGGTCAAATTATATCTAAGACGTATTAAAACGATTTTTTTTTTTTAAATTTTACCTAGTTTGTTACTTTCATTTGAGTTTTTCATATACATAATGTATAAGATTATAGCTTTATTTTGTTCAGATAGAAATTAAGAAGGTAAAAATAAGCTTCAAATTTTTTTGACAAAAGTATGTTAATCAAAATGTCTTGCAGCTCTCGAACTAAATTTTATCGAAGCGCATTCTCTGTGGAAATCGAGAGCTGTAATGATCGGTTTCGCGTAAAGTATCGATGTTATTACTCCATTTGCATTTTCACATCTCTATAGTTGGTATGAAATGTACAATTAGCTTGCAATCGACTCTGATTTTAGAGTTTCGGTATGATTATGGTATATTACGATGATCACTGCCAATAACAAGTCGGGGTTTTATTTTTACTTTCTAAATGATTGCAGAATTTATGTCTCAATACGTACCTGATACCGAAGATTGTAGTTTTTTTACAACCCTTTTTTCGTATTTCCCTATTGGGACAGGAAACCAACCAGTAAAAAGCTAAGAAGTAGGTGGCTGGTTTTTACAACACGAAATCGGTAAGAAATGCTCACTGCGTTATTATATTGGTGCATTCCCATGGAGTTTTCTATGCCCTTCGTCAGACACACTACAGATGCGTGCTATCAAAGAGGTTAAAATAGGTGTAACCTACATAACCTGGCTACTCCCCAATTCAGCCAGGCATAATATTTGGGAATGTTCCGTCACCAAAGGAAAAAGGTTTTTGGAAGTAGAGGTTGGGGTAAAGGTAGTACAGAGCCCGGCAAACAACTTGAGCAAAAAAAGAAAATCAACAAAATCGGATTGCTCTGTAAAAAGTTATGCGTGGTCACACATAAAAGAAGTAGTCTGTGGAATGCGCTGCCTGAATGGGTGTTCCCCGATAGCTAAATTTGAGTGTCTTCAAATCACGAGTGAATGGGTTTCTTCTAGGCAAGCGTGCTCCAACGTAGACCGCACCATCGCTTTACATCAGGCGAGTTGCCGGTAAAACGCAAGCCTATTATTAAATATTAAAAATAATAATAATACTGTCGACTTAAAAACCTGTTTTCGAAGGTTAAAAGCAGCGTAGTAGGAGAAATTTGGTACAAGTCACGCGGTCGAAATCCCGTCGCAGGAAGTAGGTCCTCCAAAGAAGATACTTAAAGATTAATTATTGCATATATAAATATGTGCGCGGTCACCGTCTGTCTATTATATTCCATAATAACCTGGTTGGTAAAACGGACGATGCTCTTGAGTAGTAAGGATTATCTGTCTTTACAGTATTACAGTCTCTTTGTCCGAACTCCCAATCAACTCCCGCCCTACGGCTTGCCCCGCCCCGCCCGTCTCGTTGCCGTAATCACTAAATTACCTCAGCCTGAGAAACTTGAAAAATAAATACTTTGCCCAACGTTGCGTACCTAACCAGACTTAACCGGGCGTAAACCGATAATTTGCGGGAAATCGCGATTGAAGTTTTATTGGCGAATAAAATTGCTATAAATAACGGTTCTGTAGGTTTTAACTTGAATTAAAATTACTTATTTACGCTAGGAATACCAATGCGGCATTTGCTGTTGTTTTTGCGGAGTTTCTTCTTTGCGCGATAGAATCCGGAACGTAGATATTCGCCAAAGAACCAGGTCACCGACATAGCTGTTAAAATTTGCAAGTTGAAGTGGCAATTGGAAGGCCACATCGCTCGAAGGACCGATAACCGATGGGGAAGAAAAGTTCTGGAGTGGAGACCACGAACCGGAAGACGCAGCGTAGGTAGGCCTCCCACTAGATGGACCGACGACATTGTAAGAGTCGCGGGCATCCAGTGGATGCAAAAGCCAGGCTGTCATTCAGTGTGGAGGTTAAAGGGGGAGGCCCATGTTCAGCAGTGGACGTCTTCTGGCTGATGATGATGATGATGATTTGCTGTTTCTAGCTAGAAAGGTTTACTTCTGTTCATCATCATCATCGTCATCATTTCAGCCGTAGGACGTCAACTGCTGGACATAGGCCTCCCCCATCGATCTCCAAAAGGGCCGGTTGGCCTGCATCCAGCGTTTCCCTGCGGTCTCTTTTAGATCGTCTGTCCATCTTGTGGGTGGACGTCCTACGCTGCGCTTACCAGTCCGTGGTCTCCATTCCAGAACCTTTCGGCCCCATCGGCCATCTGTTCTGCGTGATATGTGCCCTGCCCACTTCCATTTCAACTTACTAATCCGGTGGGCTATGTCGGTGACTTTCGTTCGTCTACGGATCTCCTCATTTCGGATTCGATCTCGTAGAGAAACCCCGAGCATAGCCCTCTCCATAGCTCGTTGTGCGACTTTGAGCTTGCTTATGAGGCCCATAGTGAGAGACCACGTTTCAGTGCCGTATGTCATCACTGGTAACACACACTGGTCGAAGACTTTCGTCTTAAGGCACTGAGGTATTTTGGACGAGAAGACGTTGCGTAGTTTACCGAACGCTGCCCAGCCGAGTTGGATTCGCCGATTGACCTCTTTCTTGAAGTTGGACCTACCTAGTTCGACTGTTTGTCCTAGGTAGACGTACGCGTCAACAGCTTCAAGAACTGAGTTCCCAACTGATACTATTACTTCTGTTACATAACCTAAATCTTCTGACGTTCTCTACTGGGCAACGGAGTCGTCGTTCTTACCATATATTATATTACACTGAAATCGCGTAACAAATCAGCTGTTTCATAGAAAAATGCAATTTACACTAAATGAAATGTACCAATAGAACAGCTTTTTTCCGTAATATCAAGTTTGGTCCTTTAGTAAAAGTTGTTCATAATAATGAGTGAATACCCTTTAGGCTTAGTACCACCGTTGTGAGTAACCCAGTAGACTCTGAGTAGAGAATTTCTGAAGCTTTAGGTCAGATGTAACAGAAGTTAACCTTCCTAACATGGTCGCCCTTTTCGTCTTCCCTCGCTTTGCCCTTGCGCCTAAACATTTCGTTTACATCCCTTGGTAAACAATATACTAAAACTATACTGGGTTGGGTTTCTTTTGTATTTTTTTTTTTAAATTATATAATTGGCTTGCGTTTGATAGCCACCTCGTCAGATGTGAAGTGATGATGTTATGTTTTTTGTTGCAAGTGAATGATAAGGAAGTTTAAAATAATCATCATCGTCAGCCTGTATCAACCCTGTATAGCCTCCTCTCCTTTGTGCCGTTTAGTATAGAATAGAAAAACCAAAGATTTTTCATACTATACCTACCTACATAGATCTGTCAGAAAAATACTTTATTGTTCAACTTTTTATTCACCAATGATCTCCATACCAAACCCTCAATCTCCATAACTTCAATGTCCAAGAACCCTAAAAAGCGGTCCTGAAACTTGTTGTCTGTATAGAGGGCGCCACAGGTCGGTTGGATGATTGACGTCCACTTACCACCTTATAAGGTTGCTAATGTATTCAGTCGGCGTGCTTCGTAACTGCATGTTATCGATATTGTAAACAAAATTATAATTTCTGTGCGGAATTTATGGACTGATCGGTGTTGCTAGTGTGATGGCATTTATTTTATTTATTGTTTAAAAAAAATTTGCTCTGACAGCTGCAGTAGCTATTCTAATAATTTTATTATCACATTAAAAACCCGACTTCAATTACTAAGCGCTTGACCAAAATTATTCGTAGCTGGTTCGTAAAACTACTGAAAGTCAGCTGGGCAATCGCGCTAAAAAATTACAGACGAATCGTTGACGAAACGCAAACGCTCCACAACTTTTGGTCGATTTTGTATCGGCGCGAAAAAGTTGATATTTTCTACCTTTTTCCGAAACGTTCGTTTGACAGCGTCTACATTCCTACTGTGATCGGGTTGCGTTTTGTCTTTGGTTAAAACCATTAGCACGATACGAAATCGACCAAAAGTAGTGGAGCGGTTGCGATTCGTCAACGATTCGTCCGTAATTTTTTAGCGCGATTGCCCTGCAGGCTGTCAATGATTTTTTTGTGCGACCACCTCGAGAGCTACCTCTATGTAATAAAATACCGCATTGTTTTGTATGCCATGTTTATAATATGTTTATTTTATATATGTATGTTTTATATGTTTATTGTTTTGTATATATATGCATATAATACTAAATTTAGTTATTATAGTTTTGTCAATATCTGTCCTATTACTTGGAAGGAACTGACTCCTATAATACAGGTAATCTACCTAGCATAGGAGTCAGAGATTCACCTAGCTTGTATATCTGTTATTAAGAGACAAATAAATATTTTTGTATTTGTATTTGTGTATACAATACAAAACTATGCGGTCAACTTATTCGACCATCTCGTTTTCCAAATATAACTGACAGTGACCCGTCGAAAATTTTAAGTTCCGTCATTCTAAAGATAAACAGGCATCACTGGCATTACCTTTTTACAAATAATATACTTTCCGAAGCTTTGGCAACACTGATAACCAGTTGACTGCAATGTATTGCCAGTTGACAGAATAGGTATGTAAATTCCGCCGTAGCCCTGCATTTATCCCTTACAAGCGTGTGACAGGCCGTTAAAAAAGAAAGAACAAACAGTTTTGGACGCAGAAATCTATTAAACAACTTGTTTGCATTTACTGGAGTCCCACTTTGCATAATAATGTTCAGACCTAGTATGGTAGTTATCTGGGGCTTACTCTAAAAGTCATGCGGTGTTCTTATAAACGTACAATTGGTTCGAATAGCTGAAAGGAAAGCTGAAAGAAAAGAGAAAGCTGAAAGAGGTCCATAGTGCCCATAATTTTGAACAACGTTTACTATGGGAGTAACTCTGAAATCACGAAAAAAAAAACAATGATTTCAGTATTGGGTGGTCTGTTCACTAAATACGGCCGGCGGCGGCCGGTTACTCCGGGCTCGCTAAACGTAAACACTATTACTAATAAATAACATTAACTATTAAAGGTATTTCACAATTAATGTATTCTAAAATGCCTGGCGTGGCGTGGAGCATTGGAATTCTTCGGAAAATACCAATCGCATCAGACGCATTTCTGTGCACGTCAATATCACACGTGTGTTCTGTTGCTCTATTTTATAGCAATTTACATAATTGTGATTAAATACAATCATTACTCAGCTAACAATATAATTGCTTGCAAATGTTATTGTCTCTTTTGCGCGCCTGAGAATATTCGTTTAGCAAAAATTCATTTGACAGAAAGTCATTGCTAAATCAAAAGACTCAGGCTTAGAAAGAACTTATGGGAGAACTTCTTATGGGATGCATGATCCGTAAGGCGCTGTCCTACGGAGAGTGTTCTGCGCCCTCTGTTCTCCAATATATAAAATTCAACAGTCTACCTATCTATAGTTCTATACCTATGTGATGCCTTGGTGCCGTACACATAGAAAAGCGCAGCGGTCAGACCGTGACGGTCACTGAAGATACTCTGAACTCAGAAATCGAGACTTGCTGTGAAGCCAGCGGCGCCTTAAGAAATTGGTTGCAATATAAAATTAAACAAGTATTTTCAGGGTACCTATACATACATACTTATACTCGATTAGCTTTTGCCTACGGCTTCGATCTAAATAAAACTTGACCTATGTCAATCGTGAATCGTGAAAAGAATTTACAGAATGGGTCCAGTATAGTTATAGACATTACCTGCAACAAACATGGTCACAAACTTTACCTCTGCAAAATAGTAGCCTAGATATGTGTTTCAAGGAAAAGGTAGTCCGTAATTCAAACGGAACTTCTAGTGATATTAAATAAATAGGAAAATACAAGTTCAAGTATAACTATAATACCTATTCTAAAAGACTCAAAGTAAAAAACATAAAAAAGTAGCACAACCTTATTACTCTGCCCAAAGCGGAACGCAAACAATCAAGCCCAAAACGAAGAAAAAAAAGCGCAAGACACGCTCGGTAAATGTCAAACCCTGCGGCCACAGCCGTCAGTCAAGAGATGGTTTGAAGTAAACGGGGATTAATTGTGGGGTAATTTACTGCCTGTTAAACGAGGTTGATATAAAGGGACCTTATGTTGTTGGTTGGTGTTTTTGTAATGGATTTTGTATAATTAGAAAGGTAGAGTAATTATGGTACCTTATTAGTAAATACCTCTTACAATACAATAAAGTATCACTTTATTACAAACTCGAAAAAAACAGACTTAAATTAACCTTAGTAGCTATATATACGGTAATAATATGTTTTTTTTTTTTTGCTGATGGCGTTGGGCCTAACTTGTGGGCTAGTGGTCAATGGCACCTCGAAGGTACGGACCTCAGCTTGAGCTGTCGCCAGGAGGGTATGATAGACGGCCTTATCTAGCTTTTAAGGCTATGTTGCAGGCCTTATTTACTACGCTGGCGTAGGGATCCGAAGTAGGTATTGAGTATTGACCTTTGAAACAAGAGAACGCCATCGGTCCCGGTCTTGCGCTGTCTCTCCCAAGTCGGCGAATTGGAGCTCGCATAAATTACCGTATAGCCATGTAGGAGCTGTTCAGACAGCTTCAAGATTCTAACGCCTAGTGCTACTCTCTTAGCATTGCAAAGTACGCACTAATTTATTTAGTTCTAAAATTGAAATCACTAAATGAGAAGATGATCTAAAATTAATTCTGACATAACCATTTTGCAGTGTTTGTTGAAAGATGCAGACAAGTTGAAAGTTGTCCAAAAATCCTTCACCTTGCCGTAACTACCCACAGTCATTTGCAGCATCGAAATGCCACAAAAAAGATTGTGGAAGTGCGAATGACATCATATTTTTTTTTGCACCTGGTTACTTGTTCCGTCTGACTGATTTAAAAAGTAACTAGAAACCTATTGTTTCTTTAGGAATTAACTATTTTATGATCTATCGGATCTGCCAAGCGTCATAATCACTTGGCGACTGTAACCCTAAAATATAAACCACTCTTACTGTTTGGTGGCAAACTACTGTGATGCTAACTTTTAAACTTTCGCATTTTGAACACATTTTTTATGTGTAAGAACGGGACTTATTCGGGGTTTTTAAACTATTTTATTTACCGTTGACTTTTCGGCCATTTCAAAGGCAGATGGTCACGATCTGACTGAGTGCGCGTCGTCTATTCGAGAAATGAGGGTGTTATGAAGCTCTACCCTCATTTGGCCTTGCAAAAACGTAGTGCTATCACCGCAGTACACAACACTGCTGCCTCGATCCTCCAGTTGGCGTTGCGTGTTCTAGTTCTTAAAAGTCCTTGGGCCTTACGGCTACATGTTTTAAGCGATACTGTTTAGGTGATGAGAAAAGTTGCGCGACCGCAAATCGTGTCTCGGCGCATCCGAACTGCGCCGTTTCAGCGCTAATTCGAGCCCACGTTAAAAGTAAGGCGTAAGGCCCCTGGTACATCCATATCGCAGTTACTTTTTGTAGAGCATCGCTTACCCAAACGCATGTACAGTGGGAAAGCCATAAAACGTTATCATGTTTCAAAAAATTGCTCCATAAAACAGTAACTCCTGTGCGGTTGCACGTAAACAAAACAGCATATATCTTTAAAAAAATCTATGAGTAAAATAAGAAAATGCGATTGATGATAAGCCTTGTGCTCTAACAAAGAAAAAGGAATGCAACTCAAGCCAGTCTAATATGATTATTTCCTTGTCCACAGGTGTGCAAGCCCGACACTGACTGCACCCTCCCCGAGAACAGGTGGCGCTATATCGAGAAGTTCAACTGTCTTGGCACCCAGGACAAACTTCTGAAGGAGATGCGACTGTCCTTCCCGAGCGGACACTCTTCCTTCTCTGCTTACACCATGCTGTACTTTGCTGTAAGTAGAAATAATGATGTGAACGAAGTAGGCTCAGAATGGTGGCCGGGGGACGGATAACATCTACCGGGCAAAACACCCAAATCTGCCTAGTTGATCAGTCCGGTTGGATGTCACCACAAAAACTACAGAAAAGTATTGAACGCTACACAAAAAACTAGCACAATACCGAAACAGGCGGTCGCTGAAGAAGATACGTATATTTTATTTATGACTATATTCAGCTAAATCATAAATATACCATATTAATTTTCCTGTGTTATTTTCCACTATACATCATATTTCTCCGATGTCTGAGATCTCCGGGCGGCCTTAAACTTTGACATTAGGGCTGGCCTCTAAGCACGAACTTACCTTACCATATTTATTTCTCTCAATTTCAGATGTATCTCCACAAACGCTTCACGTGGCGCGGCTCCAAGCTGCTCCGTCACGGCATCCAGTTCGTCCTCATCATGATGGCGTGGTACACAGTCATGACTCGAGTGTCGGACTACAAGCACCACTGGAGCGACGTACTGGCTGGTTTCAGTATTGGACTGCTGTATGCTGTTGTTATCGTAAGTATGGTACACAGTTATGACGCCATTGTACACAGTCATGATGTTGTTTAATAGTCACGTTTTTTTTATGCCTTAGGTGGCACTGTCTGAATTAGCGATAACCGTCGCCTGTGAATACCTGTTCCACCAGGGGCATCACAGACACTTTTTGACACTTTTTAATGCCATACATGGCAAATTTGCTAACGGACCGCCTGAAATAGCGATCACCGTCGCCTATGGATACCTGTAACACCAGGGGCATCACAGATACCTATATAGTTACTCGGAAATGCCGCAATGTGGAGCACAGCAGTAGCAAGAGGTTTAGCAGGCAAATGGCATATAAACTTCTTCGTTAGTGTTTTCGGTAAACATCGCCTCCCCGAAGTTACCTACTTACTAAGTATTTTCAATCAGTATATAATTATGTATTGCGGAGGCAGTGATTCTTAATTTTGAAGTATTTCTTTAGCTGCGTTGAGCGAATTTTAGTAGGGAAAAACTTATGGGTTTGCTTCACCGACATGATAATATGGACGTATTAGGTTTCGCTTCTGTCGGCAGTCCCCATGACTGATATTTTTTTTTTAAGGTCGCCCATAACACAGAAAACATTTGCCAAATTTTGGCTTTCGCAACGAATTGTGATCTCAGTCATGAAGACAGTAACTTATTACCAAGGATAGATAATCAATCATCCTTCATCATCATCATAATCCACAGCTTTCCTTATCCCACTGCTGGGTATAGGCCTCTCTCTTGCTATGCCACCTGCCTCGGTCCTGTGCTAATCGAGTCCAGGTTCGACCCGCGATAGTAATAATATCGTCGACCCATCTTGCAGCTGGACGACCAAGGCTCCGCTAACCTTGCCTCGGCCACCACTCTGTTAAGAACTTACTCCACCTGTCATCACTGCGCCTAGCTATGTGTCCTGCTCAGCTCCACTTTAATTTCATTACCGCGGTTCCACGTCTCGAACCTTTTCCTTCGTCGGATTTCGGTATTAGAAAGAAAGAAAGAAAATAAATTTTATTCGACACCGATAGGATTAGGTTTAGATTAGGAACTCGGTCTTGGAGTTTGATGCCTAGCATCAAACACCAAAATGCGATCGTCCTTGTTGTCACTTAATCTGTGGTGTCGGCTTTTTGACAAAGTTATGTGCTAAAGTAACCGTTTCGTTTCCAGTTCACATTCGTGTCGAACCTGCGTAAGTCTGCCCGGCGACCAGGCCTCAACCACGACGCAGAACTCCACGCCACCAACGGCAACAGCCACCCGACCAGAGTGCAAGTCTGACATCCGACCCCGCCCAGTAGCGAGAGCGGAGGCGAAGCCTGATATCCGAACATATCCTGGATATCGCACGAGTACGCAGATATCACGGACCAAGCTGAATGATCGGACTAGTGACAGTGAGTCGGAGTAGTGATAGTGATTCAACAGTGATGGTGAGTAAAAGCATTAACGAAGAGTGATGACGGTCTAATATTATAGCCTTTACTTATCATGCTAGTTGGTTATATTCGCAATTAATAATGCTGTCGACTTCCATTATGTTGTATCACTAAAATTTACATTCGTGACTGAAACAGAATTTCAATAGCCTGGTTTAACTGTAACAACTTCGTAATATAATTGATGAAAGCAAGCAAAAGAGTGATCGTGAGTTTCACTCACAGTCTTAATGAATCGCACTAATAGTAAAGGCAACTTATAATGATAGTGATTCGCACCAATAGTGATAGTGATTAACAGTCTGTTCTGTCATAATAAAACAAACACAAAAATGTCGCAATTTGGAACAATTGCAACATTTTATTTACTACACGATGAAAAAGTATCAAAATATTTACATCATAATTTCTGTAAACAGAAACGATATTTTTCTCTGTTATTAGAATAAGAAATTGTCTGCATAATTATAAGCCTCTGTATCTTTAGTAAATGTGACACTTTTATGGCAATATTAGGTACGTCAAAAAAATGTCACACCGACTATTAGAAAAGCGGTAGAAAGTGGCAAACTTTTATATAGGTATGTCAAGTACTTGACCGGTCTATATTAATAGGATAGATAAATGTAGATATTAATTGGTGCTTCTAAATTGTATATTGAAAAGGTTATATTATTACTAAAAATAAATTAGTTTCTATAGCTATTTAAAGAACAAACAAAACATATAAAAAATATTTGGCATTTACAAAAGATTAAAAAAATACATAATGAATAATAGGTATTATAATACCTATCTGCTATGAAAGGTAAAACTTATAAAAAATCGTATAATTTTAAAATTGTATATTTTTTTTCTTTTGGTTAGATTCAATGTGTTTTTATGTAACATTTTTTGAGTACAGACCTAAATACCTAATTTTGTATTTCTTTCTCCTTTTCTGGATGTTTCTACCTTCTCTTAGTTTTCTACTTAATTTTCAACTCTACTATTTTAGTTTAAAAAGCTATTTATTAAATATTTATTCTCATTAGTATTTAACTAAGCGGTAAATATTGTAAAGTACAATTTTATTTTAAGATTAGTTAGTTTGTTGATAATATTTTTATAATAAATTTTAGATGATAGTTATATTTCTAGTTCTATGAACTAAAAGTTAGTGCAATTAAAAATATGTAAGCATAAATTATATACCTAAATCCATAAATAACATGTTTCGGACTAAATGCATTTAAAAAATTGTTACAACTGGTTTAGATATATTTTAAACTTTCTAATGAACCACGAAACTGATGAGATTGTAAATATGTATTTATATACTTTAAGATAAATAGCATCCAAGCTAAAAAAAACTATAAGAAACATTGGAGACAGTGTAAAATAAAAAATAAACAAACTCGTATGTTGTCGATAGCAACTATTCTGTTATACCCGTAACACACCATGAAAAACCATGGAGCGGCTATACCTTTATAATATTATATAATTGAGTAAAATTTCCACGCTAAACACGGCTGCTAATCCTTGATGTCCGAATCCAGCTAAATATTTCGCTGTCCGAATCATTCATCATAAAAGCTGCACATAACATGGCAACAATGCCGCCTTTTTACAGCTGTCAAAACCATACCAATTCAATGACAATAGCCGCTCCATAGTTTTCCCACCACGGTTGTAAACTAATCTGACACCATTAAAATGATCTGCGTCTCTTTTCATTTGATACGTGAGAAAAGTGTGGCAACAATTTTTGTTTTGAAAATGGAACAGCAAATACTTCGTCACTGTTGCAGTCTGCTCAACTTATCTGGTCCCGCGGAATTTCCGGGAACTAACGAACTTGTCATAGTTCAATTTTCATATGAACTGTGCATACAGCGTTGCGTTTGGGACGAGATAATGTTAACAAACTATATTACAATGTGACACAGCCACAGAACTTTATCAAGATAGACACCACTGGCTCGTAATATTGTGTGAAAACTTTGCATGCCCCATTTTTGTATCTACTAAGATCAATTTAGTGATAGTTGAACTCTATTCGCACGGCTGCTTGCGAAGAGTTTTCATAGTTTATATTGACGTAATTTAGCATTTTGTTTTTTATTACTTCTGACGTACTACTGCCAGGACGATGGAAATCGAACTGAATAATGTTAGTTGGAGCATTGATCCAACTTCAGACAGGTCACAGCCATGTAAAGTGGACGTAAACTCGCGTGGACTGTCATGATAAAGTTCTGTGGACACAGCTTTAACTGACGCGAGGGCGCTGATAAATCAAACATATTAATATTTGTCTCTCTTTAACACTACGATAAAATAAGATAGCATTTGTAGTTTCACTTTTGACCACGTTCTACAAAAGCTGTGTCGCGCTGTACTGTAACTTTATTCACCTCTCACCTAGAAGGTAACAGAGGTATGTATTTTAATTCTGTGATACATAGATATGTAAAAATATTGCAGATTTTATGGTAAAGTTAATTTAAGGTGCTAGCTAAGTAATGTAGGTATTTGTACTGTTTTTTTTGTTATTTTTACATATTTGTGACCCAAAATTGCTAGAGAATTATTTGTAAGCATAGTTTGGGCTGTTAATATCGAGATTTTTATTGAAACATTTGGTCAGATGTTGAGTGTTTAACGCATAATTTTGTCAACTGATTCTGTACCAATTAACAATACTGTAATATTGTATGTGGTTAACTTTTTGTGAACCATAATAAGATCGGTATAGCCCATTTAATAGAACCTCTTCCATTTTTGTCCTGGCTATACAATACAGACTAAAAATATAGGCCATTTATGCAGCAAAAAGGTTGAAATGTTGTTTACGAATTTATTTATTACCTGTGGCAGCTATAAAACTCGATAATCTCAGCATTAGTCTATACTCTATAAGAATTGTAGATAGTTTTAAACCTTAAAATGCACTGCCTAAATTATAGCTAAGGTACCTACACGTAAGTAAGGCAGCTATTTATTTACTTTCTAGTTTAAACTGAAAGCATAATAAAAATATTGTAATTTTACTGACGATTTTTACTTATATTTCCCAGCGTTCATATTATAACACAGAGGTGGAAAACAAATGATAAAAATGGCCAAGTAAAGTGCTTTTCGTGAAAGAAGTCCCCCAGACGCGGCGCTGTCATCGCGTATCAATCCCTATCAGTAACATTTTGTCGAGCAGCATTTTTGACAACTTAGGCATTAGCCACGACTCTTGCGTGCAAACAGTAACAACGTTTATAGACAACAAACGGGTAATATTTAACCGGGTAACGGGGATCCTATTCCATTCTGTCAGACTAGTAGTTCGATGATCTAACCGTAGTATTTATATTCTCTTTGGATCTAACTGTTCACACCTGACAACTACAACATGGAAATTAAGATCCGCTGTTTGCCGGGGGACTTTCGTGAAAATCACTTTACTCCTACAACGCTACCCTACTTTTGCTGCCTCCAAAATTGTCGCCTGTGCCATCTAGCGAGCATTAGGTACAACTAATAAACTATTAACTATTGTACAACTGAAAACTGGGGCCTTACGGACAACTGCTATTACAGGCACCTAATCCGCTCAGTTGGAAAATCACGCGACCGCAAACCGTATCTGGGCGCGATAAGGTTTGCGGTCGCGTGATTTTCCAACTGAGCGGATTAGGTGCCACAATTAGCTGTTGTCCGTAAGGCCCCTGCTCATGTTTAGTTCACAGCAAGGACTTTTTGTACCTTATCGGGTATAAAAGGTCCTTGGCTCACAGACATCGATTTATTTATCTATGGTTTAGCTCATTACAATGATTAATGATTCAGAGTAATGTCACTGGGCTGGGTACTGGGGTACTAGGTAGGTGACATCCTGTGGTGACATCATTATGAACAAAAGATGGCGTCGTTTAAAGGCATAGTCTAAGTCAGTATACTTTTAAAGGGAATGAATAATGAATTGGTCTGCATCTGTCATGCAACTGAATGACAAGACGAGAAGGTCGCTTATCTACCGGTAAGCGTCACGCTTATCCTTAAAATTCAGAACTTCAACAGTACAAAACCCTGCGCGGCATTGCACTGCGCTCGTCAGTGAAATATGCACAGTAATGTCACTATAAACATTGCTCTTCAATCAGAAACACAATAAAGTTTGCAAATTCACAAAAAAGTGCAAAGGATCTCGGCCAATACATTCTTGATTCTTGATCGAAACCAATAGTAGAGGAACGTTCTTGCCATTGGCACAGAAGGTAATATACTTAAGTATAATAGGGCAACAATTGGCAATGAAACTAACTCGCCTACGTAACTGCACTTATCAGTATTTAGCGGACCTTATCACGGTCTGCCGTGTAGATTATATTGTGATACGAAACTAAATACAATAATAATGGAAACTCTTTTGTAAAACGGAACCGAGATGACAGGCCGAATTGGTTGGAAAATTTTATTGGACCTCTTTGTTACGGCTTGCGGTAAGTAATTTTCTTTTTTTTACGTCGAAAGTAATAGATGTTAGATTAAAAGTATAAGTATCTTATGGCCGAGTGTAATTAACGTATGCAGTAATGTTTTGCTGTAGATAAAACCAAAATTGTTTTGTTGTTGCTGGCTTCTACTATATTTAAGCTTACCACAAATTTATATACGACGATTTTTGCGTTTTTGACAGCTACTGTCAAAATTCTTATTATTTATATCAAACCGTTGTTAAAAAACATTTTCATCGCTGTTTCATCTTATATTGTGTCTTAACCTGTATTGTCCCACTGCTGGGCACTTGTTATGATTACTATGGTAAGATACATTTATTTTTCAAAAATACATATTTACATTTCAACAAAATTAGACACAAAAAATATAGTACCTGATATAGGCATTTCAATGAAATAATTAAAAGTTTTTTTTTTCATTCGGCTCTTTAAACTTTATTGCAATTTTCAAAGGAAATAAATACTTGGACAGAGTTTAGTAGGTATCTAAACTCAAGTTCTTTGATGTAATAAGAATTACAACATAACAGAACAACAACAATAAACAGAAACAACTAACAGCATAGTACACAGAACAACAAGAGCAAAACAAATGCAACAAACACCCAACAACAAACAACAGTTTAAGAAATCTGTTCTAGTCATAAATTTAGGTAGGTACCTACCCTATTTTTTTTATACAGAATAGATCTACATTTGAACACCAACTCTTATTTATTTATTTAATACTTTATTGCACACTTACAAATTATGTAGAAATGCACAAATGGTGGACATCCATCAGGTTGGAACAAATGGTATGTAGGCGTGCATCAAACATAATTATAGTCCAATGACAAAAAGCTAGTCAACCAAAGAAAATAAACTAATTAACAAAAAAATTACAAGAAATAGATACATCAAACAAATCTACCGTAAATTAAATATCAATACATAATTATACAAGTACCTACCTACCTATATGATTTTACTACATATGATTACACAAATTATACTATTAATATACATATCAAATACATATAAAAACCATATATGAGTGATTATAGATACGTAGCTCTTTTATATTCTTACTCATATAAAAGCGAAACACCATTCACTCATTTACTGACTGAATTAAGAAATCTTGATAACTATGTACTACTTGACCTAAGAAGCTGAAATTTGGTAGGTACATTCCATATGGGGTGGCACCAATAGAAGAAAGGACCAAAAGCTTATAAAATATGAATGTATACGCACGTATGAATGTGTGTATGTATGTACGCGTGCGAAGTCGCGGGCCACAGCTAGTGTAATTAGAAGACGGAAATGGAAAGGTATATAATACATTATCATTTCAGTGACAAATTAATACATAAAATACCTATTAGTTAGAAAATATGAGTAGAACTGATAAAGTTCACTATCGTTGTTTTAATTATTATTCAGATATCAAAGTATTGCGATATCAGAAGGAAATACCTATTCGTAATACCTATTATATATACTTAGATACATACCCAGTTACTACGAGTTAAGGTTAACATTCGAAGCACACTTTTCCATTCAAAGAGTGAAAATGTTTTCCCACACTTGCCGCGTTTTTTCCACCGCGCACGACACGATTTGGGCTGGTTTTGCAGCTGTACGGGAGACCCGTGTGGGTCGCCCGTACGGGCTCCCGGAGCGGAGACATACGTGAGGCGCTAGAAAATCGTTTCACAGCGACGCAGATTGTTACGTACGGGACTTGCCTCCTCGTAGATCCCGTCTCCCTTAGTACGGGCTCCCGGAGCGGAGACATACATGAGGCGATAGAAAATCGTTGCACAGCGACGCAGATTGTTACGTACGGGTCTTGCCTCCGCGTAGATCCCGTCTCCCTTAGTACGGGCTCCCGGAGCGGAGACATACGTGAGGCGATAGAAAATCGTTGCACAGCGACGCAGATTGTTACGTACGGGACTTGCCTCCGCGTAGATCCCGTCTCCCGTAGTACGGGCGACCCGCACAGCTGTGAAACCATCGTTGCGATCACGATACAAAATAGACGACAAACACTTTATGGGCTCGATTTTTGAATAGGTCGTATGATTTCACACGAAAATATTATGCAAAATAACCGACTTTCGAACGAAATCCCTAAAAATCACAATTTTGAATTGCTCTATTTCATCAATATCATGCGAACTGAAAGAATTTCTATTGATAGAAGAAAATTCGAATGGTTCACGTTGCGTTAGCGAGTCAAATGATTATTTCAAATATTCTGCTGTTTGGTATTTCGTTCGAAAGCCAGTCATTTCTCAATCTTCGACTTTTGCCCATAAGAATAAGAGTGTTCTTTATTTCAGCCATAGGACGTCCACTGCTGGACGTAGGCCTCCACCATCGATCTCCTAAAGGGCTGGTTGGAAAAGGCCTGCATCTAGTGTTTCCTTGCGGTCTCTTTTAGGTCTTATGTCCATCTTGTGGGTGGGCGTCCTACGCTGCGCTTACCGTTCCATGGTCTCTATTAGAGAACCTTTCATAACTCTAAGAATAAGAGTGTTTAATAACAGCAATAACTTAATTTCCAGTGGCCCTCCCGTGCTTGTTCCTATTTCTATGGGGCCAGCCATACGAACAAGGGTTCTTCGAAGCCGACCAGTCCATCCGGCTGCCGTACCGCGAGGAGACGGTGACCGATTTAGTACAGGCGTGCGTGGGGTTTGGGCTCATAATCGTTACGGTGAGATTGAGTTTTTTTTCCCATATACCGGGTGATTAAAAAAATCTAGGATGGACTAATTTATGATGTTTTTTTTACTCAACAGTGGTTTTCTAAAACTTAAACCACACTCCACGTTTCCAATTTTATTACCGGTATACAAGACTAGAAATGGCAGGTATAATTAAAATTAGTCTTAGACTGCTCCATGGTGTATCCTTACTACATCCTTGTCAAATTTCATTTATAGTGATAATTCATCTTTTTACAACCCTCGAAAAATTTGGCCCTATTCCCTAGGAAATAAATGCTAACTTTTTGATGTTAAATTAACGCGTTACGAGCGTGTTTGTAGTTAGTGAATCAGGGCCCATAAGTTAATTTAGTGCTTATATCGTATGTTTCAGGTTCTTATAGTGGAGGTCGTTCGAGACAAACGTGACAAGAACGCAGGCGAAAGGATCCTATGCGGCACCATAATACCAGGCTGGGTCTGGGAGACGTACACCACTGTAGGCATGTACTGCTTCGGGGTGGCTTTACAGCAGCTTACCTCTGATTCCACCAAGTACGTCGTCGGGAGACTCCGCCCGCACTTCTACGATGTAAGTTAATGCGAACGTAGGCGAGGGGTTGCGGGTTTTTATTCGCCATGAATGTGGGCGAGAAGGTTTCTCTGTCATGATTGTGTATAGCGAGAATTTAACTTGGAAAATAAGTAGCAAGTTTGGTATTTTTTGCTGTGTGTGGTAAGCATAGACGTCCTATACAAGTGGTAAGTTATTCTACTGTGAACGAATGTGAATGTAGCTAAGATGTTTCGTCGAGATTTCGATAAGAAGCTATCATAAATGCTAGTGATTTCACAGGGCCCAACATGGTAGTTCAAAATAGATTAGGAAGTTCACCCAAAGCTACTCCATTTTCAGTATTAAAAAAAACTATAGACACTACAGGAATACGCATATAGATTGAAGTAAGCGGAAAGGAGGTCATTGCACTTATCATTATGAACAAGTTCATAAAAATAAATCAGCTGTTCCATAGAAAACGGTCATTGACACTCGACAAAATTTATGGAACAACTGCTTTTTTCGCGATTTCAGGATTGGTCCATAGCAAAAGTTATTCCTAATGATGAGTACAATTTTTTTTGTTGTTCCTTCTATACGTTGTCCGACACATGCCGGAGACATTGTTAGACCAAACATATTGCATAGCAGTTTACTATATTTTTTTAGATTCTGGGTGATAATCACCTTTCATATTATAATTTGATAAACACATATATATTATACAAGTACGCATAATTAGATGTCCTCCTTTCGGCTTGGTGTCATTCTATATGCGTAACCCTGAAAAAAAGTAATAGAAGATGTTTTATAGTGTTTTTGTGTTAACGTTCCAGGTATGCCGACCAGTGTACAATGCGACAAGCCCTCTTAACAGCTTGAACTACATCCAGGACTTCACCTGCTCCGCCGCGACGGAATTTCAACTGAAGAACATACGGCTGTCCTTCCCCAGCGGGCATGCTAGCTTTGGTCTATACACCGCTGTGTTCTTTTCTGTAAGTCACCTAAGGGGCCTTACGGCTACCTGTTTTAAGGCGAAATGGTAGAGAACCGTACATTTGTATGACGGTAATGCGGCGTGCGCGCTTTCAAATATTTTCAATATTAATTTTTTCTTTATTTTCTACAAATAATCTTACGCTTTTACAAAAAACAGCGACCACTAAAGTATTTGAATGATTGTTAGGGTAACACACAATTTTTTTGGGAAAAACATCTTATAATGAATCAGAATGAAATTGATTCAATCCATTGAAGGGAACGTAAAAACGGGTGTTTTTTAGGAAAGTTTACGATTTTTTTCTATCGAGCCAAATTTCTTTAATCGTGTATCGGTGAACACATCCGGATAAAATATTTCAAGAACATTTATTAAACAAAGAAATAATGTGAATTAATCGATTTTAAAGGTCTACTTTTGAACATTCGTGAGGACGAATCCTCAAATTTGAAGCATATTTCGTCTTAAGCAATTCTGTTTAGGTGGTTGCGAAACGTTGCGCTACCGCAAACCGTATTTCACGCATTAATGTTCACGTTTGCGTGATTTTCCGCACTGCTCTGTTTTGAGCCCGCGTTAAGAGTTAGCCTTAAGGCCTCAATTAGCTTATTTATGTAATACTGGCTGCGCCCCGCGGTTTCACCTGCGTTACATACTTTCTTGAAGCAACCTCTGTGCTAGCGACAGTTTAAGGCAGATCCAAACTATATATTACCAAAAGTTCTGTAGGTATTATAACCTTGTATAAGTTATTCGATGATTATTTTTTATTTGTTCAAGTTGGTCGAAAATATTTGAAATTCAACATAAAAATTACTTATTCTTATGCATCTTTCCAGTGCTACCTCCAAGTGAAATGCAGGTGGGTCGGCTCGAAGCTGCTGCGTCACGGCGTCCAGTTTGCGGCATTTCTGTGCGCCTGGTACGTGGGGCTCACCAGGGTGATGGAAAACTACCACCACTGGAGTGACGTCGCCTTTGGGTACCTCGCCGGAGGCACCTACGGGTTCCTTATTGTGAGTACTTACCTTTTTTTGAGTTTTTTTAAAGTAATTAATAGATCTAAGCATGGCCAGACTACCAACTCGCCTAATAGTAAGCAACGGCGTGGTCGAGGATGGAACACGTTGATCTAAAAGAATTTACTCTTGTCTTGAAGACGCCTAGATTGTAGTTTTCAGGAAACAAGGAAGACGGCAGGGAGTTACTTTCTTAGGCAGTGCGTAGGTCAGTCATAAATGAAGACCCAAATCGTTGTGTTCCATTTTTTTTTTATTTCCACGAGGAACCTTTAATAGTGTGCACCTGTGCAGTCCTTCTACTTATTCTATAGTAAAAGGGGAAAGGTGGAACAAGGTCCTAAAGCTCTTCCGCACACTTGGCGAAATGTTTGAAAATCGAAGACAAGCTACTAATGCCATAGGTTGCAAACAAGCACACGGGCTGCCTGATGGTAAGCAGTCACCGCCGCCTGTGGATACTTGTAACACCATGCATATAATAGGCATTACAGAATTTACAGATACGTTGCCAACCCTTTATGACTATATTAACTCGCCTTTAGTTTTAGCACAAAATAGTAGCTTTAGGTTCGCTTTTCTTCGCCCTTCTCTCACATATTGAAATGAAAAGAGACGCAGATAATTTTAGTCCTGTTAAATTGGTTTAGTTTAGTTAGTATAGTATGACAGAATTGATCTGCAAGCGCATACTTGATATATTTTGTTGCGGCAAATCACACTTGAGAGACAGTTTTAATTCCTTGTAAGGCGTTCCATAATCAACTTGGTTACAACCTCAGATCAGACAAACAAGTGAGATATGCCTAATTGCAATTATTATAGTATGTTCAAATGTCTCCGTGCTCTTCCCACTTTGTTCACTATACCGCTAGCAAAAACTGTAAATACGGCTCACTTACTCATTCTTTCGATCGATGAGCGATGGTGACCGGTGGTAACATGTGCGTCTTACAATCTGACGGCTCCCGGTTCAATACTCGATCCGACTCCAATGATTTAAGTACTACTTAAAATTATGTGCAGCTTAGAATGTTTCTATGCCATCGCTCAACAACGGTTACGGAAAACATCGTGAGGAAACCGGCATGTCCAAGAATCTCATAAGTTCAAAGACTTTCAACAACATGCACTGGTAAAGTAAAGTAAAACTTTATTGCATAAGCTGTGTACAATGATGGAACAAATGCTTAGTGTTTCAACAGTCTGTCCTAGTCTAGCGAACGTGCAACATTTTTGTATTAAAGGTAAGTACATAAATCATCAGGCCAGCATAGTGGATAAGGGCCCATCCTCTCTCTGAGGGAAGGCCTGTCCCAGCAGTGAGAACACGATAGGCAGATAATGATACACACCAAACAGACACACACACACTTTATAATATTAGTGTGATAACCAGGTTCTCTCGTTTTGCAGTTCATCTACGTACTAAAGCCCAAGAAATACGGACTCCCAATGGCCTGGGAAGAGCCGGCTCCTCAGAACATGCTCCCTAGACCTATGCTAGCGCGGTGACTGAGCCAACATAAAACGAACTAAGCATACAATTTAAGAGCTATTTAGTTTTCTTATGTTAATTTGCCATAATTAGCCCACATTAGTCCATGGCTGCACACAAGCCTCTCCCAAAGGCACGCTACTCAGATCTTGTTATTTATTTTATTGTTATTAAATGCGTACTGCCAGTCGATATATTCGAGCAGCCTCTTGGTAATCCACACCCGCCGAGCTACCAGCGTTCTACTTATCAATACAATGTCATTTTTGGGACGCTGGTGCGATTGCCTCGCTCCTGCAACGTCTGAGATGTTCGCTTGATCGAAGGCACGCACGGACGACTTCCATGCGATGATTCGCAAGAAAGCCGCAACGACAGCGAGCGCGAGGCAACCGCAACGGCATCCTGCTAAATTATTGTTGCCCGAACTATAAATATAATATTATATGTTTTTTTTTTATAAAAACAGCTGCATACAAGTGTGCGGTCCGCCTGATGGTGACCATAGGTGGCGGTTTCTGCTCAGAGATCTGTCATTCTAATAGTGCTAACAGATGCATGGATTTGGTACGCCGGACCGCCGTCCAAGCAACTGTAGCCTAAGCACGGGCCGTGGATAAATTGTCTATCCACTGTTTTTATCCCGCGGGAAAGAGACAAACGTATCTATATTCTAGCCAATATTCTAGCTTTGTCGCGTCTAGGCGTGGATAAAAATGGTGGAAAGACAATTTGTCCACGGCCCGTGCCAGGCCTACTGGAGAGAAAAAAAAATATCTTTCTCTCCCGTTGGTTGGACGGTGGTCCGTCAACCAAGTCCGTCTCGCCTGTTAGCTACTTAAATATGCACGCCCCTCCACCGTATTTTTGTAGTATTTTGTATGAGTAGTGTGGTAGAGGACGTGCTTTATAATGAAACATCTCTGAGCAGAAACCGTCGTCTATGGACACCTGCAACACTAACTGTGTTGACGGTGCTTTACCAGCCCTGAGAGGTAGTTGTAGACCTTTTTTGAAACGCTTCATGTTGAAGCTCAGCGGGAAGACCTATATTAAATGTATTGTGCAATGTAATTTTAATTGTGCTTTGTTCTTATATGTGACATATGTGATTAGTTTTGAAGAACCCCGTGTTATAGTTACTCGGAATTGCCGCAGGAACGGAGCTCATTCCACATATTGCAAGCGTGAGGCAAAAAAGATCGCGTCAAACTTACAGTGAGATTTTCACAGATCTAAGGTTAATTGATTAATTTGGTGAGAGAATTTTTATTTTAATAATAGCTAAGCTGATTTTATATGAAAGATGTGGTCAGTAAGATGTAGTGCTGTCTCACGAAAGAATATCTCCCAAATGCAGCACCGCATTTGCAAGACATTCCTTCATGAGACATCCGAGACGGCATACCCATTGGTAGCTATTTTATACTTCCCTAAAATTCAGTTCGTTGTTAATAAATAATATTGATATAAGTTAAAAAACTTAAACAGAAAATTATATTGATATCGTACTTTATGTATATAGTTCCACTTATTGCCGCGGGACTTAATATCTCGTGAGACGGACTTGATTTTTTAAAGTAAGTAAGTAAGCTACCTATTAAATCATAAGTATTATTGTTTAATAAACGAATAACACGCAAATGTAACTGCTTAAAACAAACCAAAGGTACCCAAACTCGAGGGGTAATTACACTTGGTGGTTGAAAAGGGTCTGATATATCTGTACTGGAAAATGGTGTACTAGGCCGAAAGGGGTCCATAGTTCATCATTTTACTTTGAGAGCAACTCTGAAATCGATAAATAAATATCAGCAGTGTTATTTTGGTTATTCACACTCGATAAAATTTATGGAGCGATTTCAAGGTTGGTCCCATGATAAATGTTCATAATTTTACTATGGGCACTATGGAGCAATAGAGTAATTATTACCTACTACGTATAGTAGGTAAAAATACCTAGATGTATGGACCCTTTCCACACTGCCCACATTTGCCACATTTGGCCCTTTCCGCGTAACCCTGCAGAGCAGGGTAGTGGAACACTTGGTATTAGACTCGTTAAACAAACCAAATAAGCCCATATACAAAGGTTTTAATATTAGCATTGGTAGCCGTTGAAGAGTTCCACTATCCACCTCCTGGTTCCATCCTCAGATCAGTTCGTTGTTTCCTAATTATTGTACCTATTGTCATCTAAATTACACATACTTCCAATGTTTCAAATCAATACGACAATTGGGAGTGTTAAAATCAACTTCCAAGATTTGTTTACATTGTTCATAACTGAAAAGAACGAATAAAAACTTGTTAAAAAGTTCCAATCTACAACTTTTTTACTTTTATTTAATAACAACCTACCTACTAAATCTAGTATAACCAGCCAGCATCATATTTTAAACAAACTTTTTACAGTTTTAGATAATTATATTAGAAAATCTCATATAGTTATATCAAGTTTAGATAATATATCGTTAATGTGTATTTGAATTTCTAGTGTAATTCCGCTTCTACGTCGTTTTGAGTACAATAAAGATTTGGGACAAACTATTTTACTCTATAGATATTTGTGATGCTAATTTAAACTTAACACGTGTCGACAAGGTGCACTGAGGAAACGGGTATAATTGTTTACTTCATTTATATTTCAACAATAGAATTGAATAATATTTATAGTAATTTCATAATAGATTCAAAAATTTAGAGTTCATTTCAATTAAATAATATTTACAGTAAATTCATGTAAATTTCAGTATTTATTGTTAAGTTTTTCATTTACATTTCAATTAAATATAGTAATTTCAAGATTAACAAATATTTAAAAATTAATATCATTAGTACAAATTGTTAAAACGAATTTTTTGTTACAGATTTAATTACAATTTGTTTCAGGTTAGGTTAATTTTACTTTTTTATGTAATTAATATTTATGTCAGGTTAGGTTTAAATTAGCATCACAAATATCTATAGAGTAAAATAGTTTGTCCCAAATCTTTATTGTACTCAAAACGACGTAGAAGCGGAATTACACTAGAAATTCATATACACATTAAAAATGGACTTCCGCAAAGTAACGCCTGATTCAATCAACAATATATCGTTTATGGAAATACAAGTAATTTTTTTTTTTTTTTACTGGGCAAGTGCCTTTAATAACTAAACAAAATACAAGCTAAAACTAACACTGCAAATACAGTTAGACTGCCCATAGACCGTTGAAGGTCTAAAGACAATCCAAATGCTCAAGCCCACTAAAAAGTAAAATTGAATTTACGTTTCCATTCTTCAGAACAAAATGCTTTGACCGAGTTTAGTTACACGATTCTGAGAAAAGCGTGGAAACAATAGGTAAGGAAATATTTTACAGAACATCTATAAAATTGTCGTGAACAAATAAACTTGCCATTTTCGTCTCAGTTTACCTACACAAAAAGAGCAAGGACCTCGGCCAGTCGTAACGGACCACTCCGTGTTGTCATTGGCAATGACTAACTCACCACGTAACTTCTACCCACTTATCAGTATCTATTGGACTTTATCGCGCTCTGCCGTGTAGATCATCCTCTGATACGAAGCTAAAACACAGGAAAAACAAATGCAAACTCAGTCGTGACTCGAAACGGAGATGGCAGACCGGATCGTGTGGAAAATTGTGTTGGATCTCATTGTTTTGGCTTGTGGTAAGTGAATTACGATTCCTTTTTTGTTTTAACGTTATTTATGGCCAGTTTTTTGATGAAACATAGAACGTAATGGCCTAGTCCGGTTAAGAATTTTGTCGTACATTTTGCTGCATTTCCTACAAATTGAATCGTTTAAAAAAATGCTAATATAAAGCTATATTATCCCTGAATGAAATAGAATGGCTTCTGTATTAATTAGCTGTAAAATAATCAAAATTCGATGTTTTTTTGCCGCCGTAAATATCATTTAGCTTATATAACTTCATAATTTGTTATCTTAAGACAATAGAAGAAAAAAAAACTTTATGGAAAAAAAAACACATTTATCTTTTTTATCTTATTTGTAATACTTAGGTATATATATCGTAAGAGGGGAGCCTGACTACCCTCACATAACTTTTGAAAAGGAAAACATCATGTAGTAGGTATATTATTTATTTTATTTTTTATTTTTATTTTATTTTATTTGGAAAACATACAGTGATAAATAACTAAATTACAGATACATTGTATAATTAAACACCATTTAGCAGTTTTCGCATATTGAAACAATTTTTGCACATGGAGATGAATAGAAAGATATTAATATTATGATACAATAAAAAAAACAAAATAGGTATATTATACTATTTTATGCTAACACAAGACAGTCAGGGAGACACACCAAACCAGCTTTTACTAATATGTTGTCTAATTGAACTCAAGGACGTATTGAACAAGTCAAAGTCGGGGAAGTCTTCCAGTGTGTTTACGGAGTTAGATGCTCTTATGAAGAAGTCGGGGAAGTCTTCTATAATATAATGTGTCATACACAAGTTCAGTTAATGTGATAAAACTGTCTATTCTACGTACAGTTAATTTTAACAATGATCATAATATGAAGGCACTCACTACCCGCACATTTGATTCTGTTGTTTTGGCTTTATGACTGGAGATTCGTCATACAGTGACTAATACTTTTTTGTGTCAGTGGATGAAGTACGAATATTCACTTGCGTATGTTTCGAATTTAAACAAGTTTTTGATTTTCATTTGGATGGAGTTCGATACCTACACGAACGCTTGATTCTCTTGTTTTGGTTTTATGACTGGAGATTGGTCATGCAGTTTTTGGGTCCAGTGAATAAAGCACGAATATTCACCCGCGTAAGTATCAATTTACAAGTTTTGAATTTCGAAATTGATTTTATGTGGAGTTCAATACATACAGTTACGCCTCTTTCCCATTGGTGTAGGATAGATACCACATCTCTTCACTTGCTACGATCCTGATACACATCTGTCGCTTCTACGTTCTATCAAGCAAGAGTTCGTTAAGTTTATCGCAAATATTGATACTTCGTCCACAATTCCCAGACACTAGTTTGCTTAGGTATATAGATGCAATTTTCTTAGGTCCACCTTACCATGTATTTCGTAGTTGGTACCCACATTTCACGAAGTTCACAGTCTTTAGGATGAGGTCTCAGTTTGTATTGGTTGACAAGCTATGCTCTTGGCTCGGTTCAAGTATTTATTTGCTCTAACAGCTGCAAAAACATTGTAATAAAGCTAAATGAAAACATTTTCTGTTAATATTAAACTGACCCCCTTACTAATAAACGTGGAGTCCGTCTCCGTCTTTTGTCTTTTTCGATCGAGTTCAAAATTTGAAAGAGAGAAGACAAAACACGGCGTAACTATTCCAAGGCTACTCTACGTTTATTAGTAAGGGGGTGAAAGTATGTCGGATACTTACTACAGTCTTACGTCCAAAAACCTAGCGTAAGTGATCAGAATTCGGGGCTATTACTCAGTTTTTTTTTTACAATTTTAATACAGGTGTCAGTGCAAATAAATGCTTGGACCGAGTGTAGCTTGTCAACCATAAAAATAAAACACTAAGTACGTCAAATTGAGACTTCATCCTAAACACTGAAAAATTCTTGAAATGTGGGAGGGGGGGATTCTCCTATTATGAAATACATGGTACAGCTCATGCTGTCGACGATTGTAAACACGCCTAGTCGGGAACGGGAACTGGCTCTCAACTGAGGCTGCCGATGAGGTGTTTCTGACAGATTTTAAACTTAATGTATCAAATCATGTTATTCTGTTTGTATTGTGTATTTGTTGATGGGGTCAGACCTTGATTTGCTTTTGACTAAACGCTTCCGTATACGACAAAAAATCTACTTGTTCAGTGATTAAAGTCCTTTCAGGAAGAATGAATTCATGAAATGTAAAAAAATGCAATAAATAGGTACTTACCTACCAAGAAAAAGTCAGATCTACCTAAAATAGCCATAGTATAACCTAACAGGTATTATCTATACCATAACAGATTACTGATCATTTAATTCAATTTATTTACCAATATATCTAACTACCGCCCGCCGCCGCCCGCCCCGGCTTCACACGGGTGCAATTTACGTGCAAAGATGGTCGCTAGTTATATATATACTAGCTGAGCCCCGTGATTTCACCCGCATTGTGATGAAATATGGTGATGATGATCATGAAAATGTTGTAATGATGATGATGATGTTTTTCGGTATAAAAATTAGCTTATGTGTTAATCCAGGGTATAAGCTAACTCCGTACCAAATTTCATCTAAATCAGTCAAGTAGTTTCGGCGCTGAGTCCAGCCAAACATACACACTTTCGCATTTATAATATTAGTATGATATAAACCTTCCATGATAAATTATCTATCTATCTATCTGATGATGAAAACTGCATCAAAATCCGTTGCGTGGTTTAGGAGGAGTTAGCGGTTATACAGACAGACGCGGAAAGCTACTTCAATTTATACTATGTAGAGATAGAGAATAGAAGAGTTTAAGGTTGTACGTTTCACACATGGCGGGAAATCAAAAAAAAAACAAACAGTTTTCTTGTCCTTGTAGCTAGGCTGGGTCACAGTGTTTGCGCAAATCGTTGATTGTTCTTAACATTATCATATACAGCTATTTAGCAGTAACGCACAATACTACTTACATTTATAAATAAACCGAAATGAGGAGATCCGTAGAGGAACGGAAGTCACCGACATAGCCCACTGGATTAGTAAGTTGAAATGGCAGTGGGTACATATCACGCAGAACAGATAGCCGAAAGGTTCTGGAATGGAGACCACGGACCGGTAAGCGCAGCGTAGGACGTCCATCCACAAGATGGACAGACGACCTAAAACAGACCGCAGGGAACGCTGGATGCCGAAAGCTTCCAACCGGCCCTTTTGGAGATCGATGGGGAAGGCCTATGTCCAGCAGTGGACGTCCTACGGCTGAAATGATGATCAATAACCGTTTGAAACAATAAAAATTTGTTTATTGACAAATATACCAAAGTAATAATGTGCTATAGAGATAAATAGCTTTACATGATTTTGTAAAGTAAATAATAAACAATTAGCGCAAACATGACCTTTTACAATAATTACCCGGCCTAGCTACAAGGACAAGAAAACTGTTTGAAATTTGAATTTCCCGCCATTTGTGAAACGTACCACCTTAACAAGGTTATCCTAACTTTATAACATGCATCAAATTAACACTTTTCTTTGACAGTAAGTACCTTTCTGTAGGTGTCTCTTTAGCTGCTGTTCTTGGAAGACCTGTGTTACAGCTGCTTGCAATCATTATGTCGCTTGCTATATTAAAAAAATTACTTATTCATCTATTTACTGCAAATGGACTAATGGAAATAGTGCAATCTACTTTTGGTTTTTAGCTATCCATACTTTTTAGCCGACTTCAAAATAGGAGGCTGGTTCTCAATTCGGTTGTGTTTGTTACCTCAGAACTCCGTCAAATTATATAAATCGCCTGGTTTTTATTTTTTTTATTTAAAGGATGGCTATTAAGAAAATAAATAAAAATAAAATTAAACTAAAAGATGATTATATCAAATACTAGCGGTCCGCCCCAGCTTCGCACGGGTATAAGTAGATTATAGTCTATGTCACCCGGGGATAGTGTAGCTTCCCAACAGTGAAAGAATTTTTTAAATCGGTTTAGTACTTTTTTAGCCAATTCGTTACAAACATACTTACATACAAATCTTTCCTCTTTATAATATTAGTATAGATACATATGTCAAATATGAATTTACAGGTTTTAATGTAATTTCATATCTCTCCCATAGAAATTTCATCAAAATCGGGTTAGCAGTTTGGCTTTCAAATCAAAATTTCGGTTATTAGGATATACATATTATGTTATCGAAGTAACCGGAATTAAGTATTTTTAGTTCTGTGAAGTCGGTTTTTTATATTGATAATTATTATATCTGTGGATGATAGTGTGATTACATATTATCTATAGGTAATAGGTATTACTCATCGTCCTAATTGCGGGTGATGGTTCTCATAAAGATGAGCCACACTATTCAGTTGATAATCCAAAAACGTGATACGTGGTGATTTGTGCACAAAGTAAAGTTTTTTGACACCACGTGTGCTAATTTGTTAACCGCAATGTAACACTTGCCGGTCAGTCATTTTATTTATTACTAAGTAACCTACTTATTGAGTTTACCGGCATAATGTCAATAAGCAGGTGTGTTTGTATTTACTTAATAAAAATCTTGGATTTATTCATTCATTCAGTCGCTGACAGACAACGCACCAGGCTCTGGAAGTTCGTTCTGTCTGTCCGTCTGTCCGTCTGTCCGTCTGTCTGTCTGTCCGTCTGTCCGTATGTCCGTCTGTCCGTCTGTCCGTCTGTCCGTCTGTCCGTCTGTCCGTCTGTCCGTCTGTCCGTCTGTCCGTCTGTCCGTCTGTCCGTCTGTCCGTCTGTCCGTCTGTCCGTCTGTCCGTCTGTCCGTCTGTCCGTCTGTCCGTCTGTCCGTCTGTCCGTCTGTCCGTCTGTCCGTCTGTCCGTCTGTCCGTCTGTCCGTCTGTCCGTCTGTCCGTATGTCCGTCTGTCCGTCTATCAGTCGAAGTCGGAAGAACCACTACGTTGAACGTAGCTAGCGTAGAACTAACGTAGAAATAACTAGGTGGCGTAGAACTAGGTAGAACGTTATACCTAGGCTACATTATACCGTAGGAGGCCGTGCTGCTCAATGCACATTTTGGGAAGGATGAAGTAGGTAAAAGGTTTTAGGCGGCGGCGGCGAGTGTGATGGTAAAACTTCCGATTCGGACCCTTAGGCTACTTAAGCTTTCTACTGCGAGACTCAACTAGTAGGGCCGTTTGGACTTTTTCCCCTTAGGCGCAACTATAGTTGTGTCGACGCGCCCACCAGTAAATGCGATAAAACATAGATTAGAGACAAATTGATTTGTATAAAACAGCCAATATTTATAAAAGTTCAGTCGAGCCGTAAAAACAATGTAAAAAACATTAGTTCCAAAACTCACGTTTGCTGTTTAGCTAAACACTTATAATAGCTTAACACTTATATACTTATAATAGTAAATAATTACAGTTAAATAATAACTAGGCGGAAATAAGGCGGAAACAAGAAGGCATTATTTCCACGGCAAATAATATCAGAAACTATGATATTATGAATCTTGATGTACCTAATGATAAGAATAGATAAAGTTCACTATCGCATTTAATTAAAACTTGGTTATCAGGATGGTCATGGATTAGGAAGTGTCTGTGGGCTAAATAGGTACTATGTATTGAATTCCATACAAATATTTCTGAAATTGTGTATGGAATACGAGAATAGAGCTTACTAACTATAGCTCGCTCGCTTCTAACATGCTGTTATTCAATTTCCAGTGGGTTTGCCGTGCTTGTTCCTAAAATAAAAAAATAAAAAAAATAAAAAAAATGGATTACGATAGATACGATTTACGAACGTAAATATTCGAGCTTTGCTCAGTGATCATAGTATATCCTACTTTGAAATTCAATATATAATTCGTAGGTATAAAGGCCGTTGCAGATGCGTATAATACAAGTAGCAAGTACAAGTTGCAAGTGCCTACTACGCATCGTCTGCAACGTTTTGCCTAATGCAAGTGGCAGTGGAAGTACAATTAAGCACTTCCACAGTCAGTGACTGACATTGGATTTTCTGTTCTCTCTTCTTCTTGGTTAGCCAAGAAGAAGAGCTTACTAACTATAGCTCGCTCGCTTCTAACATGCTGTTATTCAATTTCCAGTGGGTTTGCCGTGCTTGTTCCTGGTGCTATGGGGCCAGCCGTACAAGCGAGGGTTCTTTGAAGTTGACCAGTCCATCCGGCTGCCGTACCGCGAGGAGACAGTGCCTGAGACCATATTGGGGAGCGTAGGGTTCGCCATTATTATTGTAACAGTGAGTATCAGATTATTTACTTACTTTTTTTTGCAGAATTTTCTGTTTTGCTAGGTTTCCGTACTCAAAAAGTGTAACCGGGGCCCTTTTACTAAGCCTACGCTGCCTGTCTATATGTCTATCCGACCTACCTATTAACGACTACAGTTTTTTTTATTTAGAACCGTAATAAATAGCCTGTTGAAATTTTCACAGAATAGGTATGTTATGGCGGATTAATTAAGAAATAATAATAAAGCCTATAAGTAAAAACTAAAGGACACCATAAAACAAAAGTTTTTTTTATACGTATTTTTGTATTTGCTCTTATGTAAATACGGTAATACTTACAAACGTCAAAATTGGCTTAATTATAGTACACAGTCTAAAGTATAATAAAAATAATAAATACTGGCCAAGTACGCGATGTCACATTTCTGTTCACCACCAAGTTAAGCAACGTAGGGTGAGGTCGGTACTTGGATGGGTGACCGCCTGGGGGTGATGTTGTCTTTTTGACCTACTTTTTGTATTTTATGGTGTTACGGAACCCTCACTGCGCGAGCCCGACTCGCACATGGCCGGTTTATTGAGGTTGTGGTAGCCCCGAAGGTATGTGCTAGGACTAGGTGCCTGTAATAGCAGTTGTCCGTAAGGCCCCTGGGGCCTTACGGACTAACAACTGCTATTGCGGCACCAAACGAACGTTAAATCCGCTCAGTTGGAAAATCACGCGAACGCGCGCCCAGATACGGTTTGCGGTCGCGTGATTTTCCAACTGAGCAGGTGCTGAGCAGATTTGGTGTCGCAATAGCAGTTGTCCGTAAGGCCCCTGGGTTAAAACAAAAGCAACGTTTTGTAAATTGGAAAAAAAACTAGCAAGTAAAACCACGGGGCGTTTCTAGTTTGTAATATTTGTGTGATCGTGTGATAGTCATTCATTTATTGATGAAGCAGACAGATTAGATTAGGAGTATGCGTACATACTTATCTCCACTTGATTCAAAAGTATAGACACCAGCAAGCGCTAAACGTAATGCCGTGTCCAGACATTGGCCGCCTTGCTTTTGACCCAAGATCTTGGGCATATTTTGATATTCTATTTCTGACCTATCTGAAATACCTAAACCCTTTAGAAAAACCAGGATAAATTTTCTATCTTTTTATTTATTCGCGTAAGTTTATGTCCGCGTTTGACCACCAACTCGCCTGTTGGAAGCGACGATGTGATTGAAGAGGAAGCACGCAGAATTAGAAGCCCTTCAAAAGATCTAGATTATATCAATCAGGAAACAAAGATGCCGGCACGTTTTAAGGGGGCTCTTCCCGTCTGCAGTTCAATTATTGAAGATCCCAAATAAATCAATTTCCGTAATCTTTTAATATGACGGAATAAAATAGTGACAAGCAATAATTTTTGGTGTTACAGACGTACGAGACAGCAAAATATGGTTTTGTCACATCGTGAAAATGTGATTTTATATCTTCGATAATGTGATAATCAGCTTTATAGAACTGAAGTCGGACAGGTCAAAAACTGAATGTACAAAACAATAAAAAGCTCGAGAGCTTGTTGTGGCAAACGCGGCCAACGTGTGGACACGGTATTACGCATTGACGTTGTCGCGAAAAATACTGACAAGCTTATATCATATATTATTATCTACAAATCGGTGCGTAATTCTGTGATAAGCTGCTTCAAACAGATCGTAATAAGCTATATTATAGGTCTTCTATTTATTTCTTTATTTATTTATTTTATTACAATTTCTCAAAAACTTACAGCTAAAAACCAAAACATTTTTGAGACAATAACAAAAAACTTTTCTTACAATAACATTTCGCAGCTAAGTATTACTAGAATGTAATATCGAGTTAATGCCAAAATAACTAATACAATTCTGAAGCATAACATTTAATTGGTAAAAAACAAATCAATATCAGGCTGGTGAGTGATTAGCTCGTTGAGCAGTGTGTGTGTCTATATACCCGGCTGTCCAGAAGAAAGGAATTTTTATTCGTGTCCCTAATTTTTAATGCTAATTACTTACTAACAGGGGTGAAACGATGTTCTGGAAGTGTATCTTGGCCTCCCACAATAAAAGACGCCACTGCTCATGGTACTGTGCGTTGTTTTTTTGTCCGCGTTTGACCACCAACTCGCCTGTTGCTAAGGGACGATGTGGTCGAAGATGAAGCGTACTAATCTGGAACCTGGAGCTACGCAAAATATTTTGGATAAACAGTAACTACGTGTCTTCAAATCACAATTGAATCGGTTTCTCCTAGGTAAGCATGCTCCATCGTAGACCGCATCATCGCCTAGTATATTTTTTTTTTTAAATACAATTTCTACGGCGTCAGACTAGTGGTACTGCAGACGCCTTACTGCCCCAAATTCGTTCTCTTTCTGGCTCGATTCTCTTCCATCCATTCAGCATGTCTTTACCTCCCTCGTAATATACGGTTCGGCGAATAACACCACCAAAATGGAAATTAATTAGGGGGTTTAAATATTTTTCAGGTCCTAATAGTGGAAATCATTCGAGATAAGCGTGGCAAGAACGCAGGCGAGAGGTTTCTAGGCGGCGCTTTAATACCAGGCTGGATCTGGGAGACGTACACCACTGTAGGCATCTTCGGCTTCGGAGCAGCACTGCAGCAACTTACTACTGACACCACCAAATACGTCGTCGGCAGACTCCGGCCGCACTTCTACGATGTAAGTTGTGAACGAAATAGCCGAAAATTTCGATCTCATGCATAAAGCCTAGATGCATATGCGACACTGCAGTTCCACCGACGGATTTTCGTTTCTTTTTTTATGAAAGCAGTAAGCAAGCGTACACCATCAGCGAAATATAATAGCTATCTATTATGTTTCATTTTACATCAAACGTATAATTGCGAATACGCGTCTATGCAGTGACGGTTTCGTGGGCTGTGGGTGGCTACAATTTGCACTTTATTAAATTACCGGAAGCAAATTCAAATTTGTTCTTAATCTTATTATTTATACTAAATCGGGATTTAGGGGTGTTGCCGTTTTTTTTTAAATCTGCCTGATACTAATTTTATCCTTGTTTTATCATGATTAATGTACTGTCGAATACATGTGGCAATATAAAAATCTAGTTTGCTTACGTTACCACATTTATTTGGACGGAATACAATAATTAGGATTTTAGGATGCTTTTGGAGTATCGCCAAAACCAGCTCTATCCATAGAATTTTATGATAAGCTGTTTGTCAAGAGATTTTGGTATTTTGCCGCGAGTCGGGAAACCATGAGTAGTGGGAGAATTCTGGTTATTTCCGATCATCTTGCTACTCACATTTGCAGCCTAGCGCATTTACAAAACGACAGGTGTCACTCGTCAACACGTACGTGACACTGGTGGTCTATTGACGGAGTTTTGTAGTTCTGTATTCGTGAAAACAGCAAGCGTATAATGACGAATACGCGCGTCTTTGAAGTAATGCCTCCATGGGCAGTGTACATTACGTGATGTTAACAGGCTGATATCAAAATTTCGACACAACTCTCTTAGCCAGTGACTGCCAATGCTTGCACAGAGCACCGTCACCACATACAAGCTGCTGGCAAATATGTGTGGATAGTTGAGATGATTCTGGATAGGTGATGGTATTCGATGTTAGTTCTAAATAGCTTAGCATGTTTAGTTTAGACTGGCACTTTTATTATGTAGCTTTTCTGGTAAAAAGTTTTACCTTCCGGAACCCCAGACTGCTTGAACTGCCTTTCGTGAATGACCTTCGCAAACAAACAAAAACTTCAGCTTTCAAAGAAAATCTTATTTATGATGGGTGACCCCTAACGTAGGTTTCTAGGCAGCAATCACCGCTTACCACCAGGTGGAGCGGATCCTTATTTAACTTCTACTATCACAGAAAAAAGATATCCGTGGATTACTGAAAACATTAAACTGATGATGCAATTACGTAACAAAGCATTATCTGATTATAGACGAACCAAGTTAAATACCAAATTATTATATTACAAAAGCCTGAAAGCATTAGTGAATAAATCTCTTTATTTAGAAAAGGAAGCGTACTATAAGCATAATATAAATAATAAAATAAATGATCCGAAGGCGTTATGGAAAAACTTAAAATCTACTCTCTTGCCGTCGTCTAAGGCTGTGGAGCTTCCTTTTCAATTCAACGACCCCCAAGTAATTAACAACCATTTTTTAAACGTTCCTGGTAAGACCGATGTCACTATTTCTCAACTTAGTTTTTTCGAATTTCAACGTTTTAATACTTCTAATGTTTTCTCACTTCAAACAGTCAATCCAAATACAATATTCAAAATTATCAAAAGTCTTAAATCTAATGCAATAGGTTTTGACGGTATATCTTTAAAAATGTTACTCATGACCTTACCAAACTCGTTAGATACTATCACTGCAATTGTTAACAAATCAATTATAACCACTACTTTCCCAGATTTGTGGAAAGTTGCAATTGTTCGTCCTTTGCCGAAAAATGATAACCCGATTGTGGTAAAGGATTTGAGGCCCATAAGTATACTACCTTGTGCGTGCAAAATTCTTGAAAAGGTTGTATCTCAACAGTTAACAGAATTTCTTGAGGAAAATCAAATACTATCAGAATTCCAATCGGGTTTTAGGCGAGGAAGAAGTACGGCTACAGCTCTGCTGGACGTGACAGACAATATACTAGAGGCACAGGATAAAGGCATGTGTACTTTGCTGGTCTTACTCGATTTTTCGCGCGCTTTTGATGCTATAAATACCACATTGTTACTTTCGAAGCTTAGTTTCTACGGTTTTGACACGTCCACACTTAACTGGTTTAATAGTTATTTAAGTAACAGGCAGCAGTTTGTTGAGTTACGCCAATCTGACGGTTCCCTTAATCTTTCGGCCTTTTCAGAAATTAATAGAGGCGTTCCGCAAGGTTCCATCTTAGGTCCAATTATGTTTTCCGTGTATAGCACTGATGTTGTCAGTTGTTTTAAAATGTGTAAGTATCACATATACGCAGATGATATACAAGTATATATCCATTTCAGGCCAGATAATTTAGAGAACGCTTTAAATGATTTAAAAGAAGATTTAAACAGAGTTGTCTGTTGGTCGGACGCTAATTGTCTTTTGCTTAACCCTGCTAAGACAAAATTTATGGTTTTTGGCAGTAGGCACCAACTTGCTTCGCTACTTTCGAACATTGTTTTAAATCTAAAGGGTCAGGTAGCGGAACGAGTTTATGAGGCGCGTAACCTGGGACTAAACGTTGATGAAGCACTAAGGTTTGAGAAGCATATTGCGGATTCTGTTCGTAATTGTTTTTTCCGGTTGAAAACGCTCTATAAACTCAGGCCTTTTTTATGCGAAGATCTTCGGGTCCAATTAGTGGAGTCTTTGGTTCTGTCGAAACTGAACTACGCAGACGTTGTGTATGGTCCTCGTCTCCTGTGCCGTACGCAGCGTCTGTTACAGAGAGTCCAAAATGCATGCGCTAGGTTCTGTTTTTTTATACCACCGAGAACTCATGTCACTCCGTTTCTGAACAATAAATTCATGCTGAAAATGAAATCTCGTCGTAAGCTCCATCTTGCGTGCTTGCTTTTCGGCACTATCAAATATAAAGGTCCTGCTTATATGTACGACAAGTTGGACTGGGGCGCTGACAGCAGGCAAAATTATAGAAGGCAATGTTCCCAGCAGTTGTTCACGCAGCGGCACTGCACTGTTAATTTCACTGGCAGTTTCCGTTACGCAGCGACCAAATGCTGGAATAACATACCTCCACCCATCAAAAACTTGAAATCGCTGACTACTTTTCGGTTACACCTTAAAAAATTCCTTATTGAACAACAGCGTCAGCATGGTGTGGTAGACGCTGATTTGTCTTACATTTAGAAGTAATACCTACTGGTGTTGTTTGTGATGTGGGAAGGTGTATGTCAAAAAATAAAATATATATATATATATATATATATATATATACATATATATTTTTTCTTTTCTGTGGTCATGCTGTTTAGTTTTATGTATTTATTTATTTATTTCCATATGGTACATTCTTATTTCGATACTTTTTTTTCGTTCCTGCTGTCATTATTATTATTGTTATTAAATACTCAGTCTTGTTATGTATTCATTCCTGTTCCTTTTCTATATTTTAGTGCTGTAAATTTAGTTTATATATTTTGTGTCCTACTTTATTATATTTCCTGTCCTATTTGTTTTAAGTTGCATATAGATACTTAAAAAATATATGTAAATTTGTGTTAAGTTAAGTGTAAACTCAAGGGTTCGTCTGAAAACCGGCGCTGATAGTCCTTGACTATCAGCATTAATGCTGAGACGGACCCATTCGACACTGATTGTATCCTGTAGATATAAGTTTTTTGTAATGGTGTCGAATAAAATTTATTTTCTTTCTTCTTTCTTTCTTTCTTATTTGTAGCTGTTTTTTAAACGGTGCTGTTTATTAAATTCTGCATTCTAATGAAAGTAAAAGGAACACGTTTTAAATGTCTCGCGTCAATGTTCCAGGTGTGCCGGCCAGTTTACAACGCAACTAGTCCTCTGAACTCCCTGAACTACATCCAGGACTTCGAGTGCACTGCCGCGTCAGACTTCCAGAAGAAGAACATACGGCTGTCCTTCCCAAGTGCGCATGCTAGCTTCGGCCTTTACGCTGCTGTGTTCTTTTGTGTAAGTTACCTTACATAAGTCGCACAACGAGCTATGAAGAGGGCTATGCTTAGGGTTTCTCTACGAGATCGAATTAGAAATGAGGAGATCCGTAGACGAACGAAAGTTACCGAAATAGCCCACTGAATTAGCAAGTTGAAGTGGCAGTGGGCACGGTACATAGCACGCAGAACAGATACCCGATGGGGCCGAAAGGTTTTCGAATGGAGACCACGGACCGGTAAGCGCAAGTAAGGACGTCCACCCGCAAGATGGACAGATGACCTAAAAGAGACCGCAGGGAAACGCTGGATGCAGGCCCCTTCCAACCGGCCCTTTTGGAGATCGATAAGGGAGGCCTATGTCCAGCAGTGGACGTCTTACGGCTAAAATGATGATGATGATGATGACCTTATATTAGTAAATTACAAAATCATCACACTATAATAAGACCGACCTAAAACTATTTTCCTTTCTTGCCTTCCAGTGCTATCTCCAAGTGAAATGCAGGTGGCGTGGCTCGAAGCTGTTGCGCCACTTAGTCCAGTTTGCGGCGTTTCTGGGCGCTTGGTACGTGGGGCTCACGAGGGTGGTGGAGAACTACCACCACTGGAGCGACGTTGGGTTCGGATACCTCGTCGGGGCCGTCTACGGATTCCTTATTGTGAGTACCTAGTACCTAGTATTTAGTATTTATGCTAGCCTGGTAGAAGGTAGAGTAATCTTATGATAGGGAAATTAAGAAACGCTGTAAAAAAAAAACGTCGTAACATATTTTGCTATTGAGCTCGATGTAATTGGGTGAATTTTTCGAACGGGCGTACCTCTCTGCCAAAAATGTTACCATGTGACCATGCACACAACATTGCGTACCTATTATAAAATACTTATATCTGTATAAAATACTCATATGAACAGGCACGCGTAATAGGCTTGTGCTTGACCGCCATCTCACCAGATGTTAAGCTATGATTCGGTCTACGATAGAACACGCTTAGTAATTATTTTAAGCTTGACTATTTGAACTATCACCCAAATAGTTTTTTAGCACAGTTCCTTGTGGTTTGATGTAGCAAATACTTTAGAGCTAGTTTTAACTATGCAACAGGCGTTTCGCTTATCTATTATCTGCCTATATATCACTGTACAACCAGGCTTTCTCGTTTTTTCAGTTCATCTACGTACTAAAGCCCAAGAAGTACGGTCTCCCAATGACCTGGGAAGAACCGGCAACACAGAACGTGCTACCCAGACCCGTGCTGGCGCGGTGACCGAGGCCAGCATACAACGAACAAATTTTTTTTAAATGTATCTTTGTTTCCTTAAACACAAACCTAGTCAAAAATGCGCTTATGGGAAAAATAATAGGAAACCCAGACAGAGACACAGACCAGGGAAATAAAGTGACGGATATTTTTTTAAGGTTAAGTAAGATAATTTTGACTTTTTGTAATATAAACGATAACGTTTTTGACGATAATATGTAATACCGAATTCTCAAAAATCTATTCTACCTCACTCACATCACCAGTCACTCACCACTCACTCACCACTCACTCACCACTCGCTCACCACTCACTCACCACACACTCACTACTCATTCACCACTCACTCACCACTCACACACTACTCACTCACACTTACACTTATTTCATCATCATTATTAGCCTTTTATGTTCCTACTGCTGGGACACAGATCTTCTCTCAACTTATTTTCTAAGATTACTTTAGCCATCTTACTGTTTACTTTTTCACCCTACTTATTCTTACTATTATACTCGGTCCAAGCATTTCTATGCCCTGACAGCTGCAATGTCATTGTAAAAAGCAGAATGAAAACCACGAATTGTAATCACCTTCGCTAGGTTTTTGAACGTAAGACTTGCAGATACCCGATATGCGTCAGTGGAGTATTAAAATAAAATGTTTTTAGTAAGCTTTTTACAGTGACATTGCAGCTATCAGAGCAAATTAATGCTTGGACCAAGCATATAGATTCTATTCTATTTATATAGCAAGGACGTTTTGAATAATATAATCCCTTCCTTGTAATTTAGTCTATTCGATATCGTATGATCTGACAGCGGCAGTAAATAATTATGAAAAGCTTGAATGTAGGTATCTCCTACGTTTTAATTTGTTTTTCTGTGTAAAAAAACCGGACAAGTACGAGCAGGACTCGTGCTCTGAGGGTTCCGATGGACAGAACCCTCAGAGCGCGAGTCCAAAAAAAACGGAAACAAAAACTGAAACTGAAAAAGTTGAAATATTGAACAACAAACTTAACTTTGTAATTGACTATAAGGTTCTTCCATACATTCCAACTACAAAATGTAAGTTCGTAATAGCAAAATAATTATTTTTAAATGATATAACTTCAAATTTGTAACTTTCAGATTTATTCCTATATATGTGCTATGAGACCTTACTTCTTGCCAAATTTCATGATTCTAGGTCATCGGGAAGTACCCTATAGGTTTTGATTTCCCTGTGAAATCGCAAAATATGCGACATAAACGTTCACATCTTTTGATTGCGTTGACTTACAATTTTTTATACAGCCAAAAGAAACCGTAAACTCAAGTATTTAGTATAAATTTCAACTTGATACCTTTACGCGTTCTTGAGAAAAAAGGTCTTGACAGACGGACAGACGGACAGACAGACGGACAACGAAGTGATCCTATAAGGGTTCCGTTTTTTTTCCTTTTGTGGTACGGAACCCTAAAAACAAGTCAATAAAAAAAAAAGTCTTAGTTACGCTTTTTTTTAATAACCACAGCTGTCAGCGATCATCCGGCAACGAATGGACCATACCTACTTATTATTTAGTTAGCATTAGAACTTTATTTAGAACCAATAAGAAACAAATTAAATAGTTAATTACCGGAGAAAAAATCTAATTATAAATAGTGATAACAATCAAAGAATTTAAAAAAAAATGTAACAAAATTTCTTATTCGTTTTATTGACATAAATTTTATTGTGGTGATTACTTTGATGCCAACTAATATCACATTAGTAGAGCGCGTGGTAGACTATGGAGAGGCAGTTTTGTATAGATTTGACAGCTGTCTAGGCAATCCTATATAGTTTGTACCATGGTCGTCTGTACAGGCTGCCAGATAGGTATTTATTTTGTTTAAAACTAGCAGACCTGACAGACGTTGTCCTGTCTTAGAAATGTCAAACACGCAAAGTCAAAATTGAAAATCTTATTTTTTTTACACCTTGGGTTACATTATTGGAGTTTTAGTAAGGATCCCAATTTTTTTTGAAAATATAATATAGCCTATGTCACCCGGGGATAGTGTACCATCCCAACAGTGAAAGAATTTTTCAAATCGGTTTAGTAGTTTCGGAGCCTATTCAATTCAAACAAATAAACAAACAATCAAATCTTTCCTCATTATAATATTAGTATAGATTTGAAATCTTTATTTCAGCTATTCTTTGTGATTATAATGCCTAATCAGCGTGGATTATTTAATATTATTGTAGTTAGTCTTTAAATTAGCAGGATGGTCTACCTACCTCAATACGTGTATGAAGTGGTTACAGGCCAGGCCTATGTTACCCGGGGATTGTGTAGCTTCTCAACAGTGAAAGAATTTTTCAAATCGGCTCAGTAGTTTCGGAGCCTATTCAATGCAAACAAACAATCAAATCTTTCCTCTTTATAATATTAGTATAGATAACAGGCTTAGTGAAAATACAATTTTGCCATGCAATTCGCAGCTATTTTGGAGGTTGGCGGGGTGCCGTGTAAATTATTCGGACACCACTAAAACTCGGATATGATGATCGATTATTCTTAATAATTCTAATGCAACTTATACAGGGTTCCACTGAGCCGAAGGGGGAGCCACTGAGGGAGGTTATTGTACCTACTCATTATTATAGACATGGGAAGAAACCACATAAAGCGCTACAAAAAAATGCTGTTGAATACATTTCTTTGAGTGTGCATTAATTATTGTATATAAGTAACAGTAAATATTTTTTTCGCGATAGTATTAAAACTTTTTCATGAAGATGAGCACACCTTTCGGCTTAGTACTACGGTTCCATTTAACCTTGTATTGGAAAGCAACATGATCAAATATTCGCGAGTTAAAAATAATTTAGAACCGGTAAGACTGATTACGAATTAAGAAGGTGTGATTTGGTGATGACATTTAAGGGCTTAACTTGACGCCTGATTTTCACAGACCTTGCATTCATTCTTTTTTTTTTTTTTTTCTAAAAAAACTGCTTAACTTTTTAGGGCTCCGTACCCAAAAGAAACCGTACCGAAAGGTTCTGGAATGGAGACTACGGACCGGTAAGCGCAGCTTAGGAAGTACACCCACAAGATGGACAGACGTTCTAAAAGAAACCGCAGGGAAACGCTGTATGCAGGCCGCTTCTAACCAGCCCTTTTGGTGATCGATGAGGGAGGCCTATGGCCAGCAGTGGACGTCCTATCGCTGAAACGATGATGATGATGATGAGCCAAAGGGTCTAAACGGGACCATATTACTAAGCCTACGTTATCTGTCTGTCTATCCGTCCTTTTTTATAAAAAGAGCGCAAACAAGCTTGCTGTCCGCTTGATGGTAAGCAGAAACTGCCGCCTATGGATACCTGCAACACTAGTAGTGTTGGCGGTGTTTTGCCAGCCCAGAGAGGTAGTTGTTGACCCTTTTTAAAACACTTCATGTTGAAGATCGATGGAAAGACCTTAAGGGGAAGGACGTTCCATACCTTGCAGGTCCGCCATCGAGATACAATACATACAGAGTCACAATCGTGCCAAAAATATGTCCGAACCAAAACTCGGCGCACGCTACGAATCGCGCAGACTTTTTGGCTAGTTACAAGGAATCGCGATCCGACTACAACGCCGCGCGATGCCATAGCGGACAAATAACGTTGGTCACTATGCCAGTGATATATGATAATTTCTATAGTCATTGTGACTCTAATTTCTATAGAGGTATTGTGAAATATATAATTGATACAATGTATGGGTAATTTTGACACTTGGACGTTTTTTGGCTGTTTTCACTGAGATATTCTGACTCGAATTATATCTCGATAAGGTCCGCAGAAGAAAGGAGCGTAAAATCGGACGGTGTGGGATTTCCAGCTTTGCAAAATGTGGGGTGAGCTTTTTGACGGTGTCGAACTGTGTTGAACTTTTTGTCGGGATGTGCGGTAGTGGAAGTCTGACGCAGGAATGAGATCAAAAAGCTCTTCAGAGCATTCCCCGAAAAACAAGCGATAGAAAATATTTACACAACTTAACTGAATAGAAAAATATATATAATTAATTATTTTCTTTAAACTTATTCAATTAACGATCCTTTGTACGACGAGTATGTAAACAAAATAAAACAAAAAGTTATACGTACGTTTCGAGTTTTGTCTGATTAAAAACTTTAGGTGTTGAGTTAAGACCTTAAATTTCACCACTAAAACCTAACTTATAAGTATATAAGTATTATAAATAACCTTTATACTTCATTAGCAGTTTACAGGTTCCACTGCTTATTAAGTAGGTACTTACGTATCTTGACCTTTTTTTTTCTTAATGATCTATTAATAGTTATTTTTGACTCGCGGATGTTCATCACGTTGCTTTCCGTAATCTTTGAATTATAATTTACAGCGTTACATGGAACGGTGGCACTAAGACTAAAGCAGATCATTGTGCTCATCGTTGGAACACTAGGCAGACTCCAATGAATACCGGTACGTTCCTACGGAGATCCCAGTAGCCTCCGTCTGGCACAGAGGTCGACCACCGATGGGGTTTTATGGGTGCGGCAATCACACATAACCCGGCTACACTCCAATGCAGCTGAGAAAAAGCTATAAAGCTAGCTTATGAAGATTCCCCCCCGTCAAAAAAAAGGCATACTGCAATGAGGCAGGTCTTACGTCTACCAGTTTTAAGCGATTTTGTTTAGGTAATGCGAAAGGTTGCACGACTGAAACCGTATCGGCGCCGCACTGAGTTGTTTCAGCGCGGTTTCGAGCCCGTGTTAAGAGATATCCGTAAGGCTCCTGGAAAATCCTAGAGACGAAAACACACACACCACCATACTCCCTGCTACACATATATGCACAACTCCCCTTACGCACTTGGTTTTCTGCCAGTTCCTTGACCAGTCAATGACATAATTTATAAGCACACGAGATATTATCGTGATTAGGTTGTGGATGGAACATAATAATACTGTATAAAGCTGAATAATTATATATTACTAGCTGCGCCCCGCAGTTTCACCCGCAAAGTAAAATCTTCGTTAAGTTTAAAAAAAAAAACAGATTTCTGCGCAATTTTCTTAATTTTTCGTCAGCAGAGTATCAGAAAACTTAAAAAAAAATTATGAATGAAATCGTAAAAGTCTTTTTCATGTTATGGTGTGAACAAGGTAAACAGGGATTAATTTTTATATATTATATAAACTAGCTGCACCCCGCGGTTTCACCCGCGTGGATTACTCCTCCTTATATCATCAGCTATCTGCCAATGAAAGTACCGTCAAAATCAGTCTAGCCGTTTTGAAGTCCATAGGGAACATACCATACATACACACATGGGTCTTTTATTTAAATGATGGTCATAATAATTGTAGTAAACAACAGTGATAATTCAAAATAGTATTTTGTTATTTCATTTCGTCACTGTCAACAGACTTTATCTCCCTCAATAGTACATTCACATTTGAGCAAAGTGCTCTAGAAATCGATTTTCATTTGCACTTCTGGGATATACCTGCGACTGGTATCGTTGGATTCCTTGTGGTGTCAGGAACACGAAGCTGTCGGTCGTAGAGTGCCAAAGTGGTGGAGGGGGGAGCTACCCCCCATCAAAGGTGGCGCCCGGGCAGTTTGTTTTTACGCCATAACTAGATAAATACTGCTGCCTTATTATGGATGATGCAGATCGTGATCGCGATCGCGTCCCATCTCACTTACGCACGTGGTGCGAGTAAATAGATACGAACGGGACGGCATGCAATCTCGATCCCGATCAAAGAATCATAATAAGGCCCCGGCACCGATTTCAAATGCGTAAACCATTTTTGAAAGCTAATAACATGTGTTATGTTTCTTTCATACACATTACATATGTATATGTTATAGTTTAAGAGTTATCTTGTGAAATATATGTTTTTGCAACAAATTTAGAGCTGTCAAATTTAGTTTAGTTTAGTTTAGAGCGCATCAGAATCGATGCCAGTATAAAAGTAAATGTAATATGTCTGCCTAGCTTTGATAAATGACATGTCGGTGTGACGTTTTCTAAGCCTAGGCGAATCATAAGTGAGATAAAAAAATACTGCCTTATTATTTAATCCTTATAATATAAATTTGCCTTCTAACTTAAATATTGTTCAAATAATTAGAATATAAACGACTGGCCTAGTTTTTAGAATAAGTGATTTATTTGTGCTTATTTTTTTTACAAATGTCGCTTACGTTATTTAATTCGGAGCACACGTCGCACCGAATGTCAACATATACCTAAAATAATAATCACTGTTTGTTTAATAGAAAACAATGTTATTTTTGTGCCAGATATATCGCGCTTTATTTAGAACAAACTGATAATATGACATACCTTTTTAGCCGTACTAAGTAGATAATTTTTATTTATAACCGATTTAAATATAACAGCCAAATGCGAGCCGGGCTAGCCCTCTGAGGGTTCCGTACCACCACATAAAATGCAAAAACTAAACATAAAATAAAATTATATTTTTTTCATTTGGCTATTTAAATTTCAACTAAGGTCATAAGCTACTTAAATTGTTAAACACTGTTTTAAACTATCACGGTTGTTCACTAAAGCTGTATAATAATTACCGTGGTTGTGGAATGAGCTCCTGATATTTCGGCGCATTTACATGCACTGTTCCACTGCCTTACCACGGTAAATATCCCGTAAATAATCATATAACTTTAAATTGTCAGCTACTATGGAACAAAAAAGTGGTGAGAAAAGACACCAAGACCCAAGCGGTCACCCATCCAAGTACCGACCACGCCCGACGTTGACTTCGGTCATCGTACGAGAACTAGTGAAGAGAAAATTGTCACCGCAGCATTTGTGGGGCATGCCGATGTCGCGATTTTTTTTTCTTTGATCTTTGCTTAGCAGCTCTATTCGCTCGCCTCTATAGTGATTTTAAAGGATGATGAAATGAAATATTATGGTTGAGGAAGTCGGTTGACGCAGAATATGTAATTTTATTTTGTATTTCAATACATAGCAATGTTTTCAAAACATTGTAATTTAGATAAGACAATCTAATTTAGAACTTTATTACAGATGGAACATTTAGTGGATAAACAAGTATGACGTAGTCATTGGCGTCGGGCTTTGTGGTGGACATGGAGCTCACGACGAGGGTTACCATATCAAAATTTGAAAAGTCCTGACATTTGTCATTTGTGTTTGTTCTATATCTGGTCGTTAATATATATTTAAGTATGTATTTAAAAAACTATATATGTATGTATATCAGTCTCTGGCAGCCATATCACAAGCTTTGCTTAGTTTGGGGTCAGATGACCGTGTGCAAAAATGTCCCGAATATTTTTTTTTTTTTTTTTTTTAATTTATGGAGCCTGATATTTCAATAAAAGTCCATACATTTTAGAATTTTTTTTAAATACGGTTTTAAAATAAATTATTCTCCCCGTCTTTTTTTCTACGAAAATGTTGAAAACTTGCTAAAGAGATAGTTATGGCCATTGATGTCAGCTTTAAGGGCTTACCTCAGCATTCTTTCTCACATTTTGGACTCAGCATAACTTCAAACGTAGGTATACCTTTTTTGAGCTCAGTCGTACTACAAGGAACCCTTATAAGTTCGTTCGGTGCTGTTGTTATCTTACTAGTTTTACATTATAAAAGACAATTGCAATGCAATTAACTGAAAATCTGCATTGCACATTCTGAGGCCCGAGTTCTGCATTCAGCATGTGCTGTAATGTGCTTTCTTAAATTAGAATATGAGACCATTTTATCTTCGCATAACACATTACTTACTCACTTATCTCTATTTTATGTCCTCTTGCTGATAACATTTGCGTCAGATGCTACTCGCGTGTGGGGGGGCGTGGTTCTTATCTATTACAGTGCGTATCTATCGAGGTTAGAGTTTATCCATTTTCCTGAAAGCTTTTGCAACTTTTGCAATTTTTTTGACACATAAAGATTATTACATGCAATGCCTAATAGTTACAATGGCCGTCTAAAGTTCAATAAATTGCCAAATGAATTTAAAGCTTTTTTTGAAATATCTGGTATATATAATGGGGCCGAAAGGCCCACGAATGGAGACCACCGACTGGTAAGCGCAGCGTAGGACGACTCACTCCACTCCACTCACAAGATGCACATACCAAAAGAATAAAAGAGACCGAAAGAAAATGCAGGCCGCTTCCAACTGGCCCTTTTGAAGATCGATGGCCCCCATCGATCTGCCTCGTCCAGCTGTTATGGCTGAAATGATGATGATAACAATATCACGTCTAAAAAAAATTATCTAAAAAATAGAAAAAGAAGTTAGTTTCACAAATCATTTAAAAGCTATCTTATAGTGCTAACAGACGAGACGTACTTGCCTGACGAACCGCCGTCCAACCAACGAGAGAGAAAGAGGAAATTTTCTTTCTCTCCCGTTGGTTAGACGGCGGTTCGTCAGCCAAATCCATACGTCTGTTAGCACTAGAATCCAAATTGTATAGCCTAAAAGTATTTTTAAATGATAGTTTTGACGTATAACTAGATCGTTCCGTGCCGTATCTCTCCGGCCTAACTATTTAGGTATGTTTTTTGTTTCATCCACTTTTTTCACTATACCGCGCAAAACTTTAAGTACGGGACAATTACTAACTTTCCACGGACACTAAAAACCTTTTTTTTTTATAATATTAGCTGCAAACAAGCATGCGATCCGCCTGATGTTAAGCAGAAACCGCTGCCTATCGTCTACACCTGCAACATTTGCGGTGTTGACGATGCTTTGTCAGCCCGGAGAGGTAGCTGTAGACATCCTGTTTGAAACGCTTCATGTTGAAGCTCGGGAAGACCTTTGGGGGAAGGATATCCCACACCTTGCAGGTCCGCGGAATCAAATGAGCAAGAAAATCGAAAAACTTGCAACGACATCAATGGAGTAATAGTCCACATGCCTTAAAAGGGCGGTAAAGTCGTTTACAGGGGGAGTTCGACTAAAAGTATCAGGCCTAATTTAGGCCAGATGCGTTCGCACCCGCCTCGCCACCTTACCATATCTCCCTTGTTTGTCTGTATGCTTAAGGATAATAGTTTTTTAGTAAACTACATGATTGCCAGTTATCTAATCAAAGAAAAAACGGTTGAACATTGTTCATATATCCACGATATCAGCACGATAGGGTCGAATGGTAAGTTCTAATCAGGACACACCCCTCAGATACCGCGGCGCTTTGTAAAAATAGCTATTAGATAAAACATTACAAAATTGATAACCTACAAATTTATACTGGTAACCTTTTTTTTTTTTTTTAGAGCGGGAAATATTCTAAAGATACCCTGCTGCATTGGGGTGAAGCCAGGTTATGTGGGATTATACCCACTAAAACCTCCCCGGTGACCAGCCTTAGTGTTTGACAAGAGGGCTCCGAGATCTCCAGAGGAACGCACCGGAGCCCTCGGCACTGCGCTACGGTTCCTCCCGAGACAACCGTGTTGTCTCAGCCCCTCCACCCACGACAACGTTAACCTACCAATTTAAACCAAATAACAACACAATTTCTAACCAAAAATTAAAAATGAAATAAATTTGAAAAGGATTATAAATTAAAAATGATTACTGCTACTATTTCTTCTAGATTTACGTGTTCCATCCTCGGCTACACTGTCGCTTACCATCTGGCGAGTTGGCAGTGAAAAGTAGAACTACTTTCATTAAAAAAATGCTAAATACCTTCCTGAATTTGATAAGTTAGAGATAAGAGTCGATACGTCGCATTGATTAATAAGAAAAATTCTCAATGATAGGTACTTCGTCATTCAAAATCCAAGTTTTGTCCCTGTGCGAAATAGTGACAAATATAATGTGACGCCCACAGAAAAGAACAAAAAATGTTCTCTTCTGTGGTGACGCCCGCAGGAAGAAATACGTAAGAGTCGGCGCCCTCGAAACTAAATAACGTAAGCAACAAATTGTATATAACTCCAAACTACTCAAGAACCCTTTTAATATGAAATAAAACAAATGTATATTAAATTACATAGCATAAATACCTAGCTATTAGAATATGATAAGTAAATCAAATTATAAAAACTTTCTACTTTTTTTTTCTGTGAATATAGCAAAAAAAAAAAACGTGTTTTAGAAGGCTTGTTTTCGCCGACTTATTCTATCGAGAAAAGTTTCACCAATCATTTTCCTAAAATTGCAATAAACATTTATATCCTTAACTATTTATAACCACAATATGAATTTGTTTGCCATCACCACGCAAACTGATGCAACGCAACCCAAGTTTACGACATGTCAACTCTCGTGGGCGCGTGCGTGGCTGCGTGCGTGCGTGTGTGCATATGTATGTAAGTGTATGGGTGTGTATGTAAGTTTTTCCACCATAACTCTTGTACACCTGGACCAATTTTGATGTAAATGATAAGGGACCGCCTCTAAGAGTGGAGACGTATATAGGTTGAATTTCGTTTATTGAATTTCCCGTAAAGTTGGTTGTTATTTATCTGTAAATAATATTTTATCATTTTTATGTGCTGGTGGAAAATATTTACTGCTGAATGCTCTACCTTATTATCTTGCACGTTATTTGTTTGTCAACCTCTTTTCGATATCTATCACTCCCCACGCCGGTGGTCCATGGCTCTAGGATTTAGTTATCATCAGTTATCAGGTAATAATTATGCGTAATCATTATCATTTAATAATGCCGTGGCGCGATTTATTTACCTACATCAATTTATCTACAAATACCTAACTTGTCGATATTATAAAGATTACATAAAATAACCGGACAAGTACGAGTAGGACTCGCGCTCTGAGGGTTCCGTTAGTTAGAGGGAACCCTCAGAAAGCAAGTCCAAACAAAAAAAAAACAACAAAAATGTTGAAATATGGAAAGACAAACTTAACTTTGTAGTGGACAATCAGGTTCTTCGATACATTCCAAATGCAAAATGTAAGTTTGTTTTAGCATTTTTTTTTAATGATATACCTTCAATTTTATGACTTTCGGAATTATTCCTTTATATGTGCTGTGAGACCTTGCCTCTTGCTAAATTTCATGATTCTAGGTCAACAGGAAGTACCCTATAGGTTTTGATTTCCTTGTGAAATCGCAAAATATGCGAAAATATGCGACATAATCGGTCATATCTTTTGATCGCGTAAACTTAAAAGTTTGATTTTTTTACAGCTGAAAGAAACCGTAGAATTCAGTATTTGATATAAATTTCAACTTGATACCTTGACACGTTCTTGAGAAAAAGGGTAGGTATTGACAGAATAATTTACCTTTTGTTAGAAAGGAGGTACATTAAAAAACGTCCCGTAAAAATTTCATGGTCATCGATTTCGTAGTTCAGAAATTACAGACATCACAACCGTTAGTAATAGGTCCAAATAACTTGACCTCCAGAATGTACAGGAACCTTTGAACGTACGGCTCAAGCGCACTTTGTAGTGTACGTTGAGTAGGTACTTACTTAATAAATCTTGTTAAATAAATTAATGCCAAAAAAGGTCCGCAAATCACGTGATGCAAATTAATACTATATTATTATTATTACTATATTTTGTAGAAGGTTATTATGGAAAGAAAAATTAAGAAACTTGGAAAATTTCAGAAAATTTTACAACAATTTTAACTGCTCGCGTTTTTCATTTCTAAGACAGGACAACGTCTGTCGGGTCAGCAAGTCTTAAATATAAATTTATAACTATAACTAATACTAATTATATTTAATTCAGTTAGGTATTTATTTAGTTACTTTAGTCTGTTACTTAGTACTTTACTGTTTGATTAAAAACATATTTTCATATCCTTAAACAATGATGTCAATGTTTCTCAAGATTTTTAAACCAAATTTTACTTTTATTACTGGTGAGCTTAAAAGATTTTTTTATTCAGCTTTTTATAATGTTATTGCAGCTATCAGAGCAAATAAGTCTAAGGGTATAAATAGATATTTGTATTTATCTACTGAATATTTGGGGCTCTAACTGTTTCCCGTTTTGTGTTGTATTTATTACGTCATAGTGGACCTGTGACGTCATAAACTGGAATCAACACACCCTTCAGACGATTCTGCGACGTCAGCTTAATTGGCGACGTCATTGTTTGCTGCGTTTGAAAAATATTGGATACGTTATTAGATTCGTCACAGTTAGCACGGAGGGTGTGTCAGTTCTTTATGTCGTTACAAGTCCATAATATAACATGTAATAAAGCACAAAACGGAAAACCATTAAAGCCCCAATATACTTAGTCAATAGATAAATACTTACCTATTAATAAAACCCATGGACTTTTGCGTTTTGCGCATTTTCTTACAATATTATAAAGAGGAAAGATTTGTATGTATGTTTGTAACGAATTGGCTCAAAAAGTACAGGACCGATTTTAAAAATTCTTTCACCATTTGAATGCTACTTTACTGATTAATATAGGCTATTTTAATAGGCTATATAACTATACCCGTGCGGAGCCGGGGCGGACCGCTAGTTATTTATACGTCAACAGTTTTACTTTCAAGGAAAATAGGCGAAATTTGTCCTATCTTGGTCAAGTCTACATTACGTCTACGTGGGTAACGTAGGGTATACATTTGTCAGTCGCAATATTATAAACAGGCTTGTGTTGTGATGTTCTGCGTGTTTCACACATGTTAAGCTAAATGGAAGTATTCAAAAGTTTACTGCTTGTTTGCCACCTTATGGCATAAAAAAAGAAAAAAAAAAGTCATAACGCGATCATATAATGCGCACCCTGAAAAGTTAACATAATTGAAACTACTTCTTGGAACTTTTCCGATACCAAATAGCTATAGGAAAAGGAAAAAAAATTTGCAGCATCTTTTTTCTTCGATTATTTGCGAGATATTGTGTGAAATATATACCTCCTTACATATGGCAGATAAACTATTTAATCACATTCTTATCTGAATAAATAATTAATATTTTACATAAATTAGGTTTTTCCTTCTTTTAATTGAAGGAAAAAAAACATTACATTTAAGAAAGTCCCGAGTTAAGTATTGAATTTTGTATGTGACATTTTACCCTATTGTCTTATGAAATGATACAACAATATCTGTTATCGCGTGATAGTAGCTCGCATAAAAGCGAGCCACAGCTAGACATGACTCACAGTGCTCGCTTCGTTCAAACAGAGCACCCGTTTAGTCGACAATTTCCTTCAGTTTTACGTTCATATATTTGCCGTATTTAGTTGTAATTTCTAAGAATTAGTAAAATTGTGAGAATGGCGAGAGACGAGGTGTCGATTCATATATTGAGAAAGGTTGTCATCGATGGATTCTTACTTGGAGGACGTGAGTAAAACATTTTTTTTTTCTACTAAACTTTTCTAATGTAACCTACTTGCTAAATGCCTGCGAGTTTGTATACGTAGGTCGCGGCCTTCAGCCTCGCCCACAGGCCTCGTCAATAGTTTTTTTTTTCTTGTTTCCCATACTTACGTTAGGGAGCACCTTGGAAAAATTTCATGCTTCTAGACCCAGAAGTTTAGGCTGTTTGTCTGCTAGTGTCACATAGTCATAGTCACTTACTTTCTGGAAATCATCCGTCAAAGTTGTTATTTTAACATCTTCCGTGAATTGATATTTAGCTTAGGGATTTGATCAATTCCGTTTTCATCATTTCCCTGCGACAGATATACGGAAAAGATAATTAAAATGATGATGTTTTGCAGGCCAATTTCGGCTCCGGGGACTGCTTTTAGCAATGAATTTAACATATTATAAACGGATACGGATGCGGCTTTTAATAAATTAGGTTATTTGATGCGTCCTCTCATGGCAGAAAAAAAAGAATATTACGATTTGGCATCCAGGGTCATAAAACGTTTAACAAAAAAAAACTAATAAAATAAAAAATATGGAGACGTGAATTCCAAAGAGAATATAAATACTTACAAATTGCTTTTTACAATATGTACGAATAAAAACTATAAAATGTTAAGAGAACTTGTTTAATTATATTAAGAATATCCACAGAACCCTCGATAGATGAAAAGCCAAGTTGTGTAAATTAATTATTATTTACAATCATCAGAAACTCTAACAGTTATATATGCCTATAATCTATAAATACGTGTTTGTAGTCATCTACAAACACGTATTTCTAAATTAATGGCATCTTTATTTGATCATCTACTTCATTCAAAAAATGAGTAATCAATCAAAGTAATCAAATGAGTATCAGTAGAGGATCAAATGAAAATGGAAAAAACCTTCAGAAAATAACTAAAAAACAGCTGCTGTGCTGCTATTCTAATTCATAAAAAAATATCATTTTATTCTACGTTTATTTTAAAGAGTAGGTATACGGCTCTGCAATTAGCTAGTTCATAAGAAAACAATTGATATTCGTAACATGAATTTGACCGCGCTGGGCCATAACATCCAGCCTTTTTATGTGAAATATCCATCCATAATGAATATGGACGTCTTTTACTTGACACAATAAAAAATAAGTTCCGAAAAGTAGTAGCTATGACTCAAGTTACGTATTTTAGTCACACTAGAGATAAGCACATATTTCCAATAATAGGCAGTGACCATTTTCGTTGTAAATTGAAAATTACATTGATAAGAAGTAGTCACGGTAAAAGTACTTACCTACTTGTAGGACCTGTTTTTTTGACGAATCTCTAGTAATTTCCGCTTCTACGTCGCTTCAAGTACAATAAGGAATTTGAGACAAATTATTTTAGGTCATCGCACCTTTTAGATATTTAGGCATGTTGACTACAAAGTCCCTAAATCATTTTACTCTATGGATGTAATTAATTATGCTAATTTAGCCTAACCTGGAATATTAATGACATAAAACAGAAATCATTAATAGGATTAACCATAGCAATAACCATTTTCGACGTTTATAGAAAATCACATTGATAAGAAGTAATTTACAGTAAAAGTACTTGTAGGGATGTTTATCCTCTACGCTCTGTTACGACGCAATATAGTCACTCTGTCTCCCTCTTACTCACAGATTTTTACTTCCGTCCCTTACGCACTTGCGCAATTATTAAGAGACTGGTCATTGTGGGACTGGACGTAATAGGACACTAGACTTTTTAGCATATGAGACATTCTAGGACACTAGACAATGATGTACTCTAAACTAAACTAAATTTGACAGCTCTAAAATAGTTGCCATCCTTATCTTACATATTAAAATGAAAAGAGAGGCAGATAATTTTAGTCCTGTCAGATTGGTTTAGTTTAGTGAGTGGTATGACAGAATCGATTCCTGAACGGCTATGGTCGTCAAACCGGCAGCATGCATTCCGTTCACAAAATCATACTCGGGCTATGCAAGCAAGCGGGATGGTACGATTGCGTTTGATTGCAGATGGATTGCAGTAATTCTGCAGTAGAGTACTCTTCTGACTTTTGTAAAATGCCATTGTCGTTGTTCCAGTGATTATCAGCTTGACAGCTGTCAACTTGCTCTGGCAGCCGTTCGAGCGGGGGTTCTTCTGCGGTGACGAGAGCCTTATGTTCCCCTACAAGGATGACACCGTCACTGTCCTGATGCTGCGGGTCGTTGGCATTGCGCTGCCTTTTGTTATCGTGAGTATCAGCTTTTTATTAACTAAAGCACCATGACCAGCAAAGTAATGCCATACTATACAGAGTTACGCGAAATAGGTGCTAAGATGAAAGGAGTCCATAATACCAATCATTATGAAAATATTTTTTAATGGGATACCCTGAAACATGATATCGCGTAAAAATATCATCTATTCCATAGAAAACGGTGCACTCGACAAAATTTGTGGAGCAACAATTTTTTCCGCGATTTCTGGGTTTGTTCGTCTTACGGCTACCTTTTTTAAGCGATTCTGTTTAGGTGACGCAAAAAGTTGCTTGACCGCAAACCGTATATCGGCGCGTTAAGGTTCACGTTCACGTGATTTTCCGCACTGCGCTGTTTCAGCGATTTTTTGAGCCCGCGTTAAGAGGTAGCCAAGGCCACTGATAAAAAACAGATTTGGTTAAAGAATTAACCAAAGCAGCAGTGCAAGTACCGTTCTTTACCGATCGTCAAATTCGCTAAAATGCCATAGAATCGATCACAGCGAGTACTGAAAAAATGGCATATTATCGAATTTGACGACTTCAACTGTCAATTTGACGATCGCTAAAAGAACGGTACTTGCACCCCTGTTCTGCCTTCATGATCATAAGGAAAAAGATAAAAATACGCTAAACAATTACAAACACTAGCGCTATTTTAATCAATGACAATAGGTAAATAAGGATAATAAGAAAATTGAATGTGTAATGTGTACTCACTCAACTCACTGATCGATACCTCGTTCACAAATTATTTATGAATTTACAAGCTTTTACAAATTATATGTACAGTTGAATGGGAGAGCCACCATCAAATTTTCTTATCAAATCTAACAGCTATCCGAAGTAAACTTTTAGTTCTTTAGTTTGACCAACTGTACAGATAAGTTGGTTGGCCTGTAACCACTTCATACACGTATTGAGGTAGACCATCCTGCTATTTAAAAGACTAACTACAATAATATTTAAATAATCCACGCTGATTAGGCATTATAATCACAAAGAATAGCTGAAACAAAGATTTCAAATCTATATACTATACTATAATCTATACTAATATTATAAAGAGGAAAGATTTGATTGTTTGTTTATTTGTTTGTTTGCATTGAATAGGCTCCGAAACTACTGAACCGATTTGAAAAATTCTTTCACTGTTGAGAAGCTACACTATCCCCGGGTAACATAGGCTATATTATATTTCCAAAAAAAATAGGGATCCTTACTAAAACTCCAATAATGTAACCCAAGGTGTAAAAAAACAAGATTTATAATTTTGACTTTGCGTGTTTGACAGTTCTAAGACAGGACAACGTCTGTCAGGTCAGCTAGTACTTATAATATTATAAAGACGAAATATTTGATTGTTTGTTCGTTTGTTTGAATTGAATAGGCTCCGAAACTACTAAACCGATTTGAAAAATTCTTTCACTGTTGGGATGGTACACTATCCCCGGGTGACATAGGCTATATAATATTTTCAAAAAAAATAGGGATCCTTACTAAAACTCCAATAATACCCGTGCGACGCTGGGGCGGACCGCTAGTAGCGAATAAAGAAAGATTCACAATTACAAAACGGTATATACATGGGGTATCCTAGACGACAGACATATTGACGGACGAGGATATCTTTGTACTGATCATTATAAACAACTTTTACTTCGGGACCAAAACAGAAATCGAAAAAAAAACTGCTGTTCCATAGAAAAATGTTATGCACACTCAACAAAATGTAAGTTTTTATTTCATGATTCGAAATAGTCCCTTAGTAAAAGCTGTTCATAATGATGAGTACAATGACCTCCTTTCTTAGTACAGTCTTTACGCGTTACCTAGTATATACATGAAACTAAATGCCATCATTTTATTATTATTGAGTCAAACCATGGGTTCTGGTTCGTTAACACTGTTTCCTTGAAATATAAGATCATGCGTTTTCCTGTAAAATAAGTGATTTACTCACAATTTCAAGAATATATTTCAGTCTGCATCAAGAGTAAAGAATTGCGCAGTCGACGTAATAAATACCTGTTTTTACCCGTCGACGCAAAACCAAAAGAAGCTTGTATGGATGTCACCTAAAGCCTAAACCAAAAACACTTTGTGTAGACTCTAGACTAGAGCATCTTCTTCTAGTTCTTTCGCCCAAGCATTGTTACATTACTGAATATATAAAATCATTCCGCTGGCACAGCGACCCCTAGGCCTCCGACAAAAGATAACGCCATAAGTCCCGGTGTCGCGCTGTCTCTCGCCAGTCGGCGACTTGGAACTCACCCAAGTCCGACTCTACGGCCCCTTTCCAGCGGTATCTAGGCCAACTGACGGGTCGACGGCCTGCGGAAACTCCGTGATAAGCCTTCTTGACATTGCGAACCTCGTCCATTCTCAGCAGGTGGCCTGTCCAGTGGAGTCTCTGGGCTTTGGTCTCTCCCACGATATTTGGCTCGGCAATAAGCTCCTCAATCTCCACGTTTTTCTGAACTCTCCAAATCTCGTCTTCTTTTTGAACTGGACCCAGCTCTTGCTCATAATTTTCCTCGCCACCACTAAGAGTTTTTCTTCCTTTTTAAGGGTTGGCGTCCTAGCCTCACTTCCATATATCAATAAGATATAAAATCTATGAGTCCAAATTCGCAAAAACAGACATAATCATGTTTTGCTGACTATCATAACATTACGAACGAAAGATACTTTTGTTTCGATATCTTTTAATTTGACGGAATAACATCATCATCATCAGCCAGAAGACGTCCACTGCTGAACATAGGCCTCACCCTTTAACCTCCACACTGAACGACAGCCTGCCTTTTGCATCCACTGGATGCCAGCGACTCTCACAATGTCGTCGGTCCATCAGTGGGAGGCCTAACTACGCTGCGTCTTCCGGTTCGTGGTCTCCACTCAAGAACCTTTCTTCCACATCAGTTATCAGTTCTTCGAGCGATGTGAACGGAATACCATGGTCACAAGCAAAAAAATCACTTGTTACTATTTTACTCCGCCAATAATAAATATATCAAACTGAAAATTTATTTATTTGTATTGTTATGATAATCAGCTAAACTTGGCTTTGTCACTTATAGTAAATTCACACCCAAATGTTTTTTTTTTCTTTAATAGTGTAAAAATTTGCGAGCGAGAGAGCTGCACACGGGAACAGCTCTCCCTTAATCCGGTTTGAAATTGTACAGTACCAAAATATTCTTTGCATGGCTACGATAGCTATGTTATTAGCATCGCTTATGGTGTGTATTGGGTTTCAGTGCGTGCAGTCTACATCGTAGACTCTTCCTCGTTCAATACAATTGGAATATCTGCACAGTTGATCTGTTGCAGTTTACGGCAGTTTACTTAACATTGCAATGTACTCGTATGTATAGATATTCTTGAACTGTACCTGACTTAGTTGGGTAGCATTCGTGACGTAGCACTTATTATAGCCAATCATGAATTAAAGATTTGGGTGTTTTCAGACGTCAATATCTCAAGAACCGGTGAAGTTTGATATTTGAAGTTTGGTATTATACAAGTCTGGCCGCTATGCAAACGAGACTGACTAAATAAGTCATTCTCACACAGTCACTAAAACTAAATTCTTAAACTTTTTTGGCGACGGAACCCTATTGAAGTACCAAAAATTTTACGAAGCCCTTAAATAAGCAAAGCCTGGTTTTATGTTTAGAAAAAAGTCATAATATGAAAATAGGTAGTATACTTTACACAACGCTATATCGATTCCACTGCTTGATGAAATTGTTCCTTTGAATTTTGACCAATTATTATATTATATATGTCGAGATGAAACCGCGCAGTGATGCCCTACGGAGCCGCGGCTATCCGCAGACGTACTTGAAAATGGCTGATCTAGACCAACCTACATCAGGCCAAAGTCTTCGGTGTAAGAGTCCTGAAAGTGTCTTATGAACTCTGACACTAGGACCAACTACTTAGAAGAAGCGACAAGCAATCAAGCAAGTGCTTGCATGTGAATGTATCCTTATTCGTCCGCCGGATATACTGATTCCCTCGTCAAAGAATTTAATGAAATATTTCCGTTCTATTCATTGATGTAGGTACTTTTTAAAACTGTCATTGGTTCTATTGTGAACTTTTTATAGCTCGTAGTTGACATCCATTATTACTTAATCTGTGTTAGTCTTTATGAAGTTCAATGGCACGGTTGAATGTATTTACCTATGATTTGAGAGGATGTTTTTGTAGTTAAACAAACTACTAACTGGTATTATCAGCAGCATTTAAAGATTGGATCAGGGTTAGAGCAATACGTGTGTTTACTTTTAAAAATGTTAGACATTAAACAGAGTAATTTTTAGAGTAGGTACCAAAATCCTTTGAGCTTTTGAGGTTCATGGATATATCGGTTTCCTAACGATATGTTCCTTCGCCGTTTTTGAGAGATGTCATCGAAACTGCACGTAATTTATTTATGTACTAAAATAAGTCATCGGTGCAGGGCCGAGGATCGAACCGGGTGCCGTCAGATTGTAAAGCGCACATGCTACCTCGGCCAGTGCATGTATTTATAATTTCACTGAGTTTAAATTTTCTTCTTCCAGGTGCTAGCATGTGAATGGGCACTCCTGCGCAAGGAGCGGGAAGACGCGCGCGTGTTTGGCGTGCCCCTCCCCGCGTGGCTGCGTGGCTTCTATTGCATCTGCGCTTCCTTCGCAATCGGCGCCTGCTTCTGCGAGCTCGCCACTGAAATCGCCAAGAACACCATTGGAAGGAACCGGCCGCATTTCTTTGATGTACGTTTCTATTCATTGTCATCATTTCGGCCATGTGACGGCCACTGCCTCGCCCATCGATCTCCAAAAGGGCCGGTTGAAAGTGGCCTGCATCTATAGCGTTTTTTGTATTACTGCATCCTTTATTATAGCATGACCATCTATGACGCACGTTGACAATAACTCGCTAAATCTGCAGACTTATAGTGCTAACAGACGCTCGAACGCGGCTGACCTCAACCGTCGTCTGACCAATGGGAGAGAAAGAGAGGGAAATATAATATTCTCACTCTTTCTCTCCCGTTGCTTGGGCGGCGGTCCGTCAGCCGCGTTCCAGCGTCTGTTAGCACTATACAAACGGCATTCGCTTCAGAGTGATTATATTTCTCCACTTGCTAAAGTTCTAACGTTTATGAAATTCGATTGGCAGATAAAGTATCCTTCATTTTGAGATAGTTTTTTTTTTCTTTTGTTTTTTTTTAGTCTATTTGCTTAATACTACTCATTTTTTGTTAACACGATTAACTAAACAACAATATAAACAACGACTCAGTTAACGAAAAAAAAAAAAGTTCCCAAGTCAACAAGTATTTTTTTAATGACGTACCTATTACCACGCAATTATTTTTACTAAGCAGTCCGATTTTGATGTTTTTTGTCTATGGTTTTTCGTCATCAAACGTAAAATGGGCAATAATCAGTTAGTCTTATTTTAGGTATATAATCTAAAGCTTTAGTAGAGCTCCTACTCTATTCCACAGTCCAAACTGATGAGACTGATGAAGTAACAAATGACGGTATCATCATATCGACTATATAGTCTCAGACACAAGAATCTGAAAGTTTCCGATAAGTTAGTTTCTATAGAAACGATGTATAAGTACGAGCGAGCTATTTACGGAAACTTGTGAGTACTTGTGATAAGATAATAAGCGACGTATAATTATCTCTAAATATTTTTTCAAAAAGATAAATTGTTTTATATAGAATTGTAGAGCAATATTTTCGTTAGTAACAAGATTTACCTACATATCTTACATTCGTACAATTTATGACATATCTTCTCGTAGACATAGACTGAATCTATGCTCGTAGATCTTTTTATTTGATAGAATCAGAACGTCAAAAATCAAAGTATTCATTCTATGTATTCATTGCACAGATCTACTCTGTGATTCATTGCTTTTTTTGTGAAAAACGGGAGAGAGCTCTTCGTAGAGACGGTACCGCTAGGAGTAATAGTGTTCCGTGGACGGTACACTTGTTTGACGGCAATGCTTGCATACTCGGCGTGCGCGCTTTCAAATATTTTCAATATTTATTTTTTCTTTATTTTCTACAAATAATCTTACGCTTTTACAAATAACTGCGATCACTAAACTATTTTAATGATTGTACGGATTACACAATTTTTAATCTAAAAAATATCTTCTTTTGAAATTGAATGAAATTGATTCCATCCATCGAAGGAAACGTAAAAACGGGTGTTTTTTTTTTTTTGGAAAGTTTACGGTTTTTTTCTTCAGAGCCAAATTTCTTTAATCGTGTATCGGTGAACATATCCGAATAAAATATTTCAAGAACATTTATTACACATAAAGAAATAATGTCAATTAATCGATTTTAAAGGTCTACTTTTGAATATTCGTGACGAATCATCAATTTTGAAGCATATTTCGTCTTAAATGAAGAACACTGTCTTAAACACTGTTATTTACTTGGCGACAGATTTTCCTATCACCATAAAAATATTTTTTCTTATTATTTCAATGTTTCCTTCCAGCTGTGCAAGCCATCAGTAAACTGTAGTTCACCAGAGTGGCAAGGACGATACATCCAGTCCCATGAGTACACCTGCACTGGAGACCAGTCTGACAAGTTCACCAACATGAGAAAGTCTTTCCTGAGCGGCCACTCTTCATGGGCTGCATTCACTATGATATATCTGGCTGTAAGTATCTGATGGATGAAGTAAAGAAGGGTTTGAATGAAGTTAATGGAAACAAGACCAAGTTCGAGAAAGGAAACTATAAAGGCTCAACACGCTCAACTAGGAGGAAACTTTTTCACGGAAAAAGTCTTAAGGCGCGGTCTGATCACGATTTCAATCTCGTTTTTCATCTGCTCACGCCATGATCTATTTGCTATCTAAAACTGCTTTCGAATTTTTTAAGTCAATAATCGTATATCATCATTATTTGATGATGATGATGACTTTGTGCTTGTGGTTACATTATTTTGAGGGATTTTATATAATTTAATGAAAAAAAAATAATGTTGTTATCGCAAAAAATTTGGAGTATTTCAATTAAAAAGCTTTTTTTGTTGCGCAATTTGTTTTTGTTTTTTTAAGAATCCAGATAATATATTAAAATGTTATTTGGTTAAGATTATTAACAGGTGTTGTATCTACTAGTAGTATTTTTTTGAATCTGGTCTAATAAATTCATCACATCACACTAAGCGTTTCAAACACTTCTTTTAGTTAATTTTGCCATTGTTCCGCGCCTTAATTAACTAGCCATACATTCAACTGCTCAGTATATTCAAAGAACCTCTGAAAGCTGCAATAACATTGTTAAAATCTGAATATAAACTTTTCTTATAATATTTTACTGTGGTATATATTGCCAACTAGCTACAATCTTATGTTCAAAAATCTAGTAAATGTGATCAGAATTTTCTGATTTTGTTCAGGTTTTTTACAACGTGGCCGCACTATAATATTATTTTATTCTAATTAACCACTCAGTTAAGTTGGTATTACTGTGCGTCATATCTTTGTATTCGGATATTTTTTTATTCTTCTGTACAAGATAGAGTTCAAAATGTTCAATGTCGAGTTCGAGTGAAGCTTGCCCAATTCCAAAGTCAAATATGTATATTCAAAACACTCAGAAGAAAGACTAAAGTAAATTAATCTGAGCCAAAATTTGACTCAAAACTAAGCTACAACGGAAATTTGTGATACGGGCGTAGTCTAGTTTGGACTGACAAACTAATTACATATCTTGGGTACTTTTGCAAAGTTGTAAAGACAATACTATACTGTTATTAAGAGCCGTATTACAAAATGCATCGTTCAATTTTAAGTATGTTGATTTTCGGGCATGAAACTAAAAAATAAAGGCGTAATTGTCAATATATAAAACAACTAAACCAATAATTTTAATCAACAATAAAATTGTTGATTTTATGTTAGTAATTTAACGAAATCCATTCTCCAGCTTTCCTTCCTAGAGTTTACGAAAAACTCATTTTGTAAATTGGAAGAAGATAAGTGGAGTTTTTCCAAAATTTTAAAACCTATAAAAAAAAAAAGCAGAACTATTTAAAACAGAAACTGAATTTTCTATAGATCTTACTACTTTGTGGTTATTTGATAGAATAAGAACGCCAAAAACCCAGATTTCGTTACATTTTTCGTCAAAAAATGTGATATGATATGCCTTAAAATACTGATTTTAAATACCTAAGTACCTTCTCTATGGAAGTATATTGATTGATTGGTGTGTATTCCAGCTGTATCTCGAAAGGCGTATGGTATGGCGCGGTTCCCGGATCCTGCGCCACTCGCTGCAGTTCGCCGTGGTGATGCTGAGCTGGTTCACAGCACTGTCTCGAGTGTCGGACTACAAGCACCACTGGAGCGACGTGCTGGCTGGGTACGCGCTTGGAGTCACCATGGCTGTGCTTATGGTTAGTATCAAAAATGCAAACACATGCTGATACAGCATTTTTCATCTGTAGCAGTTTTCATCATTAATACTCACAGCTTCTGTTTTAAAGAGTTCAATTTTACTTATTCTTCATACTATAATATGCACGATTACAGTAACTAAAATTCACTAAAATTGTGATTTTAAATTATGAAAGTCGTCCAAATTTATATATTTTTAATATTCTTATAATATATACTGACTACACTAATATAACTTTTTATTATGAATGGGACTAATATTCCTAGATTAGATACTATTAGATATAATAATATTACTAATTTAATTTTACCGCCGTCCATACTCTATCAATAATCTTCATGCTCTTATCTAAAGGTTGTCTAGAAGAGTTTGCTTTGGCGATAGGTAAGACCGTCTTTCATAGCAGACGCCATCACCTGTTTTGAGTGTTTTGAGCTTACTACACTTAAAAACCCGTACGAATCGCTTTGTGTTGTAGTCTGTAGCGGTCAAGCCTATTATTAAATAAAAAATATAAAACAACATCACAAAGTAACATGAATGGATGGAATGATTCAGTCTTATCTAACATCAATTTAATAAAATAAAGGTCTTCAACCTGAACCTACAGTCGTTGGTTGATCTTAAATCGCTATAAATATTTTTGTTTACATATTTTCGACTGAAAGTAGTACGATAATAGTTTACATATTATCATCGTACCTATTGTATGAACTTAATTTAAAAGTATCTGTGTCGTCAATGATATTGAATGAATTGTATCATTTTGCGGTCATTGTCTATATGCATCGGTATTTGTAAATATTTGAACTTTTCGTTGCAACCTTTTTAGACTTATCACATGTTATGTAGTTTACTGCACTTTTGTTTCAATAAAAGTTGACTGACCATTTAAATACCTACAAAAAACAGTTTGTTATTTTTTTAACATATTCAAAGACCAACAATGTAAGTCACTACCAATATCTGTAGATTTGGTCAAATGAAAGAACTAAAAAACTTCAGCTAGCATTGCCAGTATAGAAAATGCGATAATGGCTCACCCTTAATTCTTTAGACAAAATGGGTTTGTATCCACGGATCCCGGTATGGTTACAAAAGAAGGGTTCTGACGAGACTATAACAATTCACAACCCGTATTCGTTTAGGATTTTGTTGTTCATATAATTACAATACAATACCAAACTCTTTATTAAAATACCACAAAACAAGGATAACATAAAAATTACAACAAAAATATTATCTAGGCTTTTAACAGGCGGCCTTATAATTATGATAAGTTTAGGTGCACAGTTTTATTTATTTATTCAAAACTATATATTAGATGAACCTTTAGTGTATTTTCGCGTATTGTGTTTATTTTTAGTGTATTTTGTTTTTGTTTTTGATTGAATTGGAATTAAGTATACTAGAGTTAACCTTAGAGTTCGAAGATGAAGCTACATGATTATTTACGGGATATTTACCGTGGTAAACAGTGTTTTAGTTTTGAAAATGAACTGTCTCAATGTAACGCCCGATTAAATAAATTATTTAAAATTTCTTTTATAAACTCAAAACAATATTCCTGTCCTTTATATAACAATGATTTAACACATGTTTTTCTCCGCAGTTCTTGGGCACGGATTTTGTGAAACGGCGAAAGGACCACGTCAGCCTGCCCCAGTTTGAAGTGAATCTCCCCAGCCAGCCCTCGATTTGTTCTAGAATGTAGAGAATTACGTATTATTGGTACGAGCTTATTCAAAAATGCTTTTGGCTTGTTTTAGCTCAAACGCGTTTTGTCTCCTTTCCATGCGACACTTTTTTATAGCTAGACAGTTGACAAATCACTTTCGAGCTCAGACTAACTTATTAAGTATTTGTGAATAGGATATTATATAAGTAGACCAGTGGATGCTAGTCCAATACGTTGTATCAACGTGTAGTATCGAATATGAAGGTGCGTCTAAATTCTCATTTCCGGAGCCTCATTGTCATAACGCCTGCGGTAAATTTTGTAGCCTATCTCACAAGAGCACGAACAAATCGTATTAAGGTATGCCAAGTAGGGGTTTCCACGTTATAGATCAGTAATGAAGTTAGTGTAAACGTCTTACATATTTTATTGTGTTTATCACTTGATGCCCTGTTAATTATGTATAAGTTGAAAATTTTTTGCCCTGAAAATATTGCGAAAAAATTCAATTGCGAATTGAATCAAAAGTGAAGTTTCTTTAGTAGAATCCTGAACGTAGCGAGGGACTCAAATTACGTCGCCCGAGCAAAAAAAATATTTTGCGCCCGAGTGATACTTTTCATCACCCACTTTGAGAAAATAAAAGGCGCCTCATATTTTATTGTAATATTATTATTTGATACAACATAGAGTAACAACTAAATTGATATTAAATAGTATCTAATAATAAAACAACTAAAAACTTATATTTACATTTAAGACATTTTCGCAATTATGAAAATTTATTGTTACACAAAACCATGAATTTCTACAAATCCGTGAAAATTGTCGAAAACGCGGGCTGTAGTTCGCGCGTTTTTAATTTGATTTCTTTTTTTTATTCAGCTGGCGGCGCGACTATGGGCCGTCGTACCAGCCAGTCTTTATTCAAACAATATTTGCATTCGATTGCTTTGGCGCTGAACACTAAGATGTTCCAAATTCAAAAAGAGCGCGGCAAAGTTAATTGCGGCGCACTTAAAAAGAGGATTAAAAACTCATTACTGCCCGCTAAAAGTTTCTTATAGAAAACACCACCTTTGGGTGCACTTAAAGGCGAACCAAGTCGTCCTTTTCGATTTTAGATGGGATGAAAAATATATTACTTGAGGTTGATTGAGCGTAGGGATAATTACTATGATAAGTAGATAAATATTATCCTGCCAATAATATTGCCGCAATACGCTCTAATAACTACAATGTATACCCAAATAGTTGATAATAGTAAAGGTACTAATTAGTTTTTAACTAGATTAAATGTCATACATAAATATAAAAAAAAACGACAGCTATCAAATAAATATAATCTATGTATATCTACAGGTTTTTTCTTCTCCTTATATACCTATCTGCAGTGCAAGTACCGTTCTTTATCGATCGTCAAATTCGGTAGAATGCCATAGAATCGATCATAGTGAGTACTGATCAAATGACATTTTATCGAATTTGACGACCTCAACTGTCAAATTGACGATCGATAAAAGAACGGTACTTGCACTGCTGCTTCGACTAAAATAAAATGAATAGACGGGCCATAACCATTGAACTTGCTCAGTAAAAACGAGTCAAAACCGTCGGACCACGTCTGCCATATACTTCAAAATCTAATTTATAACCATGTTACATTTGTTACAAAACAGAAATAGCTTTTTTGTTGTATTTTTACACTTCGGGAAAGCACACGAAGGCATAATTTTGTCAGATATTTCATTATCTTGTAACCGTCCATTCATTTTATTTTGGTCGTAGCCTATATATCTGTTAATTCTTCAGACCAGGCGCATTATCTCTTCTACTCTTCTCTATCTCTATCTCTATCTCTACATAGTATAAATTGAAGTCGCTTTCCGCGTCTGTCTGACTGTATGGCCGCTAACTCCTCCTAAACCACGCAACGGATTGTGATGCGGTTTTCTCCATCAGTTAGATACATTTTCACGGAAGGTGAATATATAACTAGGGACCCGCCCGGGTCGACCGACCGACACGGGTATAATTTACGTGCGAAGCCGGGCGGGCGGGTCGCTAGTAAACAATAATAGATACTTACCTAAATATTTACGCTCGACGCGACGCTAGCGACGAGACTAGTCCTACAACTACTAGAATATAAAACTTTAACAGTTCATAACACTGTATGGAAATGCACTACGTTAATCACATTGAATTTCGCTGAAAATATAACCCTGTTATGTCCGCACACTACTGCTTGGCAGTTGAATAAATGGCAAAGGTAGGCAACGCACTGACAATGCCCCGGGTATTGTAGGTGTCTATAGGCGGTGGTGACCACTTACCATCAGGTGGCCCGTAGCTTGTTTGCCACTTATTAATAAATAAATAAAAAAAAGGTATGATAATTCTTTAGGCGGACTCTAAACGAACAATCTACTAGTACAATAACAATTTTAGTTTATTATGTACCTAATACTTACAAGTTTAAGAGCGATATGCCACCGGAAATGTGTGGAAATTTCTAAATATACTAATTAAATATAGGTAGGTATACAAATTTTATTTGATACAAGTACATAAACATTTTAATAGGTGTATTATATAAACTATACAAAACTTTTTTAGTTTTTTTAGCGAGTTGGAATAACGCTAAATTATTCGCGAGAAAAAAGTTTTAAAAAACACGCAAGTGACTCGCGCGTGCGTTTAGCCGACGAGAGCGCGGCACGACATGACACTGGGTCGCAAGGGCATGATGGTTGGCGTCTTTCTTACTAGATGGCTCTGTCAGTGTAATTCTCCATAAATTGTTCCGCATTCCTCCTGATCCAACAGATCAGTTCGATGATAATCAGAATTACTTAATTATACTTTAAATGATTCAAGTCGATACGACAATAGGTGAACTGGACTTCTGGAATGATGGTGATGAGGCATGCCCAGAACCTAAACTAGCCTTTCGACCTAACCAGCAAGAGCTAAGAGTGAAAAGTAATTTTTTTATAGGAGTCTAATTATCCTTCTCTGCTTCATATCAGTCTGTATCAGAGATGTCAAATATAGTGTAGTTCACTGAACAGTAAGTACTAGAAAATGTGACCAATTTCTAATAAATACCTACATAATTTTTATAAATCTTAAAGCTCGAAAGATGAAGGTCTAGCTCGTGTTAGTCTTTTGTATGTATGTTTGTATTGTCTTTTGTATGCAAAAGATAAACGCAATAAATGGTAATACAAAAGACATCAACGCGCATCTGTACGTCTACACTAATATTTTATAGGGTAACTAGCAACCCGCCCCGGCTTTGCACGGGTGTAATTTACGTGTAAAGCCGGGGCGGGTCGCTAGTTATATAATATAAAGCTTCCGTGAAAAATTATCTAACTGATGGTGAAAATCTCATCAAAACCGTTGCGTGGTTTACGAGGAGTTAGCGAATATACAGACTACAAACAGACAGACGCGGAAAGAGACTTTATTTTATACTATGTAGAGAAGAGAAGTCAGTAATTTTGTAAGTATGTTCCAGGGATTCCAGGTAAACTCCAAAAACTACTGATCCGATTTTAATAAATTATTTCACTGAGGGGGAGCTGCGCTATCCCAGAGTGATATAGCGTATGGTTTGTTAAGAACGCGGGCAAAAGCTAGTACCTATTAAATATTCATAAGTTCGGTAGATTGACGAAAGATATTTGGGTATATGGCGAGCGTGAATGGGCAAGCCGATAAGGGTCGACGTAGGTGAACATATCACGACCAAATTAACGACATTCGCATCACCATGGAACTCCTAAAATGCTAAGGTTGGATCTCCAAATAAAACGAACAATACGACTCCATCTCGAATACCTGAAATTATCTGCATCGGGAACCCTATTCCAACGGCACAGAGTATGAAATCATACAGAAGTGTCAGTACATCCTTAGCTCCAAAGCATGCTAAAGTTTACTTTCCCCGGTGGACGATTGCGTTCGGAATGCCCGACGTGCGGACTGGACGCGGTGCCTCGTCTACCGGCGTGGCGCGGCGGCATGGCGTGGCAAAGCAAAGAGTAGTGGGCGCAGATGAAATAATAATTATTAATTAATTTATAGGTATTATTTTCTGTTAAGTTTTGGCATTGGACATCTATGAACTCTATTTAAACAGTGTCAAGTATTATATAATTTTCAAGTAGTTTCACGTTTTATGAGATTCTTCAAATAAGTCATAGTTAACGTCAAACAAAGCCAATCACTTTCAAGTATATACGACCAGTAATTGGTGAAAACTTTACTAGAGATTTCTATAGAGATTGGAACATATTTCGCTGTATTAAATCATATGATATGACTAAACTTGTGCAGATAGCTTGCATCAATCACTTAACCATTAGTAATCAGACATTGTTACACATTAACACTGAAAAAAATACAACACAATTTGGAGAAAAAAAAAATACAATACTGCAAGTCTGCAACATGGTTTTTTTTCCACGTTGTTGTTGGCGCCAAAACTTCAAATATAGGTATTAAATTGGTGTTGATTTCGTGTAATATATTCTTACTTTAAACTCATTTTTACTCTAAATACGTTGTCTTCTTCTATTAAACGGTACAAAAGAGATCAAAATAATTTTAGCTCTCCTAGAATAATTATTAAAAGATGTTATACTAAAATCTTAGCCTGATGGAAAATATTTGTCGCTATATTTTAAATTCTTCTATTTTTTTTTGGCGATTGTCAATCACGTATCAACTGCGGTCAATTTCCGAGCTTGCCATAGTTTTGCATGAAAAAATTTCAGTCGTTAATGTTAGCTTTCCTGTCAGCTTTTATAACTTCAATCCATCGCCGGAGGACGTCGATCGCAAAAAATGCAGAAACCGAATGATATATAGAATATTTAAATATAAAAAACTGCATCAATTAACTTCCTGGGAAAATGTATTTATTTTCTGTTATGTTCCTCACGGAGGCTTTCGCCACCTTTCCGCTGCAACCTAATACACCATCTCTTCGTCGAATCTTTGCGTTATTTCTCGCACCGTAAACAACATAGACAGTATTCGCCCGGCCCCCGCGAGCGCCGACCGCGTTACAACGTACCTCTATCAACTCACTCGTGAAATACAACCTTCTTTCGTGTTACTTGAAAAAAGTAATTTCTTTTCAATGTCAAAAGTTTTTCTTTTTACCTATTCGTTTTGTGCCAGTGCCGTGCCTTTGGATTTAAAATAGGAATGTAACAGTTGACTGTCTACGCTTAAATAAGTAGCACAGACTGTGTACATTTTATTTGAACAGGTAGATCTGACTTTTACTTAGCTTGAGAATGGTCTGATATAACATAGCGCTACTTTGCAGAATTTATGTTAGGAGTCGGAAATAAAAAGTTTGCCATAACCCGTTTTGATGGTCTATTCTCAAACATTGTTCTGTAGAACTGAGGTATGTAGAGTTCTGTTAAAGATGGTAGAGTAAAGCAATGCCGTTATGATTTTTTACCGTGCAAAGCAGTGATGTGTGAGTAGTTTTTATGGGATAATTGTTATCTTTGTACTCATTGGAAGAGTACATTCCACGTACAACAGACTATATATTTTCGCACCAATAGGCACCAGTTTAATATAAGAATGTATCGTTTTTTGGTAAAACCCGCATTTTTAAAGGTCATAGTTTTAAGTCACAGAATGACGTAAGAAAAGAAACAAAAGTATCGATTTGTAAAATGGTAAGGAAACAGACACAGTAGATAAAATTATAAACCTACATATATGTATAAATATCATCATACCACTTACACTAGTCCACTGCTGGACATAGGCCTCGCCCTAGGCAGGCGACGCAGCCCCATTTTTGGATTTTTGTTTCCACTCCCTTTCTTATAGCTTCCTTATTTCCTTATGCCTACAACTTTTTATTTTGAGGCTTATATTGAGACAACATAAACTCCGCCCACTACCATATCATGACCGTACGCTACCCAAACATCGTCGAGTTGACAAAGTCTTTCGCATCCGGTCACTGAGAACCCAATTCAGCCATAGGTTTCCATGTTTCCTCGGCAATTATCTGTACAACAAAATATCTTCTAAGACTAACTTAAAGGACTTAAATTCTTATGTCTTAAAAAAGACGCTGACAGCTCTATTAAAGTCGTATGACTACAATGAAACAGAAGACTTTTTGACTGTAACTATCTAGGGTTGTATAATCTTTTTCCCTCATCCTCTCCATCCCGTCTCAATTCCCTTCCCTATCCATTAAGCCTCAGTTAAGCATCACAAAAATATGAGCATATGCATACTAATGATTAATATTTAGCCAATCCGATATTTTTATTTTTTTATTTTTTTTAACTCTTACGTAATTTTACAATTTGCATTTACTAATTAATTAATTAATTGTATTTATCTGATAACTTAATTAGCATATTACCTATTATAATTTTTTCAATTATCAGTTGTCAATTATCAAATTTGTTAAATTCTGTCATATTAATTCTGTACGACACCTAGACTGTTTTAGCTGGTACACACTTAAAATAGGTATTATAAGAGCGCAGATGCCTATATCACAGGTTTTTAACCTAGCATAGGCATCTGAGAGACATAATGAGTAGTAATGAGTAAATATTGTTTGTACATACTGATAGATGTAAAAAAAATTCGACACCACGATAATTACTGTACTAATGTCAATAAATAAATTTGAATTTGAATTTGAATTTGTGTATTGTCACAAAAAGACCTATCCCTCTTAATTATGGTTACCATCCGTCGGTATTTGTCCGGTCATGTCCGGGTTTTTTTCCGGCTTTGTAATTTGTCTGGATCATTTTGCTTGGGCGATGTAATATATCATTACATAAAATTAGTCTTTAATCTTGGTTGACGTCTCCCTAAACACAAAAGAAAAAAAGAAAAAAAATTACCAACATACAAAAATGTCTGGACTTTTATTGAAATATCCGGCTTTAAGTATCTTATAAGTATGGTATCTTATTCATTTAATTTTAGTTAAGGTCGACTAACAGGAATTTCGCATGTTCTCGTGAATTTTTTAGACAAACTACCCATGTTATACAACAACTACGTAGATACTGTTCTAGCTACCCAGCTACTATCGAAAATTAATATTTAAAGTAATACAAAATTCCGAATTTATTTATTGCAAATAAAATGTCAGGGTCTTTCGAACACAATTTGTCAATTACAAGTGCCGGAAACTGTCAAATTCTCACGGAAAGTAACAATGTAGTAGATGTTTACTGTTGTTATTTTTAATAAAATCTAAGTAGTTAGAGGCCTATATAAACCCAGCAGAAGGTAAGGATGGCTGTAGATGTTGAAATAATTTGATGATCTAATAACTATTAGTAGATAGCTCTACAACCATTTTTACCTTTAGAAAGAAAGAAATGAAAATACATTTATTCGGCACTAATACAAAAAATTTTTACATACAAAATTAAACATTAAAAATAAGCCCTACGATTTATATAATACTAAAAAAGCGATTCGTCGCTTCAACCGCAATTCTACAAGAACCAAGCATTTTTTCAACATAAAAAAGTCATTCACAATAAATCTCATTTCAAACGGCTATATATTACATCTTTGATATTACGGAGATGTGTGCGGAAACATACACACGCAAACTTTTCATCATCTTTTTCAGCCCGAAGACGTACTGAACATAGGCATGCCCCTTTGACCTCCACACTGAACGACAGCCTGCATTTTGTCTAAACCCTCCAAACAATATAATTGTGCAGCATGTGACCGCACACCTATTGTTGTGTTTTGCGCTTCAACTGCACATTTACCACACTGTGCGATGCGTTTAGTACAACACAGGCCGCTTTCATTTCCTATCCTACAAGTACAGTTAATGAATAATGCCTCGCTTGCCTTTACAGTGCATTGTGGATTGTGGGCAAACTACGTGCCGCAAAAGACTAGCATAGATAGCATAACTTTGTATGCTAATTGCAGAACAACAGAGAAACTAGATAACATTTAGAGTTTGAAAACTGCAGTTTTGTATGTCTTGCTGTCAAGCTTGCAAAATTGTAACTAGCAGAAACTTCCTTAGTTTGAAGTTATTATTCACATGTCTTCATGTTACTCTTTGCAAAGGTACAAATGAATAAATGATGTGCAGTTTAGATGACATCGCTCAAAAATTGTAAAGGAAAACAACGTGAGGAAACCAGTGTGTCCAAGAACCTAAAGATTTCAAAGACATAATGACATTCACCAACATGCACTGAGCCAGCTTTGTGGATTAGGGTCCATCCTCTCTCTCTCTCTCTCTCTCTCTCTCTCTCTCTCTGAGAGAAATATGATAGGCTGATGGTGATTGAACTTTCTTAGTGTATTAAAGAGCTATTCTTCGTATGTATGTTTCTTCTTGTTACTCTATTTGTTAGGAAAAGTAAATTTTACCCAACGACTGTTTTTGTATGTATCGTATATAATGACGTATCTCTTTCTACATTACTTCCTTTAGCCCAAAAGGCTTGACAGATTTTAAACATATTTTAACGAAAAAAATCATCGAGGGAGAGAATTTAAATTTGCAAATGATATAAAAGTATTAAAAATGTAATATCGATCTAAAAACGAGTTTTTCGATCTTTTCCCCCTAAATAAAACATAACAACATAAAAATTACTTTTCAATGTAATATTGAAAATAATGCCTAATCGTTATTTTTATTCCTACTTAGCGAATTGTTATCTCTTAAACTGTGTGAAAAAGATAAATAAGCGTGGTGACACTATCGATGCAAGTACAGAGGCCTTATGGCTACCTCTTAACGCAGGCTCGAAACAGCGCTGCAATAGCACAGTACTGAAAACCACGCGAACGTGAACCTTAACGCGCCGAGATACGGTTTGCGGTCGCGCAACTTTCCGCATCACCTATTCAGAATCGCTTAAAACAGGTAGCCGTAAGGCCCTTGTATTTGCATTGAAGTGTCATATCGCCCGATCAAGAATTTCATTGAGCAACAAGTAAAAGTAGTTTTTACGAATCAGCCCTGCGAAGCCCACACCATACGCGCAAGTGTGGGCACAGTGCCCACGCGCTCCATATATTACCGATTCTCATTGACCACTGCTGGCCATAATCCTCTCCTACAATATTTTGAATTAACATTACGAAAAACCTATCAAAGCTATTAGATTCTTATATGGTATGTCATCTCTACAAATTGCGTTAATATTTGTCAGTTCTTTTATTGGCATTGCCAAACGAATCCATTTAAATTAAACCAAAGCCCCTACTCACACGCGACATTCCTTCCTATAAACTTGTGACGTCATAACATGAAAAAGTGATTGAAAATGGACTAGTCTGTATGACCACATAAACTCGTAACGCGACCGCGTTACGTTATATGCGTGGAATTAACAATGTCAAGATATAACGCGTTGAGGTTCGTAACACGTTCGTTTTGAATTTTTACAATAACGTGGCGCAAGACATCGTTTCTCGTGCGCGTTTGACAAGAGAATGTAGTATCCAATCGACGCGAATTGAATTGTTTAATTTTGTAACAATGTTTACCGTGTTATTGATAACCATGGTTTCCGTTTACAAGGTGTTATGTGGTTTCAAACAAAATTAGGACCCAGAGAACAAATAACAAGTAACAAATAGGCGATAGGAGATAGGAATATAGGCGAAATACAAATATTTACATGCGTAAATATGTATCGAATTCCAAACTAATTTCAATTTCAAAATTTGTGATGTATTCTGTACATATTTAACGCTCGTGAACGTACGTTCTGCCCCCCGATTTTATTGCTTTAAATTGTAATTGTTGCGATTTAAATTTTTTAATAATTGCCTCAAAATTTACAGTTTTAAATATTTTTTTATACTTAGTCATAATATTAGGTGGTTGTAATTTTCTAGTATAAAAAAATATTTATAGCATTATTTTTAGAATATCATTGCTAATGTTTTAAAAGGAGGAGTTTTCGTGGTGATATTTTGACGAAGATAAAAAATCAATTGTTCCCGTTTGCTCGATCTTTTACGCGAAAACTGTACTATAGTTTTTTTAATATTCAAGTGTCGGACGAGCTCTTAACTATTTTACATATTCCACATCTCAAAAATTGATTTGTACAAAATACGAGTATACCTATATGGCCATTGGCCAGTATATGTAAATTTTGGAAATACTACAAAATTATGAGTTTTCGCCAGAGAACCGCCTTGTACCATAGTGTATATATAAAGTATATAAATCTCTACAAGATACATAATACATTAGAGTACCTATTATTTAAATGTGTACAATTGTACATAAGTATCTTATAATGATACATTAAGTTATACTTTATTGTAGATTAAGTATCTATAATCTACAATAAAGTATAACTTGATGTATCATTATTTTGACACGTTCTAATAGTTGCGGCATTCTTTAATGTGTGGTTTAAGTTATAAGTTAAATGCTTATTATAGTGATCGAAGCTTGTTACTTATCTTTTTGTAGATTTAAAACCAAGGGACCTTATTTGCTGAATTTAACCGAGGTAGGTGGATTTCCTTAAATTACTGACATAAAATAAACCATATTAATATTATGGTTTACTTAAGTTATATGATTATTTACGGGATATTTACCGTGGTAAGGTTGTGAAATGAGTTATGGTTGTGGTTGTTGATCCCAATATCAGTCGGGAACTACGTCTACCTAGGACAAACAGTCGAACTAGGTAGGTCCAACTTCAATAAAGAGGTCAATCGGCGAATCCAACTCGGCTGGGCAGCGTTCGGTAAACTTCGCAACGTCTTCTCGTCCAAAATACCTCAGTGCCTTAAGACGAAAGTCTTCGACCAGTGATGACATACGGCACTAAAACGTGGTCTCTCACTATGGGCCTCATAAGCAAGCTCAAAGTAGCACATCTAGCTATGGAGAGGGCTATGCTCGGGGTTTCTCTACGAGATCGAATCTGAAATGAGGAGATCCCGTAGACGAACGAAAGTCACCGATATAGCCCACCGGATTAGCAAGTTGAAATGGCAGTGGGCAGGGCACATATCACGCAGAACAGATGGTCAATAGGGCCGAAAAGTTCTGGAATGGAGACCACGGACCGGTAAGCGCAGTGTAGAACGTCCACAAACAAGATGGACAGACGACCTAAAAGAGACCGCAGGGAAACGCTGGATGCAGGCCGCTTCCAACCGGCCCTTTTGGAGATCAATGGGGGAGGCCTATGTCCAGCAGTGGACGTCCTACGGCTGAAATGATGATGATGATGTGGTTGTTGTCTTCCCGTGAACATGGTGCTTGTAACTGCGCCGAAATATCGGGACCTCATTTCACAACCTTACTACGGTAAATATCCCGTAAATAGTCATATAACTTTAGTGAACAACCGTGATAGTTTAAAACAGTGTTTTATGGTTTACTTGTTTTATATTTGTCTTGACAAATATGTTTTTTTTTTTTCGTTTAATGCCGGCAATCTAGGTACCTTAATTCAATACACCTTGTAATATAGCTCTTAAGAAATTTTTGAGTGCTGACTCTACAGCCAAAGTTTCAAATATCTTTGACAGCTGGATGAAATTCAATGAAATAAAGCACAATTGTTTTACTAATTTTCAGGCAATTTCCGTTAAACTTAAGTATTTATTAGTATTGGTATTTATTAGTATTTTTTGCGTATTATGGGTTTATAAAAGTTACAGGTGTCGTGTAGAAAGAATGGTTCGCCATTATACTACCTTTCGGCATGCAAATTTGGCACTTACATACTATGGAAACGAATTTACATTTAAATAAATCAATCAAACAATTTAATACTTAACCCACACATCCCCTGCAGCAAGCAGAACGCATTGTTAATAAACTATACGCGAATGAGATTACTAACTTAAATTAACTGTTCGCGAGGAAAGCTGTGGACCGGCGCACACGCATTACATGCGAATGCAGGCGCGTTTTCTTTTCGATACTCATGAAGATTCTAGTACTAACAGCACCACATACCTATACATGAAATTTAAATAAACCGGCCAAGTGCGAGTCAGGCTCGCGCATTGAGGGTTCCGTATCACCACAAAATTCAATAACGAAATTACCAGTTATAACTTGGTAATGAACAGAAACTTGTCACCAACTCGCACTTGGCCATTATTTTTTGTTATATGTTAGAGTATGTCCTATAATCGTGCCAAATTTGACGCTTGTGCGTATTACCGTTTTTCCTTTAGTCCTAATACAAAAATACATTAAAAAACACGTTTGTTGTATGAGGAGTGGGGACCCCCTTTCGTTTTTTACCTTTTTATTATTTCTCCGCTGTCTTTCTAATTTTTTATAATTACACCATGGTAGCCTATTTGAGAGACCGCTAGACTTGAAAGCATGATGTCGCGGGTTCAAACCCCGGGCCCGTACCAATGAGTTCTTTGGAGGTTACGGATTTTCATACCGCTGGCTTTTCGGTGAAGGAAAACATCGTGAGGAAACCTGCATACGTACGGAGAAGAAATTCAATGGCGTATGTGAATCTACCAACCCGCAACTGGGCCAGCGTGGCCAATCACCCTTTCGAGGGTAGGCTAAAAGTCCAGCAGTGGACTGTTAAAAGGCTGATTATGAGATTATTTCTCAATTAATCCGCTGTTATATTACATATTCTGTGAAAATTTCAACTACCTATCTATTACGGTTCGAAAGATACAGCCGTTTAAAGGTAGGACAGACAGACAGACATCGTAGACTTAATAATAGGTTCCCGTTTTTACCCTTTGGGTATGGAACCCTAAAATCGTTTTTTTTTTTTTACAGAATAGGGTAAAAGTGTCTCCGATCTGTTGCTAAAATAACCGTATGCATATTTTAGCAGGTAGTTATTTCCAAACATACGTGACGGGGCGTTAGGGTTGGTCAGAATCGGAATATAGGGGTGGAATGGGTCGATACCCTTGCGTGGTCACTTGTACCGCCGTCTTTAGAACATAATTATGCTAGAATACTGACCCTTCTTCTTTATTCATATTTTTAGAAATAAATTATACATTGAATGAGTTCAGGATCATAACGTCAATTCCTAATATGTCTAGTTCACTACTATGTCCAATTTCTAAACGTCCATTCTCATTACATTACCATCCAATTTCAAATTCATAATTTTCATAATTTTGTTGGCATTCCTCTTTATTAGAATCTACAATCAAAACAGGCTTTTGAAGGTAGAGTCAAAGAAAAAAAGTAAATAGTACCTTATACTTATAGCAAAGCCGTTTTCTTCAATACACATACTATATTTTAGTAATATTTAAATTATCTGTATGACCCGGTTATTTGTTCTAAAACAAAAATAGTCTGTCCGAGGTTATAAAAGGCGTAAAAACTGGTACACAAAGATTAACTTACTCTTAAACTTTCTTTTGAATAATAAGAAACACGAAGGAAATTAGTCTTTAGTAACATTAAAAAATAATTTTCAGTCGTCAGGTACATGTGAGTGAAGATTCGAATAAAGTGACAAGTGTACTTCAAGTGTAGTGATAATGCAGTGAAGTGAATTATGACTTGAGTTGCCAAGTCCGTAACCCGAAGTGGCAAGTCTATGACTTGGTTACCAAGTCCGTGACTAGAAGTGCCAAGTCTATGACTTGAATTGCCAGGTGCCAAGAGTCATGTACCGCCCGAATTTCTACGAAAGCACGTGCTTTCGTTGCAATGAGATCGTTTACCAAGTGGACAGGGTCGGTCCGCTTAAAGACTTCACCTTCTTCCATAGTGGGTGCTTCAAATGTGCGGTCTGCGGGACTAAGCTGACATTGAAGGTGAGTTTCTAGTGTTCATTTATTTAGCCTAAAATCTTAATCTAAGGATAAAATACGTTCCTGCTTATCTCTATGACAGGTATATTGGTCTTGGTATTTGCAACCAAGACTTCACATCACTTGACTTGTCAGTTGTTACTACGTTTCTGTTTAAATTCACAAATATTTTAAAGTTACAGGTGTTAGGTGTTTTAAATTTACAAATATGAGGATATTTTGGTAATGTTCTGCAATAAATATGTTTTGATTCTGATTCTGAGGTAAAGTTGTTTGTGACTTTGTATGTTTGTTAAAGAAAACGATGTCTCTCGATGGAATCGATGCCAGAATGACATAAGCTATGTTTTTTTTAAAGATTTGGATCCTGACATCTGCTCTATTAAGTCAGTGAGAACTATACGCTGTGACTATACGTAATAGAACTTTCAAGTTTTAGAAGACATCGTTAAACAATAGTTAACGTCAAGCAAAAAGTTATTACACAAGTGAAACCGCGAGCAATACTTATTTTTACATATTTTGGACTTCTGATACAACACCCATAACCGGACCAAATTCTACAGCTAAGAATTTGCATTATGCAATATCTATTAACATATTTATAGGTCACTGCATCATACCCGCCCACCTAATGAGCAGTTATTATATTTCCTATTAATAATAAGATTTGATCTTCTAAGCTGACGACAGTCTCTCAGACCGATAAGAAGAAACAAGGTCACTAAAATGCCAGTAGATCAGAGTTGCCGTTTTAGCGACCTTGTCGCTAAATTTACCTGAATTTTGACGACTCAGCAGTGTAAGTACCGTTCTTTTATCGATCGTCAAATTGGCGAATTTGACGATATATAAAGAACGGTACTTGCACTGCAGCAGTGCAATTAACTGTATTTTATCGATCGTCACTTGACATTGTGCGTCAACAAAATCAGTTTCCAATTCTAAATGTAATGTTTGACAGTTTCATCAATAATGACACTTATATCGATTCTAAACAGTGATTCTAAATGTTATTTTTGACAGTATTCGTCGACAACAATATCGATGCTATATTTCGAAGTTGTAGATCGATAAAATACTGAACTTGCGTTAAAATGTGTGTACCGAACCCTCTTAATAAAGCTCTATTTTTATCTTTGCGTTTTTGATTGCGTTTAATATTCTGAATATTAATAATATCATTCAACGGATTCTTTAAATAATTTTTTTCCTAGATCTGGCGGTTCTTGAAGTGGTTTTAGTTTTTTTTTTCCTAAAACGGCAGCACTGCAGTTGTGTGAAGATAATCAAGGCCAACGGGTCAGCTTCGGATCAGTTGCGATCGAGGAAACGTCGGAGTTTACCATTGTTACATAAATAAATTAAATATATTTATAAGGTCAAGTTAAGGCTACAACGCGACTTACGCTACTCGTCATTTGTTAGATTGATGTTGCTCCAAATTTTTTGTACTAAACGTTCAAGGGTACAAGGAACCCTTATAAGTTCGTTCTGTCCGTCCGTCCAGCTAACTTCTATAGTTAAAAAGATAAGTCCATGAAACTTTGCACAATTACAGTTTTAGTATAGATCTCAATTCTAAAAGTATAAAAAAATATTATGGGGTGGCTCTCGTTCATGTAAAATTAGGATGGCCAGTGTTTTTTTGCTGCGCCCCCTTGTGTTTGGTATCACTGTATCAGATAGGTCTTTAGAAATGAAAATAAGGTCTCATACACCACTTTTTTAATCGACATTTGCAAAATATGGCCCGCTGAAAATAAATGGCAAAAAGATGGTCCTTCCCACTGCATTTCTTAACTATTGGACATAGAACTTGTAACTTTACATACTGATAGGTCATATTAAAAAATTCAATCCAATAACAAATATTTTGTGAAAACAAATTTTTAAGTTATAACAATAAAACTATAAATTTGATCACTAAACCAATAAAATATACATTTCTCCTATAAACCACAAAGATTTTGCAATAATTCACGAAAATATATATTAGCAAATATTTTCTCGCTTTGCAAATATTTGAACAAAACATATGGTTCATATGTTATACCAACTTACTATACTTTATTATTATAGTGTTTCGAATGGGTAAATAGTGATGAGTCACAGCGATACAGATCTCATGTTCTGAGTGAGTCATTTAGTACTTATTTTGTCTGTAGACTGCTGGGTATTTACAGGAATTGCAATGACTGAAGGTAATCGAATAGTCAGCATGACTAATTCTCAAAAACTGTTCAACTGTGTCTTTAGGCTAAATAAAAACAAACAATTGCGAGTCGGGATCGCGCACTGAGGGTTCCGTACCACCACATAACTTGTTACCTACTAAACTACATAAAAATAGTGCAAAAAGACAACATCCCATCAACGCCCAGGTGGTCAACACCCATCCAACCGGCCGCGCCCGACGTTGATTCACTTCGGTGATCGTACGAGAACCGGTGGTGAACAGAAATTTGACACCGGCACTTCGGCTTTGGCACTTGGCCTTTATTTATTACTTTTTGTTATACCTTAGAGTGTGTACTATCTATTCATGCCAAGTTTGATGCTTGTACGTATTACCGTTTTTACATTAGAGCTCATGCAGAAATACGTAAAAAAATACGTTTGTTGTATGTACGGGGGGCTCATTTAGTTTTTACTTTTTGACTTTTTTATTACTTCGTAATTAATCCGCCGCAACATTACATATTCCGTGAAAATTTCAACTTGCTATTTCTTGCACACACGGTCATCTGACCCCAAACTAAGCAAAGCTTGTGACATGGCTGCCAGAGACTGATATGCATACATAATTATATAGTTTTTAAATACATACTTCGCCGGTAATCCGACTATAGTTTCAACCACATTAGACCGGCTTAATCTTACGTGAGTAATTCCCGTGTAATATAAATAAAATGTGTGAAAACCACGTCAGTTTCTATTATAAAACATACTTAAATAGATATTAACAACCAGATATAGAACAAACACAAATGTTTGTCCTAGGTGGGAATCGAACCCACGCCCCCAAGCTCAGAAGGCAGGTTCACTACCAACTGGACCAACGGGCTATCTAAAGTGGCCCGTTAACACAAGCTAAGGTGGCCCGTTGGCTTGTTTTCCACCTAATACATTAAAAAAAAAAAATTATGAATTTCGTTGATTGAACTTCCTGTGCACTCAGTTGTTATTGTTTTGTAAAATGTAATAGCTTGAAGTCAGTTTCAAAGGATCAAGTTTGATCTCTCCGTGTAGTGTTTAATACTTGCTAACATTTCCTCATCTTCGCAGACATATTACAACAACCAGCACTGGACGGAAGACAAGGAAGTGTACTGCTCGAGTCACGTCCCGAAGATCGGTCCTGGGCACCTGGACAACTCCTCGGTGGGCATCCGCAGCGCGCTCAACGTGCCCAAGAGTAACAACTATGTCAACGAACAAATACGTGGCTTGGCAAGGAACAGCCATGACACTGAGCGTGAGTTCATTAATTCAACATTTAAGAGCATATCTTTTGTTGGCGGTGTAACTTTCAGGCTGCACGGCCTTTAGCCAGCGTTTTTGGTCTACGACATATGCTTTCTCTTATATGTGGCTCTCCTCGGCCTTCTCGGTCCGAGTTACTTGTACGTACACATGCTGTCAAAAATTTAAAATAGTAGATATTTTTTAAGTTTTACCTTCGTCAATTTTCTGTCTTATACATTCGTACAAAAGTAAACTGCTTTTTAGTTTTAGCAAACCTAGGTGAAATCGACGCACGAGTCAGTTCATAAATCGTAGAGAATGTGAACGTACCTACCTACCTACAAGAGACAGTCTTACAAGGCAACCAAACATACCTCTTCTAACCTCTATACCCGTCTATTTTCATAAGCAATATCTAATACTTCCTAATTTGCTTTTTTATTTCTGTCCAGCCTATTCTTTCCATGCGTCTCCAATGCCACATTTCAAATGTTTCCAGCTACATTTCTTACGTTTCAAATCCTAGCAAAAGTGATCAGAACGTACAGCTCACCTTTTTACAATCTTCAGCTGCAGTCAGAACAAAAAAAAACTTGGACCGAGTATTATGCCGCCCACTCTTCAAGACTCTCACTGTCGGATTTGGTAGCTTCATAGAACTTCGCCCTGTCGGCGAATGTAGATCTCTTTGGTTGGAAATGGCCGTTGAGCACCGCCACCAAGTCAGCCCACTGAACTGATTCGAGGTTTTTCGGGTGTACTAGGTTCCTCACAAGCCGGTACGACTCGTCCGATAGGTGCGTTAACAAGATGGCGCACCAGTTTTTCTCGGGCACGTTGTTTAACGCGTTGAAGCTTTTAATCTTGCCCAAGAAGATCTCGAACTCCTGGTGCCGGTGATCGAATGTGGATAAACTGCCTATGTAATTCATCGCTGCATTTGGTTCTATTTACCGGAATCGTCGCCAGATGAAATGTTCGGGAACCACTACTGGGGTAGGTACTATGGACGGACAAATGAAACGCGTGCACTCTGCTGTAGTTAGTTTATTACTGCCGGCACGCGGGTCGCGCGCGCCGTCATATAGTTCAGGTAAGCATGCACCTGACCTGACCCAATTATACCTATCAACACTTGAGTATTTCAGGAGCCAATTCAGCAATTTTATCTAATAAATGGTACAAAGTTCAGTTCCATAAGATATACTTTTTTCTATGAGAACGTAGAACGAACGAAGATAGCTACAAGGCTACTTCAACACAAATTTCCAAGCAAAACACCAATCAGATGAATCATTGGTGCTCACAAAGTTTACCGTTTTAATAACACGTTTTTCCCTTTCATAAGAAACAATATTAATTGACTTTATCAGGCATGATTCCATGTCAATGGAAGTGCCCATTTAAACATAATACGCACCTGCAAAACAAAAATAAGACTCGTTAGTGGTATATTATCATCTTTAACGGATTATTTTTTAAGTTTTGGCTCCAGTATTTTTTTCTATTCAGCCAGTATTAAGTATTATACAATTTTAAAGTAAGTAGTCGATATTATTCCGTATTAGAAAATATCTAAATAAACAAGACACAAGCACCAAATTCAAGCAACTTAAGTGCGATCCAGTCCAAGTCACATCAGTAAAGTGGCGGCAAATTTACTAGAAACTTCCGTAGAGATTTAGAAACAACTCGAAAAGACATGTTTTACTGCATTGTATCATAATATAGGTATGTACCAACACTTGTGAACGTTATCAATCACTTATTGATCCGCGTCAAATTTCCTTCAGCAACCGTAATTTTTTTTCATAATAAAATCCTGTAGCTCTCTTGGCCTCAGAATATCTCGATGCAATATAGTCTAGACTTTTAGCACTTATTTATTTGTGATTTGCCCGTTTCTTTTTTAGCTTGGGTTTGGCTTAATACGAGTAAATCTTGGTCATCCGGTTTTGTGTACAGACCGTAGTATAGTATGTAATCTTAGGTACAGACTTTTTAAATTTTGACTGACGTATGATTGCACCATTGACTTGCACCATCAATGATATGGTTACTTTACGTAAAAGAGCAAAAAACTAACCTACAAAAAAATCTAAATCTAGAAAAAGCAAGTTTTGGATTAAGATCTGTGTTTTGGATAATAATGCGCAATATCGTTCACGTTGGCGCCAAAACTCCACAATCAACCTTCATGGCGAAAAAATATCGAAATAGGTACGCAAGCGCACCACAGATGATAAACCATAAATAAACTTGCAAGAATTTCGACGGACTTCCGAAGAAGGCTTTATGCGAAAGTTTCGGCTCAGTTCGGATAAATTCGTCGTTTTATAGAAGGGGAGTGAAAGAGAGAGGAGAACTTGTTGCAAAACAACCGGTCACATTCCTGTCGGCAGCCCACTGACCTAAAGGTACTTGTGTAGGTGTATTTCAATAATAAACTTTTCTATAGGTTTATTAAGCAATTAAATAACATTATTTACAACAACATTGACAAAATACTACGTTTAATAAAGTCATTTAGTTTCAAGATATTTTTGCGCGCGTTGATGTCTTTCCGATGGAGAAATCTTATGTACATTTTATAATAATAAAATATAGCACTTTTTTTTGGATCCAGCATCCAAGTGTTTGTCAATAGATGTGTGTCTCACTTTCAGATCAGACAAACAAGGGCGATATGGTAAAGTGATGTGGCGAGTGTGGCTATTAGTGCATTGATGTCGTTGAAAGTTTCTTAGTCTGCGTGAAAAATTTGTTGTTTGTGGTACTTTTTGCGTTAAACGGTTGAGAAAAATAGTGAAAAAAGTAGGTGACATTTGATCATCAACGATAATATTGTAAATTATTTCATCCTTTGCATCTCCCTTCATTTATTTAACAATATTTAAAACGTTGTATTTCAGTAACTTCAATAACATGCTTTATTTAACTTCGTAACATTAAAAATAAAACAACAAACAACCTAACTATTAATCTATTAAACCGTTACTAGCGGGAATTGTTCCCAAAATGCTGGCCCCATTACTTACTACGTTGTATGGTGATGCTCACCCTTTGAGCAAAGTAGAGGCCGGCATTTTGTTTAAGAGTTGCATCGACCAATACGCTTAGTCCCAATATGATAGTTTTCGAAAACTTTTTTCGGTAGTAATCGGCAGTATAGATTGCTTCACTCTAATACGAAAAAAGTTTTCGAATACCTTTTAGCCCAGCAATGTATGGAACAATACGAAAACGAAAAAAGTTTTCGAATACTATCAAAACTTGTACTAAGGGTACTGACGTGAAGACAAATCTTCGATTATTTTTTTCTCCCCTGTTTGTTCGATCTGATACCTAGGCATTTTTTTAACCTCAATAAAATCTAGACTACGTTTCCTCAATTATTATATAATTTATTGATACTTGTTTGCAATACTTATGTAGCAATTGAATCGATTAAAAATACGACTAAATATATCGAATTAAACATAAATTATCTATTACCTAACCGGTAGAGAGTTTAGTAACATTTCTTACTTCATTTCTTTGCAGTGCTTAAAATGTTTGCTCAATTATTGTGTTTTTTTTTTCTACGTATAAGTTCAACCCACAATTTAGTTTGAATGGCTAGTGGGAGTTTTTCAATTGCGTTTAGCTACACGATCGCGTTAAGCGTTAACTACTTACGATTTTTATGAAAATAAGAGCAGAACTTACTTGACCAAACTCTTTTTTTAGGGTTCCGAACCCACAAAGTATAAATTAGCCTATGCTATCTGTCTCTCTTTCCATCCATCATTCCTTTCTGGATTTCTTTTTGTTAGGTAGTCAGTTGAAGTTTTCACAGAATATGTAATGTTACGGCGAATTGGCTAAGGAATAATAATAAAGACAAAAAATAAAAACTAAAGGGAGGTTCCCATACAAGAAACGTTTTTTAAACGTATTACGGTAATTTCTGTAATGTAAAAACTGTAATACGTACAAGCGTCAAACATAACGTTTGTTGTAGCCAGTTGCACCCATATAAACGAAAAGTCAGTAATTCGAAATCTGTGATGCGGAGTTCGACGCGTTGATCTAAATAAGAACGTTCAATCATGGTTCACTCATAATTCCTGGTAACAGATTTTTCTTCCCTTTTCTGTGGGGAACACCCATTTAGGCAGCGCATCACTCAAAAACTTAATTGCGGTTTAATTAAGATCAGCGCCATCTAGATTGCAATTGGCACTACTCTCACTCCATATAGCGCGATTGAGAAAAATCGCACTAGGCACTCTGAGTACGCAACTTAGTTTCTAAGTATGTAAGTTAGGATGTTAAGCAATGACCCAAATTCCTTATCAAGTCTGTAGCTTGCAACTGGGTGCCATATTTAGGTTTAAAATTACGGTCTGGTTTGGCAAGACACGATTAGATATGGGAAATGCTTGGTAAAATTACGTATGTCCCCATTTACTTAGTATTTCGCTTAAGTATTGCGTTTATCTTATTCAGTAGATACTTGGTACAGACATACGTATACATTCTCGTCATTTTCAGCCTGTGTCTCCAATGCTAGGTTATAAGCCTTTTCTCGAAGTGAGAGAGAGCTAATTAAGTTACGAATAGTCCACATGCAAAGAAATGGCGGTCTGCAAGGTCGTCTGCAGGGTGATTGATTGATTAACTCTTTATTGTTCACACCATGAAATTTGATACAGAGGACAAAAAACTCTTTAATACTAGTGTCACAACTGGTGGCCTTATCGCTAAAAGCGATCTCTTCCAGGCAACCTTAGGATGGAAAGGATTTATACAGGAAACCCTTTCCTATATAAGGAATTATATAGGAAACACCAACGAATGGCACCAAGCCTGATTTAGGCCTGATGCGTTTGAACTCGCCACGTATATCATATCTCCCTTGTTTGTCTGATCTGAGTAAGGAAAGCATATGGCATCGTGTCTTTATGCAATGTCTCTACGGTGTTTATTTGGGTGTGTCGCTCTACTTGAACGAAGTATGTAGTATAGTTTTTATAGGCTTGCAGTAGGGCAGAACCAGTTCGCTCTATGTTTAAAATATACACATTTAGACAACCAAATAGAAAAAGCAAAGTAAAAGTATGATAAATGAATGCGTAAGTCCATGGTATAATAATATACTCCGCCAGGTATAGCGCTCCGAGAAAAAATGTCACGTGGGCGTCCCGCAATGATGTCATCAATGTCATGGATACACGTACACGTGCATAAGCAAGAGCAGAATAAGTAATTTACAACAAGTTCGAGAGAGATGACGATACACGAAACAATGGCGGACTCTCTATGATTTTCTGTGTTAACAGTAGCGTGAAATTATAACTCCCCAACATCCATATATTACCTGTGGGAATCCAATAAATCAATGTGGTTTTGATAAAATTGTGTTTAGTATATATATTCACTTGCTTGAGCGGACAAACCAAATGACAATTGAAATGCTTTTTGTATTTTATATGGTAGATTATTTTTTTTAAAACCCAGTATCTGTGTTTGTTACAATAAAGTGGCAACTAGACAGTGTCGTCATTGCGGGACAACTCCCAGAGCGCTAGACCTTGTTTTCTTGGATCATGCGTAAGTCAAAAGTAATTTTTATATTTGAAATGTTGTTCCAAACTTGAGTATTAATAATTTAAGAAAAAAACTAAAACAATGTCCACAGAATTCAATAATTAGATTTTAACTTGTTTATTTTGTCGCAAGAATTATAGATGGTCACCGCTTAGATTGATTGCAAAGACAGCTCAAGATTTTGGAGTCCGACAGAAGGGCGGCTGTCGTAGCTTAGTGGCTAAAGCGCAAATAACCAAAGGTGCAGGTTTGAAACCTGCCGGTCGTCAAATTAAATTGTTTATAACATTTAATATTGAGTTTTTTTTTTTTTTTGCTTTAGTTATTTATTGCAAGAATCTTTTTTCTTTCATTCTATATACAATAATTGGCTGTGCTCAATTGATTTAAAATAAGAAATTAATATAAATTAAGAGAAGAGAGCTGGCTCATTCCAGGTGCAGCGAATTTATTTGGCAATTCAACGCGGGAATACAGCAAGCGTTTTTGGTACTTCGCCAAACGGTATATAAATATGTCGATATGAAGAATGGTAATAGTATTTTTAAAACTAATGATTTTGGACAAGCTGACCAACTGACAAAAAATTATAATTATGAAAATTAGGGTAAATACGTACGAGCATGATGTTATTTAATATATTAAGTATCTACAGAATATATAAATTAACTGTCACGAATGTAGACATGCCATTATCCCACAGATTATTAATGAACGTATTAAATCTTACAACCGAACTCTTTAGTGAACATCTCTTTAGACGTTCTCTTAAGCTAACAACTGTCTCCTTTCGCAAGACAACTGTTTCTTGTGGCACAAACGATTTTGCCTACATTTGTGAAGCACGAGGTTACCCGGTGAAACAGTGTGTAACTTATGGTAGCCTCACAGATAAAATAATAGTTATTACGCCACTGGGTCGTTGACACCATTCCTACTGTCATGCGACCTTTATGCAACATTTCACTTTATTGCCACTACTTTTAAGTTTAAATTTACATGTTCTATAAATCAAGAGAGTAAATCAGTGTTTAACAATAGGTTAATTAATATTTATTTTGTTGTATTTGATAGGTTTTTAAATATTAGAATGTGGGTGTGGGAAGTGTCAGTTAAGTTTTATGTTGTGGCGGTTATTTTAATACCGTAACGTAACATGAATTCTGGTATTTCATGCGTCGCAATGCACAGAGGCTCTAGAATTATGTAAAAAGTTTCACGTTCAAATTAAATCAAAATGATTAAGCCAACAAAATAGCTCACGAAGTCTTTGAGCGACCTAAAGACCTTTGTTAATTCTTCTTTTTATTGGGGACATTTAGTCATAAATGACTATGTCAGTCCCATAGGAATCACCATGTTTATATACTAAGGCACAGTACTAGGGACAGCCCGTAGGCAGACTGATAGAGCGTCCTAGCTGCGCTAATGGATGCGCTAGATGTTGGCGCCGCTAAAACGCTCAGAATCAGTCCTACATCTAATAAATTTAATTTATAAGTTCTACACAAATTTTCACTCATAGATACGCCCTGGACACACTCCGTGAGGAAGTGGTAAACATCTTAGCATCAGCACAACAGGTATCTAAAAAAAAACTTGACAATTAGTTTGGCAGTTGTGTTATTGTGGTTTTTTATATGATTTGCACTTGGTCATTTTGAATAAATGATGATGTACCAAACCTCTATTTCCGTTTGGAAGACATAACGTTAAGTAAATTTTTTTTAACCTCATTTTACATCGTGTTTGATGTGGGAAGTGTCTAATTAGTAAATAAATAAATAATCAGTTCATTTTTGCACACACGGTCATCTGACCCCAAAGTCCCCAAACTAAAGCTTATAATATGGCTGCCAGAAACATACATATATATTTTAAATGCATACTTACTTAAATAGATATTAACACCCTATCTGGGTGAAACACAAAAGTTCATCACACGAATGTTTTCCCTAGGTGAGAATCTATCTCACGCCCCCAAGCGCAGAAGGCAGGTTCATGAACAACTGGGCCAACGGGCAGTCATTCGGGATAGTATATTTTTTACACTTAAAAAAAAAAAAATATAGTTTTCGGGTTATAATTTAGAGTGCGTTTTTTTATAAATACCTTCCTACACAGGTTTACACAAATTCGCATAATGTATTATATGTTTAGGTTAAACGCGAGATTTCCAGTTCACCTTGAATGTAATTGCGTTTAATTGTGAATGAACCGAGTAATCAACGTGGAATTAACATTTATATGGATGTTGACTTGAACTCTGTGACTTGATTGGGGTAATAAACGTAGGAACATGTTACTTCTTGCCCGCGCAAAAATTTATAAATTTATATCTGTAAGTACTCATAGTAATGGATAACCAGTTTCCTACGTTATCAGTAGTGGCTTAAAATATTCAGCGCAGCACTTTTAAAGACTTTAGCGTAGCACTCTTAACATCGACGAGAAAAACAATTTTACATCCTATATCGATGACTCTTCTTAGGACGCAGCGTAACAAACTTAAGGACGTAGCGTGCCACCCTAATAACGTAGCGTAGCTTTTCTAAAGTTTTGGCAAAGAATTTCTAAATTCGTAGCGTAGCATATTCATAAAATCGTAGCGTACTCCTAAGGACGCAGCGTTAACTCGAAGGACGTTGCTTAGTATTCCTAAAGTCTTGGCCTTTTGTATGATCATAGATCAGACTTTATAAAGTTGGTATCGTAGCATACTCAAGAAGCTTGAAGTTGAGCTGCCGGTGAAGGAAAACATCGCGAGGAAACCATAGCATGGTGATAGGCCACTTCCTATTGCTCTGGTGGCTAGCTACCACACTTAAGTTGAAAATCTGTCGCACCAAACAGTGTTTCGGTAGCCTCACTTGAGAGCCAGTTCCCATTCCAGTCTAGGTGTATTTACCATCTTCGACCACTCCGTCACTTAAAAAGTAAAACCAAGTTACCATGTCACATATGACGTTTTCTGAAAGCGATGGGATACGACATACGGCATTGTATTTTTTTGCCACAAATAAATGATGTATATGTCTATGTCTATGTCTATGTCTACATAACTACTCATATCGATAAAGTTATCTTATTATTTATATTATTTAAGCCTTGTTTTTTTTACCTACTTAATAACACGAACATAGGGCGTAGCACTCCTACTAGGACGTAGCGTAGAATTTCTAAGGACGCAGCGTAGTATTCCTATAACCGTAGCGTAGAATTCATATAATGATCGTAACTGTAAAGTTTGCGTAGTATAAAATATATCTAGAGAATTATAATTCGAGAGAATTTTGTTTTCCTACTTGGGTAAATGTAAGCAAAGGCTCAATTTTAAACCCATACCGATGGACAATGAATGACAATTTACTGATTACTGACCATTTATATGGATACCCGCCAGTGTGTAACGAGCCGGAAGTTAATCATTAGGCTATAAAATGTATAAACTTATACCTATATTAACAGTGCGGATGTAACCACTGCTTAATGGGAATATATTTACGATTTTACTACTTAATAATTGATTATAACTGACTTGTACAAGGGAAATAAAATAAACATGATTATTTAGGATGTCTTGCTGTTTATTTGAGACTGGCTTCGAATAAAATAAACTTACTGAATTCATCATTACCATCCACAGCTTCCTTTATTGGGTTCGCATGGGAAAGTATCTTTGGGAAATTATAAAAAAACTAAATAGGGATAACAAACTTTTCTATGTTAGTGTACTAGCCGAATATAGATCTCTAAGGAACAGACGCAACTATTCTAAAAGTGACTCCACGGGGAAAGTGTATCTCTGGGGAATAAATCAAACTATAAACTACCTAAAGCACATACCATTAAACATAATTTCCCTTGTCCCCAGTATCCCCGACCCGCACGACAAATGGCGGCAGCGTGCACGCGTCCCCCGCGCGTGAGATCGCGAGAGACACACCTGACTACCAGTACGGGCGGTTCGACGCGAGCGCACTGCACATCGCGCACGCGCTCAAACAAACAGAGTTGCAGAAGGCGTACCATCGGCCGAGGGAGAAACCTATCGACTGTTACTTGGTAAGTGATTAAGGCTCAAACTGGTCAAATTATAGCCACAGGACGTAACGTTATTGCTGTATACTAAGTAAACGAACACCACCAAATGCGAGCGAATGAATAACTTACCAGATTGATTATTTTTATCGTCTTATAAAAAAAGCATATCACCAACAGAGCCGATCACCGAAGACAAGATTAGTTTTTTTTTTTTTTTTTTTGAAAGGTAAGCTTATTAATAACCTATTTCATTCATCTATTTTTTTTAAGTTTGTAATACATACTTTGTAAATAGTTAAAGGAAAGTTAAAGGGAAAGAAAAAATAAGAAACTTTTTAAATTTCACAAAACTTTTACGTCGACTTTAACTCGCGGGTGAACCGCGAGGCGCAGCTAGTAAATTATAACAGTGTTACCTACCCTATCATCGTCCTATTTCCATACAAGATGTGATTTATGTAGCGTCCGAAATCCATCTGCTCTCATGGCCAAAGCCTATTTAGGAGCCATAGATACGGTCACATTTTCCATTTAGTAAAGCTAAAGGGGGTGAAGCACAGACTAAGTGAAGCTACTTTGGGGTGAAGTAACCTCGGCACAGACGCTACATCGCTTGGAACGCGACGCTATTCTATCGACTTAATAATTAACTTCAATTGCAATCCGCATTCCACTCACCAGATCAACGTAAACAAGAACATAACGTACTAAAATTTACAACTGTAATGACCTGCCGACGTAATAAAAGCAAGGAAATTAGGTGATATTTACGGCACTTAGCTCCTAGTCTAGCGCAATACAGATATTAGTATGATAAAAGTGAGGTTATTAGATGATTGCGGTGGTATAGTTAGCTCCTAGACCAGCTCAATGTGGTAATTCGTATGTCTAGAGAAAACTTGGTGACGGTGAAAATAGTAATAAAGGATAATGTGTTATAAATATTTATATAAATAGAACTGTGATCGAAGGGTAGGTTTCCCTAGTTACAGATTTGTACCGTAATAAAATCTACGAATACTCTACTCTTTGTAGGTCCGTTTGGATTTCAGGTCAGTATTACAAATAATACGTAATTGAGAAGCGATAATCACGACTTGGTAAGCGTTATTTTCGATCTATTGGAGTCTGAGATCTGGACTAGTTAAAAAACGAATGTATTTTTATTTAATTTGAAGTAGGTATTATTAACACTTTGGGAAATGATATAGACAATGAAAAAGTACAAATAAATAATTAAAAAAATTAAGTTACCAAAACCGTACCTCTTCAAAATTACAGATTCTACGTTACCAATAAAATTGTACTAAAATTTTGGACCTATTTTCAAATAAACGACCATTCACAAAACTAATCATATCGTTATACCGTTATAACTCGTACCTATCTCAAATCTGCGAGTAACGATGTTCTTCTTCACTAAGTATGTAAACATTGCTGTTTTTGCCGTTTTTGGCTCGTTAATGTTTACATCCATAGTTTTAAACAACCTTGCACAATGGCTTAATTAAGAGGCCTATTATACAAAATGCACTGTTCAATTTTAAGTATTTGTATTTACACGGGCATAAAACGAATTAAACCGTAATTTTCAAGATGAATATAAAATAAGTAAACCATAACATAAATATGTGTATTTTATGACAGTAATTTAACGAAATCCATTCTCAAACTTTCCCTCCTAAAGTTTTACGAAAAACTACTTTTGTAAATTAAGGGTAACAAATGGATATGTTGAGTTTCCCAAAATCTGAAGCCGCTACATTCAATAAAAAATACAGCAACTGAATTTTCTGCAGATCTTATTACTTGTAAAAAAAAACAGTTTTCGATGCTTTTCCGTCAAAAAATGTGATAGGACCCTTAAGGCACTGAAACCAATAGGATAAAAAAAGTCGCTACCTTTGTTCATGGCAGAAAATTCAGTATTAATCGATTACAAGCTCAATGCCAAATATTTTTCCGGAGATCTCTTTATATCTGGGGCTGCGGATTTTCCTGAGAGAAAAGCATTAGCGCCAATATTGCATAGCTAGCGGCAATAGTGACATTCGATACGCATGATAGATTTAATAAAATTTCAACACGGTACACTGTTTTCCACTTTACAGCCATTTGTTACAAATATGCAATACTTGACGTTTTGCAAGGTGATTTGCGATTTCTTTGAGAAATTCCTTCGCTAATTTGAAACTTCGAGGACCTAAAAACATTTCTTTGTAACTTATAAAAATTACTTAAAACGGTTTGAAATCAGTAAAGTCAGTTTTTAAATGAAAACTGACGTGGTTTTCACACATTTTATTAACACGGAAATTACTCACGTACGTTTATTAATAACTATATTATACGAATCTACCTGCCAAATTTCAGGTTCGTAAGTCAAGTAGAGTGGTTTTCATGAAAGAAGTCCCCCAGACGCGGCGCTGTCATCGCGTATCAATCACTATCAGTATCATTTCTCGAGTAGAACTTTAACTACTTTTGGCATCGTACACGACTCTTTAACGATGGAAAATTAATAAAAATCTCACTAGCGTCCAAACACAGTAACAACACCTGACAACTGCAACATGGAAATTTAGTTCCGCTGTTTGCCGTGGGACTTCTTTCATGAAAAGGACCTTAGTTTAGAGATTTCGTGATAATTGAGTGAGTAGATGAATTTCGCTTTTATATTACATGGATGGATTAATTCTCGTGTCATATAATTTTGTGCTTTTGTTACAAATAAATTTGAAGTGTTGTTACACACTGGTAGTGAAGTGTAGTCATACTGCAGGTCACAATAACAGATGGTATCACTAAAGTTTAGATTGGTAGCAAAGTTAGCTCAATAATTTGGAGGCCGACAGGAAAGCGACCGTAGCTTAGCGAATAGAGCAACACCTGACTGGCGCAGCTTTTATTTCTTGTAAGAAATAGAAGTTTATGTTATATGTTTTGTTTTATATTTTTTTCAGTTTTCAAAATCTGTTGAATGTTTAAACTAAGAATGTTGTAATTATTAATTATTGTTAAAGTACTACCGTTTCGTTGTAGCCTTGTATTCGGGACATTTTTGCACACACGGTCATCTGACCCTAAACTGAGCAATGCTTGTATTATGGCTGCCAGAGACTGATATACACACATATATATTTTTAAATACATACTTAAATAGATATTAACATCCTCATATAGAACAAACACAAATGTTCATCACATGTCATAAATGTTTGTCCTATGTGGGAATCGAACCCACACCCCCAAGCGCAGAAGGCAGGTTTACTACCTGCCTGTTGTGGTAGCCCATGCAGGAGAGGTGGCAGTTAAACTGAGACTCTCCGTAAAAATATTCATTTTGAGTGATCGTGAAAGAACTTTCCAAGCCAGAATAATCAAGATCTCCATTATAAATGCAAAGCATCTTTCCTTCCTCCAATCATAATGGCGGGTTGCAGATCGCGGGACGAAGTTAGCGATGCAGGCGCGGTATATCTTATCTATAACATTCCGTTGTTGTGAAGTAGAACCGATCGCGTGCGCTTGTGGAATGCACGCTGCGCTGCGGTCCAAGTCATAAGAGTTCCATCTCTGACGAATATATCGTCGGGGGAAGAAAAATTCGAATATATTTTTAGCACGTATTTTACTGAGCCGTATTTTACCTTCTTGAACCGAGTTTATTAACCTTTTGATGTACCTAATAAAATCAATATTTCACATAATTTTCGCGTTCCGCTTTTCTCTCACACCGTGCAAATAACTCATAGAGAGGCATCAGTTAGTGCGAGAAATCTGCCGTGACTGTTATTACGTACGGGGTGATTTCAGCTGCGATAGAGCGCTGCTGGCAACACTGTATAAGGAAGGAAGCTGCCGCATTCTCAAAAAACATCAACTGCTATAATAAACGTGTGAATAGATATTTTAGATTGTAAATCTCTCGTCTAGATATACGATGATTCTGTTTACTTTTAAATAAGTGCTAATAACTGAAGCGAGGTGTATACACTTTAAGACACTATTAGGTGTTTTGTAGCCATTAAATAAACTAATGCCTATACACCTTTATACAGCAGCAAAAAGCATTTTGCGTCTTTTTCCTATTTCATCGTTCTACGTTTTAAGAGAAAGAATAATAAAAAAATCGTAAAAATAAACTTTTATTCAGGGTTATATAATATGTAATGGTAGTAATAAACCAAGATGATGTCGTAGTACGTACTAGCCATTATAACAACACTAGCTGAAACCCGCTACTTCGTACGCGTAGAGCTAGGCCTTCGGCCTCGCTACTACAACTCGTTATAGCCTGTGTTATTCTAATGTATAAGCTATATTATTGTAAACTTTCATTAAAATCCATTCGGTAGTTTTTGCGTGAAAGAGGAACAAACATCCATACATACAAACTTTCACGTTTATAATATTAGTAGGATCGAATATCAGACTAAGACAGAAATCGTGTAAAAATATCAGCTGAGCCGTACATTTTGTCTACCTTGAAAAAGACCGCCGAGTGCGGTTGAAACTATAGTCGGAGTAACCGGCTTAATCATACGTGAGTAATTCCCGTGTAATGTAAACAAAATCTGTTCCATACAATATTTCATTGAGTGTAAAATACATTTTGAACAGCTGATATTTTTTTGCGATTTCTGGGTTGGTCGTTGATGAGAATAATGAACTGCTTTCACCTTAGCCTTTCCGAACAACCCTGTAAAAACAAAAAAGTTGTAAAAATGCAAATGAAATGAACCTAGAAAATTTATTAATTTTTGTAACTGATCTGGCGATAAGTAGTAGTCTTTAATTGTTATTATTTTAGTTTATTTTTTTTATTTCGGCAAGTGCCTTTATTAACTAAACAAAATACAAGCTAACACTTGACACTACAGTTAATTGTATCTATAGTTAATTTAAAATTAAAATATATAATGCATAGATATCATCTGTTTTTGAAATGACCATATAACGAGGCATGGCGTTAAAACATACCTACCACAACGCCTCAATCACACCCATTCTAATTTGTCTTAATAAACTACGCTAATCACGGATTAAGTCTAGTAATTAAACATAATTAAAGCGAATAAATCAATACCAGATGGCCAGCCAAGATACATCTAAATCTAAACGAAATAAAATAAATAATAATGTCCAAATGTTTAGAGCCGGTTTAGTCAATTACCATTCCTAGCTATCGAAGGCAGAATCATCATTGATTATTCAAATGATTTCGAGATAGACCTACGTGGTTGGGTCACTTAACAGAAATCGTGTCAATATTCAAATATATCTACAGTATTCTATCCAAATATATAACCAGCTAGATAACTTATTTGAAAATAAACCAGTAAATAAGAGTAACTACACAAAGAAACCAAGTACATTCGCAAAATTTAAGCCATTCAAATGGAGTATGACACCAAAAAATATATAAAAAATTTACTATGACAATTTTTGCGGTGAAATCGTACCACAACAAATCATAAAAGCAGCATAAGAGTTATGGTGTGACATTCCACAGGTTATCCATTAATTTTCTTGCTTAAATCGTTTTAAATACCAATCGAAACGTAAGCTACAAAGCGAATTTGTAGCTTACGTTTTGAGAAGGCGTTGTTTGGAAACTTACCTTCTCTGAGTAGTTATTCTAAGCTAAATACCTATTTAAAAGCTGGTGCCTAAGAAAACCTAACCTAACCTAACTAACACCTTTTTTAACGCTGATAAGTCCGCGATTGACCACCAACTCGCCTGTTGGTAAGCGACGATGTGGTCGAAGATGAAGCACGCAGACTTAGAAGAAACCTATTCACTCTGACTTTGGAAAGGCCCAGATTATATCTCTCAGGAAAGAAGGAAGCTGGCAGGTTGTGCAGGTTGTTCCAATCCGTAAATCGTCATTGGCGGATCCAGGGGGCAATTCCTCCTTAAAACACCTAGCAATTCCATACATTCGACTCAATTTTTCGATTTGATTCCTTCGAACCGTGTCAGGATGCCCCCCCCCCCCCCCCCCCCAAAATGAAATCCTGGATCCGCCGCTGGTAATCGTACGGATTAGAAACGTTGAATCGAAACGGTTGGTACGTATATCCAAGGAAAATCCACAATTTATGGGTGGTAGTGGGCCGATTTCCTACTTGTCATGTTTCAGAAAGGGGATGGTAGGTCAATGTAGCTCCGATGCACATTCTCCGAAATGAATCGTGTGGAAAAATGACAGACTCGCTATTTTACGGCGGTGTTCTAGACTGAATTTAAACTTCTGCCTTTTATACAATAAACAATTGGAGTGCCCATAGACTGATGAAGGTCTAGAGGCAATATAAATGCACCCAGCATGCTGGCGGCATTACCACACTGAATGGCCATGCCTATAAGTACTTTGAGCCAGAAAATTTCGTCTTTTGACATATTTGTAGATAAAAATGTTGACGAATCATGGGTGCAAGTACCGTTCTTTTAGCGATCGTCAAATTGACAGTTGAGGTCGTCAAATTCGATAATATGCCATTTTTTCAGTACTCGCTGTGATCGATTCTATGGCATTTTAGAGAATTTGACGATCGATAAAGAACGGTACTTGCACTGCAGATCCGACAAAATCCACATAATATTTAATCAAGATTTGCTAATCTCATCCGCTAATATATAAATTTGAATTTTTGAACAATTTAAAAATACTTGCAATGGTATTCTGAAATTTCCCAAACAATATATATATATTATTTTTTTCTTAAAATGTGCGAAGCAGTTGCTGTGCGTGCCTCTTGTCGAGGAGCGGGTTTTTCGTCTTTATGATAAAATGCTTGCCTTTATGAAGCGGTAGCCAAAAACAGCTTACTGCTTATACGAATTTTAGCCGCAGTTTCATACGCCAGCTTCAATAACGTGAATGTTGTAATCATGAGATCATCTGCTTACTTAATCGCGTTTCCGAGATGTGCCAGATAATAATTCGATTGCTTTATACTGGTAGAAGTCCGCAAATTCCATTTCGACCCGTTCGCAGAATATACATACATGCAGAGAAAGGTACTCGTAGAACGATCAGAGCAAAACAGGGGTGCAAGTACCGTTCTTTTAGCGATCGTCAAATTGACAGTTGAGGTCGTCAAATTCGATAATATGCCATTTTTTCAGTACTCGCTGTGATCGATTCTAGGCATTTTAGCGAATTTGACGATCGATAAAGAACGGTACTTGCACTGCAGATAGGTAATTCCCCTCCGTCTAAATCCTTTCTTTTTCTTTTTCGGTCTATGAAAAAAACTGTACAGGAATACGCGGAAAGAGCATATTAAGTCGAAAGGGGTCTGTTCATACTCATCATTATGAACAACTTTTTACTCAGACGTCTTAGACCTACCCTGAAATCAAGATAAATATCAGCTGTTCTATACATTTTATCGAGGGTTAATGACCGTTTTCTATGGAACAGCTGATATTTCTTTAGCGTTTTCAGAGTTAAAGTTGTTCATAGTGATTTATATAGATAGAAACTCGTTATTTTGCACACCACATAACAAAAGTTACATAGCTAGTACCACAAGTGGCGGCTTTATCACTAAAAGCTATATTTTCCAGGCAACCATTGGATGGATAGAATTTACGTATAGGTTATACGGGGAAAGTTATATGTAAACACTTTTTATGATGGGTACTATAGGAAGTTTTGGCGCCAACGTGGAAAAAACATGTCGGCTCGTTGGATTATTTTTCTAAACTTGTGTATTTTCGAGTGTTAATGTGTCCTAAATGGTGAATCATTATTCATTAAGTGCTCGTAAACGTGCTCGAGTGTGGGCAAGTGATATAACGAGGTGAAACGTGTCTTTTCGTGTTGTTTCCAAAACTCCATAGGAGCCTCTTGTAAAGTCTCCACCACTTTACAGGGGCATGAGTTCGACTTGACCGTGACTTACTAAGCTTGACTCTGACTGTGACTATGACTTGTTTGACGCTATTAAGACAAAGTAAACTGTTTAATATTACGAGTAAAGGACATTGAATCCACGCTTATGAAAATTAAAAAAAAAAATTAAAAAATGGGTACTATAGAGTATAGACCCCTATCGAATTTGTACACATTTTCCGCGTAACGCTATATAGTTCTGACAGCTCCACTAGAGTATAAAGTCAAATAATAATTAAATATAAAAAAACAGCTTTTTACAATGCTTTTAGAACTATAAAAATCTTGGTCCTGGTATAATAATAACTCCACTAAACGTTGCAACTAAAGAATTAGTTGCAACTGGATACTGCAGAATGGTGCAGACTTCTAAGAAAGTAGCCTACGGTTATCTAAGCGGCCATTGACAACAAAGTATCCATCACATTCAACATCCCGTGACGAGCCCCATTGGATTATCTGTTGTGTAACCAAGATAACTCTTCCGTGCCGGAAACCACAACGATATTATACAAGAAAACTCACTCTGACCATAAAAGGCCAGGCGGTCGTAGCCATCTCACGGACATTTCTATCAACACGTCACCCATTACTCCGCGGCCTCTAGACGTTTATGACCAAAAACGAATTGAGTGGGCAATGGGCAGCCTCCTTTTAAGGTTCCCAGCTTAAGAATCTCGCTAAAAAGCAGATTCTGATGAATTTATATCAGTAAAAGACCAACAGGATAGGACCTATTTGGATTACATTTTCAGAAGAAAAAACCTTCTTGGTATGTAGGAATATCCAAATATGAAACTAAACATATATACCCATAGTTTCAGCAAAAAGTTCTCGGTGTATGGTCTTGAAAAGATCAGTATTCTAGAGACAAATAGAAACGAATTTTTGTGTTAAATTGTACAAACGCATCGGATGAGTTGAGAAAAATGCGAGATATAGCATGAAACGAGTAAAGAAATTGACTAGATGCACAAAGTGATGTAGGTACTACTGAATATGACCTATAAGGGTTAACAACGAAATAGCTAATGTGACGATATTATGGCGTCACACCCAAAATTTCAGAAGATTGATTTTTGGGTTAAACTCTATGGCAAACGTCTCTAGATTTCAATCCGACCAGATTTGAACCGCCTACAGTATCACCGAGGGCAGGGAAAAGATGGCACAAAATTATCAAATATAAATGTCATGTAAGATTGATTGATTGATTGATTAACTCTTTATTGTTCACACCATAAAAAATTTATACAGAGGACAAAAAAACTCTTAAAAACTAGTGTAACAACTGGCGGCCTTATCGCTAAAAGCGAGATCTCTCAGACATGAAAAGCACTACTAAAAAGAGGAATTGGAAATGTAACGGGGGGGGGGGGGGGGGGGGGGTCATTTATCAAATACGGGCAGGTTCAAATCCCGCCGACCGCCAAATTGAACGGTCATAAACTCAAAATATTCACAGCAGCTTAAAATATTAAATCAACAATCACAATATTTCTGCCCGAACTGTGCCCGTTTCTCTACCATAACTGTACAATGCCATTGTTACATCACTGATTAAACTTCCCATGGGTGGGAAAGAAACCTCGAGAGTGAATTGAACCTGTTAAAAGGTTCTGTGAGGTTTTGTACGAAATAATTACACGTAAATGTAAATAAAACAATACTGTGGTAAGCTGACATTATCTAAGCTACTTATTACCTACATTAATGGTTGGGGAATTCATTTTAAAAGAGGTGACCCTAATGACTTTTTGCGATATAGCAGCTTATGTGCTATTTTTGTAAGTACAAAATATGTTGGTGCTGAAATTGGATACATCTCTAACTTTTTTATGCAATGAGACTAGCATATCGCTCGCCTGATGGTGAACGTCGCACTTGCCCATAACAGTTCCAGACCACCCAGAATTTCAACAGTTTAAAAACCCTGCGTGAAATTGCACTGTGCTCGTCGCCCTGAGATAATCTCTTTATACCCAGTAAATTCATTCAAAACAAAGCCCTTCAATCCTAAACACAGTAATGTTTGCACACTACTCTTTGGCGGTTGAATAACTGGCAAAAGTGTTTTAATTCCTTAAGCTGACTCAGCAAAAGAGCTATGCCAATACACAAAAAAACTATGCCAATGATGCCATATGTTACTAATGCCTATACTTCACACATAAAACCCTATAGATGCCGTTTATACTTTTTTCTGCTAGGACTCGTTTTGGATCTTCTCAGATCTTCAAGGACAGTTAGTCAAATGTTTTTTTTGGTGATGTTACAAAAGGCCATACATTTTGTTTCAATGCGTCGGAACTGCGCAGGTTACTCGCAGCGCATGCGCGATAATTATATTAAATCCCTAACAACCCATTTTCATTTGTTGGGCTATGTCACAATTATTAATACTTTATCAAAACGACTAGTGAAAGTATCCAGCAAACTGAACGTTTCAAAATGACTCTAGCATATGCGAGCCAACAGAGGTACAGAGAGACCGGCGCGGGCGCACTGCGCATTGAATTATACATGATTATGACCTAGTACAGACATCGGATGAGCAGGGCCCAACGAGGACAATGGAATGGCCACAGTGACAGCGGGTAGCAACTATTAACTTACTATTAGCTTACGAGACACCTACAGAAAGGTACTTATACTCATAATGAATTGTTAATTTTAGTCATGTTGAAAAAGTGAGGTTAACATCGTTAAATTATAAATATTGGTAAATAAATGAATTGAATTAACTTACTCTGCAGCTTTTTCATAATAACATTGAATTTGTAAGATAATTGATTGAATCAGGCATTACTTTGCGGAAGTTTATAGTCAAAACTGTTTCTTAGTCGAATTCATAGTATTTAAGTTTTTTTTTTTTTTTGGAGATCTATTTTTTTTATTAGGGATCAATAACTAATGTATTTACCAAGTATATTACTTTACTCTATTATAAAAATAAAAATAAACAACAACAAATTAAAACCTAACTATCATTCTATCAAACCGCTACCAGTGGGAACTGTTCCCAAAATGCTGGCCCCATTACCACGTTGTATGGCGATGCTCACCCATGTAAGTATGTATGTATTTAAGTTGTATCTAAGTCTAGTGTATTTCCGTTTCGTATGGTAACAAAATAAGTCAAATAAACACAGAGATCTAAAAGGTATACCTACTTTTCAAGTTTTGTCAAAGACCCGTCAACAATGACTTGCTAAAATTTAGAATGTGCGTTTCTAAAAAAATTGCGTGATAATTGTAGCTGTCATCGATTGCCAACAAAAAAGTAGTGGTACAGTGGTATTTGCCCTGAAATAACATAAATTTTTGTAATGTTCATTTCTGGAGTACACAACTCTAGAAATAAAAATTACATACCGATAGAAAACACTTACGAACTAGTGCCGCAAGTGGCGGCCTTATCGCTAAAAGCAATATCTTCTAGGTAAATAATATAATACACACGCGATGCTAAGTTTAAAGTGTATTTTTAGCAATTTTTTTAATGCAAGACTCTCTATTTAATCTCCGCCTTTAAGTTTGTCCGAAACGCAAAAATTTAATGTTCTTGATTTTTCCGCTATTCGCTTGATAATCAGCCAAACCTTTAGCGTCCTTTGCTCGCCAGTGAAAACCGGATCTGCCTATTGATATGTGAGGAACATGCATTTCTAGAAAGAGACGCAGGTATCTCCAGGGAAATGAATACCAAGCGCAAGGAAATCCAAGACCAGAAACTACCTACTATGTTTTAAAATCACAATTAATATTATAATCGAATGACGTCAAATAAGCCAACAATCAGAAACGGGAGGTTCTTTTGTTGTTAGTCATGAAATCTTTGTTCTGGAGAAATTATTATTTAATACTACCTACACATTTCGGTTTTCGAACAGTACTTTAAAAGACTAATTTCGACCCGCCAAATTTGTTATCTTGTAGGAATAGAGATTTCGTATTTGTATTATTTATAAACGTATGTTATTAAAAGTTTATATAAACGTTTGTGATTTTTTGAAGTTTGAAATGTGAAAGTTTGTATTTAGGCTGTTTACATGTAAAAAATGTGGTGTTTTTGGAAATTCATCCCCAAATTAAATAGTTAAATGAGGAATAAAAGTCTGTACGAGCTTCGTCATGTGTGAAACACGTCTGATCTTTTTTTAGACACGATGTACTCCTTCCTCAGACCTTGCATTTAATAAAGCTCAGCAAAACTGAAAGTTTTTACTCCCACGCCAAATGTTTCAATGACTTTTTTTCTACTTAACTCATGAGTACGTGAGTGATCTATTATTTAACGGTGGTTTAAGTAACACCTGGTTGTAGTGTGGTACGGTGTCGCGCTACATGCACTAGATGCGTAGGCGCAAGGTCGCGGTGTCCTGCGAGTTTGACGACCCATTCACGACACGGCAATTCATTTATTGTTAGTACTTTGTCTGGGTTATTAAGATTTGCAAGTTGAAGTGGCAATGGGCAGGCCACATCGCTCAACGAACCGATAACCGATGGGGAAGAATGGTTCTTGAGTGGAGACCACGAACCGGAAGACGCAGCATAGGTATAGGCCTCCCATTAGACGGACCGACGACATCGTGTCGTCAGAGTCACGGGAATGTGGATGCAGATGCAGATGGCATGTTGTCGTTCATAGTGGAGGTCTGAGGGGAGGCTTATTTTTAGCAGTGGACGCCTTCTGGCTGATGATGATCATGACTTTGGCGGGGGTTTAGTTATGCGAGAATTTTTCATTTCGAATAAGGAAAAGTTCTGGAAATTCCCAGTTTTGCTTCCAGTCATGAAAGCATCTTGCAGTGATATTTGGAAGTATTTAGATTAAAAGTGACTAAGTCACTGGAAATATTGAGAACATGAATACGAAAGAAGGAGCTCAGTGCGTTGAATAGACTTGACCCTCTATGTCGTAAAAGTGGAAACCGCGGATGACGAGACACGTAAAAAAGAAGTTGATGGACCGGGATGGTTTGGCAACCCTCAGCATTCGGGAATCACCACAAGAAAGAAGAGAATATAACTGTAAACTATGTCTTCTACTTTCTTATTCTTATTCGAGATGGGGGCGATAGGTCCTGCACTGGCGTCCCGCTTGGGGTGTATTGTGCATTTCCTCTACCAGCACCTACCCGAACCAACCCAGCTCTTTGATATACCAGGTTAAGGCTCTTGGGCGCTGGCACAGTTGCTCCAATGACATAGATAGAAGTGTAAATAATGATAAGCAGTTTAGCTGTTGTGGTGCCGCTGGATGAAGAAGATAATGATTAATCCTCATGCAACCCTTGAACCCCTGAACTCGAACAAGCGATTCCAGTTACTTCTGTGGCTTCATTTATCTTCTACTATAACTACTTATCGGATTAACAGTGAACAGGTTAGCAATAATCTTTGTAGTAGTTTATAAATGTATCTACTTATTACAAGATAATAACAATCATAGATCAACTCCTTGCGTAGGCGCAAGGTCGCTCGCCGTCCTGCAAGTTTGTCGACCCATTCACGACTGTCATTGTTCAAGACTCAGCCAGTGCATTGGATTAGGTGGGCTGTATTGTCTGAAATTACTTTCGCTTATTTATAACATAATCTGAATCAACTTTACTTCGATTAAAACTAAAAATTAGATTGTGATGAGAATACATAACGTTCAAGGACTTTGTGACCAGTCTCTCGGACCTCTCGGTTCATCAGTCAGGCTTTTTCCCAGTCCCTGGGGTTCAATGATGTGCGCTCATTTTGAGACTCCGAAGTTAAGAGCAGGCTAAAATTTAAAAAAGTTTTTAATCCGAATAGAATTTTTATAGTTATGATTAGGTGATATAAGTTCATATTTTAATTTTACCGCAATTTGTGAAATTCTGTTGACACCAGTCTTCATTGATACGAAGGTATTTATAATAAGTCACGTAGATGCACTTTGTGCAACTAGTCGTCATGATGAAGAAACACTGGCCAATGCTATAAAAAAAAGATTCTGCTTGTTTGTGGACAGTGTTTTTTTTTTTTTTGTTTTGGTATTGAAGTGGCCAGTAGTAAACGATGAGATATTTTTGTCTTATAATCTCAGAAAAAAATCATAAATGGAAGCGTTAACACAGGCAGATCCAAACTCTATACTATCAAAGGTTATAATAGTGGCCAGTACGGTTTGGCACGTTGCATGAATGTGTCGGTTGTTTTTGAGTCATTCTTGGTTGTTGAGGTCAGCTGTAATGTTGACGTCATTATGACCTTATGCCTCTTGCAAATGCCAATTATAGCTGTAAATATTTTTTTGTATGTTGCCGATGCAGTTTATGATATCATCAGGTTTAAGAAATGTTCTGGAAAATATGAAAAAAATGCATATTCATCATCATCATTAGGACGTCCACTGCTGGACATAGGCCTCCCCCATCGATCTGCAAAAGGACCGGTTGGAAACGGCTTGCATCCAGCGTTTCCCTGCGGTCTCTTTTTTGCGCTCGTCTGTCCATGTTTTGGGTGGACGTCCTACGCTACGAGCTATGGAAAGTTTAGAAAGGGCTATGCTTGGGGTTTCTCTACGAAATCGAATCTGGAATGAAGAGATCCGTAGACAAACGAAAGTTACCGACATATTTAAAATATAGATTTGATGCTTTTTAGTTCGCTCCTCCGTATTTATCAATTTCAGATTCAATGGATGTAACAGCCTTTTTAATATGCGAAGATGTTTTTGTTTATTTTTACTTTGCTACCAGAAAAAGTGACAAATACGATGCAAATTAGAGGTATTTACAATGAATGTTTGGGCATCAAACCGTATCGTCGTCTATACCATACAAGACCTACATCGTGGTAACATCAATGGCGGTTGACCAACGCTTAGACTTAGATTAGACTTTAGTTATTTAGCTAGTATATGCATATTATATACTTATAAGACTGGCAATAGTGGCCGAGCGCTAGCATGTGCGCTTTACAATCTGTCGGCAACCGGTTCGATCTTTTTCGCCTTCGGTTTCGCCCTGCCTCAATGAGTTATTTAGTATAGGTACCTAAATTAATTATGTGCAATTTCGATACCATCGCTAAAACCGGGAAAAAAAACATCGTGAAGAAACAGGTGTGTCAAAAACCTCAAAAAAGTTCCAGTTCCGATATTATTGACATCCTCCAACATGCATGATGGATTAGGGCCTATCCTCTCTCTCTCTCTCTTTGAGAGATGGTCTATGTATCACATCAGTGGGAACATGATAGGCGGATAATATTGATGATGATAGACTACTAGCTGCGACTTGCGGTTACACTCGCTCCTCAGGGACCGTATTTCTAGGCCCTCTATCTCTACCAAATCAAGTCGAATCGTTGCTCTGTTGGTGCATGTAAAAGGAACAAACAAACACACTTTCTCATTAAGGTATAATATTAGTATTAATATGTCTCAATAAAGGTAACTCATAAAAATGACATGAAAAAAGAAGGCTGAAAGTTATGTAATTTTTGCTTTGGATATTGTAGCGTTGTCTCTTTACTCAAGGAAAAGCGAAAGTAAGTCGACGACTGTAAATTAATACTTACATAAATTGATGACAAACAAACTCTACCGGTATCTTAGTTACAATGTACTTTTTATTTTGTTGACGTGGGGGAAATCTTCAAAAGATACCCAGCTGCATTGGGGTGTAGCCAGGTTATGTGAGATTGCTCCCAGTAAAACCCCCTCGGTGGCCGACCTCTGTGCCAGACGGATGGCACCGGGATCTCCATAGGAACGCACCGGTACAGTTACAATGTGCCTAGTTGCTTCGACCAAGATACTTTATTTTGGGCGAAACCTAGTTGCTTTAGTGGACATGGAACTTTATACAAATAACTGCAATTTATCAGCGAAAATATGAAATAATAAAATATGTGGACTTCTGGTTGTGAAAATACAAAATACATATTAGTCACAATTTAAAAAAATAAATGCAGGTTTTAGAATCTTTTTAACCTATTTCATTATTTAAAAACAATGGAAATAAAAACATCATGCTGAGATGCAATTTGGTTTATTTAAATTGTTTTTTTTTTTAATTTTGGCTAATGTCATGTCTTCAGTGCTATTGTGTTTTTTGTTTGTTTTTTTTTCTTTTCCCAAATAAACGATGTCTATGTCTAATTTTGGTGATTCTTTGGTACTGACATCATGTTCATTGTGTGATATTTTCTTCTAATTATCATCGTACAGAATTTTCTATCCATTCATGCTATCCAGTTCTAGATTATCCACGCTTCAAAATAAATTACTCTGTCTCTACCAACTTTTACTTTCCATCACATTTGCAGCATCATTATAACCACGTCTCTTTCACTTTGCCTACTGAAATGCTTGTGCGATAGAGACAGGCGATCCGGAAGACATTTTATCATGAGGAAGATATAACAATAGCGCTGGAACGTATTGTGAGAACAACTGTTACGTATATACTGTATGAACGGATGATTGGTAAAATTTTGTAAACATTTCGCTTTGAATGGCGTGAGACTTGAATATTATGTACTCACTAGCAGCGCCCGCGGTTTCACCAGCTATCCTGGGTTACGCGGAAAGTGTGTAGGTACCTACTAAACCGAAAGGGGTCCATAGTACCTATAGCAACTCGGATATCGCGATAAAAATATCAGTTGTTCCATAGAAAACGGTCATCAACATTATGTTAACACTCGACAAAATGTATGTAACAGCTGATACATATATTTTTTCGCGGTTTCAGGGTGGTCCCGTAGTAAAAGTTGTTTAAATGATGAGTCTAACGGACCCCTTCCGGCTTGGTACACCATTTCCGCGTAACCCTGTAGAAACCATAAACCTTTCCCGGACAAAAAGTATTTCTTAAGAAGAAGTATTTCATGTTCACTCTAAATTTCGTTCAAATTCGGAGTGCGCACAAAAATATACATATATAAAAATATTCATAATAATAGCCGTAATATGCGTAATTCATAACGCGTTATAGGTATATTTTTACTGAGTAATTGATATTTACATTTAAACCTTTTCGCACATTACTATTTTTGAAACAAAACCCTGCAATGATGGATTTTCAAAGGAAATTACTGGTGGCTAAAACTCACCAGCAATTTCATACAACTTTACAGTGGCCGGCAAACAACTTGAGCCAAAGTCGACGTAGTGGGGGTAAGTTCGCGCATCGGCCAATCGCGTGGACGCGTGCCGTCGGAATGCCCCCGCGCACCTGTCTTTCCACCAACGATAATCGTCTGTTGCGCACTCAAGGTTATGGCTCAAGTTGTGTGCCGGTTACTGTACTACCTATTCTATAGTAGCGCAGAAAGGTCGACTTTGCCCAGAGAAGGTTGTCAGAAATAATGACAACATTACAAGTGTTGGCCACGCAGCGTTAAAGCCAGTCGTCCTACACCAGCCTCCTCGGTAGAGTGCAGCCTTCATGGGCGAGCAGGAGGCTGGCGAACACAGAAGAGAAAACTTTTTCGTTTAACTTTTCTGTGCTGGCGAAGGACGACTTACATAGCGCGTCAATAATTTAAAAAATTGTTATCAATCGAATACAGGAAAAATCGGAACATTGTTTTTTGTGTTAATAAACAGCCTTTTTCACTCACTTCTGCCTGCACCCGCCGGTCGCTAACAATAAGTACTTTTCAGTAAAATTTATTGTTCATTTTAAATGACATTGCTACCATTTATCATTCACGCTAATGAAAAATGAATGAGAGAATCATCAATCTATTAGAAAATGTCGACGTAGGATCACGCAACTGAAAGCAAAGCTAACGACATCTGTATAGCGAAAGTTCAAGTAAGAGTAAATTAATGAAGCGTCATACATATTTATACAAACATAAATATATTTGATTGCGTGTTTGTATTGACATGTAACACTTGGTAGGTTGATGATGAATTATTATGATGTGTACAGTCTTCAATAAATTTAAATTATCAATATCATAAAATTACTGCACCACTCTCGACACCTCAGTCTACGACGCACTCCATGTTGCTGAAGATAGAAGACGATGGAAAGATATCATCAGAGAGAGATTGATGGAAGGTGGTGGTCACGACCCTCACACATGAGGAATACGATTTAAGGAGGACGAAAATTACTGCAAAGTAATTAGATAATATGTTTTTACATTTCATAGTTTTATAGAAGCCATATAATAATCGGAATTAAAAATAAGCCGGCCAAGTGCTAGTCGGGCTCACGCACTTAGGCTTCCGTACCACCATAAAATACAAAAAGTAGTGCAAAAAGACAACACCACGCCCTAGGCGGTCACTCATCTACGAGTAAGTTACCGACCGCGCTCGACGTTGCTCAACTTGATGGTGTACAGAAATTTGTCACAGAGTCCCGTTTAAACCCTTTGGCTACGGAACCCTAAGAACGACCTATACGAAGTCTGTTACATGAAACCTCCTTGATGTGCCCATTCAATTTGATCGTCAATCGTTCTAATTATAAATTAGCTATAAAAATTTCTCTTTTTAAACTCTCGTCTACAACTCTGCGCCGTATTTCCGATACCGAACCGGAATAAACTCAAAACATAATAAATAATAATTCTTATGTAAAATTATTGTCAAGGAAGTGAAGTATGTAGTGTAGAACTATTCCCCAAACTATCCGGTTGCTGTGTGTCATTAAAACGCGCGTCGAAAACGATGAACGCGGATAATAGTTGAAAAATTTGGTGGTAGTAGAATCTGTGCGGAGGGCCAACTAACAACATAACTTCATAGTTCATAGTTATTTATTCATAACAATGTGTTAGCATATAAAAAAAGGAAATTCGATACTAATAAAAAAAAAGTAAGCCTCAATGAATTTAAACGTAGGAATGAAGTTAAAACAATATAATAAGGTGAAACATATTAATTTATTGTTTCAAATAAAAACAGAAAATATCAACTATCCATAACCATAGATTCACAAAGAGATCATATGACACATGCAAATAAGATCACAATGTTAGTTCACATCATGTTCTTCCACTCATTTTCACTCACTCTTTCCACTCAGACTTTATGAAAAATCTCTTCTTTGCACAAAGAAGAGTCCTGGCATAGAAGAAATAATAGTTATTATGAAAAATCTCTTCTTTGCACAAAGAAGAGTCCTGGCAAAGAAGAAATAATAGTTACACCCTTATATATAAATTGAAGAAAACGGAAGCGTTTAAAGCGCGTTCATCAGATATTTGTGTTACTTAGTTATTGCGTTTTCCTGTCGCTCGTTTTTAGCTCGTTACATTCCATGCATTTAACGGTGACCTAATGACCTTTCTCTTTTGAAAAAGCGATTCCCACGTCTGGGTAAAATGTACAGTTATTTTAAACAATAATGCACATTTTGGGACGCAGAGATAACATTCACGGCGAGAAAATGAATTAAAACACCTTTCCATTTCTGATTTGCATTTTTTGTTATGATTTTTTTACACTGACAGTTAACATTGCTACGTTTTTTATTTCAGTGTTTTGGCTTCTGCCGTTCAGTTCTGTTTTCTGCAGTGCAAGTTTTAATTATCATAAAACTTTAGGTAGATCTTATATAATTATTATACCTATTTAATTAAGAAGGGGAAAAAAATTACAACACCGCATGTGACAAGCTTTTGGCGCCAAAGTAAAAAAAAAACCGGCCGAGTGCGAGTCGGGCTCGCGCTGTGAGGGTTCCGTACCACCACAAAATTTAATAACGAAATTACCAGTTCTAACGTGGCAATGACGATATGTCATCAGCTTAGTGGACGAAAAAAAAGAGAAAAAAAACAGAAGAAAAATAAACAATGATGTCAGCAAAACAATTTTGACGCTTTGTTAGTTTGTTTGACCTAAATGACAAAAATGTGGCCGAAGCAATAATGCATTTTGTCATGGAAACGTGTTAGGGCTAAATTACCCGAACGAAGCGCTTTGATTCCACTTTTATTGTGCGAACTGCTAGTCTGTGGAATGCGATGCCTGAATGGTTGTTCCCCGATAGATAATACAATCTGGGTGTCTTTAAATCACAAGTGAATCGGTTTCTTCTAGGCAAGCGTGCTCCACCGTCGACCGCATCATCGCTTAACATTAGGGAGTTGGCGGCCAAACGCAAGCCTATTACAAAAAAACAGAAATAAGGTCGCAAAGACGGATATGTGATTCAATAATAGTCATACTTATCTAACTTATATATGTACGACATACCTCTGTTTCGAAGCGCCATTAACACGATTTTGCCGTATCCAGCAAGGCGGATTCGCTCGTAAATTACCTAATGCTTATCCTACGCGGTTCCCACACGAGTTTACCATAAACTCCGAAACACCGAAAGCTAAAGACTACAGTAAAGGTGCCGGCAAGCCTTACTGAATTTAAAATAACCCGTACGGCAATAAGTTAGATAAGGTGATAGGTTTGGCAACTTTATGGTCGATTGGCTTTTGGGTGTTCTAACATGAGTAGCTTAGTTTTTAGGGTTCCGTACCCAAAGGGTCAAAACGGGACCCTACATTGTCTGTCTGTCTGTCCGTCCTACCTTTAAACGGCTATCTTTCGAACCGTAATATATAGCCAGTTGACATTTTCACAGAATATGTAATGTTACAGCGGATTAACTAAGAAATATGTAAAATAGTCAAAAAGTAAAAACGAAAAGGTGGTCCCCATACAACAAACGTATTTTTTTACGTATTTTTGTATTAGCTCTAATGTATAAACGGTAATACGTACAAACGTCTAACTTAGCATGGCTATAGAACACAACCTTTACACATACTTTAGTATGACAACAAATAAATAATGGCCAGTGCGAATCGGTGACTAATTTCTGTTAATTACCAAGTTATAACTGGTAAAAAATTGGGTTATTTGGACGATCTCATTTTTCTTTCACCGAATCGAAATGGCAAATTTTACTAATTTTGAAGTCGGTTTTTTGAATTGATAATTACTTATTGTATTTTGTGATGGTACGGAACCCCGGTTTTTAAAAAGTTCCATTCCAAACCTATCAAACCATACTTCGTCTCACTTTTTTACTATGAAAGATTTTAAATTAACAGGTGCAGTAGGCTGTAAAAATCTCAGCGAAATAATCGCTGAAAAATCGGAATAAAAAACCGGCCAAGTGCGAGTCAGGCCCCTGCACTGAGGGTTCCGTACCACCACAAAATACAGAAAGTAATGCAAGAAGACAACATCACGCCAAGGCCCATCAAAGCACCCGACATTTGTCACCGATAAAGAAATATACAGGCGTTAAAATGTAGGACGAACAGACGGACAGACAGACAGCGTAGGCTTAGTAATAGGGTCCTGTTTTCAACCTTTGGGTAAGGAACCCTAATTAGCAACAATAGCCCTAAATAATGGTCTTGCAACAATTGCATTGACGTATAACGTAGCAACGGTCCCGACACGGTCCGTCTGAGCTTCCTACCGCATTACCGTGTATGGCCCGCTTTATTGTACGCTACACGTGTATGGCGGCCTTTATTGCTAGTTACTACGCTTGACGCATGTAATTATTTAGCTTCATATGGCGGTATTAATTAGAACTGGTTGTTCTACACTGCATTTGAATAATAATAGGTGTGCTTGAAAAACAGAATTGCTTGCATGCGTTTTGATGACTTAATTTTGAGATTCCAGTGATTTGGGTTACGCATATTACCCTGTACTTAGCCAAAAGGAGGTGATTGTATAATGATGAGTCATTATGAACAACTTTCTTTTTTTTTGGTAAAATTTTCACGACCTAAGGATTCAATGTCCTTTAGTCGTAATCTTAAACAGTTTACATAGTCTTAATAGCGTCAAACAAGTCATAGTCACAGTCTAGAGTCAAGCTAAGTAAGTCACGGTCAAGTCGAACTCATGCCCCTGTAAAGTGGTGGAGACTTTACAAGAGGCTCCTATGGAGTTTTGGAAACAACACGAAAAGACACGTTTCACCTCGTTATATCACTTTACCACACTCGAGCACGCTTACGAGCACTTAATGAATAATAATTCACCATTTGGTACACATTAACACTTGAAAATACACAAGTTTAGGAAAATAATCCAACGAGCCGACATGTTTTTTCCACGTTGGCGCCAAAAACCGAACAACTTTTTTTTTTTTTTTTTTGTTAAAATCTTCATGAGCGTGGATTCAATGTCCTTTACTCGTAATATTAAACAGTTTACTTTGTCTTAATAGCGTCAAACAAGTCATAGTCACAGTCAGTCAGAGTCAAGCTAAGTAAGTCACGGTCAAGTCGAACTCATGCCCCTGTAAAGTGGTGGAGACTTTACTAGAGGCTCCTATGGAGTTTTGGAAACAACACGAAAAGACACGTTTCACCTCGTTATATCACTTGCCCACACTCGAGCACGTTTACGAGCACTTAATGAATAATAATTCACCATTTAGTACACATTAACACTCGAAAATACACAAGTTTAGGAAAATAATCCAACGAGCCGACATGTTTTTTCCGCGTTGGCGCCAAAACTCCGAACAACTTTTACTGTGGGACCAACCACAGAAAAGAAAAATGTTTTTTTACTGCTTTTTTCTTTGGGACCAATCATGAAATCGCGAAAAAAATCAGCTGTTCTATATTATGTTGTCAAGTGTCAATGACTTTTTTCTACGGAACAGCTGGTTTTTTTTTCGCGATTTCAATACCTACGCGACCTACTTATCTGCAGAAGTTGTCAAATTAGGGAACTAAAATTTTACACAGGAGTTCACAGCAGGAGTTAATCAGTTCTGTTAAAAAAAATCGATGGTGACTCCCAGATAGATAAGTTGGCAGTAGGTAGTATCAATTCTACTACAGAAAGCCTACAAAGCTCCGGTGACGTAATCTTCCGAATTTGGTCATAGAGACTGGACACGATTATGTCAACCAAGAAACTGTGATGTCCTTACATGTTCATTTTGTAGGAAAAATTGGTGTGATCATCACGCTGGTTTTGGAGTCGCAAAACTGTTAATATGACGTCATCGAGGTATCAAGCAACATACCAAAGAACACAGAAATAGACATAGACATAGTTTATTTGTGGCAAAAAAAAAACAATATACAATGGGAAGTAAAACAATAAAGAAGGTTTATTGATAACCTAACCTAAGCTCTGAGCCTAAGCTCTTTGTAAAACAAAGTGACGTTTTAATACTCAGACTTTATCAGCATAGACACCGACACGTCAACAACATCTTTATAAAACCAGTGTGCTGCATTTTTTGTACTATGTTGGGACTTATCGTGCATTATTTTGTTGAGGTAAAAATAAGTAGGTATAATAAGTAGGTATATAATACTTACGCTCGCTCCATATTATTGTTATTCCAAAAATAATGCCCAATCGCTTTTTTTTTCTTTTTAGAGTTTTTTATTTATATGTTGAAAATATGCGAAAGATCTAGCTAGGCTAGTGAGCTAAGCCTTAAGGACCGGAGAGTGAACAGGCTACTTTTTATCCCAGAATAATGTATGGTCCCCGAGGGATAGTCCACGTAAGTAAACCACGGGACGCAGCTAGTACTAATATTATATCGCAAATGTTTCATGTTTGGTAGCATATTGCGGAAAGTAGACCATTGCAGACTATATTGGAATTTATGAGAAGCTGCAATATTGCTCAATTGGCGATGACAGGCGTTCGTTGCATTAGACGCGTCCTTGCAAATTAGCTCGCCGAGACGATTCCGTGTTTGGCTAGACTTCCTATAGTGTCTGCATTAGTTCATGAATCTCAGGCTATTGTTTTACAGAACATTGCAAGGATATTTTGAGACACGTTTCATGTCCGCGCTTACTTGAATGCATTGCTACATGGGAAAAGTAACATAAATAGTAATAATCTTCATCATCATTTCAGCCATAGGACGTCCACTGCTGGACATAGGCCTCCCCCATCAAACTCCAAAAGGGCCGGTTGGAAACGGCCTGCATCAAGCGTTTCCCTGTAGTCTCTTTTAGATTATCTGTCCATCTTGTGGGTGGACGTCCTACGCTGCGTTTACCGGTCCGTGGTCTCGATTTGAGAACCTTTCGGCCCCATCGGCCATCTGTTCTGCGTGCTATGTGCCCTGCCCACTTCCATTTTAACTTGCTAATCCGATGGGCTGTGTCGGTAACTTTCGGTCGTCTACGGATCTCCTCATTTCTGATTCGATCTCGTAGAGAAAGATCATAAGCTCTCTCCATAGCTCGTTGTGCAACTTTGAGCTTGCTTATGAGGCCCATAGTGAGAGACCACGTAGGGAAACGCTAGATGCAGGCCGCTTCCAACCTGCCCTTTTGGAGATCGATAAAATAAATAATAAATATTTCAGGGAGCAAAATAGATAAATATTTCCTATGGCTGAAATTATAATGATCAACCTTTATTTAGGCATGATGCGTTCGCACCCGCCACGCCACCTCACCATCTCTCCCTTGTTTTGTTTGTCTGATCTGAGATTTTACCAATATTTCAATCAAGTCTTGTGCTTTTTTTTTTATCTTTCCTCTGTGAGGATTTTGGCGTCACACTCTTGTGCATTTGCCAGTGTCAATGGTAGTATTACTTATTCTGTGGTCAAGGCAAAGGCACGTTCCCTATTCAGCCAGATGGGCGATCTGTTACATTCAGTTACTCAATCCTCCAATCATGCACTCGTAATTAACAACTTTCTATCGAGTCAACGAACGCGGCGGAGCGCACCATTGCTATTAAAAACAAATTAAAAAAGTTGGTTCCGAGAACGTATATTGTTTGCGTAAGTACTTGAGAATTGACTATTTTTAATAAGTTTGGGAGTATTGGGAGTAAGAATGAAATGTAATTTATTTTCTCTATAATGTACATACTCTGTAGATTGACAGCTCTGGGCTTGTCACAAGAAAATGTAGAAGAAAATTAGAATGCTTTGAAAGTCCCAAAAAATTGGAATAAAAAAAGTATCTAAGGCATAGATTCAGTATATACTGAATCTATGATCTAAGGTGATTGTAAACTGTATACAGGCATACAGGCAAAACAATTTTAACACTTTGTTACTTTGACATTAATCATCTATACTATAATATTATAAGGAGGAAAGATTTGATTGTTTGTTTCTTTGTTTGCATTGAATAGGCTCCGAAACTACTGAACCGATTTGATAAATTCTTTTACTGTTTGGAAGCTACACTATCCCCGGGTGACATAGGCTATAATCTATACCCGTGCGAAGCTGGGGCGGACCGCTAGTATACAATAATGTGATACTTGAGAACGAAAACGTGAACGCCATTCGTCATAAGTGCAGTGAAACGACATCAACAAACCAAATGTTTCTTCCACTTAGAATTAAATTGTCTATTGATATAAAATAGCAGTCATATCATAAGGTAGTCCATAAGTACCTACTTGTAGTCTTAGACATATTATAATAACCTATACTAACTACCTAAAAACCTTTTTTTTAGAATAAGAAGCTTAAAAGCAAGCTACCAACGTACTTACTAGCCATACAGATCGGCAATTAACTCCGATAATAGACTTGTCGGTTCGCGGATCAATTTTCTTATGTGGAATGCTGGTTAGAAAAAATCAGCGCGCGCGGGACCGTTGCGGCTTGCGGCGAGGAAAGCGTAAAATGGCGCGAAACGAGTGAGCCTGCGCGCCTGACATACGTTAGTTTTTCTTTTTTTTTAAATCTTGCGGCATCATTATATTACGAGTAGTTATGCAAAATGCTTGTCTGTGACATTTGCATTTTTGAATGGTGAAACTCGGTGATGTTGCATTTTTGTTATATTAGTCAGTCAGTTTTTTAGACCCATGGTCCTCTGTCTAGCATAGTTATGCAAGTTAAAAAATAATTTCTATGCAAGACAATATAGGTAGGTATATAAAAAAATATGCCACTACAGATTATAAAATAGAGCATTGTATGGCGTCGTGGGTCAATAACTTAGTCAACTTTGGTATTCCAAATGTTTACAAAACGATCTGCAAATGTTGAGGTATCTTATTTCTCTACTTTCTGAGTAAATATTTGCTCTCATAATTTAGACCCGTTGGTTTATTTCGGTAATATAAACTCATTATTTAAAAAACGTGCCATTAAATCTCAATAAATCAAAGGTCTTCAAAGGACATTTGAAAACTTGTGACTTGTGAGACATCACAATAATTCATTACCTTTTTATTGTTTCCTTTTAAAGAATTTGCGCCTGTGTTTAAGTTTTATTAAATATCGTCAAACAAGTCAATTCACAGTCGAGCAAAGTAGGTCACGATCAAGTCAAAGACATGCCCTAGTAAAGTGGTGCAGTCTTTACTAGATGCTTATATGGCCTTTTATGGCCTTTCTTTCTATGGAGTTTTGGTTACATCACGAAAATACATGTTTCACCTCGTTATATCACTTTCCACAGTAAAGCACGTTCACTAACACTCAATAAATAATACTTACAGCCGCACTCAGAGACGTTACTTAAGCTAAGAATACCTAAAATTTTATTCTCGTTGACGGAAATTCTCACACATGAAAACGAGACAGAGCAATTTTAAGTATTCCTTAGCTTAAGTAACGTCTCTGAGTGCGGCTGTGAGTGCGGTTGTTAATCCACCATAATTACATATCACTTAAATAGTCAACAGTAAAATAGTAATGCAAAAACCACTTACGTTCTTTTTAAACTACCATGACCTTTAAAGCAGCGAAATAATAACTATTGCGCAGCCTTTAATTAAAACAAGCAAATAAAGAGCCATCTACTAACTGTCAAGCCGATTTCTGTCAAAGGACAATAATAATAAAAGCCGGGATTAAAACTTCTGACCTTGATTTATGTCAAGTGTAAAAGTGAGTGGTAGGTAGGAGTAGGTGGTAGATATACTTTTGTTAAACTTGAACTTTGGTGTCGGGCCACCGGCAACTATTAGCATATTAATAGATGAACGGTTAATAAAGCCATTGTTTTCATTCTAGTTATTACGAATGGTTCACGTGGTTCAGACAAATTTGATGTAGGTTACACCCATATATTTGGCAACACATTAATTTTTTACGAAGCAAAAAAATTCAGAAAGCAATAAACGAATATACAAAAGTCTATAAGTTTATGTCAAAAAAAAAAAAAAACTTCACCAAAGATTATTTACTTGTATGTCTCTTTGATTTTTGTAAGGAAACAATAAATGTAAATAAACAAATAACTAGAAATGATTACCTACGTGAGGTGTATTAATATTTATTTGCAGTAAAGTCCGTATAAATATACTTAATCAACATCATAACGTCACAGTTTTTTAAAATCAAATATTCACAACTATAACGTCCACAATTAGGGGCCTAATTGTGATTTCATCATAAGATAAGATCAAATGAACTCTAGCAACAGTATATCTCACCACTGATAAGATAAATAATTTAACAACAAATCTGAAATTCACTCAACACTTAACGATAATGACTAATGATAACTCAAAAACAACACCACTGTTAGCAAGTATCTTTACATTCTGAATACTCCGAATTTACTCTCTCTGAATGGAGCATTCAAAGCAGCAGATAAACTGAGCCCAACCACTCTTCTGGTATCTTTAGGTGCAAGAATACCATCGTCCCAAAGTCTCGCCGTGCTGTAGTAAGGTCGGCCTTCTCTTTCAAACTGTTCTTCTAAAGGAGCACGCACTTTCTTGTCATCTTCCGGCGTCCATTGCTTTCCTTCTCTCTTAGCTTTCTCTTGAGCAATCACGGATAGCACGGTGCCAGCTTGAGGTCCACCCATTACAGATATTCTGGCATTGGGCCACATGTAGAGGAAACTAGGAGAGTATGCGCGCCCACACATGCCATAGTTCCCAGCACCAAAACTGCCTCCAACAATAACGGTAATCTTTGGACCTTTGAAGCAACTGACAGCAGTCACCATTTTAGCACCGTTCTTGGCAATACCTCCAGCCTCAGCCTCTTTACCGACCATGAACCCGCTAATATTTTGCAGGAATAACAAAGGAATCTTCCTAGCTGCACAGAGCTGTATGAAATGAGACCCTTTCAAAGCACCTTCAGATTGCAACACACCATTGTTTCCAATTACACCAACGGCGTGACCATAAAGATTTGCAAATCCGCACACAAGTGATTCACCATACAGCTGTTTGAATTCATGGAATCTGCTTCCGTCAACGATCCTGGCGATGACTTCTCTGATATCGAACGGTCTTTGCAAATTAGCACCAACGATTCCGTGTAGATCATTAACATCACGAACCGGATCATCAACCTTTGAAGAGTAGACTCTCATTCTCTGTTCGTTGTTCCAATTCAAATAAGATACCGCATTCCTGGCCAGGTGTAATGCATGTTCATCATCCTGCGCATAGTGATCTGTAACTCCAGACTGACGACAATGCAAATCTGCTCCTCCTAAATCTTCAGCAGATACGGTCTCGCCAGTCGCCGCTTTCAGTAAAGGCGGTCCAGCCAAGAAGACAGTTCCCTGATTCTTGATAATTATACTTTCATCTGACATGCTAGGAATATATGCACCACCAGCCGTGCAAGGCCCCATTACAACTGATATCTGCGGAATGCCTTCCGCTGACATATTAGCTTGATTGTAGAAAATTCTACCGAAATGCTCTCTGTCAGGAAACACGTCGGCTTGGTCGGGGAGATGCGCGCCACCCGAGTCGACGAGGTAAATGCATGGCAGTCTGCTTTCTTGCGCAATCGCTTGCGCCCGCAAATGTTTCTTGACGGTAATAGGAAAGTAAGTTCCGCCTTTAACAGTTGAGTCGTTAGCGACAATCATGCAATCGCGACCGTGAACTTTGCCGACAGCGGTGACGATGCCGGCGCTCGGGACCTGACCCTTGTACAGCTCGGTGGCAGCCAACGTACTCAATTCCAGAACGTCGCTGCCTTCGTCCACCAACCGGTTAATCCTGTCCCTCACGAGCAGTTTTCCTCTCGCCGTATGCCTCTTTACCGCGTCTTCGGTCCCGCCTTTGACGGCCTCACTAGTTTTGTGGCGGAGTTCTTCGACTAGCTCGTCCATTTTGATCTTATTCTCTTGGTAATAAGGGTCGGCACGGTTGATTTCAGAGCCGATGACGGTAGCGTGACTGTTGTGCCGGCATTGGGCGCTCAGCCGGCGAACTCCTCTGACTAGTTTGAGCATTTTTGCTGCGTATTAAGTGCAAAGCGATACACGACCAGTCCGCGAGCCCCAGTCGCGCTACTGACGATAATGTAAAACCGTTATCTGTACGATTAAGTTATACAAAAACAAATTCCTCGCTCGGCGACCCGCGTAGCGATAAAAACTCGCGTTATGGATGTATGTAATGATAATGTGTCCTATTGTATGAGTGTATGGCTCGCGTAATATTTACATACAGTTACGTATCGGTTTCAAGAATCCATTCAGGCGCTGACTGCTCGTCGCATAACTTGTTGCGTTAAATAAACGGTGCTTTGTATTCCATGAGTGACTTGTTTCTCCTTGAACGGGCATTCAATCATGATGGCATGACCTACATAATCATAATTATTAAGATTTAAGATGCAAATTGTTATTGACCAGATAAAATTGTATATTCTTGCTGCATCCAAACACACAGATGATATTAATTTTAATTATAAACAGACTTAGCTTTAGGTATATACAGCAATATATGATGATAGGTCGCGACTGGTGCAGATGTTGAATAACATCATTGCAAGGTAATTTAAAATTAACAATTCTAATGAATTTAATTTACCGTCAAGTCTGTGTTATTACATGAAACATCTTTAGGTATATGATACCTGCACGTTTCGCGTAACTTTATAAAGGCCTTGGACCATTACTTTAGATCCAAAGAGCATTCCAGTAATATTTATACACTTCGTTGATATTACATACATTATAATCATAACAAACTTAACTAAACGCTACATTTGTTTCTTTTGTACACGCACAGTAAAAGGAGAACAATTGAAATAAAAATAACATCCAAGACAATAGGCCTCGCTTCTATCTTAGATAGAAAAAATCGAATAGCAATCTAGCAAAGGCTACCGACCGGTTGTAGGTGAACGACACGCCATTTCACTTTCTTCGGCCAACTTCGGCAAACTTCGGAGAGTTTAGGCGGCAGGTGGCGACACTTGTCACAACTGTCACAAGCACAGATATACACAACCAGATCGGCAATATATTTTAGTGAAAGAGACAACTTGATATGGCTCAGCACAAGTACGAAAAGGACATAAATAGAATTTGTTGTCCTTATCGGCGTGACCTGTTTTTGGTACCTCAAGTGTCAAAATCTGTAATAATCAGTGACAAACAAAACGGGTCTGAATTATATTTATTGCCTTTTTTTGGTGATTTAATGTGATAAATGCGTGTTTCCTCTGAGAAATAATTGTAAAAGATATTTTACAATGGTTGGTTGTAGCATTTTGGGCTGCAAGAAGCGCAGTGAGCGAAAATACGATGATGAGCGAGAGGCACTGAGCTAGCCACGCTCATTGAAAATCTATAGGTAGTAGATCTGTGGTCACAAGTATAATGTGGTATAATTTAAGAATATGGCGCGCCGCTATCTATGATCATAAGCTAAAGGACGTTTTTTTTTTTAAATATAAAATGAAGTATAAGTAATATAAACTTCTTTATTTATTTTGATAAATTACTGTCTACTTTTGAAAAATGAGCTTCGGCCATTTCTTTAAAATATTTAGAACACATTTTTGTTTCTCCTATTTATTCTGGTCATTATAAAAAAATATTAAATTAAATATTTATTCTTAATATTTTAAAATATTAACGTCGTACAATGACCGAAGCAATTTTTTCCAAAGTAGACACAAAAAAAAACTTTTTTACTACTCATACTCGGAAAGTAGGCCTGAAGTTTCCCGAGGAGCGGGTTGAAAGTAATAAATTTCAGCCCTAGGGAGAATCACTTTCAACTGACGTGACAGTTGACGACTGACAGACACTCAAATAAAAATAAAAAACTAATTCTATTTTCACATTTGTATTGAACCATGTTCCCATTTTTTTTTCACCTTAGAGGATTATGTTCCTGCACTTCTCGTGCATTTGCCAGAGTCAGGATAGTTGATTGAATCAGGCGTTACTTTGCGGAAGTCCATTTTTAATGTGTATATGAATTTCTAGTGTAAGAGACAGGATGTTCAAAAAAATAATTGGCGGGAATCCGATCTTTAATGTAGAGTTTTGTTTATACTTCCGTATAGCAGATTTGTATTAACACAATGAGTTCATCTGACTCCGATATGGATTTAACACCTGATTTCATAAGAGAAGAGGCTAAAGCAGTAGTGAAAAACCTTTTACCACCTAAATCAGAACAAAGATACTTAAATCGTAAGACAATTTTATGAAATTTAATTCACTCATATTTTCTTTAGTCAGTTCATGTTTTTATTTTTAGTTTATTCGTAATGAAAAGCACAGTGTTTATCTCGGGGTTAAAGACTTATTTAGTCCCTCGAACTATTAGCGCCCTCGCTACGCTCGGGCGCCAAACCCTGTCTCGGGACTAAATAAGATACTTTCACCCCTGGGGTAACAATGTACTATTAAATGCGGGAACGAGATCGCTGCATCCGGTATCCGGTCGCCGATTAACTTTAACTGACGGTTTGACAGTGTGGTGCTACCGGCCGGTTAAAATACAGATTTATGAGTAAGCGTGGGCGATTTGTGCATAAATCGAATTTGAGGGATTCGTTGCTGATCGCATGAATATTTATGGGCATTTGGAATGTTGAAATATGATGCAGATGATTGTAAAGGTAAACCTTCGATTAAAAAACATAAACTAAACATTCCAGACTAAATAGGTAGCAAAAGTTATACTCGGTCCAAGTATAAAAATATTAAAATGATACTAAAAAACTTATACGAAAATTGTATGAGTCTTCAGCTGCAGTAGATTGTAAAAAACTGAATAAAAACCGTAAAATCTGACTCTTCGCAAGGATTTTAACGCAAACAATTAGTTGGTAGCCGGTTACGGTAGCCGAGGAACTACTGTGAAATATTTAAAAAAAAAGTTGTCATCCACAATTTTTTAGTAATATTTTTGCAGCTCCAAAAACTTAGGTGTAGTATAGTATCTAGTCTTTATTAAACTTGGTGTATTTATATGTAACAAGTACAAAAAAATACACTGACAATAAAGCTGACGATCTACAAACGGCAGAACAGATTTTCTTGCATTATAACTATAACTAAAATACAGCAGGACCTCTATAATCCGAACTCCTTCAAATTCGAACCCCTCTGTAATCCGAACGTCCCACTCCTTTATATACTCCACTTTATATTCGCCTTCGCCGTCTCGCCAGTTGCTTACCAAAGTAGCTTACAATCGAGTGGGTATCATCAAATTTCATAATAGTATTAGTTTTATTTCATAAAAAATACCTTATAAATCGTCTGTACTGTAATCCGAACGCTCCACGAATCCGAACGAGGAGTACATTTTTGGAGTTCGGATTAAAGAGGTCCTGCTGTATTATAAAGAGGAAAGATTTGTTTGTTTGTTTGTTTGATTGCATTGAATAGGCTCCGAAACTACTGAATCGATTTGAAAAATTCTTTCACTGTTGGGAAGCTACACTATCCCCGGGTAACATAGGCTATAATATATTTTCAAAAAAAAACCCATGGTGTAAAAAAATAAGATTTACAATTATAACTTTGCGTGTTTGACAGTTCTAAAACAGGACAACGTCTGTCAGGTCCTTAGAATAACTACACAGAGAAGGTAGGTTTCCAAACAACGCCTTCTCAAAACGTAAGCTACAAATTCGCTTTGTAACTTACGTTTCGATTGGTATTTTAAACGATTTAAGCAAGAAAATTAATGGATTACCTGTGGATTGTCACACCATAACTCTTATGCTGCTTTTCTGATTTGTTGTGGTACAATTTCACCGCACAAATTGTCATAGTCTTTTTTTTTTGGAGCTATATATGACTCCATTTGAATGGCTTAAATTTTGCGAATGTACTTGGTTTCTATTGTTTAGTTATTCTAAGGTCAGGTCAGCTAGTTATAACTAAAAACACTCTTGATCGTGTCTCTATTAAAAAAACGAAATCAAAATCGGTTAAGTCGTATGGGAACTACGATGACACAGTCAGACACGTATACAGATACATACTTATGCTTACTTCACACGTTAAACTTATAGAATGACGCGACGGGCGACGGTAGTTAAAAATATTGTAAATCACGTGTTTCCTATTCATGAACATTTCCATTTGGTTCCAGGATCGAGATGAACAAACAAAACTGGAAATGAAACATCGACAGGAAGAAGATGATTTGTACAGAAAATTCTCAAAACACCGCGAAGAAGAGAACAGAAGAATACGAGATGAAATACAGGTACGTTTGTAGAACTAGTTAAAAGTTGATCAAAAAGCACGTGCATCTAATCACTTGAAAGCATTTCTGAAGGGAATAGTTCATTTTTTTTTTGACTTTACTATTCAGTCGGTCATCCTATGTCTGTCCTATGTAAACTGTAACCTTGCCCATCTTGTCCTCGTAGCATCATTCCGAAATGGTTTTAGCGCTATAAGACCGCAACGATGGCTCAAAATTACTACTATAATATCTTGTTATAATAAAGCTATGCGTAACTAACTATCTCATTGAAAAAATCAGAAATATTTATTTTGTGACAATGAAATTAAAACAAGAAATATTAAATAGATAAATACAGGAATGCGTGAAAATGGCCTTACTTTACCTGCTTACGCGGTATCAAATTAACGTTAAAACCGCGCAGTTCGGAAAATCACACGAACGTGAGCCTTAATGCGCCCAGATACAGTTTGCGCAACATTTTTTCATCACCTAAACTGGATTGCTTTAAACAGCTAGCCGTATGGCCCCTGGAATGGATGAATGCGTCTGACAGTTGCCACATTATAAAAAGTGAAACAAAAACAGTAATTTCTGATAAGTTTTACTAGCTTTTTGAACCTAAGATTGTAGCTGGTAGCAAATACTCTCAGTAAAACATTAAAAGAAAATGCTTTCATTTAGATTTTTACAGTGTTATTGCAGCTGTCAGACGTATTCTCTCAGCGGTCGGACTTTAGATGGTATACTCGTAAATCACAAATATTCACCACTTTATTCTAGGATGAATGGGAACGAGAACTTGAAAGGCTCACGAACCGATTCCAACAAGAGATGCAGGTCAAGAAACGGAGACCCGACTCGGAGATCGGAGCGCTGACGTTACGGCATCAACAAGAACGAGCCGATCTAGAAAAGAACATGACGCTAAGAAGGGACAAGAAGAAGGAGAGCTTAACGAGAAAAATGTTGGAGCATGAGAGGTAAGTAACTCGAAAAACAGGGATTCTTAAATTTGTGTCGCTAAAAGATCGATTTTGAGATCGGAACGCTGATGACGCCGAGGAGAATAAACTGATCAGGAGAACATAACGCTAAGAGCTTAACGATAAAAATGTTGGAACGTAAGCATTTCGAAGAACTTTGTACTACTATGATTAATCGAATTCGTTGAAGCTCGAGTTCCATCTCTATTCTCGCACTATGCTGGAAGTTTGGCATTATCTTTTGCTTGGATGTTTTAATGGCTAGCTTCCATCCTTTTGTAACCTGCAGTAGCAGGATACGTATCCCGTCCCTTAAATAGACATGTAGGTCAGAATCAACGTTTCCCGTCCCGACATTCAGAGTGTCTGGCATAAGAGTCGATAAATGTCCAGAATAAGGCGATGCTCCAGAATTTAGCAATATCTGACAGCGATGCGGCCAGTAAAATACTGACTACTTGTTCCTTTTTGAAAAAACAAGTTCGTAAGTGATTGTAATGAATTTAGATAAAATTTATAGAAGCGTCAAGGTCGAGCAACGACAAAACTAGTTACCAAAAACATTTTAATTGAAGGTTTAAAAAAATACACCTTTCAGGGCAGCAACAGCAGCACTCGTAGAAAAACAAAGTCACGAAATGATGGAGCTGATTCAGGAGCGGCGGTCGGAGTACGCGGCGGCTTCTTCGCTGTTCTTAGACGGCGAAGAGGCGCCGCCGTACCCAGCCCGGGCGCCCGCGCCCATGCCACCGCTGGTCTCCAAGTTCCACATTTACACGGACCCGGCAGAATTTACTGATGTCGACAAGATTGCTATCTCGGTGAGTCTTGGTGAGCTACGACTTCAACGATCAGAGCGGAGCGAGGGTACCCAGTTCTATCTCTTTGTGTGAGCAAGGAAGAAAATTCCCCAGCAGAGCAATTATTTGTTTAGTTCTGGTTAGATGATTGTAAGATGTGGTAAGATGATGATTTTTTTATTTATTTATTAATAGGCTTGCGTTTGACCGCCAACTCGCCTGATGTAAAGCGACAATGCGGTTTACGATGGAGCACGCTTGCCTAGAAGAAACCGATTCACTCGTGATTTGAAGACACCCAGATTGTAACTACCGGGGAACACCCATTCAACATGATAATGGTAAATGGAGTAGTGGACGAGGCGATATTAGTGAGCGTTGATCTTCCAGCTACAAAATGGTATGGCCTGCTATTTTGGAAATTATATTGCCAAAATCATAGATAAACACAAAACCGAAGCAGATGTAATAAAAGAGACACATATAAAGATGGCTAATAAGGATGAAGTAATACTGGTGAGATTGGATTGTTGAAATCAGTTAAGTAGTCAGTGAAGCAGTTAATGCTTTAGTGATGATTTATTTCCTCTATGAAGACGGGGATGATTGATACCATGTGTTTACACAAATGATCAAAAGAAGTCTTTAATTTCCAGGTAGCACAAGAAGACCAAAAAACCTTCACAGACCTAGTCCGGCAACTAGTAGGTAGATGTGCGAGCGACGTGGAGAAAGCGCGAACCATATTCCGTTGGATCACAGTGAAGAACCTGAACAACATCCAGTTTGACGACAACTTGAGAGGCGACTCGCCACTCGGCCTGCTTAGAGGCATCAAGCACGGGACTGAAAGTTACCATGTACTCTTCAAGAGATTGTGCAGGTAAGCCAAGTTTTGTCACTTTGATCTTAATAGACATCTATGCCACTGTTATTAATTTCAAATCATTCCTTGGATTATTGAAATATTTGGAGCAAAAAGTATTATAAATGTCTCCTGCTGCTCTTAAATGGTGTCATAAAAGGGGTAACCTTCTTCCGGCAAACTTCCCCAAAGTCTATTAGAACGACTTCTAAACTCATGAGCTAACAATGCCACCAATAACAGAATTAAAAAAACAGCTGCCAACAGGTTTCTTATATCTAATAATCTGCCTTTCACTCCATAGCTATGCAGGTCTACATTGTGTGGTCATCAAAGGCTACAGCAAGTCAGCGGGCTATCAGCCAGGAGTTCGTTTTGAAGACAACCGGTTCCGGAATTCTTGGAACGCAGTATATGTTGCTGGGGCGTGGAGATTCGTGCAGTGCAACTGGGGGGCAAGGCACCTGGTCAACGCTAAAGACGCCCCCAAGCCTGGCAATAGAGGGAAGAGTGATAGCTTAAGGTAAGCACTGAGAGTAATAAGCTTTTGAGTCCGTCACAGTTCACAGTTTAGCGTAGACCATAGCTCACCTGATATCTTAGCTGGTGGTAAACACGCCTAGCGTGAAATGGGAACCGGTTCGGTGCTTGAAGATAGATTTTCAACTTGAGGGTGGTAGCTGGCCTGCGTAGCACTTGAGAAAGTGCCTTATCATTATCACCATGCTATGGTTTTTTCATGATGTTATCCTTCACCGGCAGCTCAAGCTCATTGTTGACAATTGAACTCGCACGCTGCGGTTTGGAATTCGAACGCGCCAGCCACTGAACTATCATCACTACATACACAAGATTCAAGATCATAAAGACTGGCTAGACGACTGATGATATTGTGTTGTCAGCAGCTCTTCTGCTTTATAGAAAAGAGAAAAGTGTGATTGAAGGAAAATCCGAAAGCATTTGTGAACCAGCGCAAGTTTTTGTCAATACTTTTAGTCTGAACACAGGCAAATCTCTTGGTTTTCTTCCTCTAACAACCGAGAATCTTGGGTTAGCTTGAAGTGGCTTGTGGCATATTCAACTTCGAGACTCATAAACCATCGCCTATATTCCAGATACGAGTACGACGACCACTACTTCCTGACCGACCCTCGCGAGTTCATCTACGAGTTCTTCCCTCTCCAAGCAGACTGGCAGCTCCTCAAAACTCCCATCACTCTGCATGACTTTGAAGAACTACCCTTCGTCCGGTCGCTGTTTTTCAGATACGGGCTCTACTTCAGCGATCCTAATACTAAGGCCGTTATGTTCACTGACTCGACTGGTGAGTTTCGGCCAATTTTGAACCAAATCATTAAACTGGGATAAAAATAGGTCAAAATTACTTAATTGATTTGGGTATAAACGTTGTTTGTTTGTGTAGGTGCGGCGACTATGCGTATAGCCATGCCGGCACACATGCAGAGCTCGTTGATATTCCACTACAACCTGAAGTTTTACGACACGGAGGGCGACGGTTTCGACGGTGTCAGCCTCAAGCGATTCGTTATGCAGGTACCCGTAAATAAAAATCTCCTATAGCCTAAATGGCTTGCTCGATTTTGACTAATGAGGTGCACCGAGTTGTTTGATTAATTTTTATGTCCGGAGTGTCATGGGCTACACAGAGGGGTGTTATAAGTTTAACGTGTGTATCTGTGTCTGCCTGTGGCATTGTAGCTCCCGATTTTAATTCTCTTTTTTGTTTGCATGGAAAATAACTTGATCGAAAGTGGTCTTAGCTATGATTCAAGAAAATCTATTCAGCTGTTTAAACATTAACAACTCTTTTATCGGGGGTTTAAAAAAAATTATGCGTGTTAAGTGAGGCTTTTGTTTTGCTTGTTTAGTTTACTATAAATAATAATTATTGCTGTCCACAGTCTGTGGTAGGCAACGTGGTATCATTCCGAGTTCACGCTCCCTGCAGCGGCGCATTCCTGCTTGATATATTCGCGAACGCGGTCACGCCGAGAGAATACCTCACTGGGGAGCCTATGAAGTTCAAGAGCGTTTGCAAGTTCAAGGTGAGTTAACAGAACTACAACTAGTATAGATTAAACAATATATTGCGCCAAACGCTATATAGTAAGTAGTAGTAGTTTAACCATGGTAAGTGCTTCTGTTTTTCACTATTTAACAAAAGTGGCGCCACATAGTATGTGTTTAATCATGGTAAGTACTTCTGTTTTTCACTAATTACCAAAAGGTGGCACACATAGCATATGCATTTAATCGTGTAAAATGAATCTGTTTTTCACTATTTAACAAAGGTGGCGCCACAGTGTATGCGTATAACCATGGTAAGTGCTTCTGTTTTTCAGTACTTAACAAAAGGTGGCGCCACATTGAATGCGTTTAACCATGGTAAGTTCTTCTGTTTTTCACTATTTCGCAAAGGTGGCGTCACATTGTATGCGTTTAACTATGGTAAGTGCTTCTGTTTTTCACTACTCAACAAAAGGCGGCGCCGCACAGTTATGTATGCCTGCCATCTATTGTAGAAACCAAAATGTAACAAGTCACTCATCCTGATCCCGGCCCTGATTCACTGACTACAAACTTACGCGGCGCGTTAGGTTAACCTCAAAAAGTTGGCCTTTATTTCCTAGAGAATAAAGGCCTAATTTTTAGATGCTAACTTAATGCGCCGCCGTGCGTGTTTTAGTTACTGAATAAGAGCCCAGTGAAGAAAAATATGTCTTTTTCATTTTCCTTTTTGTATTTGCGACGACCGGAATGGCACTTATATGACACAAGTATATTTCTACGGTGTAGGTTCATAGTGACCAGGCAAGCAAATAGCTTGAACGTATTTTATAGTGTTTTTTTATCACTTACCGATTTGTTCCAGATTTGCTGCGCCGAGCTGCAAACTGTGATGGTGCCGCTGCCAGACTGCGCGAGCGGGGAGTGGGGCCCGACTAAGGCTACCAGGCTCTTTGGACTCGTTCCCATCACTCATCAGGTTAGAGCGTATTTCTGCTCATTAAAATGACATCAGCTAAACATATATCAAACAAAATTATTTAAATAATATATTAGAGCTTGTTTTACTTTAAAGAATTAGAATATTTAAGCGCGATAGTTTATTTCATGTGTTTTTGCAGCATAATATTGTAATGCTTGGCTAGTATGCTATGGTGGTGCTTGGCCTCTCCATCCTACGGTTACTTGGAAGAGATCGCCCTTAGCTATAAGGCCGCCGATTGTTGCACTAGTTTTTAAGCTGTTTTATCATGGTGTAACCTGTAATATGTGGTGTGAACAACAAAGATTGTATGTAATCTATCTAAAAAAAATATGATCTTAAAATATAAATAATGTGAAAGTATAATGTTTGTGCATCTTTTACGCTTCAACAGAGCATCGGATCGCCGTATCTTTTGACATATAAACATAGTTTAAAAACTATTTATTCCGGAATAATTGAACTGTTCCTGAGGAAAATGTACACGTGGGTGAAACCGCGGGGCGTAGCTAGTTGTTTAATAAACGATTTTTTTAATCTCTTCAATAAGGTATTTTTACCAAAATGAATTAATATTTCAAAATAATCTCAACAATATTTTCACCTAATCCTAAGTTCCTAACTAATATGAATAACTCGAAAGTAACTCTGTCTCTGTCTGTTTGTTCGCTTTTCACGACTAAACGTCTAGGCCGATGAGGACGAACATAGGGCACTTTTCCTCCCAGAAATGCGGATAAGACAGGGAAATCGCAGTTAACGCGGAATTCCTCTAGTTTTAAAATAATCTTTTAAATTACAGGAGGCCCTAGTATTCGCGGGCAGAGAGCTAGAGATCCAGTTCCGCATGTCGCGCCCTCTCGTCGACTTTATGGCCACGCTACATAAGAACGGCGTCGACGAGAAAAGGCTCTCAAAATACGTGCAACAGAACGTATCCGATGACATCGTGTCCTTCTATATCACCTTTCCTGAAGAAGGTAACTTTTCACAATACAATGTCATAGATGTAGTACATTTGGGCACACAAGTTTTTGAAATTTTTTAATAGCTTTGGCAACTTATCTTTCATGGAAAGTAAATTATATGGTGACCGCTAATAACAGGCGGTCGCGTATAACACAATTATAACTTGATAATGAACAGAAATTTGTCACCGACTCGCACTTGGCCATTATTATTACTTGTTGTTATACTTTATCTTATATCTTTAAAGTGTGTACTATAATCATGCCTAGTTTGATGCTTGTAAGTATTATCGTTTTTACATTAGAGCTAATACAAAAATACGTTAAAAAATTAGTTTGTTGTATCGACCTTTCGTTTTTACTTTTTGACCTTTTTATTATTTGTTAGTTAAACCGCCGTAACGTTACATTATTTTATTACGTTACTACATTATTCTTCTGTGAAAATTTAAACTGATAGCCAATTTAAATTTAAATTTTATTACGGTTCGAAAGATACAGCCGTTAATAGGTAGGACAGACGGACGGACGGACAGACATTTTAGGCTCAGTAATAGGGTCCTCTTTTTTCCTTTTGGGTACGGAAACCTAAAAAAAACAATCGCAATGGCAGTTGGCAATCTCAAAAGGTGCATTTTTAAAATGCTATTTCAGAGAAATCCTTCAAAAATGAATGACATAATTATGACGTCCAGCTGAAGTAACTCTCTGCTGACTGGGTACTCTGCTTTCAAGTCATCCAACTGAAGTGTCTTTCGATGAAAATATCATTCTGATGAGACAACTTCATTCGAGCTGATGGTATCATGGATTCTAATATTTTTTTGTTATATAATTATTTCAGGACAATATGGTCTAGATATCTACACTAGAGAGCGCGGCGGGCCGACCGCTATCCACCAAAATGGATCTACGGAGAAAGAAAAGCACCTTCTAACACACTGCTGCAAATATCTCATTAACAGCAGCAAAAGGAATTAACACATATCTTCAGGAGTATAAGAGTGAAAATTTAACTACTGTCAAAAACTTGTTTTGAAATTATAAATGTAAGGGGTAAAAATCTATTGCAACTTTGGTACTTTGCTCAAGGGCTGCCGAAAAGATTGTAGTCTGTGCTCTATTTTTTTATTTCTAAGGGTCTAATAAGTCTAAAAGCTGGAAATATTAATTCGGCCTCATATTTTCATATTATATTGATTCTAAAAACAGGTCACGAATCTTATCTATAAATACTATGATATTACATATTATAGTAACTTTACCCAAATGTATAGTTAATCTAAGTATAAATTAGCAATTAAAATAAAATACGTCCATTTTAAGCAAAATTTTTATTTTTTTAAGATATGCTAGCTTTTTTTATACAGTTTTATATTTGTTGTAAATGATTTAATATACGATATAATATTATTGGATTTATATTTTAAGGTACTAAGGTTGTGTCGAGGCAATCTAATTGCTTTTTTATAATTTTGTATAAATTTTGCACTTAGGATAACATTTTGTAACGGCTACCATTGCCAAATAATATTATATTTTGACAATGCAATATAACAATTATTATTATCATAAAATAGTAATGAATGTAAGGCCGATCAAATTATACACATGAAGTGATCGTATAATACACATAACACAGGCAGTGTTCATGATATACATGATATACACTATACATCACTGTCACATACGCTTACTCTAAAATTATTCTTACTATAGACTTTTAATATAATTTAGACACTGATTAGATGATCATAAAAATTAGATTCGACCAATCAGCAGCCTGATTAATCGATTACATTATTTGACAGGTAACGTTATCAGCCTGCTGATTTGGTCCACCATTCGTCTAACTATGGTGTCATAGTAATCCAGTTACACGCACAAAGTAGGATTCTAATAACTTAGTTAACAATATCGATAATTTATACGATTTTTTATATTTAAACCACGACATATATGTAAATGTTTATAAAATATATGACATGTTACTTTTCTAATAGTTGTTTTCGTTGTAAATCAGATCAAAGATAATAATTGAGCACCATTGGACGGCAGTATCCTTATAACTAAGAGTGGAGGCTTGCATTGGACGGTTTAGTCTTCACGACTTAAATTATAATAAAAAGTATTTATTTAACATTGAAGTGTTGTTCCACACTTTAGGATTTACGCTTAGATTGATTGCGACAGCTCAAGATTTAGAGGCCAACAGAAAATCGACCGCATAAACAAAAACGAGATCATATAACGTGTTCCTTAGTAAAATCTTACGTCATAGTGCCGCGTACAGAATCGCTCTAGAACCCATCCAATGTCTGCATTCTAGCGTGATCGAACTTTCATGATTCCCAGGACTCATAGAGCAATAAAGGAGTCACCAAGCTCAGGTATTATGTCAAAGTACAAATGTCCATGCAATCTTGCATGTTACAGGATGGGTGAGTAGAAAATGTTGATGTGTTGTTGCTCTATTTATAAATGCGTGCGCTTATAGCGATAAAACGAAATATTAGTGTGAAAGAGGATCTCCCCGCTAAAAACAACGGAAAAATTCGAGTACATACATGTGTATTGGTTGTGTGAAAGCGCTATGGCGCCGCATCGCCCTTGACTCGGTGGCCGCGTTGCATTGTCAGGATACGAGATGTTATGACAAATTCCACAGAAATGAGAAGTAAATAAAATTAAAATGAGAAGGAAAATCTGTTACCAGGCATTAGGAGTGAACCTTGATTGAACATTCTTATTTAGATCAACGCGTCGAGCTCCGCATCACAGTAGCTAACTGTTTTCGAATGACTGACGTTTCGTTTACATGGTTGCAAATTTGCAATGCAACTGGCTACAACCAATTTCTTACAAAAATACCTTGACAGCCATTCTAATTTAAACAAAAAAAATATTCTTTTCTGTGACAATTTCAAATGAGATACAGTGACTAAGATAATCTCGATTGTTCGCGAGAATGATTGGGTAATATATCTACCGCGCCAGAATACAGGTCTAGACCAAACCGTCAAATGCACCAACACTAAGATTCACTTATCCTAAAGTCACAACACATAGCGAGTCTTTTTGTATAGTCAGTGATCTAATAATATACTTAAAACAGTGAAGCAGAAACAAAGAATAATACTTATATACAAGTCAGAAGAAAACAAACAACAGCCTGAGTATGAGAAGTAACAATTTTGCCATCGAGGCAAAAAGCAAAGTAAGTAAATGTAAAGAAGTAATGTATCTAACTCTATGAACAAGGTGTATATAGAATTATAATACAACTCAGTCAATATATTATGGCCCACGCAAATAGGTACCAATTATGGTAATATAGGCAAGCCAGCGTAATTTGTCACTAGAAACGTTGGTAAAATTAAAACCATTTAGATGACAACACAGGAAGCAGCAGGTAGCAGCAGTAAAACAATCGTTTGTTTTGACATTGACCATAGACAAAAATATGCTGGTTTGCCTATAGGCCTGATAGACTGACAAATTTAAACATCCAGGTGGCCAAATGACGAAATAAAGTATCTAACATTTTTATAGCTTCGAAAAGAGCCTGGTGGTATTTATGCATAATGCATTTGCCTCTGGCCATATAATATTAATTATGATATAGGAATGTCATTCCCTTCGCAAAAAGAAGAAAAGCCGAAGAGCTATGATTGATATTTTATAGTGCAAACTGCTAGGCTGTAGAATGTGCTACCTGAATGGGGTTCTCTGATAGTCACAATCTGGGTGTCTTTAAGTCAAGCGTGCTCCATCGTAGATCGTATCAAGGGCAGTGGTGGTCAATCGCAAGCCTATTATTCAATAAAAACATATAAGGTTCAGTAAAGACAGTCATTCAAATTTCGGTAGCCTTTTACAACTTACATGAGTCTTATACAAGTCCTTTAGTAGCGTTAAGAGTGGCTCGTTGCTCGACGCCTCGTATCAATGTGCCTAGGAGTCCTTCCATTTCGTTAGCGGTTTCACGAAGCTGTGTGTTGTCGAAGCACGATTCTGTAAGTAAAAAAGTCTTGTTAGAAACTACCAATATTAATATTACTTATATAATATATACTATAATATACTTAGCCAAAAAGGGGTCATTGTACTCATCATTATAAATAACTTATGCTATGGGACCAACAGTGAAATAGCAAAAAAGCAGCTGTTAGCTATTGTTGTTTTCGTTAAGTGTGAATTATATTTCTCTATGGAATGGTGGTGGTATTTTAATAAAGAGTTATTGTATTGTATTATCAACTGGCCAACCCAGAAATCCCGCAAAAAATATCATCAGATATTTTTTAACATAATTACAAAAAAAAAAAAACAGGCTTTTAACAGGAGGCCTTATCGCTAAAAGCGATCTCTTCCAGGCAACCGAGCGAGGGGACTTTTTATAATGAACAGACTGTAGTGGCCAAATTATTTAACTACATTCAGTGTTGCCATCTAAAAAACTGTTGTTTGACTAAACTTGCATTTGATCACATCTCACCTGACGGGATCGGAAGGGATGATGTGATCTAAGATGTAGCACGCTCCTACGAATTTTCTATTAACTTTTTTGAAATAAGGAATTCACTGCCTCTGCTGTTGGATTTCCACGAATGTCACCAAATTTTCTTACCGTCCATAGCAAAGTTATTAGCTAATATCTGGTGCAGTCTATCCAGCACCGTGTCCAGATCAGCATTCAGTTCCCTCATCTTATCGTTGCTGGTCTCTACACTGTAGTTGTCTGCGGCGTACTTCTGTTCACAAGCGGTTATGTCGGGAGGCTTGGGCCTGGTTAGGATGACACGTTTATCGGGGCCTTGGCCATGTGTTTCTGAAAAGGATTCGGAGATGTAGAATATATAACCAGTATTGTACAAAGGTACAAATATATAACCAGTATTGTACAAAACCACCGGGCAGACCACCAGCCCGCTGGTCGGACGACATCGTTAAGGCAGCAGGAAAGCAGTGGACAAGGCTAGCACTGGACCGGAAAAGATGGCGCGCTGAAGAGGAGACCTATACCCAGCAGTGGGTGGAGAATGGTTGATGATGATGATGATTGTACAAAGAATGTATTTATTTCCACATAGCCAGGCCTTATTATGGATGTCCATTTGTGATTCGGATTGTGATCGCTGTCACCTGACATCTCGCTCGCGCAATTAGTGCGACTAAATAGATGCGAACGGTATGCCAATCCCTCGCGATCACAATCTGAATCACGAATGGAAAATCGGACATCCATAATAAGGCCGCAGTTTCGTACGAACACATTTTATTGCTCTTCAAACTAAGCCTGTACTTATTTTAAATTAATAATTTACAGTCTTGCATTTGACCTACACCTCGCCTAATCTTAAGTGATGATGCTGTGTAAGATGAAGCATGCTTGCCTAGAAGAAAGCGATTCATTCGCAACTCACAATCAACAATATCCATACCCAATCAAACATCCGTCGGGGAACACCCGTTCAGGCAAAGCCACAGTACCACAGTACAGTACATTAACCTAACCAGTTTTGTATTTTTTAATATATTTTTTTGTACTAAATTGTGTCGGAATTTCTTGCTTAATAAAATTGTTTTGGGGTCATCTAACGATTATCGAAGTTACACCATGATCACCACCCCATACCGAAAGCTTACAGTCCTATAACACAACTATAAAAAAAAAAATGGGCAGTGACAATATTTAGTTTTTTTTATTCAAATTAGATGTCATACAATTTATCATCATCGTCATCATCATTTCAGCCGTAGGACGGCCACTACTGGACATAGGCCTCCCCCATTGATCTCCAAAAGGGCCGGTTGGAATCAACATATATTATAAACGAGGCAAAAACAAATTAATGTCAGGGAAACAAATATATATCGAAAAAATGCAGAATGGGGCTTTTTTTTTTTACAGATGTATAAGTAACGTGTCTGTTGATTATCACCGTCAGCTTACATATTTTTATCAGTTCATTATAATATCAGTACTATTATAACAAAATACAAGAGCACAAAATAGTTATTGTGTTGAGTTACTGTAAAAAAAAAAACCTAAAATTATATATAAAAAAAAGATATAATCTTATCTTATCTTACTGTGCATGTGTGCAAAAGGCTTTGTAAACACTTACCATTGTACCAAGAGCTAATATCGTTCACCGACACCGTAGATATACTGTCTGAAGTGGTATGTCCCACAACAGGCTTCAAAGCATCCCCGGAAACAGTCAGCAGATTCTGACTGGTATTCTTTGAAACCACAGAGAAGTTTCCAGAATCTAAACTCAGAACTCGAGGTTGGTTGGCATTGTTGTCGTTAATTTTTGATTGCTTATTGTCTATGATTGGTATCGGGCTGAATAGGTCGAAAGCTTGAGGGTGTTTCGCATTGTCAGGTGATTCAGCTGGCAGGCTTATTTGACTTGCTGTTAAGTTGTCCTGAAAAAGAGAGGAATATTGGCAAAGTAAAATAATGTACCATGTAATGAGCAAGAAAGAGCATAATTATGGTAATTCATTAGAATGCTAATTTAAGTACTAAATAAGTCATTGGTGCAGGGCAGAAGATCAAACCAGGTGTCATCAGATTGTAAAGCGCACATTCTACCACCCTGCCACCATCGCTCATAATTGGGTGTAAAACCAACAGTTGGGTTAGGTTACCTTTAACATTTTGAGCCTATTTATCTGCGTGGATATCTGTGCCCAGTGCCCATCCACCTTCGCTTTCAGTCCCTCGTCGTTAGATTTTGCGGTATCTTCTGGATTATTCGCCAAATCTTGCAAAACTCTACACAAAAAAGAAAATAAGTTAATAGGCGTACCGACCCTTGCACCAACTCAACCTAGCAGTGGGTTGAGGGGGAATCCCTCGAGACCCTGTACCAGTGGGATATGTCACAGTCAGAGTCAAGCAAAGTCACGGAAAACAAATTAGAAAAATTATATAATGAGGCGACAAGTTTTTTTTCACGTTGGCGCCAAACTCTTATTAGTGTTTGTTATAAGTGGAATCAAAGCGCTATGGCACATTTACTCCAACTTAGACGTTATGTCACTTGCATAGTGTTCAACGTCGCTTGTCCGCTATGCCATCGTAGCACTGGCATCGCACGGCGTTATAGTCTGATCGCGGTTGCCTTACGACTAACCAAAAAGCCGAGTTTTGGTTCGGTTTTTTTGCATGTACAAGTATCTCGATGGTTTGTGCTCACTTATTTTGTGCTTCTAACTGGGTAATAATATCTTGTAACATCAGCGCAGGGCTATCCTTATGTCCGGAAGCCTTCCCCACAGTGGATGTAAATATCGCAGGTTTGTCTTTACGTCGTCTGTCTGAGCCGGTATCTTTGTCAGCGCGAGACTTGGGCTTCGAGGTCTTCTGCTTTTTGGTCTTTGTGCAGAAGAAGAAACGCTTCATGTTCTTCATGAAGCTCAGACATACAGGCGGCTTAGGCTGGAAATAAAATTGTGTGATTAGTAATCACATCTGACAAGCTCCGGCTTGAATTGACTGGACGAAGAAATCTACTAGTCTGCCTTAGATTCCAGTTTGTTTTAGATTCCAGTTGAATCGAAAACATGTTTGTTCGAGTTTACTCAAGTTAGCAAATTCAGAGTTGACTGGATGAAGAATTCTACTAGTCGGCCTGGTTTGAGAATCTATATAAATTGAAAAAACGTTTGTTCAAGTTAACCAACTCTAACTCGAGTTGACTTGAAATAACCTGAACTTGCATTAGCTCGAGTTGTCAATTCGAATTGACTCATCTCTAGTACCATACGATGTTGTTATCGTAAATATACACCATACCTACTGTTAAGAGGCGTATTACAAAATGAAACCGTTAAATTTTAAGTATTTGTATTTGCGGGCTTAAAACGAATAAATAAAGTCGTAATAGGCATGATTCCTAATGTTCAATTTATTACAAATAACCGGCTTACAGATAAATATAAGTAAATACATTACACATACTGATAAAATAATTTGAATTGGCTGATAAATCTCTGAGATATGAGTATTTAAAGTTTTAGGTGGGGATAGAGAAGGGATGTTCTATCCCTTTCTCGCATTTGTATGGCGCTCCTGAGCCGTGACGTCACGGCTCAGTATAGAGCGCTCTCTGTCTAGCATGAAATTAAATTAAATTTGAATGCTTATATTTATTTATTTTCGAACTAATTTTAATTTTGTTTTCGTTGATGTGCTTTATTTATGATCAGCTTTTTTATGAGGTAATAAAAAAATATTAGTCATCATGCCTATTTTCAAGATAAATATAAAATAAGTTAAACCATAGCATAAAAATAATAAATAATAATAAAATAAATTTGAAATAATATCATTTAAAAATAATTAATTTGCTATTACAAACTTACATTTTGTAGTTGGAATGTATGGAAGAACCTTATTGTCAACTACAAACTTAAGTTTGTCTCTCAATATTTTAACTTTTTTTTTTGGTCTCGCGCCCTGAGGTTTCCGTCTAACGGAACCCTCAGAGCACGAGTCCTACTCGTACTTGTCCGGTTTTTTTTTTTAAATCTATACTATTATTATAAATAGGAAAGATTTGTATGTAAGTATGTTTGTAACGAATTGGCTCAAAAAGTACTGGACCGATTTGAAAAATTCTTTCACTGTTGGGAAGCTACACTATCCCCGGGTAGCATAGGCTATATTCTATACCCGTGCGAAGCTGGGGCGGACCGCTAGTGGTTGATATTATGCTAGGCGTGATTTTACCTGTCCATCTACAATTTCATGAAACGGATGATTTTTCTTATGTCCACTGACTGCAGGTAAATTCTTATCGTACAAGTAGCATTTCTCACAGAAATACACTTCATTGCATTTCGTGCACTGAAACTTCAGCACCTAAAAAAAGAAGAATATTAATAAAATTATGATAGCGTTTTTCAGCGTCTCCTACCCATACAGTACTGTGTAGAGCAGACCATGGCATGGTGTCGTTTGTGAGGCGAGACTTGCGTCTTGCAGTGGACAAACATTAAATAGGCTGCTGCTGATAGAGATGATATCTGATGATGATGATGACGATACTCAGGTCCTAGTTTTGTTAGCTCTGACAGCTGCAAAATATTGTAAAAATCATAATGAAAATTACGTTTTTAGAAGGTCAATGTGGTCGATTACCAGTTTACCAACACGATAAAAGTTAATAAAATATAAATAAAAACTTTTTAGTGTTATTGGAGCCGTCAGAGCTATAAAACACTACCGAGTTTATATAGATGATTAGTGCTCTAGGAACTGTGTTTTAACCTTTTAAATTTAATATTTAAAATTCAGTTGGAAGTGTATTAAACTATTTCATTGGTGATGAGTATAATGAGTATTCAAACGACAGTCCTTAATAAAAAAAACTAATACTTAAGGTAGGTTAAGAATTTAATTATAGTTTACTATGTGTTTCTATGACATCCCCGATACTGGAAAACCTTTTGTTCTAAGTAAAACACTCACCTGCACAAGTGGCAGTAAACAACAAGCGCATTAAGTTAAATTAAATGAAATTGTATTTATTGAGATTTAACACGGTCAAGCCAATTACATTAGTATCTCACAAATGAATAATTATGCATAACAATGAAAAATAAGAAAGGAATTAAATTAATTAGAAAACATGCGCATGCTCCGCCGGCACTAGTGCTCTGCCTGCTGGCGACCACTTGCTGAGCCACGTCCAGCCACTGAGTGCTCTTACACTCTAACACCCCACTCAGCCACTTCCAGGGCATTGCAGTGTTATAAGTAAAACACTCACCTGCACAAGTGGCAGTGAACAACAAGCGCATGCTCCACTGTCACTAGTGGTTTGCCTGCTGGCAACCACTCGCTGAGCCACATCCAGCCATTGAGTGCTCTTACACTCTGTAACACCCCACTCAGCCACCGACCGAGATGTTACACCCAGCATGCCAGCATTCTGAAATAGTAGAAATACCAGAATGAAGTTATATGATTATTTACGGGATATTTAAATATCCCGTAAATAATCATATAACTCTAGTGACCAACCGTGATAGTTTAAAACAGTGTTTTACCAGAATGAAGTAATTAATCATACAAATATTATAAAAGCAGAAGTTTGTAGGTGGTTTTGTAACTGCAGAATGGATTCGAATAAAATTTCATATGAGGATAACTTGGATGGTACTATTTTTTTACCCGTAATAAATATGGTTCCTGTATTTAGCCAGCAAACAGAGTTTTAATCAAATTACAGTAGACTTATAACTCACAATAAAATAGTCGTGCACCTAATATTCACACAACTTTGTTATACCATAACTTGAAAATATACTTTTTTGCTTTGATAATGGATCTACCTTAAATTCTAGCTAGTACTGCCAAAAACTGAAAGGGCGAGGCGAGAAAGAATATGTGAGTGTGTGCAATACGTGTTTAACATAATTATTGCATATACTGACATATTATTACTAGTTCTACAAACGCACACTTCAATATGAAGCGGCACACAACTGCAAACATTGTGCTCAAAAATGTTAAATGTATAGATATGGAAAAAGTGGAAAACTTTAGGTATAAACGCTTCGATTTCTAGGACATATTTGACCAACTGAAAATCAATCATCTTTTAGTAAGTCATTGGCGTCGCTTACCATCAGGCGAGTTGATGGCCAAACGTAGAGCTATTCCATCTAAACAAAAAGTTACACCTACTATTTTTATTGTGACTACTCACCTGAGAGAAACAAGCCTCAACATCATTATGTATCGCATCCCCTGTACTGCCCAGGAACTGGGCGAGAGCCGTCACATGTGTCAACAGTGATGCGAGCCGCTTAGGCGAGACACAGCCATTGTGGTCGGCACAGCAGTTGGCTAAGGCCGCCCATTTGTCAGATATCACCTCCTCACTCAGGCAGATCAAGAGGATTTTGACTGCCAGTATTCGGATTGGTTCTTTCCGCTCTCTGGAATTTTTTATTGATATGAACATTATATGCGAACTTGTTGTTGGTTGTTTTCATACACGGATCGTAAGGCTGGGAATATAGTAAGCCCGACATTCGTCCTGATCTGTGCTTCTTTATGATAGCGAGACCCACATAATGCTGTGTACCCATGTATCTCTGCATAATGTCCAACAGCTTCGTCACCAAAGAAAGATACCATGTTGGGCCATGTACTCTGAAGACTGATTGAGAACATCGGCAATCAACTCATGAACCTTGTGGACAACACCAACACCACGTGTGAGCAACACCACGCAGCCGGAGCTTCACATCGTATGAGATGACTTGAGTGCCGACACACTCACCAAGATGCTAATTCGTTGGTTGTTGTTGCACCAAAAAATTTAATACAGATTTGACACAGAATATCAAAATTAAAAAATATTACCTATATTAGGCACAATGAAAGTGCATGTCTAGCTCTACAGCAGTAATATGTTTATCAACTTGAGACACAACTTAAAGAAAAATTTAAGAAATAAAAATTACTGTACTGAAGGGAAGGATACTCACTTGTCAAAAACATTAAGCAACAAATTGATCAGCAGGTCTACAACCAGGTCTACATTTCCAGTAAAATTTCCCTCCTTCTCAGCCGCAAAATAGATATCGCCCAGAACTGCTTCTAATTCTGCTGTGTCCAGGGACAAACTGCTTTCTGAGAGGCTTAACTGGTGTCTAGCAAACACTCCTGAGCATAATCGCAGTGGTGGCACTGAAAGTTTGCATATTTTTCATGAAATGAACTTAACTCTCATAGGAAGACAAGATTTTTACAAAAAAGGTATAGATACTTTACTTATATCTGGGTACCAGTTGCTTGATACCATATTACCGTACAAATGAGGCGAAAATTTACCTTTTAGGTGTGTTTGCAATGCAAATATTTTGAAAGCAGTACGGTAGGCAGTGTACTTTATCCCATTATATTCCTCCGTGGATTTGACGATTTTAACGAACTCTGGATGATCATATTGCTGCTTCCCAGTTGCATCGCTGTAAAAGCAAGTTTTACAAGTTCTTAGGTAAAGTAGGACATTCCATTCATAGGTTCCGCTTATGCATGGTTTACTAAGGGCTTATGAAAGTAAGGTCGTACTCAATAAACAAAGGATATCCTGCTTCATTTTCTACTTTCTTCCAATTGTTTAAACTCATTGTAGATTATTTAATAAGAAACATAGTAAACATATTGAAAACTTTCAAATAAACAATCACTCGATCCAACAAAAACTAAGCAACCGACCGCCACATTCAAAAAAATATATTTTTCCACAGATAGACATCTACCATACATTTTGTTCTTTGTTCGTTCATAGACAAGAACTGCTTTCTTCTTTTCTCATGAGGGGATTTTGGCTTCACATTTGTTATGCATTTACCAGTGTCATATATTGAAATATTTTCATTTTTATTTTGTAGTTTTGTTTTTAGTCCAAGCCAATACCAAGTTTTTAATTTTACAGGACGGTGAATCGAAACAAATCAAACCGCTTTTAAGAAAAATTATAGTAGAAACTCATTGTTAATAGTGAAATATCATTATTTTTAATCTATGTTTTTGTCATCACATTCTCTATGCCAAGCCCACCAAGCCATAGTTGGATTGTTTTCATTGACAACATGACATTTAGAGTATATTGACCAATAGGAGCCGAGAATAGTATATTATTGATATTTTTCGTCCAATCAAAGCCATAGAAATAATATTCAATTTTCTGCCATTTTCTCTTTTGTAAAGGAGACGCCATTTTGCAAGCGTCACTTGGCGGCGTGTCGGGTTTCTGCATTCTGGCCCGATATACATCCACAAACTAAAGCATTGTTTTGTTTTCGTGGACTATGTCGTATTCGTCCAGTGTAGCACAGGACTCACTAGCAGCTGCTCAATTAGAAATGTCCGGTAACCCCAATGCTCTGGCACTGCGTCGGCCATTCGATCCGGTCGCGCACGACTTGGAGGCAAGCTTTCGGTTAACGCGCTTTGCTGATCTAAAAGGAAGAAGTTGTAAAGTGCCCCAGGATGTGCTGGGTAAGCTCGTGGAATCTTTGCAGCAGGACTATTCACAACAGGATGAGTTCATGCATGTGGCGATCCCGCGCATCGGCATCGGTCTGGATTGTTCGGTAACACCTCTCAGGCACGGGGGTCTGTGCCTGGTGCAAACAACTGACTTTTTCTACCCCCTTGTGGACGATCCCTACATGATGGGCAAGATCGCTTGCGCCAACGTACTTAGCGACTTGTATGCAATGGGAGTGACGGAATGTGACAATATGCTGATGCTGCTTGGTGTCTCAACTAAAATGACTGAAAAGGAACGTGACGTCGTCATCCCTCTCATCATGAGAGGGTTCAAGGATTCCGCTCTCGAAGCGGGCACCTCCGTGACCGGCGGTCAGACGGTTATCAACCCATGGTGCACTATCGGGGGAGCCGCTACTACCATTTGCCAGCCCAATGAATACATAGTACCTGACAATGCTGTCATGGGTGATGTCTTGGTTCTGACAAAACCTCTGGGAACCCAAGTGGCAGTGAATGCCCACCAGTGGCTTGACCAGCCTGAACGCTGGAACCGCATCAAGTTAGTAGTATCTGAAGAGGATGTCCGCAAAGCCTACCATCGAGCCATGGACTCAATGAGCAGACTCAACCGAATCGCAGCTCGACTGATGCATAAATACAATGCTCATGGTTCAACTGACGTCACTGGATTTGGACTGCTTGGACATGCACAGAATCTGGCATCCCATCAGAAGAATGAAGTTTCATTCGTCATCCACAATCTTCCTGTCATTGCCAAGATGGCTGCAGTAGCTAAGGCTTGCGGTAACATGTTCCAGCTGTTGCAAGGACACGCTCCTGAGACCTCTGGTGGACTCCTCATCTGCCTGCCCCGAGAGCAGGCGGCTGCGTACTGTAAAGACATCGAAAAGCAGGAAGGCTACCAGGCGTGGATCATCGGAATTGTCGAGAAGGGCAACCGCACTGCTCGCATCATAGACAAGCCCCGAGTCATTGAAGTGCCTGCAAAGGATTAGTTAATCTTCATTTTGAGACAATTGATATTTTACTTGACGTTTTGCTGGATTAATCTTAAATCTATTTTATGTTTTAAAGATGGATTGATTCATGTCCTCATTACCGTTAAGTTGAATTGGTATTTTATAAGATGCAAAGGTACGATTTTATCAAGATTTATTATGATAACAGCCAGAATATGCAAGTAACTTAGGAGAAAGTAGGTGAAACATTGATCAGCAATAAATTATATGATGCTCTTTCCTAGCATGCTACTAATGACCTTGTGTATTCTGACTCAGCTTCTAGACAATGGGATCTAGTGATTTTATGTGTTTATATAATTAGATATATAAGGAAACTAAAACTTTTAAGAACAATTCCATTAGGTACATCTTGTAAACCTAACCTTGTTTTACAGCTTGTGGATTCTGTAAGTTGTGAACTAAGTATAATTAATAATTAGAATAAAGTTATTTTTCAGTCAATAGTTGCTTGTTTTATTTTGTAACTTGCAATGGTTTGATTGTTCCTGACCTGTGGTTCACCAAGTTAATTCACCAGGGGCCTTACGGCATCAAACTAACATTAAATCCTCTCAGTTGGAGAATCACGCAAACGCGCGCCCAGATACGGTTTGCGGTCGCGTGATTTTCCGACTGAGCGGATTTAACGTTAGTTTGATACCGCATTAGCAGTTGGCCATAAGGCCCCTGGATCGACTATGTAATTACACGTACTTGGGTCCATCTGCTTGGTGTACTATGGATACACTGATCTTATTATTTGTAGTTCCCGAGGTGGTTCTATTGGTATTGTTTGTTCAGGTGAACCACGGGTTGGGAAAGATCTTGATGCACCTCGAGTTTTTTTAAATATTTTCAATACAAAAATGATTTATTTATCTCTACCGGTTATTGAATTTGTCAGTTACATGGTACTCCCATATAAGTGAATCATTTTTATATCAACAACCAACAAATACATATTTAAATTGTCTAATGTCTAATTTAAATTTCAACAAATGCAGTTACAGATTACCTAAATAGTTAGTATGGTTCAATCTAGTCTAATTGGAAATTTTTGAGCATTGCTCAACATAGTTTTAAAATATATTTTCTCTTTAGTAATAAAATAAGTGGGAACAAAACAATACCTAGGGCATTTGACTGTTTTTACATAGCCATCTCAAATCGTGTATAATACTATAACAAAGCAATCTTGTGATATAATCTGCAGTATCTGTATTATAAATCATCATCATCATCATCAGCCAGAAGACGTTCACTGCTGAACATAGGCCTCCTCCTTTAACCTCCACACTGAACGACAGCCTGGTTTTTGCATCCACTGGATGCCCGCGACTCTCACAATGTCGTCGGTCCATCTATTGGGAGGCCTACCTACGCTGCGTCTTACGGTTCGTCGTCTCCACTCCAGAACCTTTCTTCCCCATCGGTTATCGGTTTTTCGAGCTATGTCGGTGACTCTGGTTCTTTGGCAAATATCCACATTCCGGATTCTATCGCGCAACGAAACTCCGAGCATAGCTCTCTCCATTGCCCGCTGTGTGACTGAGTTTTTCTAAAAGGCCAACAGTTAAGGACCACGTCTCAGTATTATAAATCGGTAGTATGGATATTATGTGTATATTATAAATGGACAATCAAAATTCAAATTATTGAACTACCGCATAAACGTACCTTTTGACTTTTATGGGGGCCACGTGCATTGGCGGATCCAGGGGGGGGGGGGGGGGCAAAACACCTAGCAATTCCATACATTCGACTAAATTTTTCGATTTGATTCCTTCGAACCTTGTCAGAATGCCCCTCCTCCCAAAATTAAATCCAGAATGACTCCCCTAAAATTAAATCCTGGATCCGCCCCTGGCCACGTGACGACATAAGCAAGCAAGAGCATTTGAAGTCAAGTCACATGATCATTTTTTAGTTTTTGGTATTAAAAAAACTAGTAGGTATTACACCACTATGAATCCTTTTTTAAACACACTCAATTACTCTATTGGCCCCAACCTTTTGCTTATGATATTATTTCATGATTATCATAACCTCCGCTAGGAGTAAATAACAAAGAGTAAAGTAATATCATAGATAAACATATATACTAGGTAATTTTGGTAATATGTACACACAGATCGGTATGTATATTATAAATGGACAATCAAAATTCAAATGTATATCTGTGAATATACAAGAATATACCAGTCAAGTCAATGGTAAGAAATCGGTTTTTAGCCAAGTGCCTCACTGAATTATCAGGGAAGCTGAAATCTGAAGTAAAACATTGTGTTCTCCATAAATTACACTTTATTCACCATCTCGGAAAATTACATCTTTCAACAAATCTGGTTGTAAGCAAATCAAGAAATTGATTATCAACAAATAAGATACAAAAATTGAATACAAACAAAAAAAAATAGTTAAGAATAGTTCTAGTTTGTTTACAATAAATAATTTTCATAATCATATCAATATATAGGTACCTATGTTTTATCATCAAATACAGGGTTGCACGTAACTGTGGTACTGAGCCGAAAGGAGGTCACTGTACTCATCATCATGAACATCTTTTACTGAGTGAAAAAAAAACAGCGGTTCCTGATTTCATTGTATGTCACTTCATCAAAACATTGTATTCATTGTTGGTTGTTCTTTTTTCATTGTATGTGAAGGGAATGGCAGTGTTTGGAACTGCTGATTTTTGCTGTATTCTGAATTATTATACAAACCCACCTAACAATATTAACGTAAAACTATTAAAAACTTAAAAGATGTTTGCTTTTTAGTTTTGCTATTTAAAAACGAAACCAAGCTCTACTGTAAGGTGCGAAAAAGTTGTAGGTACCTACTTACAGTAAAATTCGGTTTTAATAACCAACCGGTTATAACGCCGCAAAAGCGCCCTCTGCTTTGGTTTTCATATGGTTGAACCCAAATTTGCAGTAATACACATCTACTCAAAAAGATTACAAAGCCTTTTAGTATCCGTGGTATCCCCCAGTCGTAGCACTGTTATTTTTTACTTACCGTGGTACCCCAGTCTACCACCAGTAGTACCACACTTACTTCTTCAGAACCTTGGTACCTCAGTGGAACTACAGTTAGTTGTTTCTAACTCTGGTACCACTGGTGGTAGACTGGGGTACCACGGTTAGGAAAAAGTAACCGTGGTACCACTGGTTGTACGAATGGGGAGTACCACGGACACTAAACGAAAACAAAAAGCAGACGCCACAAACCCCTATGGTCTGCATCATCACAGACACAGACCAATACTCACAGACCTATATCCAAGCCTGTGCCAACACTGCATCAAATCCTCAGTGACTCTGATCAATAGGCTTGTTTCCTTATTTTATTTATATCTCATTGAAAAGCTTATCATAAATAGAGCCCATCAACGTAAACAAAATTCAAATTTGTTCAAAAATTAATAATTTTAATTTCATGCTAGACAGAGAACGCGCTATGGCACGTTACGACGTCAAACCGTGCGCGCGCCATACAAATTCTATACTATTACATACTAACAGTACGCTTTACAGAAAAGGGACAGAGCAACCAATCTCTATCCCCGCCAAAAATTTCATACAACGCTCATATTTCAGACATTTACCAGCCATAAAAAATATATATTAAAAAAAACATATTAACAATAGGCTTGCGTTTGACCACCATCTCTTTTGTAGGTATGTGTAATCTATTTAGTTATATCTTATTCGCCAAGCCTGATATTTCTAATAAATTAAATATTAGGACACATGCCTATTGGAACAGATTGCCCGAGTGAAAGAAGATGATCGTGAGAGCATTTCCCTTACACCCATAGGAGGTAATATTAGGAATAGTAAAATGTATTGGTCAGTCCTTTGTTAGTCGCTATAGCCTGATTCCACTGTATAAGCTATTCCTATCACACCTATCGCTATTCCATTCACTACCTCATTTTGTTTTCTCGAAAATCCCTCTCGGGTAATATTTTTTGTTTCTGTAGCTTCGGTTTTAAGATTTACTTAAACACTCAGAAAAACTGGAACTATATTTCCAATTTTATTTTTAGAATAATTCAAGTAAATCGATTAATACAAAAACTGAAGGTACAAAATGCTGGAGAATCATATATGGGGATGGGGCGTACAACCAACTAGTGGATGTAGGCATTACAGGTTGTGAATTTTACATAATCATTAATATTTTATACTTTGATTGTAATAACCTATGTACCTTACAATATGCTTACAGTGTAAATATTATATACCCAAAATGGGTAGCTCTTGATACAATTTTTATAGCAACTGATGGTAACAGTTGTTGGGTTGGCCGGTAAAAACTTTTTACAGATGGCGCTAATTAATTTTTTTAAAGGGTTTTTTTTTTTGTTGAAAATGTGAAATACTAATAATATATTTGTATGGGTTCTAATTCCCATAGCAAAGATATTATAGCCCCGGCCGCATAGCTCACGTTTCCGCTTTATTGGTACAGAGAGATAAGGGCAAGACGACAAAGGGTTCGCTCGGGGATTTGTCTGCCGCCCACACCCCGCGCGATCCCAGCGGCCTCTATAGCGGCGCGGGCGATACCTGAGTTAAAGTGATTTTCATGAAAGAAGTCCCACGGCAAACAGCGGAACTAAATTTCCATGTTGTAGTTGTCAGGTGTTGTTACTGTGTTTGGACGCTAGTGAGATTTTTATTAATTTTCCATCGTTAAAGAGTCGTGTACGATGCCAAAAGTTGTTAAAGTTCTACTCGAGAAATGATACTGATAGTGATTGATACGCGATGACAGTCTGGGGGACTTCTTTCGTGAAACGGACTCTAAGTGGCCGACTTAAAGATTTGCCAACCCTATTTTCTCATCCAAATAACCAAACTTAAGAAATTATTGGCTATTCAAATAGATTGCTCATTACTTTACATTTGAAAAGCTCACTTTACAAACAAATCTGTAATTTTTACACAGCAAAGCTGTTCCAGCTTTGTTATTGAGGTTTAAAAAAAAAACTTAACACAATGGAATGAGAACATTTCATACTCAGATTTTCAATTAATTACAATTATTAAAATTACGCTAACGGTAAAAAATATATTTTAGATCTTGATGGCATGGCACTTTTGTTTTTATTCTCTAGTATACAGGGTTACATGAAACGGTGCTACAACCCCGAAAGGAGGTCATTGATCATAACCATTATGAACTATTTCTACGTATAAAAAATGCAGCTTCACACAACTTATTTAAAAACAAGAATAAACTAACCAGCACTCAGTAAAGCATATTACACGTTTAAGGAATGTGTACATTGATGACAAATTATGCATAATTCTATGTATTTTAGTAACTATGATGATATACAAAACTTTTTACTAATAATCTGTGTGACCAAACTGAAATTGCGAAAAAAATATCAGCTGTTCCATAATTTTCGTTGAGAGTTAATTAATTTTTTTAATGAAACAGTTGTACTTATTTTTTTCCACCATTTCAATTTATAATAAAGTGTGCAATGACCTCTTCTCGGCTAAGTATCACCATTCAGTGGAACCCTGTAAGATTCCTGTTAGATAGCGTGATACGTCAAGGGCAGCTAAAAGCACGCGGCTATCACAATCGCGCATTTCAAAACTTTTGAAGAAAAAGAAACAGAGTGAGATTTTCAATAAATCTCTTGGGGTAACCACCGGAGGATGGGTAGCAGCGTTCTATTAGTACACGGTGAACGTACTGCAATCCCCAAGCCGTGCCAAGCGTGGGGATTATGGCAACACCCCTCTCCAAGAGGGAGGCCTTTGTTCAGCAGTAGACGTTTACTGGATGATGATGTATGATGTGTGCTTGGGTGTATTATTTTTAGAATAACATTGCAAATTGAATAAAGCAATTTTCAAGTTGATATTTTATAGGATGGCGGGAAGATAGAAATAAACTATTTTACGAGCTTTTTTCTCCTCCGCCATCGTATGAAAAATCAACACATTTTTTTTTACTATTCGCAATGTCATTCTTTTTTGGGATAGCAGTTAGCGGTTTTATATCTTCAAAAATGTTGAAAACGTGCAAAATATAGCTATGGCCGTTGAGCGCAGCCTTAACCAAGAAAATTAAAAACACATGTGAACTTTACATAAAATTGTGAAAATAAACTTTCCTCCTCAAGGCCTCAACAAGGCCTCCGCGTCTGCCGGATTGGCACTAAGTTGCGCCAGGAAGGGCCTGAGAAGGCAACGGTAATAGACTACCGGAGATTCCGTTTTATAATCGTTTAACTTTTGGCCGTATTAGGAGGGGATGTTCTATCCCTTTCCCGCAAAGTGCCAGAATGAATTGCCAATTGTATTATTTATTTGGATGGCGTATATTTTTATTTATTTTTTATGCCGTAGGTGGCATACAAGCTGACAGGCCGCCTGATGGTAAGCGATCACCGTCGCCTATGGATACCTTCACCACCAGGGGCATCACAGATACGTTGCCGACCCTACAAATGACATCATTTGTAAGTTTACTGCGCTCTGTCTAGCCAGACATTAAAACTTCCAAAATTTTGAACTTATTTTAATTTTATTTATTGTGATTTTCGGTCTGCTATTTTGACGACTATAAAAATACTCAGTCCGGTAGGCTATTCTAGCGCGACATGCAGTCGAAACTTCGCCACGCAGACATGGCAAAGACATTGCTTTGAGCATGCTTTCACAAGTGTTGAAGAAAGACAAACTTGGGAACAACTTCATATCATCCACGTTTACTTAAATCCTCGTAGCAGTTGTAATTAATTGTGCTCAGTTTATATAAAAAAGTAAATCAATTACCGTCTTACCACAAAAGATTTAAGCACGCTTTAGACAAGTGTTTAGCATATTTTTCGCAGTGAAACAATTGCTAAACAAATGTCTAAAGCGTTCTTAAATCTTTTGTGGTAAGACGGTATATCTTTAAAAATTGCTGGCCATGTCAAAATGTCACTCTCCCACATCATGCAACTGCAATCGCTAACTTTAAGTTTCAGGGATCATGTCATGATAGATTTTTAACAAGTCAGTTCAAACTATCACTTATAATGCACTCCTATCTTAACGGTAGAGAGAGATGACAATTTTGTCGTTAACTTTGTTTAAATAACGGTTCGAGATTTGAATATTTCAATGCAACTTATTAATAAATACGATTACAAAAATGCCAGTACACTTGAAATGTCTATAACTGAAGCACAAACTAGTGACCGTTGGTTTCAGTGGAGGGGCGAGTTAGGACAGGGCCTTTTGCGTGCTCGGCTCTCGTCACCGTTCTGTTCAATGCTGCTCTGATCACGTTTCTTGGGAGAGTTGTTCTGAAACATCATATTTTATTTTATAAATTTTTCACAAATTGAATTGTAAATAGGCTTTATAAATAAAATTACTATGATTGTGACTAAACATAGTCGGAAAGTTCTGAAATATATAAAGCTCGGAAATATATTCGAGAAGCTGTGAAACATGGTCGCATGGTCGAAAAGTTCAGAAACATAATTGGGAAGTTCTGAAACATAGTTGGGAAGCTCAGAAACATAATTGGGAAGTTCTAAAGTATAATTGGAAAGTTAGGAAATATAATGGGGAGGTTCTGGAAAATAGTTGGAAAGCTCAGGAACATAATTGGGAATTTCTGAAATATAATAGAGTGTTTGACTGTATTGAAAATATTATGCCAATTGACATCATCCATAAACATGACATAATGAAAAAGCATATTTCATTGATTTTTTAATAAAAATATGCTTATTTTTTGTAAAAAACGCGAATAAAATAACCGTATTTTCGACATTTGATCACGTGATCGAAAACGGTCTGTAATTGGCTTCATCCCTAGTGACGTCACACAAATCTAAACAAACAGATTTTGTATTGATATTTGCGAATTTAATGTTGTAAAGCTATTTTGAGAGCGATTTATCCAGAAATTATCACCAAAAACAGTCCGGAGGTTAAGTGTGAGAAGAATGGAGAAACATTTTGTGCAAGCAGACAGCAGTAACTTACCCAAAATTAATGTATTTATGGTTGCATATTTCTTCAATAATAATCTACGTCATTGTTTCTACGCTGCAGAACTCAAAACGTAAAAACTACAATGTAAGTATTAATTTTTAATTGTTCTCCAAGCAAAACATTCAATCAAGTTGTACAAAAAGTATGTTGTAGTAGGTGGATATCACTATTTTGTTAGGTTATGTCTTTACTATGTTTAAAAAGAAAGTAACAGTACATAAAATAGTAATGCAATAAAAACACTAATTCTAATAGAAATATATAGACTCAAATATGTACCTCAAAATGATCTTCGCACATAGAAACACTTGAATTAGCTCCAATACTTTTGGGTTCTCTACGAGCTACTTAGTTCCAACCACTTGTTGCGAGTTTTGGGGTCCATTGGAACAGAAACGAATAGTTTTTCCGGTGTTTTATGGAAGTATTTGTACATTGTGGCACTACACAACATTTATAAACCATAACTTCTATTAGAAAATTAGTGATTATCAAACTTTTGCTGCCTGGCTGCAGCTGTTTTGTTTTGTGTGACGTCAATCGTCGCTCGACCGGAGCTATGACGCAGGTCTGCGTTTTGGCGCGATATTTTTTTATTCAAACTTTAACATCGATTTATATCGCAAATACGACTGATATCCAGAAAATATAAATGCAGTATACATTAAATTATATCAGGCAATAATGTGCAATAGTTTCCCAAAAGTAGTCAAATACCCTATTGGGAGGTTTTGAAACACAGTCAATACTCAGAACCATAATTGGGAAGTTCTGAACCATAGTTGGGAAGCTCAGAAACATAATTGGGAAGTTCTAAAGTATAATTGGAAAGTTAGGAAATATAATTGGGAAGTTCTGGAACATAGTTGGAAACCTCAGGAACATAATTGGAAAGTTCTGAAATATCATTGTAAATTTTTTAAACATTGTGGAGAAACGGAGTTGACAAGTTTTGGAATAGATACTTTAATAGCGAAGGTAGGTTTGTCTGTGTGTAACGTCAGACTAATCTTGTTGAAATTTAGCAAAATAGTGTGCATGATGACGAAGACAGTATACCATTTATCCTGAAAAAATGCAGAATAACTAGGAAAATCGCCAGTGAATTATAGAACACTAGCAACGCATCCCGGCTTGGCATGGGTGTAAATCTTATTTTTTTACACCTTGGGTTACATTATTGGAGTATTAGAAAGGATCCCTATTTAAAAAATAATAATATAGCCTATGTCACCCGGGGATAGTGCAGTATCCCAACAGTGAAAGAATTTTTCAAATCGGTTTAGTAGTTTCGGAGCCTATTCAATGCAAACAAACAACAAACAATCAAATCTTTCCTCTTTGTAATATTATTATAGATAACCAGTTATAAATACTTTAAAATACCTATTGAATTACTGTTTGTTTTGTTACAAACAGATGATGTAGCACACATATCAACTCAGAAACGGTTCATAATCGCCTCGTATCACCTCACCGTCAACCAGGAGTCAACTGAACGCAAGCATATAACCGGAGCGGATCAACACCTCTGGCAAGTCGAAGTAGGTTTGCGTGCCAGAGATACATAAGCGTAATGCGCACAGCTTGCAGTTCGCGAGTTTATCCCAAAGCGAGGCGACCCCTTATCCATGCTGATTATTGTGCCTTGTAGTAGAGAATTTCGGCGCAGCGGTGGGTCTTATATATAGTGGTATAAACGGCAAATTCATAATTTTCCAACTCTTTTAAAACCTGTGTCAATGTTTGTATCTCAGATCAGACAAACAAGGGAGGTATGCCTTAGTTGATTAACGTTTATGTTCCAATGTCTCCATTTATCATATTTTTTTTTTCATTATACTGCTAACGTTTAATGCATAAACGGTACGACTCATTTACTAATTTTTCACGCACATTAATTAACTTGTAACAACACCAGTTAGACCTGATGCGTTTCTATCCGCCACACCACCTTACCATATATCCCATGTTTGTCTGATTTGAGGTTTGTATGCAAGTTCAGCAAAAAATTACCTTTTTCTCCCATTGCTGGTGAAGGTATCTTAATAATATGTTTGTCTTTTCTGTCACTATAACTGAAAAAGAAATGTTTTATTAATATACTTATGCAAGAAATGACCACAGCTCACTCGTTGCTTCCCACAAGGTTTCTCTTGTATTTATGATGGCATCACCAATCCAGTGACAATCCCTAAAGTTAAAGGAATCTATCAACACCATAGTTCATAAAACAATATGTAAAAAAGTGGGCTAAAAAACCTCATGTTATTAAAAGACGACCCCGAACCAAGTGATAACTTATATTGAACGGTCTCATCCACTTTCTGATGATGGGTTACATGGAATGGTGGTACTAAGCCAATGGGCATTGTATTTACTATAGCAATGTGTCGTTCGCCAACGATCGAATCAAATATAAGGGGTTGCGAGCTCCGCACGATTGATTTGTTCACTATGACGGTAAGTATTCATATAGTTAGTAGAGAATAATCGGTAGTTCCTATAGATAGTTATTCATGTAGTTTCGTTATATTTTTATTGTAATGTTTATGTTATCCTTGTTTTGTGGTATTTTAATAAAGAGTTATTGTATTGTATTCATTAACCCGCAGCAAACCAAAGGAGCCGAGCGAGCTGCCACAAAACGCTTTGGCTCATATGGGTCGTGGCTTGCAGCAAACCAAAGGAGCTGAGCTAGCAGCTGTACAATGCTTCGGCTCGTATGGGTTGATTGAAATCTATCAATCGATTGAACAGGTCAAAAGAAACTGGTTGATTTTTGCAACGGGTCCTTTTGATATGGTTCGTAATGAATGATCGAACAACACATGTCTAACTTATTATGAACAACTTTTACTATGGGGCCAACCCAGAAATCAGTAGAGAAAATCAGCTGTTCCATAGAAAAAGGTTCGTTCTAATTAGAGGCCACCAACATTAATATCAATGGCATCTCACGTTGCCACGTCACGTTGATTGGCAGACAACATCATCAGACTTGATGGTCATAATGGCTGAATTGCTGTAGGATTTACAATGGATGTTGGTCGGAATAGCAAATTCTTCTATTTTCATCGGACTTTGGATGAATCTGGATAACACCAACATCACGTTCAACATGCATGCTATGTAGGCGTTTTGCGTCGTTTTAGTTAATAAAAAATAACGTTTGTCCAGGATCAGTTGCCATTAATAGCTTCAAATAAGTCACTTTAGATGTTGCTCAAAAAATGTTTACCTAGAATTTGTAGGCAAAAACAATTTTGAGAGTGAGGTCAAAACAAGGCTGCAGTTTACAGCATTTGGGAAACTGAAGTTTTCATCTATCTCACATAGTCTTAAGAGGAAAATTTTACTAGTTCTCCCGCCATGACGATAAGTGTCGAAATGTGGATACTTACAGTTGGAGCGATCCGTCCAAACTTAAATGGCTTAGCGAGCTATTGAAAGAGCTATGCTCGGCATTTCTCTGAGGAATTGTGTCAAGAACAAAGGTAATTTGCCAAATAACCAGTCACTGACTCAGTATATTGGCAGTGGGCTAGTCTTATATGTTGCAGAATCAAAAACTCTTAGGCTAGAATCTAAACGCTCTGGGACTAAATGGAGTGAAGTGTTTAAGGTAGTTTGCAGTGGCTTGGTAATATACTGAGGTACTCATGTACAATGACCTCTTTTTGACCACTGCTCTGTATAACTGTCAAATAGGGCAACCATTTGAACATGGGGCAAACTTTTTATAGCAGTATAGATTTATTTATCATGGACTAAAGCTGTTTTTGGTTCAAATAGACAAAAATTTTAAGTTTTATAAATAGGTTTAGCAACTGCAAATTTACATAAATTCGAGTGGGACCCTGTAAAGATTTCAACGAATTAGCCTAGTTGGTAACAAATTGCCAGTAAAACAGGTACTCAACTCTGTTCCGACGGAATTTCCTTAGTAGGTAGGTATATCGACGGTCTTTTCGAACAATTTCTAATTCCATGGTCCGTATTAAATAACGTAAAGTTGTGTTCGTCGTATGAAGGCAGGTCCTTTAGGAATTCTATCACTGACTGAAATATAAAAATAATTATAACCATACGAATTGTAAAGGACCAAGCGTGGTATTTACATTCACGTTTTCTCCAATAGTAGAAGACATTGTGGTAGCTTACCATTTTAATTTTATAGGAATATAATCCTTCTCCAGGTTTCGATAGTTATATTACGAGAAGTGGTTATATTATAGAGAATATTACAAAAATAAAACTCTCAAAGATCGCTTGCAAAGCAAAGCAAAGCAACCATTTCGAAATCAAGTGGACTAAATTGACTTTGACATTAAAGAAATTGACAGCTTGTCACCTAGTGATGTCTTACTTGTACTAAAGAAATCTCGATTTTTACGGTTTCATAGTGTTAACACACGTATGGATTTGGTTGACGGACCGCCGTCCAACCAACGGGAGAGAAAGAGTGAGAATATCATATTTCCCTCTCATTCTCTCCCGTTGGTCAGACGGCGGTAGAGGTCAACCAAATCCATACGTGTGTTAACACTATTACGAACACAAAGATAAAAAAAAGAAAAGAAAAATGTAATGGAATGGGCGGGAAATTGTTTTTAGAACGTTGGTATTGGTTGTTAGCTATAATAAAAAGCCGTTACATTTTGAAAAATCTAAATATCAGTTTCAAATTAATGTACAAGAGCTAAAATGTACAGTTTAGTAAATTCTAATTTCAACAGAACGTACAATCCCAGTGGCCGGCAAAATGCTCTGTCGGATATAAAAAGGCTGCTAACGTCGCGGGACACCGCAACTCAAAATAAGGCATGCGGGTACTTGATAGAAGTCGCGAGTCGTTACAACAAAACTTCGGAGGAAGGTGGACGTATGGTAGATTATTTGCTCGATAATGATATCACCGTTTTTTTGTGTGAAGCGACGGCTAACTTGGACTTTTCGCTTTTTAAGTGAGTTATGGTTTTTATGTAAGCTAGAAAATTTGGTTTTAGATTTAGGTACTTCCATATCTTGGTAGTTTAATTGTTTGTGGCCTTGAAATTCGTATGCTGATGATGATGAATTGATTGAATATTTGCGACTTGATTTGATTCTTGGGTTTGTGGCTTCTCTGCGACTAGTGTTACAACTCTGCCAATAACTTTAGGCGATCTATGTCGCCGTTAATTTGAGCCCGCCACCACTTCAATCTGTGCTTTAATGCATTAATTGGCATCAAGACCTACCTATCAGGTAGGTTTATTAAAGCCATTTACTGAAACTAAAGTTGCTTTTTTTTTTTGCCCATTCAATAATATTCGCTTGACATTTGTGTGCTGTAAATTACGAAGTATCCAAGAACATTTAAAAGTATCTTCTTTTGATTATTATCATGGACGTAACCAGCCTCCTAAAGGCATACATAATATGAAATTCGTAGATTTTATTGTACTAGACTAGCCTGTGAGACTAGCCTCTATGATGTCGTCAGGTCGATAACAAGCTGCATGCGCCTTCTGTGGCGCTCGCCGCGGTTCTTCTCTGAAGAGCATGCTGCGCACGCGTCGAGCGCGGTGCTGCGCGCGCTTGCGCACTACACTGGCGGAGGCCCGCCAGCTGCCCTCAACACTTGCTTGCACTTCCTCTGTGACTTGCTCAACAGGTACCTAACGTACCTATACTTGAGCATGCATAATCAGCTTTTTAATACCTTAGATTAGGTAGACAGGTTACTCGTAGTCCATTTGTTGCTACACGCTGGCACAGTTGCGTGTTGAGTATTTACTGCTATTGAATTTCTTTTCCGTACGTATGCAGGGATAGCTTCAGAATGTTTTCCTTCAACGAAAAGCCTGTAGTACTTACATGAAAATCTTTACATAAACTCATTGGTACGGGCCCGGGGTTTGAACCTGCGGCCTTACGCTTTTGTACCCTGTAGGTACAGTAACCGGCACACAACTTGAGCCATGACCTTGAGTGCGCAATAGACGATTTTAAGGTATCGTTGGTGGAAAGAGAAGTGCGCATTCCGACGGCACGCGTCCACGCGATTGGCCGATGCGCGAACGACATTCGCGAACTAACCCCCACTACGTCGACTTTGACTCAAGTTGTTTGCCGGCCACTGTACCTATAGCAGCGAATTACTATACGGAAGGTAGTGAGTGGTGCAGTATAATGACCCAGAATAGGGCTAACTGCTTTTGGAGACGCCTATATCCAGCAGTGGACAGATGTTGGCTGATGACGATGTTGAAGAACCTAAAGCAATTGAGGCGAATGTATGGAATTGCTCGGTGCTTGGGGGGGGGGGGGGGGGGGCTGGCCCCCATGGCCGCCAATGTTTTTGGCAGACTTTCATAACCCCCGTCAATAATATTTATTGTCTCATTTTGTCCACATTTATAATAAAAGTTGGTCGCACTGTCTTGTTGTAGGATAAGCACCTACAAGACCACTCCTCCGTTGTCTCATCAAAGCGCTTACAGCGCTGTACAGCTGCTTGCCTGTCTCAGCTCGCTGGCTCCTCAAATCAGCACCAATCCTAGCACGATACTGTCCAGCGCTTTAGTGCTGGAAGCCCTTGTATCTTACCAACCAGGTGAGTGAACTTTTTATAGCAATTATGCTTTTTTTACGCGTATAATTCCGCGTTTGACCACCAACTCGCCTGCTATCAGAGTTGCCACCTGTCCCGATTCTGCCGGGACAGTCCCGATTTTGATGATATTGTCTCGCGTCCCGGAAACCTATAATCATCTGTCTATGTTCGATGCATAGAATGCCAAGCAACTTCACAAGTTTTTAGGTCGAAACAAATTTAGGACCATCGAGGTGACACAAAAGATTCTTTCAGATGGCCTATACATAAACAGTAGTACAGCAAAAGCTCTAGTGCCTGTGTTGAGTACCTGGGTGTCGCTCACGCTGAGTTCGCTGCAGCACGCGGCCCTGGCGGAGGACGAGGGGGGCGCAGGAGGCATGGGGGCGCTCTATGTCGTCATATGCACGCTCGGCCTGCACTCTATGGGGTAAGTAAGAACTATAAAACTTAGATTTAAATTGCCCCTTTTTAAAGGAGGTTTTACCTATACAGAAAAGTTATTTAAATAAAGAACAATGAACCACGAAGGTATTGTACCAAAGAGATTTAGGTATAAATAAATAAATAAATACCTTACCTTACACCATACATTACCGTATCATTTTTAATTATTTTCGCACGCTTTTTTTAAATTTGTCTTTACAAGATTATTTTATTTTGTCAGTGTTTGATAAACAATCCACTATTTCCTAACAGGTACTGGGTAGGCCACTCCAGCTATTTTCACTTTCCGTACTAGTATTGCTAATACAATGCTAGTAGCTATTGCTAATAGCTGACCACTCCACCAGTGGTGGAGATATCAGCGGTGCAAGTACCGTTCTTTATCGAACGCCAAATTCGATAAAATGCCATAGATTCGAACTGATCTAATGAGATTTTATAGAACTTGTCGATCTTAACTGTCAAATTTGACGATCGATAAAGAACGGTACTTGCACTGCAGTTTAGCTGATTGTTGCTGCCCAACGAAAAACATTATGATACTTGTGTCAATGTAACGCTAGAGATCCGCCATATCGAAATTTAAAAAAAGACCAGTCGAATTGATATCCTCCTCCTTTTTAAAGTCGGTTAAAAAGTGTTTGATCCACGAAGATTCTAAATTAAAACGAAGTACAACACGATGTTTTTTTTAGATTGATAAAACTGTTCCACCACGGCAATACGAAACCCAATTTCGTTCAAGCGATATTAGTGGATGACCAAGAAGTAAACGTGTTGAAGCAATGTTCGGCTGAACTGGCTGGCTCTGTCCAACGAGTTATGTCCGAACTTGTTATATTTACTAAGGTCAGTCAACATAGCGTAGTCTCAGATCAGACAAACAAGGGAGATATGCCTTATAGTACAATTATCGTTCAACTTGAAATGTCACCCAATTTTTTCACTAAACTGTAAGTACCTACCTACGTTAGTACTGTAGTTTTCCTACAATTTTCAGTATTACATGTCCCTAATACCAGAAAACATTTTGAGAATTGCCTGCGCGCAATAGTCAAATATTATGTCTCTTTGGAAGACCAAAGGGGGTACAAAGGGATTTCGACCAAGTGTGCACGTTTGCGTGTACGTGCGACAATTTCCCCCCATTACGCTGCTACATTACTTTTTCAACATCATTCTAAATGTTTATCGAAACATCAATATAGGTTCAGCCGTTTATTTTTGAAAGGTCAGCAAACTGATGAAGGATAGAGAGAAAATTATACCTTTGTCCATTCTCTCACATTCATTGGAGCATTGGATTGATGTATATGATGGTAATGCCCCTCTTCGCAAAATGTCCCACGGTGCCAAACGTCCCGTTATCCAAACATCCCGTCATCAAAATGTCCCATTATGAGAACGGCTCGAAAATAAATCTCAATTTGTTGACGATAATTTTACCTATTCATCCAAAAATCCAGGAGCATCACAGTCAAATAGCCAGTGAAGAGTACAGCGTTTTCCTAAAGTTCCTATTGACTTTCTTCTACGAAAGCAGCAAGGATGTGATGCCAGGCTTCTGTGACATGCTGTTTGCTAACGAATACCTGACCATGCTGCCACAGGTTCAGATTGCAAGGTGTGTTATGTATATATGCATTTTTGATGATAACTGTGTGAAAATATTTCGCATTAATATTACGTATTATTTTTTTTCGAAACAAATTTTGTTTATCATTCTTATTGCCTTGGTGAGTGACATGTATAAAAGGTGGTAAACCATGTGACATGGATGTATTTACTTGGCCTGCGATCTCTCTCGGGCAGTCATCCTCTGGACTGAGACAAGTCCACACCACCACTAAGCGTTCCTAGTTACCGTTTTAAATTTTTCACTAATAAGTCTATTACATTTGCCCACCGAGATTCGAGATACGAGTACATGGTATCTCGATGCATTTGCCCGAATTCAGAGACCAAATTTAGGAAGGCACTAAATTCAGGCAAGTTAGGATTCAAAATTTAGGGAAGGAAGGTTTTACAAGGCCCCTTTACTTCATAACTCACCTATATACAAATGTAATAGCATTTAGGAAGCTCAGTCAATCTTAGAGAGCGAGAAAAGGGAGGTCCTACACTTTTTTCCTTGATTATCATAATGTTAATTGCATTAAACTCGACCCAAGCATTCAGAAACCGCGCAGGCGTTCAAAAACCTAGCTGAATTAATCAGAATTTGTGGGTTTCATTCGGCTTCTTATTGCAGTTATTGCAGCTGGCATAGTAAATAGAAGCATGGCCCGAGCAAAGCATTTATAGGGCTAGATCGAGCCCAATTTTTGATGTTTTGATAGTCGGTGCCAATACGTGTTCAAGTCGACGTTTGCGATCGAACTGAGTGAATTAGGCAGATGACTCAGAGTAGTGAAATCAGGGGGCTTAGTCCCAGATTTGATAGTTTTGAAAACTTTTTTCGTTTTCGTTTTATTCCATACATTGCTGGGCTGAAAGGAATTCGAAAACTTTTTTCGTATTAGAATGAAGCAATCTATACCGCCGATTTTAGTTCCTCCGCGTTTCCGCTGGAGGCGCTTTACTAAAATATATGGAACAATACGTAAACGAAAAAAGTATTCGTTAACTATCAAATCTGGGACTAAGCCCCCAGAAGCACCTAAATGCATTATATTATCCTAAATTCTAAATTTAAATTTAGATCTGAATTTAGGCAAATGTAATAGCCTTATTAGCCCTGTGCAATAAAGCACAGTTTCGTTCGTTCTGACGGTCGTATTGCCGTGAGGATGGCTAACCTTTTAACTAACCGGCTATCTCACAGAAACGACGAATCCATACGCAAAGCAAGCACATTGGTCCTAGGAGAGCTGCTGAAAGTGTTGGCTGATACCTACCTCAAGGTTAACGATACAGGCACAGCAGGCACTTGCGCCAACGATATACATGTAAGCAAAAAATGCACTACATACGGCTACATGGTACTGAGACGTGGTCCTTAACTGTTGGCCTTTTTAGAAAAACTCAGAGTCATACAGCGGGCAATGGAGAGAGCTATGCTCGGAGCTTTTTTGCGCGATAGAATCCGAAACTTGGATATTCGCCGAAGAACCAGAGTCACCGACATAGCTGATAAATAAATATGATAAATAAACCGGCCATGTGCGAGTCGGGCGCGCACTGACGGTTCCGTACCACCACAAAATACAAAAAAGTAGTGCAAAAAGACAACATCACGCCTAAGCTGAACATAAATTTATCATCGACTCGCACTTGGCTATTATTTATTATTTGTTGTTTTACTTTAGAGTGTGAACTATTATCATGCCAAGTTTTACGCTTGTACGTATTACCGTTGTTTGGTTTGCACTTTATGTTAGTAATATGACATGACCGTAAAAAGATATTAGTAGTAGTAATTATTAAGATGATGGCTGATGATGGAAGTCGTTCAGTGTGGAGGTTAAAGGGGGAGGCCTATGTTCAGCAGTGGACGTCTTCCGGCTGATGATGATGATTAAGATGATAATGGGAGAAATTTTGGCAAGTTCAGTTTGGGGTTTGCCCGAAGGCCTATGTTCAGCAGTGGACGTCTTCTGGCTGATGATGATGATCAAGATGATGATGGGAGAAATTTTTGAAAGTTCAGATTGGGGTTTGCTGGTCTTTTCCCGAGGGCCCCTTGAACCTGAGGGCCCCGGTGCACGGCACCGCCTAGCCCTCCGATGGCTACGCTACTATGTGTGAGATGGACTTGTTTGTGTGCAGATGGGCCTGGTGGAGCTCCAGTACGGCATAGAGCGCCCCCAGGCCCTCGGCGTGCAGCTTCAGAAAGGACAGCCTTACAGTCTTCTCGTCTACATTTACTTCTACTGCCAGTCTTCCGACAAGTATGTATTTCTTTACATAAAGGCGCTTGCAGAAGATGCGTAGTACAAGTAACAAGTAGAATTAGCAAGTGCCTACTACGCATCGTCTGCACCGGTGTGCATAGTGAACGTGGCAGTGAAAGTGATACTTGGCGCCAAGTGGTACTTCGCGCTGGTACTTGGCGCCAAGGGAAGCTTCGTTTCTTGTCGCGACACTAGCGACGTCCACTGTTCATCATTCGTCTCGTTCGAACACTCGTGCGAGTCCGTACTCACACGCGAGTTGTGCGTCACTGCGCGAGTGGCTACTTTACGTTTGAACGCCTACTTGTACTTGCTACTTCTACTTGTTACTTGTACTACGCATCATTTGCAAGCGCCAAATGGAGGGTAATGTTTGTATGTTTGTCGATAGTAATATTTTTAATATTTCTGTATGATTTTGAAGAGTGAGGTGTTGTTGTATTAATAGGTCACGGTGAATGTACTGCGTTCCCCAAGCCGCATGTCAAGCGTGGGGATTATGGCAACACCCCTCTCTAAGAGGGAGGCCTTTGTCCAGTAGTGGACGTTTATAGGCTGATGATGTCATGTAACGTCAGTAACGTGTCGCTGGATTCCTTTTAATGTCCGGAGAAGAAGAGCAAAAATCCGACTCTAATATAAGGATAAGAGTTTTTTTGTTCTTCATTTAAGACCGCGCTCATCAGAAATAGATCTATTTTATACATTTTAATAATTAAAAACCGATTGGGCGGTCTTTTTATGATAGCATATAGAGATAATATTCCTATTTGGTTCCAGTCCCGAAGAAGCCACCGCTCCACTACTTCCGTTCTTGGTGGAGCACATTCTGAAGCTGCCGAAATCGTTCAAACCACCTCCGTACATTATAAAAGCTCTTTGGCTTGTTTTTGCAGTAAATAACTTATATACCTTATAAATAGTTACCAAATTTCTTAAATAATTACTCTTGACCTTAGCACATTACACCCGATAGTTCGGTTACGTCATAGTTCTCCGTTGACCAACCCATCTCAAACGATCAATCAATGGGCGACCATACTGTTTTTTCTTAAATATATTATCTACGTTTGGCCATATACAATCCAAGCCTATATTGTTCATGTACTGTCTAAGCATGTACTATTGCGGTGCGTCTCGTACATCATCAGTACATGTTACATGTCTTATTTTTTACCATCCTTTTAAAATCCTAGATGTCTACAATATCCAGCGATTTCCTTGATTCGCTGGAAGAGCGAGTATACCTGGAGAAAGCCACCGAACGCCTGGTCACCATGCTGCAGCCGGAGCCTTCCATCTACTACACCCACAACCCCGCAATACTGCTGTGGGCCTTCACTTCTCAAAGGATCCCTAATTATGTGAAGTTTCATGTCGTAAGTATATGTATAGGGACTGGATGCTTTCCCACCGTCCTTGTTTCCTGACAACTATAACCTGGGCGTCCTCAAAGCCAGAGTGAATAAGTACCTTCTAGGTCTACGTGCTCCATCTTCGGCCTTGTTGCCTGGCCATGGCCATCGCTATCCATCAGGTGAGACGGAGGCTAAACGTAAACCTATTCTATATATTTTTTTTAATGTTTATGAGTTTGTTCCAGAAGGTGAAGAAAAAAAGTAGTAAAAGTTGTAGCAAAATAATCGCGGTTTTGTGGTATGTTATCAGTAATCACCAGCACTTCACCTAATCTTCGTTTTCGGGAGCGTTCCCTTACACCCGGTAAAAGTACCTACGTTAACCTCTAGGCTTAAATTCTCAGAGGCCAATTATGACGACTTTTTCAGATGTCGCAATGGTTAAAGCTAGAAACGTCCTTACCGCCAGAGTTAACAACCGACCCATCAGTATGGGAGCTCCTATTGAACGTTCTCATCCAGTCCGACGACAAAAATGTTGTGGAGCACTGCATGGAGTCTCTACAAGTGTGTGTGGAGGACGGTGAAGATGAAGTTAAAGATGAGTTTACGACGCTTGTGTGGGTCATGCTGCCCAATGTGCTGTCTAAAGCACTTATCGATAATGGACAGCTAGGTAAGATTACTCATCGAAGAAGACGGCGTAGAGGTGGCGAAATTGAACGCCTTAGCCCCGTATCCCTGGAGCCGGGGGCTTAGAATACTGCTTTGGTATCCCCTGCCTGTCGTAAAAGCTGACTAAAAGGGGGCCTTTGGGCTTGTATGGTCAGATTTGGGGATCGGACCTCTCATTCAGCAAGCCGAGGGAAGACAACGGCGCGGTGTGGCCGACGCTGTTGTAAAAGAAAGGAACGGAAATGCCGTGAGCATTTCGCGGGAGCGATGCTTCAGGCAGTGTGCTAGGAGGATACCGGTGCGTTCCTATGGAGATCCCGGTGCCCTCCGTCTGGCACAGAGGTCGGCCACCGAGGGGGTTTTAGTGGGTGCAATCTCACATAACCTGGCTACACCCCAATGCAGCTGGGTATCTTTTGAAGTTTCCCCACCAGTCAAATAAAAAAAGAGCTGTAGACGATGATGATCCAAGAGATTCTTACGTAGTAGGTCATCATCATCACTTCTAATTTATACAAATACTTTATTCTTTTCAGCCTCTAATATCTGCTACCTCTTAGACCTCGCGACAACACTCCTCCCCACAGAACTAGACTCTACTCTCTGTCTAAAGACCGCTGTCCTCATCACGGCTGTGTTTTCAAAGAACACAGCAGAAGAAGATAAAAATCCAAATAAATACCACTTTGAGTATGTCTGCCTGAAGCTATGCCTCTATTTGTTGGGACTGGCCATCAAACAGAACGATAACAGAGGTATTATAATTTTAAATTTTTGTTCTCGTTATATTTTCCTGTTTTCCCGAATAATCCAATTCTGATGGACATTGTTCGAGAAATAACGTGACATCTTCTCGTGAAAAATACCACAGTACCTAAAGATTATGGTCTTTAACCAGTATGAGTTGTCAATGATGGCATATGGTACTGAGACGGTCCTTAACTTATGGACTGGTAATGGAGAGAGCTAACATGCTCTGAGTTTCTTTGCGCGATAAAATCTAAAAAGAGGATATAGCTGAAGAACTACACTCACCGACATAATATTGTCGCTGTTAGTGTGACAAGAATTTGTGTATGAATATTAGAAATGCGAAAGTGTGTTTGTTTGTTGTAGTTTGTTTATTCCTCTTTCACGCAGCAACAGAGCAACGGATCATCCTGATTTTTGCATGGGTATAGTTTAGAGGCCGGGGAGTGACATAGGCTACTTTTCGTCATCATAATCATCACCATATTTCATCACTACGTTAGAGAAACCGCGGGGCGCAGCTAGTTAATAAATAAATAGCTGCTAAGATTTGCAAGTTGCAATTTGTTACATTTTACTATGTATTTTCCAGTATTAATAACGTACGTGAACCGCGTGGGATTCCTTCCAAGCGTCCTCTCCTCCACCAACAGTCCCGACGAGAGAGTCGCGTGCGCAGCTCTGCAGCTGCTCTCCTATGTGGTGCACTACTTCACGAAGAATAACTATCAGGTGAACTAACATTCTAGTATACCTAATTGTTCATACAAATTTACTGTTGAATACAGTTTTTCATATCAATTTACTGTTGAATACAGAATTTTCATGTACATTTACTTTTGCTCGTAACCCTGTATACACAGGGTTATGGGTTACGAAAATGGTGTCCTAACCCGAAATCTGAAACCGCACAAAAATCGTTCACACTCAACAAAATAATATGTATAATATAGAAAAGCTGTTTTTTTTCGCGATTTCTGGGTTGGTCCCATAGTAAAAACAATGATGAGTACACCAGGCCTCTTTTGGCAGCTTTTCCGCGTAACCTTGTAGAGTTTTTTTTAATGTGATGATCTTTTATTAAACAACCACAAATAACCTGAGGCTCTATCAGAGAGAGAGAGAGAGAGAGAAAGAGAAAGGAGTGAAGGAAGACAGTTTAATATATAGATAATTATTATTATATGATTGAAATAAGTAGGTATATGCTATAAAGGTTAAGGTAAAACTGTACTAATATGTATTCTTAGGTAAAACCCAAAAACGGTAGAATGAAAAAAGATCACGTTTGGATCTGTATATATGTATGTGTTGTAAGATAAACTATTACTGCTGCGTGTCCACACTGACGGAATATTCACTTACTAAAGTCTTGTCACTAAATATAAAAAAAAAACAAAAACAAATTAAAACCTAATTAACTTGTCACCAAAATTAAAACGTATTATTTACTCTCCGCTCTACGCTCCGATAACGCTCTTGTGGCTGCGGCGCGAGAGTGGCACGCCAGCCCTATACATCGCACGTGGAGAGCGTATCACACGTCCATCACTTAATTACTTTATTTGTATTAATCTTAATTTTTAATTTTAATAATTTTTAATCTTTATTTTCAATTTTCTGTTTTTAAAAAAAATAATATTTTATTTTTCTAATCATCGATCAATTAATGTAATTTAAGGAGAGCTGGTGGTCAAACACGGACTTATAAGCGTAATTTTTTTTTTTTTTTTTAATAATAATTTGGATTCTAATCCGGTTTATATTTTTTTTCATTTCATTTCATTTCCAGCCAAAATCAGTCCTCCAAATCCAAACCCAGCTGATCATCCAATCCTTCCGTCAAGACAGCAACAGCGAGAGAGGGGCTTCTCTCTTGCAGCTAGTGTACTTGGTTCTAAACTCGGGAGTGAATACACCGCTCGCTCTGGCCTATGACGTTGGAGACGCACCGGTGCCGGACAGGCAATGTAGCGCGCTGAGATGTCTCATGTTTCGGATACAGCTGATGTTGTGTAGCAGGGTTGGTGGTTTATAACAAGCTTTAAACAGCTACTGAGTACGGTACATTCATGTCATTTGTCCTACTTTTTTGATGTGAATCATCTATTGGCGCGCCTTGGCAGTAAACCGACTCTTATGCCGTGACGGCAAACATTATTGCGCTCTCTTATGCCGTCATGTTTCATATCTGCCGGGCGTCCCGTGACGGACAACTTTATTACTATACTTTCTATCACGGCTTTACAACTTAGTTCAAAGTAGCTGCACTTCGCGATTTTCAGCGTTCCCTATCTTTTCATGATAAATACCTAGAAAACATTTTAACCAAAAAAATATCTGATGATCTTTTGACAGTAAAAACAAATAAACAGATTTATTTTCCCATTTTTCATATGAGTGTGTTGTGATTATCTCAAAATATCGCAGATAACAAAAAAAATTGAATATCTAACTTTACCAATAACTACAGGAATCCAAAGACCAATCATCAGCTGGATGGAAGACTTTAAGCTCCATTTTCAAACATGCAATCGAGACAAAGAACGACTCAAAATTAGTGGCTACCCTCACCTCTCAACCCTGGACATTTACACTTGTACATTTCCAAATATCACAGCCAATTACTGAGGAATTCTTGACATTCCTGCACACCTGGCTCACTCTTCTAAAAATAACTGTGAAGAAGAATCAAGAAGAAAACAGAAGTCAACTGTCCAAGTACAGTTTGGTAAACAGAACAATGGTGATGTTGAAGAGGAATTTGAAAGGTGATGAACATCAAAAAGAAATGATACAGAAGAATATTGCTATAGTGAAGGAGATTCTTATGGACTCTGCTGTTACGAGAAAAATAAAATATTGATTGCATTTAATGAAGAACATTAACGAATGATAATGAATCCGTGATAACCACACTAGCTAAAAATAGTGGCATCGCAAGACTCAAATATTTTGGTAAATATTGGGTACATATAAATAAATTATTAGAATATCCGACAATTTTATTAACTAGACCTAGCTGTTCCTAATTACAAAAAGTTCCTACTAAAATTATTTACATCAGTCTTGTAAGCAATAGCAATATTCACGTCGGAACAGTTTCTATCACTGTACCAAGCACAAGTTCGGTCGTGCATGGAGTAGCTACTGCTCTCACCTTTGGGGTGGATCAGCTAAGTACCAGATTAAGGCATTGGAGTCTACAGAAACGTGCCAAGAAGCTCATCAGCAATGAATCCTTAGTTCGGACTAAGTTTCTTAGTCTTGAGCATCGACGTAGTTGCTAGTCTATCGGTTTTTTTTTCGGATACATTTCGGTGAGTGTGCATCGGTTCTGCATGATCTGCCTGAATGGGTGTTCCCCGATGGTTACAATCTTGATGTCTTCAAATCACGAGTGAATCGGTTTCTTTTAGGCAAGCCTGCTCCAACGTAGACCGCATCATCACTTAACATCAGGCGAGATGGTGGACAAACGCAAGCCAATTTTTTTTTCAAACTCCTTTGAGCAGTCTCTTCATAGTCATAGACAGCAGTTTTGATTCATTCACAACAGATATCGGTGACTACAGTACCCAGCAAAAATCTACTCTGGACAGACACTAGGTCTAGGAATTTAGTGCGAATTTTTATCTCTTTAGCCTGCGGGCTTTACGGCATCACAATTACATGTTTGGGAAGAATTTAATCATCTATAGTTTAGAGCACGTTTTTGGATTACGTCCCCAAAGGGTTTAAACGGGACCCTATTACTAAGCCTACGCTGTCTGTCTGTCCGTCTGTTCATCTGTCTGTCCGTCTTACTTTTAAATGGCTGTATCTTTCGATTCGTCATAGACAGCCAGTTAAAATTTTCACAGAATAGGTATGTAATGTTACGGTAGCAGCGGCGGCGTTTTTTTAAACGTATTTTTGTATTAGTGTAAAAACGCTAATACGTACAAGCGTCAAAGTTGGCATGATTTTAGTACATATTCTAAAGTAAAACAACAAATAATAAATACTGGCCAAGTGCGGGTCGGTGACAATTTTCTGACCATTACCAAGTTGCAGTCGTTACTTGCCTGGGCGTGATGTTGTCTTTTTGCACTACTTTTTGTATTTTGTGGTGGTACGTAACCCCCAGTGCGTGAGCCCAACTCGCACTTGGCTGGTTTATTATTTGAATGTTGGAGTAGAGCTCAAGGATACCTTATTTATAAAGTGAAGTGCCAAAACTTAGTTCTGCAAATACTTTGAATTTGATCCTAAGATAAGAATAGCTTATGTAACGAAGTCAATACAAAGTTTTTTATTATAGGTACTGACTTGTCATTCCCATTATTACATTACGTGTAAACTAATTAACTTTCTACTTTATCGATCGTCCAAAATATTCAGGAATCACTTTCCACACTTTCGATGGGACGAGAGAAATTATATCGCTTGGGCGAGGGCCCATAAGCGCTCGCGCACTCGATGTGAATAAAAATAAGGTTGGAAAGCCGCAAAAGATATTAATTTATTTATCAATGCAAAACATCGTACCTTTTTCTCATTTATATGCGGAGTGGCTTGTATGGGGTTTTTATCAAGGGTCAGGATTTCTATGAAGGATAGGTCTCTAGTCGATTCGGTGATTACATAATTGCACAATAAAAATAGTAGTACATTATAGTTAGAAATTTAGAACAACGATCGATCACTTCAAAACCTTGATAGATCTAAACTTTGAAGTTGTGTCTATTTTAGTAACGTGGCAACTCTATACTCTACCTAATATATTAAATTAACTACTTAGTTTAGTTTAGTTTAGAAAAAACGGAACCCTTATAGGATCACTTCGTTGTCCGTCTGTCAAGACCCTTTTTCTCAAGAACACGTAAAGGTATCACGTTAAAATTTACACTAAATACTTGGGTCTGTGGTTTCTTTCGGCTGTAAAATAAAATCATTTTTAGAAAAAAAAAGAACCGACTTCATGACTATGCCTATCATTTACATACTGAAACTAAAAAGTAGAAAATAATATTTAAATAACTTCAAAGCAATGAGCATTAAAGGACAATCAACGAAATTATTAATACATATATTACCTACTTATATACATATTTACAATTTATAATCAGCTATTTTTGGAGTCGGTGCCAGCAAAGGGTTAATCCTGCCTTTGTAGGAAAATACTTTTCTACAGTCTATTTGGATATTATGTTTTCTGCACTGAAGTTTAATTTTTGGCACCTGTAGTCTTACAGCTGATGTGCGGAATTCACGTTGACGGTTGTGTCGAAATGCAAATAACATTTGATGCGCTTCTTTTAATTATTAGCCTTCGTTCGATTTCTTTTATATTTATCTCTATTTCACATCCATATCATAAATATTAATAGATTAATCAAGTTATCTATTAAGGTTATTTTTGCTTTGGCTGGCACCGACTCCAAAAATAGCTGATTATAAATTGTAAATATGTATATAATAGGTCAAAAAATTAGCATTGCCATCCAACGTGGCAATGCTGCCAGCATTCTGGCCACTTTTCCCTCCACCGAAGGGCTTTTAGATTAGTATTTTTAATGATTTTGATAATTTATTGTTCATTTTAATTTGTATATAATAATTAGGTAGTGATAGTTTTAGTTCTTATTATGTAAAATTATATTATTATGTATATAAGTAGGTAATATATGTATTAATAATTTCGTTGATTGTCCTTTAATGCTCATTGCTTTGAAGTTATTTAAATATTATTTTCTACTTTTTAGTTTCAGTTTGTAAATGATAGGCATAGTCATGAAGTCGGTTCTTTTTTTTTTCTAAAAATGATTTTATTTTTAAATTTTTAGTGGTATTTATTCCGCAGAGATAAAAAAGCGCGCGTCGGGCTCGCGTACTGAGCGCGCTCGCGTACGTTCCGTATCATCACAAAATACAAAAAGTGCAAAAAGACATCACGTCCAGGGGCTTTACGGACAACTGCTATTACAGGCACGTAATCCGCTCAGTTGGAAAATCACGCGACCGCAAACCTTATCGTGCCCAGATAGGGTTTGCGGTCGCGTGATTTTCCAACTGAGCGGATTAGGTGCCTGTAATAGCAGTTTTCCGTAAGGCCCCAGGCACCATCACCCGTACCCATCCAAGTACCGACCGCGGTCACTGACTCACACTTTGCCATTATTTATTACGTACTGTTATACTTTAGAGTGTGTACTATAATCATGCCAAGTTTGACGCTTGTACCTACATATTGCCGTTTTTACATTAGACCAATTACAAAAATACGTAAAAATTACGTTTGTTGTAGGGCCACTTTTAGTTTTTACTTTTTGACTTTATTATTATTTGTTAATACGCTGTAATTTACAAGTTCTGTAAAAAAACTGGCTATCTATTACGGTTCAAAAGACAGCCGTTAAAAGGTAGGACAGACATCACATGCAGATAGCGTAGGCTCAGTTAACCCGTTGGTCCCGTTTTTACCCTTTGGATACGGAACCCTAAAAAGGAATAATAAACCCTAATAAGGGTCCAAAACTCCATAGAAGCCTCTTGTAAAGCCTCCACCACTTTACTGGTGCATGAGTTTGACTTGACCGTGCATGATTAGCTCTGTTTGACTGGCTTGTTTGACGCTATTGAACACTATATTAAATATTTAATATTAAATACACGACACTATTTAATATTACGACTCAAATACTCTGTATCCATGGTCATGAAAAATTTAACGAAAAACAACACTGCATGGTTGCCATGGAGACACTTCTTAGTTTTTTGAAGTCTGTTCCTCTATGTTTGTCAGTAGTAGATCTGTGATGTTTGCTGTTTAGTTGACAGCGTCGCTAGTGGAGAACAAAGTATGAAATTCACCAAGAAATAACTGTAGTTCCAATGTTGCCCACCTTAACAGCTAAGTTGGTGGCACTGTCCAATGTTTACAATGTACATTGAATTTCTAGATATTTTTGTAGATTTTTCAAAAAGCACTGAATCAATGTCGATAAAAAAATTATGGGACCACCTACGAGATATGATCTACCAACCAAAAAAAGAATCATCAAAAACAATTCTAAATTGGCGGAGTAATCGCGTAACAAACATACAAAAAAAAAAAAAAAACATACAATCGAATTGATAACCTCCTCTCGAAGTCGGTTAAAAATAAAAGTTGTAAGTCAACGCAATCAAAAGATATGAACGTTTATGTCGCATATTTTGCTATTTCACAGGGGAATCAAAACCTATAGGGTACTTCCCGCTGACCTAGAATCATGAAATTTGGCAAAAAGCAAGGTCTTATAGCATATATATAGGAATAAATCCGAAAGTCACAAATTTGAAGTTATATCATTTAAAAATAATTATTTTGCTATTACAAACTTACATTTACAAAATGGAATGTATCGAAGAACCTTATTGTCAACTACAAAGTTAAGTTTGTCTTTCAATATTTTAACTTCAGTTAGTTTTAGGGTTCCGTACCTCAAAAGGAAAAAACGGAACCCTTATAGGATCACTTCGTTGTCCGTCTGTCTGTCCGTCTGTCCGTCTATTAAGACCCTTTTTCTCAAGAACTCGTAAAGGTGTCAAGTTGAAATTTATACTAAACACTTGGGTCTACGGTTTGTTTCGGCTGTAAAAAAATAAAAGTTGTAAGTCAACGCAATCAAAAGATATGAACGTTTATGTCGCATATTTTGCGATTTCACAGGAAAATCAAAACCTATACTTAACCGGTACTTCCCGTTGACCTAGAATCATGAAATTTGGCAAAAGGCAAGGTCTCATAGCACATATATAGGAATAAATCCGAAAGTCACAAATTTGAAGTTATATCATAAAAAAAATATTATTTTGCTATTACAAACTTACATTTTGTAGTTGGAATGTATCGAAGAACCGTATTGTCAACTACAAAGTTAAGTTTGTCTTTCAATATTTTAACTTCAGTTAGTATTTTTTTTTGACTCGCGCTCTGTGGGTCTCTCCGTCCAACGGAACCCTCAGAGCACGAGTCCTACTCGTACTTGTCCGGTTTTTAATTTGGAATCACTTTATAGTCCTAATTTTTCAAAACCAGTCCAACCCGTGTAGTGTCCGGTCTTTACACACTTCCTATCCGCCCAGAAAGTTTATGTCCGTGCCTACCGTAACACCGTACCGTACCGTGTGTCCGTGTGTTATGTAGTTACCTTTTTTTTATAAGCTTTTACTATTTAATTAACTACTATTTATTTAAGTTGCCCTGTTAGTTAGTGTGTACCTATGTGTGGGACAAATCCTCAACCGATTGAGCTGAAATTTACTTTTTTTTTTATTTACACGTTTAGTTTTGGTGACAAGGATTGATTGATTGGCTAACTCTTAATTGTTCACACCATTAAATTTGATACAGAAGACAAAACATTCATTAAAACTAGTGTAACAACTGGCGGCCTTGCATGGTTGAATATCTTGGTACACCTGTCCCCTAACCCTTCCTCGCCGCATCGCACCTACTGCTACCTAGACTTCTAAACTAGTAAATGAGATAAGCATTAACAATTTTGAACGTAGCTCAAAAAATTTGTCTTTTCTACCGCCGCTTTTACGCCGCAGGGCCAGAATAGGTAAGTAGGTACCAGGTGCAGCGATCTTGCATTCGCGCATTTGATGTTGTTAAGACGAAATATGCTTCAAATTTGACGATACGTCATCACGAATATTCAAAAGTAGACCTTTAAAATCGGTTAATTGACATTATGTATTTCTTTATGTTTAATAAATTTTCTTGAAATATTTTATTCGAATGTGTTCACCGACACACGATTAAATAAATTTGGCTCGATAGAAAAAAATCGTAAACTTTCCTAAAAAAGCACCTGTTTTTACGTTCAATGGATTGAATCAACTTCATTCAAATTCTATAGAAGATATTTTTATCAAAAAAATTGTGTGTTATCCTAACACGCATTCAAATACTTTAGTGGTCGTAGTTTTTTGTAAAAGCGTAAGATTAGTTGTAGAAAATAAAGAAAAAATTAATATTTAAAATATTTAAAAGCCCGCACGCCGCATACCATCATACAAGTGTACGGTTCTCTACCATTTCGCCTTAAGATATAAAATGACTGTCTACTTTTGATAAATATGTGCTTCAGTAATTTTACGACGTTAATATTTCAAAATATTTACAACCTTTTTAATTTTTCATAATGACGAATAAATGGGAAAAACTGTTTATCCAATTTTTTGTAAATCATTGGAAATTGTATATAGTAATTTTCATGTTTATATTTTAAAGTACGGCGGAGGATATCAATAAAACTTGAGAATAATGTTTATTTCGTTCTCTTCAGCCAAATAAAACACCAACTTAAAAAATACGTTAAAACATTTGCAATGTAATTCTAATAAAAATGCCCAATCGTTTTTTTTATTCATAGCAAGTGAAATTTTATTTTTCAGAATTTTGAAAATGTGTGCAACAGATAGCTTTGCTGTGGGTGAGCGCGGCCTTAACAAGGTAGTCATGGGCGTGTAGTTGATGCATCTGTTATCATTAACTTGTTACCTCATAACATTTCTGGTTAAACGAGTTACCAAAGGGCCAGATAAGCCATTGACCTATTGCCAAGTTCCTGGTTATACACCAGTTATGGTTAATTGGTAATCAAGGGCAAGACCGTTCACTGCCCTGAAGCAATGTTTTATTTAGGGCATTGACGAGTACCTACTTTGTCTATGCTTAGGGCTACTAAAACATAAGATACGTACACCACGTAGCCGTAAGAATAGTATGGAAATTAACAACAGACAATGAATTATCGTTTAGGTAAGTATGGAGTTGAAAATTTTGAGTCTTTTGTTTCTTATACATGGAGTTTTCTAAGGTAAGGTTTTTTCATATTTATTTAATCTATTTATTAGGGCTTTACATTGATATCAACATTCTACATAAAAAAAACATACGACAGTCCATGGGCAATCCAACTGTTTTGTATTTAGTGTTAGCTTGGTTTTTTTCGTTAATAAAGACACATACCAGTAAACGAATAAATTACATAACCCATAAAACATCCATCATCATTCATCGTATTTATTTACCTACTCTATTTAAAGTTCGGGACATTAAAAGTAAATGTGAGTAAATGTAACTTTCAAATGTCATAGACAATTTAAAAAAAAACTTTGAACGTTGTATATTATTTTAAGGGGTTTTACCTTAAGAAAACATATGTTTTTTTTTTTTTTTAGATCATAGATATTTAGTAATTTGAAGTAAACGAATAGTTAGTATTAACCAACGGAAACTGGAAACTACTGGAATACTGGACACCTATGTGCGTGTATCTAGTTATGTCTCAATCGTTAACCAACACCATGTAAGCTTCTAGGAACGTTATATCAAATAATTATGTCCAAACCATTTCTTAACTTTCGCTGTACTGTAAGATATGGTGGTGCGGTGCGGTTACGGCACCGGCTGCTCGTTGGAGCTGGGCTGCGCGTGCGCTGGAGGCAGGCAGTCGACCACGAACCCGCGCGGCCGCCGCTCTCGACTGCAGTGCAGTGAAGTGACAGTGATGAGACAGTGTTGATCAGGAGATATGTTTATGAGGACTTTTTGTGCTGTTAAAATGAATGGTAAGATGGTTTTTTGCTATTTATATCGTTAAGTTCATTTGGGGCTATTTGAAACATGTAACCAAGTAAATTTCGAGATTTTTTGGGTTTTAAATTATAAAAATTAAAGAAATAAAGGATATAATAATAAGTTATAATCAGAACTTTATCATAATTTTCAGGAAAATTAGATTATACCTACAAGGATTTATTATAGAGTAATCATACCGGCCAAGTACGAGTACGGCTCGCACACTGAAGGTTCCAAACAACCACATAATATAACTATAGTACAAAAAAGTAGTGCAAAAGACAACATCACGCCCAGGCGGTCACCCATCCAAGTACCTACCGCGCCGGACGTTGCTTAACTTAACTTCGGTGAACAGAAATTTGTCACCGACTCGCACTTAGCCAATATTTATTTATTGGTTGTGATACTTCAGAGTATGTTCTATAATATTGCCAAGTTTGACGCCTGTACGTATTACCGATTTTACACTAAAGCAAATACAAAAATACGTCAAAAAACGTATTTTTTTCCAACTGGCTATCAATTACGGTTCGAAAGATACAGCCGTTAAAAATTAGGACAGACAAAAAGACAGATAGACAGCGTAGGTTTAGTAATAGGGTCCCATTTACACCCTTTGGGTACGAAACCCTAAAAACAAATGTTTCTAGTACTATTTTTTCGAACTCCATAGTCGCTGAAAGAATCAAGGAATATTCCGGAATGTAGCCTCAAGCGACCTGTAAATAGGAAGTTGCCGGTTTTTGTTGAGATCTCGGTACCCTACGTCAGTCATAGAGGTAGCGTCTGGAGGTAGATTCTTAAAAATTATATTAGGTCTTACTTAGATTAATACGGAAACCTTTAGGCATCCCAATGATATAACTTCAATGAAAGTGATATAAAAAAATTTAAATACAAAACTTTCTACGAATTTTAAATAGGTACATAAGGTATCTAGGCGTGACTGTTTGCATAATTCTTTAGCATAATTGACATAAAAAAAAATCATAATACTTAGTAGCTAGGGCAGCGTAAAACTGTATAGGCGTTTTATGATTTTATGCGGAGAACCGTTATGTAGTGAGTATTGCGGAAACTTCTTAGACCTGATCATATAAACGAGAGCAGACATGAATAATCCGATAACTAGGACTTTATACCGGTTATATTGATTTATAGAGTGATTGTTAGATCGATATGGTTACGCGTAGATAGAGCGTCGTAGTAAATAAAAAGCAATCTTTTGATCACTATTTTCGTGTTTGAATTTAGAACTAAAGGGTCGGCAACGTATTTGTGATGCCTCTGGTGTTACAAGTATCCATAGGCGACGGTGACTGCTTACCATCAGGCATAAAAAATGCTTAGCATTAAGTCCTCCAATTGTACATATCTACTTAATTTGTAAGTGTGCAATAAAGTATTAAATAAAAAAATAATATATAGCATAAAAAAGAAAATAAAAAAAGAAATAGAACACACCAATATATTCGACCTCCATGTCAATGCTATAAGTACAACCTCCTTGCGCAAAAAATACTCGATACAAACTCCTTAAATATTAATTTTTCTCGTAGTCATGGTATAAACTTATAAAGGATAGTATGCAACTCTTGAATAAAACAAATTTATATCGAGGGCCATGAATCACTCACGACGCTCAGTATTCTAACACTTAAATCATGAATCACTCCCTGCGGTCGTGATTCAGTCGTTAGAATCCTTCACTTGCTCGTGATTCATTTATGGCCCTCGCTTTAATCCGTCCTTTATTTACATAAATTGCATAATATACTATTTCGCTTCTAGAACCAGGTAAAAATAACTTAGTTTTTTTAGAACCCTTTTTCTATGCACACTCATCATACACAAGCCGGCTTTCTGTCGTTGTTGACTGAAACCAAATTTGGTGTAATCATTGTAATCATTGAGCCTGCTTTTGGGAATTCCCAAAAAGTAGGCTTCTACAAAACATTCATGCTGAATTGTGAATAGAAAGAAGATGAACAGAAGAACGGAAACCCATCCTATGAGTAGGTATAAGTGCTGTAATTTTGAAAAAACGATCGAGAGGTCATGCCAGGGCCAGCCAGGGTGGGACAAGCACCCCACCCTGCCCCAACGTGCCTATGCCGCCCATGACGCGTAATATCAATGAATTCCCAAGTAGTGAATGAGTGTTCGTAGTGTTCGTTTGAAGTTCGCAGCGTAGGTAATTACTAGATGGATCGACGACATCGTGAGAGTTGCGGGTATCTAATTCAAATTCAAATTATTTATTGAGAATAAAAACGGACAAATTCCACTAACATTTATCTCACATACTGTTAAAACTAAAATAGATTTCCTAGTAAAAATAGGAATAATATTATGAAATTACTAATATAATAAATACAACAAATTGCTGTAAAAATATGTCAACATAAAATTAGTATGTCATACAAATTGTCATTATAGTCATTGGCCTTTTAGCCCCTGTCCCATTGATCAGTTAAATTTTCACAATAAGTTAAAAACACTTTCATTACTGTTTTCCAATTGTCACAAATAATATCACAATCAGTTTTGGCGGAAAGGAGTGCATTGAAGTGGCGGCGGGCGCGAATCAGCGGAGACATGGAGCGCGCCACGGTGCGGCTGTGATCCACGTGGAAAAACTTGGGCAATTTTCCACGCCTATTAGCCGGAACCCCGGGTTGATCAAGTGGATGCAAAAGGCAGGCTGTCGTTCAGTGTGGAATTCTAAGGGCCTATGTTCAGCAGTGGACATCTCCTGGCTGATGGTGATGAATCCCGCAGTGAACTACAATCTGACCGCTGAAAGAATGCGTCGGATAGCTGCAATAACATTGGATAATCTTGAATGAAAATCTTTTGTTTTGTTTCACTGTAGTATATTGGCGAAACGAATTCTGATCATTTTAGCTGTACAATTTCGCTGTATCTTTGAACATTAGACTGTAGCAAGTAACCGATACTTTAGCTTTTTACAATTTTATTGAAGTTGTCAGAGCAAATGGTGATCCATAATTATCGATTGTATGCTGGTTTTGTACAAATCAAGTTGCGAGAATTTGATAAAAACAAAGAAAGAGCACAACGTTTTTGTACGAATTGCACAATTCGTACAAAACTAAATAAACACAAATTGTACGAATTGAGCATTTGTCCGGATGGCGATGATTTCAATGGAAATAGTGTTTCAACAATTGTGTGACCCCAGGCGTACTCTACAAGAGTCATACCACCAAGTGGTTACCTAGGAGAAGAATAGCACAAATCGTTGCTTGAAAATCTCTACAATGGTGATGACGATAATAAAAATACCGTGTTAAAATAACCAAACAATGAATAGAATTTAATGAGCAGGAGCATTTTGCAGAACAATAAAAGTGAAACTGGGTAATCGATCACGATTTACTTTCTATTTTTCTTACAATATGAAGATGAAGTCAAAGACATTGAAAAGGCTAGAATTAAATCAACCGAACTACAGTTTTCAGTTCATTATCCCTGTAATAGAGCTGGAACCTTACGGTCAATGCGGGCTCGAAACAGCGCTGAAAATCACGTGAAAGTGAACCTTAACGCACTGAGATAGGTACGGTGTGCAGTCACGCAACGTTTCGCATTGACCTAAACAAAATCACATAATCGGCTAAAATGGATAGTTTTTTTTCAGTGTAAGAGCTAAAAGGGAAACTGTAGCTATTTAGCATTTATTTTTTCTAAGTTTCAATTTCAAAAGTTCATTGAACTCTTTTTCCTTTTCAAATTAAACTGTTTCCTGTATCCACTAAACACCTAACGGTTACTAGCACTTCGCAGTATATTATTACCTACTTCTAAACTCGGTTGAGCTTCCTGGACTAGTCTAACAGACAGACTACTGCTTTCTAAACTAATTACACGCATTAATGTTTCCGTGACAAAACTCATCCGCAGCTTATCCGCAGAAGCTTTCAAAGTCTTCCCGTCTGTAATTCTTTGGAATATAAAAGAAAAAACTGTTTGCAAAACTAGGGAAAGACAAACTAGTTTGGGAAACTAGTTTGAAACTTAGTTTCTGTCATGACATTCCATATAAATACATTTTAGTTTTAATTATTTGTGCGTTGAAGAAGAAAAAAATTTTTTTGAAGCGAAATTTTTGCTGTTTCTATTTTACTCCGTCAAATTAAAAGATAATAGGTAGATAGATAATTCTTTATTGTTCACACCACAATTGACATTCATAAGACAAAAATACTTTAAAACTAGTGAATCAATTGGTGGCCTTATCGCTATAAGCAACCTCTGCCAAGCAACCTTATTTAAAGATAATTTTAATTAGGTAGTTATGATAGACAGCAAAACATGATTTAATAGTACATTGTTATCCTAGGGGTGGAAGTAACTTCTTTAACCCCGAGGTTAAAGAAGTTTTCGTTGGTGGTCAAACGCGCACTTACCAGCGTTAAAAAAAAAAAAGGTAAACACTGTGCTTTTCATTACGAATACAAGGAAACTAAAAATAAAAACATTAACTGATTGTGTTAATACAAATCTGCTATAATATACGGAAGTATAAACAAAACTCTACAATGAAGATCGGATTCTCGCCAATTTTTTTTTTTACTTCTTGACATTGGCAACTGCTCGAGAAGTGCAGGAACATAATGCCCTGAGAAAAAAAAGTTGGAACATGGTTTAATATAAATGTGAAATAGAACTAGTTTTTTTTAAATAATTTGAGTGCCTGTTAGTTTTTACTGTCGTTGTCACTTGAAAGTGATTCTCCCTAGGACTGAAATGTATTACTTTGAACCCGCTGATTAGGCAACTTCAGACTACCTACTTTCCGATTATGAGTAATGAAAATATATTTTATAGTCACTTTTTGGAAATTCACTCTCAGTGATTTTATAATCTTCATAATGTGATAATGGGCGAGAAAACTGCAGACGGAAAGATTCCCTTTGAAGAGATTACGCTGTTATTACTTACTGTAATAAACTCTACAATTATATTACACAGAATATGTGCAAACTGCCTCCATTTAGTTTTATTTTAGGTGGGCTGTACTAGACTTGTCCATCCCTAAGGTACGAGTACCTCAATGCGCTGTTGCACTTATGATTGGTAACACAGAAAAAAAATATTTGTTTACTTCTCTTTTCTGTGATTGGTACAATACGAGTAAAATCAACTATTTCGAAGTGAAGTACCATCGCCCCTTGGAGAGGATATACCCAGCTTTTGGCAGCCAATATAAGAGGAAGTTAAGAGTTGTCACAGGAACGCGCTAGAGCTTTTTGCGTGCAAAGTCCACGCAAGATGGTCTATTATCGGTATGAATACATCCAGAAAAGTAGAAGCCTCTTAGTAGGGAAGTAGGGTGTTAGCAGTATTTGATAGTATTATTATGAATGCGCTTCAATTTGACTTAGCGGTATGTGACCACGCCGTTTTCTTCGATTGTATGGAGATCAGATCCCCAAATCACAAGCGCAAAGATCTTTTAATCGTCTTTTACGATAGTCATATTCAAAGATCCCGGCTCCAGGGTCAAGGGGCTAGGCTTTAACTCCGCCTACCCTACGCTATCGTCTCTTCTCTCGTTGACTCTTTTCCGACACAAATTTATCTTCATACTCGTAAAAGCGAAATAACACTCACTCAAAACCATCCACACTCACTCTTTCCCCAACCTTATCACGGTAAATATCCCGCTAATAATCATTTAACTGTAGTAAACACCCGTGATCGTTTAAAAAATGTGTAACGCTCACTCATCTAATCACGAAATATCAAAAACAACTTGATCTACGAAGCTGAAAATTGGCAGGTAGATTCTTTATGGGGTGTAGGCTGTAGACATCCGATAAAAATGATTTTATGACATAAATGAAGGGGGTTGAAAATTCATATAGAATCCTACGTGTATACAAACATACGAAGTCGCGGGCGCTTGCACTCGAAATAAGCTATTTTATAATAATTTATTTAAAAAAATATGGTCCCTGTAGAAAAGCTGTTCATTCGGGGTACAGCTAATATTATTGTATCTCATTCAACAACGATGTTGCTGATGCTAATCGTGCTAATGGGAACACAACTGCTTTTGAGAAGTTAATTGACTTTCACTGAGGCAAGTGTTAGGGCTACCGAAGTTTTGTAACATACTCCATAAGGCGCTAACGATGTGGCGTAACGTCTATAAAAGGTTCATGTAACAATTTGCAGCGCTTTATATTCATATAGTTAGTAGCGTGTTGCTACGAAGCTTGTAGTCTTTGATCAAAAATGTACGAAACTTGTAATACGCCACCGCTTTACTTTCGTTTGAATAGCTAGGCTTCACGCGGTGCTCGTACGACAAGATCAAACCCAATTGTAAGGAATTTATTATACCATCAATTTAAATTCACTCAAAAAGTTATAGAGCGAGCTATACATGGAGTTTTTAAATGACAGAATCAGAAATTAGATTTTCCGACATGGAACAGGGGCGAATTAAAGCAGTCAAGAGGAATTGAAAGTTTTAATGAAAGTCTACGCTTTTGAAGTTGCGGGCAACTGAAAGTATTACAATATTTATAAAAAAAAGTTGTTTACTTTGATTTGTTTTTTATTAATATAAATGTAATGCTTTAGCTTTATTTTAGCATCAGCTCAAAATTACATTCCAATACAATAGGAGTAAATAAACGGATGACAAAGCTTTTGAAAATTACTTTGTAGAAATTATAACTTTTGATATCTCCAATGACTTTTCATTAGGTACAGTACAGACATTGCATCTATTCATGTAATGAATAAGTAATAGTACATTGAACCATTCTATAAGAACACGAGGGGACAAAAACTATCGACAGCTAAAATCTCGTTAGAAAATAATATGACTGTCATCGCACAAATAAAAAGCTCATGTGCGATTTCTCGCAGGTAATAAATAACACCAGGTAAGTATGACAGTCTGTGATTTAGTTTTTAGTAATATACATAGTGGTTTCTGGGTACCTAGTTAATATAGATTATAGCGAAATATATAACGAAAGTAGGTTTCGTTTATACGCATTTACTCGTCTCATGGTGTCAATGTATCAAAATAGATAGGTACATAAAGGTTTTACGTAGGTAAGTTAAGCAGCTAATCTTGAAAAAGCTTAATCAAATTTTATGATGATATTAGAAAAAAATACCGACTTTTAGATTATATCTACACAAATTTTAGACAAAAAAAATTAGAAAATTACAGTTAAAACAGAGATTGAAAGTGTACATCAAAACTTTTACTGAAGGGAACCACAAACCAAAACGTCAACTGTGTGTATATATTTTTTTAAAGCGCTAAATAAATTTTGATAAAATTTATATGTAAACTACCTTTGAATTATAACCTACAAAACGAAAAAAGAAGAATCAAAATTAATTTATAACTAGCGGAGTAATCGCGTAACAAACATACAAAAACCAAAACATACTGTCGAATAGATAACCTCCTCTTTTCGTCGGTCACAAATGCAGAAAACGTTTCATAAATTTTCATACTTATAGCGAAAGTAGATAGAAATGTTAAACCAATATTTTTTTTTTTTTATCTACTATGGCAAAACCAAAAGATTGCACGACTAGGTTTCTTTGATAATCACAAACAAATCGCATTTCGCTAAAGCACAACAATCATTCTGGAAAATTGTTTTCCCAGTTGGAAGCATTCAACTACCAAAACAAAAGAAAGTATCTAATACATCCGTAAACAGAGCGAGGGATTCCGCCCACGTAGGCATGGAAAGTGGCCAGTGACGACACCTGCTTGCCTCCGCCGAAGGTCAATGGCGAAGGCAGTGATCAGAGCGCGCGGCCAGCCAGCGGGCGTTACATGAGCCTCATCTGAATAGAGGTGTCATTATGGTCATCGTTCATTCATTGATCTACTAGAGATGCTTGTTTTATAAATACACTAGCTGACCCGACAGACGTTGTCCTGTCTTAGAACTGTCAAACGCGCGAAGTTAAATCGTTGTTAAGTTTTCGGCAAATTTTCCAATTTTATTAATTTTTCTTTCCGTAAGAACCTTCTACAAAGTATTAGAAAACTAAAAAAACCAAGGTAAATTATAATAGGGATTCATTTTTATATATATATATATGTATAGATGATGCGAACCGTCGCGTGGCGTCGTAGGATTGATGGCGCACGTGTGCTAATCTACTGAATAAAACGCTCCTCTTTTTGCGTCGGGGGTTAAATAGTATAATAGATGCTTACTATTTGTATAAATTATCAATAGGTAGAGTCTGTGCAAAAAGAGAAGCGACGTAGGTTGAGGTCACGCGTGTGCTAAACTAAAACGTAATGTTTGAAGTAAAGTTTGTAGGAATTATGTTAGTTGCAACATTCCAAACGCTATGGTACTTTGGAATGAAACCTTTGCATTTGAGAATCTATCATAGAAGAAGATGAACTCACTTGCAAACACTTGGATTCACTTGGATTCACTTGCAACTTAAATCACCTAGATTGTAACTATCGGGGAGACCCATACAGGCAACGCATTTTACAGTCCAGCCGTTCGCACAACAAAAGTGGAATCAAAGCGCGTCATTCGGTTTTTAGGAATATCAACCATGAAACGGTGTCACGTTTTCGTGCCCGCCCTGGCCGGTGGAAAAATTGGCAGGAGGGGAATGAGGTCATGTAGATCCTGAAAAACACTCCCCGAAATGTATCCGATAAAAAAACCGATAGAACGTCACTTAATACTTATTTGGTTTGCAATCAAATTAAATACATATTCCTTCGATCGTATAAACTAAGGATATTGCACCAACTGCCCGGCCGCGGTCATAAACTCCGCCAAAACCAAAGGCCAAAATGCATAAAATAAAAAAATTAAATAAAAATCGTTTAATTCAGGCAACTGGACCCACAGAATTCGTACTGTACTCATACAATTAAATGATGTCTATGTCTTTGTCTACTAATTAATATCTTAATCTAAAATAAAATAAATGCACACTGTATAGGGGTGATAGTCAAGCTCTGACAAACTATACAAAAAGAAGTACGGTGCACAATAGTGCCAGGTCACTTTTTGTTTCTATTCATGTGAACAGAGATCCAATGCTTAAACATTGGACTCCTTACATCATCAGAGACAGCCGCTAGGATTCCGTTGCCGGAACGACGCAAGTGATGCCAGAAGGAAGCCACTCTTGATCTTATAATAGCAAAGAAGTCAGGCACCCCCGCCTCAGCAAACATACTTGAGGCACTGCAGTACCGCGGTAGCCTCATAAGAGCCCGGAATGCGTCATCATACTGGACTCTTATGGTGTTGATCGCTTTCCGCGTTATCCACAGCTGGCATAGATGCAGCAGTTTGCATTCAATTACTTGTTACCTAACGTTGCGTAAACATGATGTGCCATAAACAAATGTATAACTACATGGTGATAGCTATAGTTCTTTTTAAATAGCATGGCACTTGACAGGTGGTTTGACAGTATGATAGAATGTAACGTGATTCGTAAATATTGAATATGACGTCACAGAACTAAATTAAAGATTTACATTTTGCGCGAAAACATATATCTAAGTGCTACTGTAAAAACTAGTGGTCAAAACTAGTATGTTAGTGGTAAGAATTTGAGTTTGAATATAGAAAATTATGCCACTATTTTCGGAGTGTATGTACGGCGTGCGATATCCTGTTTTCTTGATCAAAAACCTATTCAATATAACTCTCTATAACTATCCACAATCAAAGCAATTGCAAAAATTAAATGTAATGACAAGCATAAAATTGTTAAGTCACCGCTAGATAAATCAAAACTTGCATTCACTACACAAATATTGCAAACTCATAACCGCAATGTAATTAACCTATGCACTTTTGCAATTGTTACACAACTATTACAGCAGCGTATGTTTTATAGAACTAGCAATCAACCCCGTACAATGTAACTTTCCCGTGGAAGAGCCATACAAAGTCATACAATAGTCTGTTCCCAGACGGCGACTCATCCAGCGTTTTTTTATCAGGCAATGAAAGTGATTTGGCGTCAAATCATTGTGCCGATGTGAATAAAATCGATTGTCGGGTAATCTCCGTGTGAAATTGTCCGCTCGCTGGTCATTGTACCAACAAACCGGAGTCTATAATATGTGTAAAAGTTTATAAGTTACAGCCACGCCGCTGAGAGAATGGATAATAATAGATTTATCCATAAATATTTCAGATGCTTTAATAATTAATGATTGATTGAATTGAGTTATTATAATCAAATGTGTTCATCATCTTCATCATCATCATCATTTCTCCATAGGACGTCCACTGCTAGACACAGCTCCGATTATAGTTTTTTTATAAGGACAATTTTTTATCGAATTTAGCAAACTTGTGTTCTTGTTTTGTGTTATTCATGGGTACATCTTTCAGAAAAAATAATTAAGTATTATACCTACAGTTTCCCCTTTAGCACGTACAGAATACAGAATACAGAATACAGATTTGATTAATAACCCCAAAAGTTACAAGTCAGATTGGCATTAAATAAATTCGATAGTAAAATAGTACAATCGCGTCTCATTAAAATATTTCAATTAAAATTCAATCATAAAAGTACATGTGTGACGCAGTCAAATAATTAATTAATAAAAAGGATAAAAATAATTCAATTACAATTACAACAATTACAATTATAAATATTCAGTAATAATCTCAATAATCTTTCAACTTAAAAAAATCATCCATGTTATAAAACAACGATTGTAAAAGCCAAGCTCTTAGCTTAGTGTTAAAGCACGCGGTGGATGGTGCATCCCGGATAGAAGCGGGTAAGCGGTTGTAAATCGCGGGCTCTAGGATATAAACTGATCTCTCCGATTTGACGAGCCGGTGCCACGGCGTTACTAATTGCGCTTTCTTCACGTTGCTCCGCAGATCCAACGTACTATGCACGCCCCTGCGCTGAAATGCATCGAGGTGTGTGTGAGTGAACAGGGCAACCTGGTATATGAGTTCACAGGGCAGTGGCAATATCTGAAGCTCTCGAAACAGTTCAACGCAGGAGACGTCACTTTGTACCCCACATATGGCACGAACGGCACGCTTTTGCATTGCAAAAGCCCTATTGCGATCGGCAGCGCGGCCCCACAGCTCCACCCCGTACGTAATGACGCTGTGGACAGTTGCGAAGTAGCACGTGCGAACGACGCTGCGAGTGGCAGTGCTCGCGAGCCACCTGAGGGCGAAACACGAGCCCGCGAGCTTCTTGCACAGCTCGTCCACATGTGTCTCCCACGTCAATGCGCTATCTAGGTGGAAGCCTAACAGTTTGGTACAGGGGACCTGTTGGAGTGCAGTTTGACCTATTGCTACCGAATACGCTTTTGTCTTGTGGCCGTTGAGATTGAAGGCCATGAATCAGGTTTTGTCCCTGTTCAGCGCTAGTCCGTTTGACTTGAACCAACCGTCGAGTTTGTTTGCCACCGAGTTCAGCTTTGATTCCAGCTGGACGTGCGTTGGCGCCATAATTACGGCGGCAACGTCGTCAGCATACATGTATATCTCAGCATCGTCGATGGCATCGGGCAGGTCATTTAGGAGGAGGCTGAACTTGGTGTTGGATAGGCAGGAGCCCTGCGGGACGCCCATTACGTTCTCCATCTCGGTCAATTCGACGCGCCCCCTGTCACCTACTACAACCTGTGTTCGCTGGGACATGAAGGAGGTCAGTATGGACAGAGCCGGACCGCGAAAACCGTGGACCTGCAGCTTGTCTGCGACGAGACTGTGATCGGCTGTGTCGAACGCGCGCGACAAGTCACAGCAAAGCAGGGCTACCTGTAGCCTCGACTCGCGTGCGCTCAACACTCGCCACACCACCTCGCGCACCATACACTCCCTCAGTCGTCCATTTAATGACGTTTTTGAGCACATCGTTTGCAGTTGTGTGCCGCTCAATATTGAAGTGTGCGTTTGTAGAAGTGTGCTAGTAAGAATATGCCAGTGTGCAATACGAGTTTACCTCGCCCCCTTCAGTTTTTGGCAGAAATTTTTCGTTATCCAAAGTATATGATCAAAGGTACATCCATACCCTTAAATATTTCTACACCTTTCTGTTAAACCCCGTTATTGGCTTATTATTTTGATTAAATCCATGCAGTTATGCATGTTTTCATACCACTGGCTTTTCGATGAAGGAAAACATCGTGAGGAAACCTGCATACGTACGGAGAAGGAATTCAATGGCGTATGTGAATCCACCAACCCGCACTGGCACTGGCCACCGTGGTGGAAATGGCCCAATCACCCTTTCGGGGATAGGCTAAAAGTCCAGTAGTGGACTGTTAAAAAGGCTGATTATGATGATGATGATGTATGCAGGTAATGTACCAACTTTAAATTTTTATGACATACATTGAAAGAGAAATACGAGAAATCGATTGATAAATAACTAGGCTTGTAGGTTTATGGAATAAAATATTGCTACCAACACACAGAAGTGCCTCTTCTCACGAAAGTTTATGAATTTATTCTGCAATAAACTGTAACAGCGTGGCAATTTCTTGTGTGATAGCTGTATTGGTGTTTATTTGGAGAATTTGAGCTATGTTTGTGGTATTAAGGCATGAAATTGCGATATGTGCGTCAACTTTTGAAATGGGAACGCGTTGAAGTCTTTTGTATGGTAAACAATATACGGTATAACTTGTCATGAGTTTTATTGAGTTTTTGTATAGGTGTCGAATAAAATTTTCTTTCTCTCTTTCTTATTGCAGTTTCGAGGATGATACGCTATCTACATAATTACTTACAAACCCACTGGTCCGCGAATTTGTACGCTCAGATTATGTGTACTTTCATCCTCCTTGTGACCCATTAATTCGTCCCTGCCGTAAAGCTTAGCGGATATACACGCCATAAGGAATCTACCTGCTTATTTCAGCTACGTTGGTCAAGTGGTTTTTTGAGATTTCGTGATTAGTGGCTTTTATTTTTAACCGACTTTTTAAAGGGGTTCTCAATTCAGTTGTATTTTATTTGTTACGTTTGAACTCCCTCACTAATAAACGGATTCGGAAAATATAGGAAAGGATATAGGTAGTTTCAGATTTGTCCCATAGAAATTGCATCAAAGTCGATTTAGTAATATATAAAAAAATAAAAAAAATATCAATATTTTCCTGATCTACCTACCAAACAAGTATATTTCTGCTCTACATTTTAGTACAAGTACAATCTTCTTCCTCACAAGAACAATCTTCTTCTTTCTTTCCCACAAGATGGACAGACGACCTAAAAGAGACCGCAGGGAAACGCTGGATGCAGGCCGCTTCCAACCGGCCCTTTTGGAGATCGATGGGGGAGGCCTATGTCCAGCAGTGGACGTCCTACGGCTGAAATGATGATGATGATGATGACAATCTTCTTCTGCCTAGCGTGTATCCCGGCACGGGCCGGGGTTCGTTTTCCTACTGCGACTCCTCCACTTCGCACGATCGTTAGCGTCATTCTTGACGAGTTTATTGGCTCTCATGTCATCTCTTACGACGTCAAGCCTTCGTCGCTTTGGTCGGCCACGAGGTCTTGTTCCAGGGACCACAAGGTCCAAGAGTTGATTGCCGACGTACTCTCCCGGTCTGCGGAGAACATGGCCCATCCACCGCAGGTGATTTTCCTGAAAAGCTTATCCGGTACGTCCCGTACTCCAAGGCTGATTTTAGTACAAGTACAATGTCTCTCAAATTCATTTTTAAATATCACGAACAAAAAAGCAAGTTTTGATCGTTTAAACTCCATTGAAAAAGAAAATCCTATAGTTATATTGCGGTAGAGCGTACCGGAACAGATTGGCGGTAAACAGTAGGTACCTAACGATCATTTTCCATTCAATAATAAAGTTAAGTAGCATACAGTTTTGCTTTTTTTAAGCCTGTTTAGGTAAAACAGAAAGTTTGAATTACAGAAAATTAACTATAGAGTTAGTTACAAATAGACAAAAAAAAACAATAATGGGGACAGTTGCTAGCACACCATAATAGGCATGATGACTAATATTTTTTAATACCTTTATTAACACACGCTTTGCGAGAAAGGGATAGAGCATCCCCTCTCTATCCCTACCTAAAACTTTAAACACTCATATCTCAGAGATTTATCAGCCAATTTATATTATTTTTTCAGTATGTGTAATGTATTTAGTTATATACATCGCTAAGCCGGTTATTTGTAATAAATTAAACATTAGGACACATGCCTATTGCCACATGTTCTTCGGTTAGAAATCCAATGTCTATATTAAGGATGATAGTACTAACTTCTAGTGTAACTTACCGGATGTGTTAAGGTGCATCGACGTAAAGTTGCTAGTCTATCGGTTTTTTATCGAATACATTTCGGAGAGTATGCATCGTATCTGCACGATCTAATTCCCTCGTACCCATTTTTCTATCGGACTGCCAGAACGGGTACAAAAAATCGTCATCGCTTTATGGTTCATATTCCGAAAACCCGTACGAAGCGCTTTGATTCCACATTTATTGTGCAAACTGCTAGTCTGTGAAATGCGCTGCCTGAATGGGTGATCCCCGATGGTTACAATCTGGGTGTCTTCAAATCACGAGTGAATCGGTTTCTTCTAGGCGAGCGTGTTCCAACGTAGACCGCATCATCGCTTAAAATCAGGCGAGATGGTGGTCAAACGCAAGCCTATTATTTATTTAAAAAAAGGTGTTCGAAAGCTGGGTCATTAAGAGATGACGCTAAAGTAGTTTTTTTTGAAATATTTTTTTACGGCCTAAATTGTAATCCTATTTGAACTATGTAAATCATAAATTGCAATTATTGTAAATTACCCTTATTTTTATCATAAAACTAACATATTAGCCAAATAGTATAGTTAATAAGTTACCCCAGAAGGCGTTAATAAATCAACTTGAAGTCCTAAATTAAAGTGAGTAAAGTTAGTTTTAAGAGCCAGCAGAAATTATTTAATGACTTATTTTGTTTCTCATTTTCATCACCTATATGGCGTTCGACCCCACCCACTAGATAAGCAAGTTGAACTGGCAGTAGGCAGGGCACATAGCACGTAACACAGATGGCAACAACAGATGGCCGATGGGGCCGAAAAGTTCTAAAAGGAGACTACGGACCGGTAAGCGCAGCGTAGGACGTCCACCCACAAGATGGACAGACGACCTAAAAGAGACCGCAGGGAAACGCTGGATGCAGGCCGCTTCCAACCGGCCCTTTTGGAGATCGATGGAGGAGGCCTATGTCCAGCAGTGGACGTCCTACGACTGAAATGATGATGATGATGATGAATATAGCGTTCGACAGATATTATAGAGTCATTATTGCCACAAAAAGTTTAGTTGCTAGACTTGTTTGCCAAGTATTACTGTGATTAGTACGTTTATACTATTTCAGTTATTTCGTGTATGAATGCGATTAAGAGTTTAACAGCTAATTCATCTGGCTACTTTAATTAACACAATTTGAATACGAAACTACCACCTGTCATTATTTCTACATTTAACACGAACATAACACTCAAATGTTAATACGACTATTAAATTTTCGCGTAGCAATGAACTGTACTTAGAAACAGCTATTAATAAATTAGTTATTTGCAAATTGAATTCTAATAAAACGCAGCGTGATGCATGCTCTAATAGGCTTACTGGGAAAATACTTTTATTTTCATATTGATACAGTTTATTTTCATTTGTCGGTGCGATATGCTGTGTGTGCTCTCTCGAGCGAGATAAAAGCATAAAAATGTGGTTGGTAGTGTTTTCTCGATGCGAATAACTGTAGTGAAACGTGCCACGGTCTACGGAGCAGCACGAACAGGGACCGTTCAACTGCAGCTTCTGTCATCTATGGAAACACTTGCATCTTGGCAATATGTAGTGGTCGAGTGCTTTTCATGAAAGAAGTCCCCCAGACGCGGCGCTGTCATCGCGTATCAATCACTATCATATCTCGAACAGCTCTTTTAACAACTTTAAATATCGTACACGACTCTTTAACGATGGCAAATTAATAAAAATATCACTAGCGTCCAAACACCTGACAACAACAACATGGAAATTTAATTCCGCTGTTTTCCGTGGGACATCTTTCATGAAAAGCACTCTAGTGGTGACGCCGTGGGTAGTATGAGAACCGTTTTCCATTAAAAAAGCACTACAAACCTACAAGCAAAATATGTTAAGACTAATTGCCATGTTTTCATGGGTACCTACCCTACGATGCAGTCTTACGCAACTTCAACGGTATGAAATGGGTGCGAAATCAAACTTCTCCGTTTTCTATCCTACTCTAACGTATAAGGGTATAGGGGTCTCACTTCATTATAGGAGTCGCACCCGTTTCATAAATATTTTTCTCTATGGAAGTTCCACATCTTCAGCGTCAGCGGTTATATTCTCATTGCTATGATCAAAGATCATCATCATCAGCCAGAAGACGTCCACTGCTGAACATAGGCCTCCCCCTTTAACCTCCACACTGAACGACAGCTTGCCTTTTGCATCCACTGGATGCCAGCGACTCTTACTATTACTTATTAATTAGGTATCATAATTTTCTAAATAAATTTAATTAGACACTAACTTACATCATTAGAACGAAAATGCTACATAAAAACTTCGTTAGAAATTATTACACATTTTTCCAGAACCTTTCTTCCCTATCAGTTATCGGTTCTTCGAGCGATCTTCGAGGTTTTTTATGATCATAGATAATAATAATATATTGTCAAGGAAGAGTGGCGTCTTTTGATATCAGAGGCCGAGACACATTCTTGGTCGTTGCGTCAGCATAAGTAAGTACTAGTAGCATAATCATAATGTACGCACTCGCTATCTTACCAAGATGGCGAGCCGAAGGGACCTTTATTCGGGAGTAGGTGGAAAATGGTTGGTCTATGATGACTGATATTTTTTCATAGATATACATTATAGACTGAAATAAATTATGAAATGATGAAAAATGAAAGAAAAATCGAATGAATTAATGATGAATGAGAGATGATGAAGCTTTATGGTTGATATTCCGAAAACCCGTACAAAGCGCTTTAATTCCACATTTATTGTGCGAACTGCTAGTCTGTGGAATTCGCTGCCTGAATGGGTTTTCCCCGTCAGTTACAATCTAGGTGTCTTCAAGTCGAGAGTGAATCGGTTTCTTCTAGGCAAGCGTGCTCCATCGTAGACCGCATCGTTGCTTAACATCAGGCGAGATGGCGGCCAAGCTAAAGTCAATCTACAATAAAAAAAAAAAACATTTCTTGTTGAATGAGGTCGCGACCTTGTCCATCAGTCACCACTTCAACACCCAAGCAGAGTTTAAAGACATTTCTATTGTCGGAAGCAGCTCTGTGGGCAGCAGCCGTGACACTACGCTCAGGCTCGACTCACCTCCATTGTCCGCCCCTAGATTGCTCTGATTGCTATCAACGCGGAAAAACAACCATCACCGTCAGTGGTCGAATTGGACTTACGAACTGGAACGCATTTCCCTTCAAACCTCACGAACTTTTAACCTACTGTCCAAGAAGGAGGGTAATGTTTTTGGATTGTTTGTAAGCATGTATGTTTCTGGGTTCCTGTAGTAGATACGTTCTGTAGCCTAAACGGCTTGACCAATTTTGACGATTGAGGTGTCATTGGATTTCTTTACGAAACGGAACAATCACTGTGATCACCATTTCGAGCACTGATCACCGTGGAAATAAAGTTCTGTTGTTATAATAACTTGCGAATAGGCTTGGACTTATTTTGTATGAGCCTGAGCATTACATTGGCTAGACAGCTGCCGAGCAAATACAACTATTATTAGTTAAAATGTGAATATACACAATAAAGCAAAAAACACAAAAATCAGTCCTATTTTTTATGCAACAGGCAATATGATTTAGGCTGCACTTTCACTCTCGGTTGCCATAACATATGATGTGTTTATGATGTCACATAACAGTCATAAACAATTTATGGCACACCATCAACACACCATAAGTATTTATGATTAGTCACGGAACGCAGGTTAATATCATAATTACTTCGGCTTTTTAATTGTGATTGCGTAATATGGCGGCTACTTTAATGGCGTTACCTATCATCATCATCATCATCATCAGCCAGAAGACGTCCACTGCTGAACATAGGCCTCCCCCTTTAACCTCCACACTGAACGACAGCCTGCCTTTTGCATCCACTGGATGCCAGCGACTCTTGCTATGTCGTCGGTACATCTAGTGGGAGGCCTACCTACGCTGCGCCTTCCGGTTCGGTTGCGTTACCTATACTTTGTACTATTACTGTATTCTGTTGATCTGTTCCTATACGAGGTTCCACAGAAAGGTGTAGTAATACTTAAGGGTGTTAATCTACTCATCAATGTGCTCAACTTGTAGAATACAAGTTCGCTAAATTCGAGAAAAAAATATTGTAGTAATTTTTAAACTTTCGCGATTTGTACACATGTTTTAAACGTTTATCGGGACTTATCACGTATTATAAATATAAAATTATAAAAAATAAAAAAATATAAAAATAAAATATAAACAATATAATTATTATTATAAAAATATTGTGTCCTGATACAACGTAATAGACCAAATGTTTGAGACGTCGGAATCGCGGTATGATACTAAAGTGGAGCTGGGCAGGACGTTTCTAAACGCAGTGATGACAGGTGCAATAAGGTTCTGATAGAGTGGTGGCCTAGGCAAGGTGAGCGGTTGGTCGTCCAGCTGCAAGATGGGTCGACGATATTTCATTATCGCGGATCTCGATTACTACCCTCGATTATTATTACTTGGACTCGATTAGCACAGGACCGAGCAAATGGCACCAAGAGAGAGGCCTACACTTAGCAGTAGGATAAGGAAAGCTGTGAATGCATTAGCATGCTTTTCAGCAGTTCACATTTTCTTTGACTTAGCATGCTAGTTTTAAGCATGCTTCTAGCTCAAAGCAGTGAATAAGTACCTACTGACAGAAATTCACATGCACATTGCACACGGGGGTGTGCAATGTGCATGTCCGTTAGGCATTTGAGGCTTTGTGGCACGGATCCATCCGTGTAAATGCCTCAAAGTAGCATACTCAATGAACAAGCTCATAGCTAGCAATGTTTTTACACACATGCTACAAAGTAGCATGATTTTAGGCTGGAAATGAGCATGTTGCATTGCCGGTGTCGGTCGGTGTCGGTGTCGTTGAGCCAGGAAAGCTAGCACTTATCACGCGTTACATTATCAAGGCGCTCTAAAAGTTATTTTTAATTAAGATGAGCTCTAGTCTTAACCTCAAACGGTAGGTACAAATATGTAAATATAGCCCTAACATATAAGGTCGTTTGTGTTTCACATTATTATCTATACTAATATAATAAAGAGGAAAGATTTGATTGTTTGTTTGTTCGTTTGCATTGAATAGGCTCCGAAACTACTGAACCGATTTGAAAAATTCTTTCACTGTTGGGAAACTACACTATCCCCGGGTGACATAGGCTATACTATATTTCTTTTTAAATGGGGATCCTTCCTAAAATTTCAACAATGTGACCCAAGGTATAAAAAAATAAGACTTACTCCCGTGCGAAGCCGGGATGCGTTGCTAGTCGTTCATAAAGGATAAAGAATTTGATATCGTGACCATTTGCTACCATACCAATTTGAAAATATGATAACCTAAAATAAATTGTGTATGGCTGCAGCAACTCAACTATCTGTATAAAATAAAATCACTTTCTTTTGAAGAAATCCTTTGGCGGCCCAACAAAATGGTTTAGCTGAGTCACTCCTCAGCAAAAACGTAAGGTTTCGACATAACAACTTTCATTACATTAAGTCGTCACGTACGAATTTCTATAACGCATGGTAGCTTACATTATATTTGTAATGGAGTCCGGTTGACATGTCATGAATCGTAATACTGTTGCGTGTTTTTTTCTACTGTTATTGTCCCATGGGAGTACTGTAGAAAACGCGAAAGTCCGCACTATCGTGTGTGGTCGCGTGACAAATCGACTATTACAACTACTGCCATCATTTTACTCGAAACTTTCAGTTTTCCTTATTACTCAGAGATAAAAACTATCCCATATCGTTTGTCTAATTTTTTGTTTGTTATTTCTTCAATCATTATTTAATTTGAAATTTTTAATGAAACTATTTGATTGATTGATTGATTGATTAACTCTTTATTGTTCACACCATGAAATTTGATACAGAGGACAAAAAACTCTTAAAAACTAGTGTAACAACTGGCGGCCTTATCGCTAAAAGCGATCTCTTCCAGGCAATACCATCATTATAGAATAATTTAACCAATTTTTTCTGTTACACGTGTTTTTTTTTTTGTTTTGTCAACCAACTTGTCTAATGAGCACGCTCGCCTAGAAAAAACCAATTTGAAGACACCCAGATTGTAATTATACTTATCTGAAATAAATGCCTTTTTAAAAGTTATATGATTATTTACCGTGGTAAGGTAGTGGAATGCTCATTCCACAACCTTACCACGGTAAATATCCCGTAAATAATCATATAACTTTAGTGAACAACCGTGGTAGTTTAAAACAATGCCTTTTTATTATTATTATGGACATAATACACACAACTGTCTTGCCATTATTAGTTATTACATCGGGAGTGGTTCAGCCGGTTATCCACGAAACGTAACAAACAGAAAGGAAAAAACAGAGTCACCTTTCGCAAGAATTTTGGAACTGGCTTTTGGTTGTAAATTTTTTTAGAAATGCAAACTGAAAGTTCTGCTTGCAGTTTATGATGCCCTGGTACTTCAAGACAAGTTAAAAAAAAAACCACTAGAATTTATTTTTGTTTAATAATATAATGAAAACTTGCTCAAGATGAGGAATTTATTTTTACATAAGAAGGTAGGTTCATACAGCCATATTGGCATCGATTCTGATGTAGCCACTCTAAACTAAACCAACCTACAGAATCGCCATTATGTCTTCCAAAATATTGAGATGAGCTAACGAGAAAAGAACGCACGAAGCAAATAAAGGGAACTTTTGGTCAACTCTACTGGTCTGGCTGGTTGATCTGAAGTGTTAAAACTTTTACGTTGGTGGTACTTGTTGACCGTATTAATGGCTACCCTAGAAAGTGATACCATACTAACGCCATAATGGTCCGACGTTTCTACCAGTTTTCCCTGTTTCGCAGCTTTAACAAATGTGGATATCATGTTAGGAGAAAACGCTGTTATGGTAACCCAGATACTAAAACGTTTATATATAGAGTTTTGGCGCCAACGTGGAAAAAAACATGTCGGCTCGTTGGATTATTTTCCTAAACTTGTGTATTTTCGAGTGCTCGTAAACGTGCTCGAGTGTGGGCAAGTGATATAACGAGGGAAACGTGTCTTTTCGTGTTGTTTCCAAAACTCCATAGGAGCCTCTTGTAAAGTCTCCACCGCTTTACAGGGGCATGAGTTTGACTTGACCGTGACTTACTGAGCTTGACTCTGACTGTGACTATGACTTGTTTGACGCCATTAAGACTAAGTAAACTGTTTAAGATTACGACTAAAGGACATTGAATCCAGGGACATGAAAAAACACAAAAAAAAAAAAAACTTTTATATAAATATTCTAGATCTTATCCATTTTCGCAAAATATGAGTACCTACACACCAAAGATTTCATACGTATGTCCCATAGATTCAGTATAGTACATTGAATCTATGGTATGTCCAGATGCCGTGTTCAATGATATCGCCCAACCAAGTTAGACAGCTGTCAGCCGAAACGAAGATCTCGACGAGATCTATCACTTTTGTAAAGGAACTGCTAGTCCAGGATCGACTGTTTCCGAGATATCGCCCAACCAAGTTTGACATCTGTCAATGCCCACATCTACCCTGAGAGAGGCCCAAGTCAGTCTTCTTCCCTTTCGGGAAATAACATTAAAAAAAGTACTCTGTACGCCGGGATCCATTTCGAAAACGATTTTATTTCTTGTATCCACGGATACCGGTATCAGCGGGTAATATGAAAAAAATATTTTTTAATGAAACCGTTCCGGCACTCGGTGGATACAACTCTCCGAGATCCGTGGCTAATTCAAAGCGATACCACAGAAGACATCATAGCACAGATCCGTGGATACAAACCCGGTATATCGCATGAAAGTAAATGGCATCCCTTCAACGCTGTGATGCAATACCTACCATTTCATTAAAATAATAGTCAACCTAATTAGTACTAATTTTGTTTAGACACGCAAGAAATACAGTTATATGATTATTGACAGGATTTTAAACAACCGTTATAGTTTAAAACAGTAACAAAATAAGATAATAATAATATGTTACTAGAAATATTTTGTTTCATTTTTTACCCGACTGCCCAAGAAAGGAAATGTTTTTTCGCGCATATATTTAAATGTTAGTTTGTAATTTTTAACGTTATATAATAGCCTCAACGGCTTGACAAATTTTCATGGAGTGCGGTGTCGTTAGATTTGTCTTCATGCCCATGCAGGATGTCATAGGCTACATTTTGCAGTCGGATATTTAATTTTCTTTTGATAATCTACTTGTTACACGATAACTAAAAAAAATCTAAGTCAAGAAGATGTGGTCGTAGTTCGATTTAGAATTAGTTATTCCTAAATCGAACTACGGCCTAAGTTTTTGCCTTAGTGTTACAGCAATGGCGTACCTATCCATAGGGGATGGTGATCTCTAACTATCAGGTTGTGACTTATGACTAGACATCGGATTATATGCATTTGCATGTTTGCATATGCAAATGCATATAATGCTATTTTTATAGCGTTATTGCATATTTTGATACTTTTTCATTGATAGTGCTTATTTCAGTAGTTATGCGAGTACGTTGGCAGAGTAAGGCATGTTGTATTACGCCGTCAACACATCCGACCGCCGAAAACTTGCCTCTGTGCAAGTCCTTCAAATTAATAGAAAAAATTATTGAACAGAATAACGCCCTTCCGAGTTCACTATCGCAAAAGGTAAATTAAGTGCAGTTATGCATAAAAATCCCGGTCTTGAAGGAATAAAGGAAATTAACGCATTTATCAACAGCACCGGACAAACTGTGCCTGAAGAGGTCTCTGCAGAAATGGCGCCAAATTTTAAGTTCTGTCCTGTAACGTCAGTTGACGTCGAAAGATCATTTTCAGCCTATAAATTAATATTAAGTGATAAACGTCACAAGTTTGCTGCAGGAAACCTAGAAAAATATGTTATTGTTTACTGTCACAAGAATTATAATAAATAAATAAGTTATTATAAATAATAAATAATTTATTATATGAGTATTATATAATAATATTATTGCAAGCAAGTTATTATTGTGATAAATGATAATATAATAAACTTAAGTTCTTATTATAATTGTATTTTTGATTGTGCATATTTTATGCATATTTCGCCCTTTTTTAGTGCATATTGCATATAATCCGATGTCTACTTATGACCGTTAACGCCACATATGGCATTAAAAAAAACTTGTGTACTCAATGAAACGTTAGAGACATGGAGTACCAAGTTACCATATCATTCTTATAACCTTAAATTGAGCTTTATCTCGCTCTCTCGGCTAATGAGAGAGCAGGACAAAACGTAATGCAAAAACTTTCTTATAATAACCGTACATTGATTTTTGTCTTGCTCTCTCATCAGCCGAGAGGGAGACAAAATCAATGTAAGGAGAGGGAGACAAAATCAATGTAAGGTTTTATTGTAAGAATGTTTTTGAGATTATGGTAACGTACAAGTACCGTTCTTTATCAATCGTCAAATTCGCTAAAATGCCATAGAATCGATCACAGCGAGTACTGAAAAAATGGCATATTATCGAATTTGACGACCTCAACTGTCAATTTGACGATCGATAAAAGAACGGTACTTGCACTGCAGCTTCGTGGTATACCGATGTTGAAGGCGTGGGAACGGTTCTCGGTCGGCAGTCGGTTCCGCTCTACATGCCTGATGTCCGTAGCGATTTATATTTGCGTTTACGACTCTCCTAAAAAAAGAAAACTTGCGGATTACAAGTAAGTACGCCACTTATCTATGGCATCGTGAATGGAAAATGTGCAAGTATTCATTCAATTATACGCGTTAAGAGTTCAAAGTACAATTTATTTTCGTTATAGGAACACTTTAGTATGTCAAGTTACAAAAGTACATCAATTTTATTATTACCATTACAATTTAAATTTAAATGCGGCTGTAAAGTAATGCTTGGTGCGTCTTTTGTCACGCTCGTGTATAATATATTTAACGTTTAATTCAACATTTTTGGAGATCCAGAATGATGGATTCTACTTTTATAAATCTTAAAAATCTTAGTTGAACTAATAAGAAAAAAATACATTACAAATGTTAAGTATTTTTTTAATTTGATTCATACGTGTTTACATCATACTAATATATTATTATAAATGCGAAAGTGTGTTTATTTGTTGGTTTGTTTGTTCCTCTTTCACGCTGCAACGGAACCTGATCGACCTGATTTTTTTCATGGGTATAGTAGATCTGTGATGGGTATAGTTCAAAAGCCAGAGAGTGACATGGGCTACTTTTCATCATCATCATCCATCACCATTTTTCATCACTACGCGGGTGAAACCGCGGGGGGCAGCTAGTACTTCATAATTATCAATTTAAAAAACCCGAGTTCATATGCAATTACGTTTACTTGGATGACATATTTTTATCTAAAACTAAACTACTGAACCGATTTTGATGAAACCGAAAATTTATATGGGACCAATCTGAAATAAGGTAAAACCTATATCCTATCAAATAAAAAAATTAATTTACCAAATCGGTTTATAAATGACGGAGTTGATGAAATTTGGTATGGAGGAAGCTTATATTCTGGATTAACACTTGGCTGCTTTAATCCTGAACAAAGTAACGGTTACTGTAGGACAACGGAACGAAATCGCGGGACACTGGGTGACACGGGTGAACATTTTGTCCTTGCACATAGAATTGATTTTCCTCTTAAAAGCCTTTATACTTATTAACTTTTCTCATAAACATTGCGTACAAGGAAGGACTTTCTCACCGCGTGCCGAGGTAATGGCATATAATTCCACCTCGAGACTCGTGAGACGACAACTTTCCTATCATATCTTACAATTGAACCCGTAATAAGCCGAAATAAGTAGAAAGTATGACCCTAATGGTCTAGGCCTATCATTTCTGATAATTTGATTAGTATAAGAGATAGTATTGTTTTGAACATTTCTTTGATTGAGTGATTATCAATGATGTCTTTTTTCGGCCTGTAATAAAAATTGCTTTTACTGTGTCCAATGACAGTAATTTTGAAATCAAATTAGGCAACTTACACTTTTTTTTTTTAGGTAGGACAGGTTTTTTTTTAGGAATAGCCTTGCTTTTGACCGCCAACTCGCTTGATGCGGTCTACGGTGGAGTATGCTTGCCCAGAAGAAACTGATGTTAAAGGTTATGTTTTGTGAGAAGTCGGTGCTAACGGTATACCTTTTGGTATAGTTATCCTACTCTTTGCGGTATACTCCTTCCCACCACAAGAGAGGAATTCAAGGAAAATAGAGGGGGATGTGATTTGAGAGTGTGGGTGAGGGGAGTATTATAATATATATGAGTTGAAGTGTGTATTTAGCGTACATGCATGTGAGTTGGCGGTAGTGTAGGTACTTATAGATTGAGTTGTGTGTGTGGAGTGTTGGGGTTTAGTTGATGGTGTATAGAGCTGGAGGTTTACTTGCTTCATAATTAGTCTTGAAAAACACAGCTTTATTTTTTCGGTTTCTGGCCGAACATCCAAGTTTTTTTTAATTGAACGATTGCAATTTGTATTACGGCTCTAGTTGCATAAAAATCATAATTTAAACTGCCAAACTGCACTGCGGGAGCGTGATTGATACATCTAGGATGATAGTTATTATAAAAGTGTTTAGTTAGTGGCCACTCGTCTACTTTCGAATGTACATTATAAATGTAGAATCAACAAGCGAAACGCCTTCATGACTTGCAAGAGTATTATCAGATTAAATAAAATATTGCGCTAATGAGCATCTTGCGTATAAAAAACTTAGAAAACATATCTATGTAAATACCTAGCACGGAGACTTCACTTACCTACTTTGTTATTGTATAGGTACTACTACTAATAAACTACTACTAACTAAATAACTACTACTATAACTAAAAACTATAAATTAAACTACCTACTTACTTTAAGGTAATCTTTTCATTGTTAATTGACGTTTCGATTGAGAGGTATAATTGTTATAGATCAAGAAACTAACTGGCCAAGAGCTCACTATCTCCTCCAGAACTGTTAATGGCAAAATTGCCCCGACAACAAATGGGGCCGAAGCAAAGTTTAAAAAATACTGGCCAAGAGCGTGTCTCGACACGCATATGGTAAGTTCCGTGGCCAAAGGCCATATATAATTGTGTTCATATTCATAGTTCCGAAATTGGTGCATATATTAAAAAATCGAACGAACGAAGCTGGACTTAGCCAAATTTCAGAGATGTATCATCCCAACATAACATATAGGTACTTTTTATGGTTTAGTCAAAAAGAAAACTACTTGTGCAACACTATTTGTCACGAAAGGACCTTTGAGCTAGAACTTCTTGAATTTATTACAGTTTTATAGCTATAACTCAAAAAGTTTATTTCAGAAAATGTTCGAATAATAATTTTGAATTAAGGTGTTTAATATGACCTATCAGCATGGCAAGTTACAATGACTACAAGTAAAAAAATGGAGGGACCTACTTTTTGCTACTTTTGCGGGACAAATTTCGCAAAGGAAACTCTTTAAAAAAGAAATGTATGTACCCTTCATTTAAAATACATATTCAAAAACACGAGGGGGAACAGCAAAAAAAATTATATATAAAAACATTTCACATGTATCAGCCTAGAGCCACTCCTAAAATGCATAGTATTTTTTTTAATACTTTTAAAATTAAGATCTATACTGCAACTATATTTGTTGATTGTGATTTTGTGCTAAGTTTCATGCACTTATCCTAGTAATTATTGAAGTTATAAGGTTCTAAAAAAATTGTACGGACGGACAGATTGAACTTATAAGGGTTCGTTTTTGGTACTAAGAAAGCCTAAAAAACACATTTGTGTGGCTCGTCAAAACCAACCAAAAGAGCCCAAAACTCGAGGGGTTAGCGAGTAGCCATTGAATAATTCCACTATGAATTGGAATGGGTGTTCCCCGATGGTTACAATCTGGGTGTCTTCAAATCACTCGAGTGAATCGGTTTCTAAAAGGCAAGCGTGCTCCAACGTAGACCGCATCATCGCTTAACATCAGGCGAGATGGTGGTCAAACGCAAGCCTATTATTTATAAAAATTATAACTATCGACCTCCTGGCTCCATCCTCATCAGTTCGATGGTAACAAATTATTGTTTAATCATCCAAATTGTTCAAAATTGAATTGTTATTCACATTTCTCAGAAACGTTTAAAAGACTAAATGCTGTGCGACATTTTCGCTTTGCGAAAAGGCACTTTAAATAAAGATTATAAAAAAATACTAAATGCTGGATCATTTAATCATCGTATGGTTATGCTCTACTGATTTTTGTAGGTTTCACCACTAGGACACGTGCGTGCAGGAAATGTTCTAATACCTAAGTGAAAACTTCATTAAGGTTGACTACTCACTCTCTCGCTCCGTTAGTCGACTCGAGCCGACTTTACCCGAAGAGTATCTGAGCGTGACGATCACGCGAGGTCTGTGCTTTTCCCCCCCATCCCAAAAAGTGCCTAAAAAAGTTTTTACTGCAAAAATGTCTTAAGGTAGTGTTGTGTTGTTTCCAGGAACGCGGCTCTGGCTGGCTGCAGCCTTGCTGCAGACGCTACTGCTAGCGGCGAACTGCGGCAACCATCGGAGATCAATGGCTTCCCAGGCGGTCAGTACTGGGGTCATACCTACCTGTTTTTAAGCGATTCAGTAATGAGACACGTTGAGCGACCGCAAACCGTATCTCGGGGTTCACGTTCGCGTGATTTTCCGCGTTACGGTATTTCGAGCCCGCGTCAAGAGGTAGCCGTAAGGCCTCCGTACTACATTAGTTACGCAATAGGCTATCGGATAGATTTTTTATTTATTAAAAATAACAGGTTTAGTAAAAAAACAATCAAATCTGATAGGTCTATATGTAAACTGAAATAATGATTAAAATTGGCTTTTAAAGTTCTAAGATAAAAGTGTTTAAAGTTTTTGGTCAGATTAGGAAGGGATGCTCTGTCCCTTTCCCGCATAGTAAATGTCTGTATGTAGTTTGTTTGGCACACTTACATGTGACGTCATTTGTGGTATAGTGCGCTCTCTGTCTAACAAGACATTAAAATGCTTATACATTTTAGTTTTGTTTTCGGCGATCGACTCTATTTTTGATCAGGTTTTTTATAAGACGCTAAAAACTTGAAGGTATAAAGACAATCCAAATGCTCAAGCTCACTACCAGTTGGCAGCGTACCCAGTATGCTGGCGGCATCACCACGCTGAATGGCAGTTCTTATGCGCTGAACTATGACACGCCAGTATTTTGATTACGTGATGTCGTCGTTATCTCCTTGTTTGAAAACTTGAAAGTAGATAATAAGTATTTAAATGAAAATTTTCATTCTCGTTTGGAGAGTTAATGATTCTAGCAAAATATAGTTCCCAATCTAATTGCATGTTTTCTATTCAGACATTGGCATCAAAAGGCGGCTGGCGTCCGGTGGTGGGCTCAAACGGCCTCATATACGGGTCATTCGGCACCTCACAGCTGCACGCACCCGTCCACAACTACAAGATCCCGGTGCCCGTACTCGACATCCAACAGTACGTGACGCCGTCGTCGGCACGTCCGCTCGCCTCGAGAGACGGAGCCAAACTGACCTCCATCGCGCAGTCCTACCGCCCTACCACCATCAGAACAACGCAGCAGCAGCCGCTCAACCAACCGATCAGCTCCTACCACAACCCCTTCGCGTTACAAAACAACGCTTTATTCCCGAGCAATGCTTTGAACTATTACAAACAAGTTCAACAGTACCCTTTGGACAGTGTCCTTATCCGCAACCCTCACAACCCGTACGCTGCCAGGCCGGTCTTTCAAAAGTACCCTCAAAAGTATAAGCAGCAGTTGCAGAACAACGTGTTCCAACAGTTGACGAGCATTCAGCCGATTCAGTTCGGGCAGTACCAAACAGCAAAGCCTTTGGACATATATGGAAAGCCTGTGGAAAACTACTTGAAGAAACAGCAACAGTTCAATGGCATCGAGACATACAAGCCTGAAGTGTTCAAGCTGCCTGACAGCGACACAGCGTCTCAGTCCGTCAGTCAGCAGGTGAAGACAGCGCAACAACAGCACTTTGCAGGACAGAATCAAGTATACAATACTTTCCCGCAGTATTCATTCCAGGATGCCGTCTTTCCGCCTAGTATTTTAGGTAAGAATCTTGCTGAAATCATCAAAAAAAACTAAATACACTTCTATTTATGTACATTTTCTTACAAATCAAAATTATATTTTCAGGTTCATTCGGTAGCTTTGGGGTGCAGTCAGTGAAAGGACGGGATCCGGCATACCCATCAACGAAGGCAACTTTCCTACCACAACAGCAGACGAAAACTACCGTCTTCAACTCCTTCAACTATTCGCCCAACTTCAAGTCCACGCCGGCAATATATAACACACCGAGCACTACGCCTAAACTACCGACCACTCCCAACCAGATCCAATATAGTTCTACGTTCAGTGACTACAAAATCTCCTCCACTCCTCACACCAAGGTGTCCACGCCACCGAAAATAGACCCCAACGCGAACATCAAGGACTCCTTCAAGCCGAGCCCTTACGATCCCTTCTCGAAGAACTACCAAAATGATTTAAACAAAGTGACAACGTACAACCCGATACAGACTACATCAAACAATGTATACGAGTACCAGTCCCAATACAACGATCCGACCTATTACAACCAGCAACAGGCTGCACAGAATGCAAAATACACGCACGACCATAAGAAACAGAAGATACACGACAGCATCCCGGCGGGCGGCAACCAATTGCCGACCAAGCAGTACGTCAGCCCTCCCCGAGCCGAGAAGGACTCTACATTCCACGCACAAATACGACCAACTTACGAAGTGACAGAGACCACGGAATCTGACATCATCCCTCAATCGTCTCCTGCTCCTTGGCAGTTGACGTCACAGCCGTACGATAGCTTCGAACCGTCCGAACAGTCGGTGAAGAATCCAGAATACTCAGACTACGGCCGACCGAACCCGACGCAAGTATCTGAAATCCCAGAGGAGTACGCCATCGTGACCGAAGTCGAGAAGGGGTACCAGAACTCTTTGGGCTACGACGGACAAGTCGAATCTCAAAGCAGACGGCCCCTTGGCGACGATTTCGAGCCGATCGGCAAGCACAAACTCAAAGACTATTACTACAAGGTATCGACGCCTGCGTACGAAGACTACAGTGTACCGAGACGAACGAAGAAACCGACAGAGTCCTCTAAGTACACCTCCACATCGGATACTACGATTGCGAGCACCGTGGACGACGCGCCACCCGAGGCCTTACCGACGTTGCCCCCTAACAAGCATTTCAAGCGGCCGAGTCCAAGCACTACCGAGACCCCAACTATCGACAAGGACAGAATCCGCAAGAGGAACAAGATTCGCAGGCGCCGTCCTCCTCTAGCCAACTTGAATCGCAACAGGGACGATTCCAGCACTCGCCTACCTACCACCAAAAATATGGAACCTAGCCAAACCGAAACTGAGGAGGTGCACACCATCAAACCTAGAATTAGACCAACAACACATGCTAAACTGACACAATCTACGACTCCCAGTGTCACTACTGATTTGACCACCAGCGCCTTGCCCACAGTTTCACCTACGGCGCCAACTATCGTTAAAAAGAAGTTAGTGCGCCGCCCGCTGACAACTACTCCCGCTGACAGGATCGAAGCCACAACAATCACAAGCTTTAAAATATATGAAGCTAAAAATGAATCGCCGATTATGAAAATCGCTAATCGTCTGCCGTACGCTAAACCGACACAGTCTGCATATGAATACAAAACTGAAGACACGCCGGATTACACTCATAAACAAGACGAGAAAGACACCCCCACCAGCGACGTTTCTGTGCCTGATACGTTCAAAACCACTAACGATGACATGGATATAGAATTTGCATTCCACAAGGACGTGAAACCTATCGAAGCCAAATTAGAGCCGGTGACGAACCGCTACAGAGAAACAACAACAGATGATAACGTCTCCAACGAAGTGACAACTTTCGCTCCGCGAACCGAAACCAACTCTAACAGCGGAAAGATTCAAAGACCTCGTCTCCGCAATAAGTATAACAGGCCGAAATTCAGCGTTAAAGACTACATGAACAGACTGGGTTCAACGACAACCACGACTGAGAAACCAGTCGAAAACACTCCTAAAGTAAGATTCCCTTATAGAAAACCTTATACCGATGCTAATTCAGAAAGCGAAACCACCACTGAAAGGAAAAGGTTCATTCCTAAAGAAGCGAGAAACAAACTCAACAACACGGACGGTACACAAGAGACGTACACAGTGAGACAACCAGCGAGGCAAAGACAGACTACTACTGAAGTGGAATCTACGACGAAGATATCAGCTCGCATTCGAAATGGCAGCCGTCGCCCGAGACCAACGGAAGAAACTACAGAACCTTTACCAACTACTTTCAACACCAGAAGACCTCTACGGAAAAAGATCAAGGATTCCGAAATAGAAGAGTCTGTTCTAGACATAGTGACTGAGAGCACGATTCCCGAACAAAGAGACTTTACATCGGAAAGGACTCGATCTGAGAGCGCAATAATGAAGATCGCCGACAAGAAACATCACGATCACCACGTGGATAATTTGTTCGAGCATTCCAAGCGAGTGTCAGATCTGACTCTGGCGGCGAGTAAAGACTACAACAAACCAGGCATGTTCAAAACTGTACCGACAAACAGTAGAAGAATACCGAACTATTTCACGATAGCCACTGATGATCCCATTTTGCCGATTGAAGCTTTCTTCCCTCAATTGAATCAGAAGAAGGAATCGTAACGTTCCTGTAGTTAATTTAAAACAAAACCAAAACTTTTCTACTGCCAAAGCTACATTCTATAGGTCTTTCGTTAAAACTAACAAGACAATTTTTGATAATCAGTTATTAGTGTAGGGCGATCAATAATAAATAACGATGGGAGATGAAAGCAGAATCCTAGTTCAGATTGTCTTTGAAAATAAGACAAGTCGCCGACGACGCGAGTCCAAATGACCAAGACTCGATTACAGGGACTTTTCGTGATGAGGTCTAACCTTTAAAATATAACACTCAAAATGAAAATCTTCACTCAAGCCTTGGTCAAAAGCCCGACAGTACCGCGGTTTCACGGCGTTTGAAACAAATAAAAGAAAGGCACACCTATTTCTGATGCGTGATGTATGGAGACGTACCAGGGTCGAGGCGTGCGTGAGAAACCTAGAATAGTCAAGGTCCTACCTACCGCTCGGCCGAGCTTAGACATCTCTCGGCATACAACAGCTACAGGGGGGCTCAAATGCTCAAATTGACTTCAAGTATTTACACACACAGGCCCACCTCCTACTAGAGACTTGAGCCAAGCAAAACACTGTTTTAAACTATCACGGTTGTTCACTAAAGTTATATGATTATTTACGGGATATTTACCGTGGTAAGGTTGTGGAATAAGCTCCCGATATTTCGGCGCAGTTACATGCACCATGTTCACGGGAAGACTGAAACGACGGCTCTTTGTTTTTGAGCCAAGCAGCTGTGGAAAAGTCAATTCTTCCCGGTTTACCGTAGGTTCATTATCATCATCATCATCATCAGCCGGAAGACGTCCACTGCTGAACATAGGCCTCCCCCTTTAACCTCCACACTGAACGACAGCCCGCCTTTTGCATCCACTGGATACCCGCGACTCTCACAATGTCGTCGGTCTATCTAGTGGAAGGCCTCCCTACGCTGCGTCTTCCGGTTCGTGGTCTCCACTCCAGAACCTTTCTTCCCCATCGGTTATCGGTTCTTCGAGTTGACCGTAGGTTCAATAAGGTTCAGATTTGAAACGAAATAGGTTGAGTTTTCTATGGCCGCTTGCACGCCGCGACGCCGCCTCGACTACAGTCGGCGTTTATAATTTATATAATCATCAGGAATTGCAATCATTTTACAAATATTAGCATTTCTATATCACTTAGCGACTCGACTGTATTAAATTTTATTGTCTCCCTAATATAAAGTATCGGTGCTCATTTAGTTTTTAAGAAAACATACTACTTAGCGTGTGGTTACAAGACGTTACTTATGTGTGTGTGCGTGTAACAAGATTGTGTGGGTAAAACCTTTTTTAAATATTTATGTTTTAGATATTAGGTTATGTAAATATATTAAATAAATTATTTCTTTTTAAATAACGTTTTATTTGACACCAACTTAATGTAATTTTTGTATCATTCAGAAATATGGGCTGGTTTTTCAATCCCCTATTATTATTGTTTTATGAAACGAGCGGCAAACAAGCATGCGGCCCGCCTGATGGTAAGCAGAAACCGCCGCCTATGGATACCTGCAACACTAGCAGCGGTGACGGTACTTTGCCAGCCCGGGGATGTAGTTGTTGTCTATGTATACATAGCAGAATTGAGTTATTATAGATAGACGTTTTCTCTACATTTCCAAATATCTGCAACAACTTGCTATAACTTCAATAGGTACTGACTTTATGTTAATGCAAGAAGTACTCCGTAGCAAAAAAAACTATACTCGTTTTGGTGAGTTAAGAATGTGTGACAATATTTGATGATTCCAATTCCAACCGACACTTCGTAATAAATTCAACTTAAAGTAGAGGATTGTAAAACTAAAAAGAACCCTGATGGAGTAGGAATAAGTTTCAAAATTAACCAGCGTGGGCTTCCTCCGCCTGCAACTTGGCCATCTTCTGTATGGATTTCAACGCCGCGTGGTGAATAGTCTTCTCCAACGCATCTGCAATAATTAAAGACGATTATTAAAAAAAACCTTTTAATTGGTATTTCTATACTAATATTATAAATATTCGCGACATTTTGGCACACACGGTCATCTGACCCCAAACTAAGCAAAGCTTGTGATATGGCTGCTAGAGACTGATATACATACATATATAGTTTTAAATACATACTTAAATAGATATTAACAACCAGATATAGAACAAACACAAATGTTCATCACATAAATGTTTGTCCTAGGTGGGAATCGAACCCACGCCCCCAAGCTCAGAAGTTAGGTTCACTACCAACTGGACCAACAGGCTATCGAGAATAAATAAAGAGGAAAGATTTGATTGTTTGTTTGTTTGTTTGCATTGAATAGGCTCCGAAACTATTGAACCGTGGAGGAAAAGGCTTCTAAAACAGTGTTCTATTGAACCGATTTGAAAAATTCTTTCACTGTTGGGAAGATACACTATCCCCGGGTGACATAGGCTATAATCTATACCCGTGCGAAGCTGGGGCGGACCGCTAGTATATAATAAGCATAAATTTTTGGTATAATCAGGCCTGGCGCACTCCGCACTTCAGGAACAACGGATCGACCTGATTTTTTGCATGGGTATAGTTCAAAAGCCAGAGAGTGACATAGGCATCATCATCACCATTTTTCATCACTACGCGGGTGAAACCGCGGGGCGCAGCTAGTCCTATATAATGACAAATGACGTACAACAATAAAAAAAGAGATGCAAGATAAAAAAGAAGAGAGAGGGGGGAGGTAGTTAAATTAAATTACAAGTTCCTTACATATTTTGTGCTGTCCTTTGATGGGGAACCGCAGCCTCAAGCTGGTGGGGTTGGAACAAATGAACACGTACGGGCTGTCGCTTTCACCGTCCGGGTACCTGGAAGTAAAGTACTGAAATTACAGATTGCCTGGGGAAGTATCACACCTTTGCCAGTTATTCAACCGCCAAGTAGTAGTGGGCATACCTCAGATGAGATAAAGAAGATGCCTTAGTATAATTATTGTATGTGTAGTTCAAATGTCTCGCATTTCATATTTTTTATGTGAATCTTTAGGCACTTTTTGGGTTGGGAGAAAAGCACAGACCTCTCGTAACCGTCACGCTCAGATACTTGTCCGGGTAAAGTCGGCTCGAGTCGACTAAGGGAGCGAGAGAGATGATAAATTATAGACAATCTTGATGAAGTTTTCACTTCTGCCGTGTGGTCTTAATTGTGGAATACGTTCACTAGTGGAATTCGTTCATTAGTGGAATTCGTTCATTAGTGGAATTCGTTCACTTAGTTCAGATTCCACTTGTATTAAGGCTGGTGTCCTGTGATTGGACCTAGGCAATTGGTTTTTTGTTCTTCAACATTTGGTTGCTAGGCAATTTTAGCAATGACACACGTATTCTCGGTCGTCTAATTTTTTTCTGTTGCCTGCCGCTGTAGTGTACTTTATACATATTATCTAGAAAAAATAGACAACTAGATTAGACGAAAAACAATTTTTTTCCTTACTTTTTCTCATACTCCTCTTGAGGTAAGCAGTCGTCTACATTGACACAGCCAAGAAGACAACCGGTCGGGTAGAATGTCGGGAATTTGAACTGTTTCTCTGCAAACAAACAAAGTAAATCATACACAACATCATAATCTACCACAGACTTATACTTGAAGTTTTGTCTGTGTACACAACGAGGACCGGAATAATAATAATATTCAGGACATTTTTTCACACACGGTCACCTGACCCCAAACTAAGCAAAGCTTGTGATATGGCTGCCAGAGACTGATATACATACATATATAGTTTTAAATACATACTTAAATAGATATTAACAACCAGATATAGAACAAACACAAATGTTCATCACATAAATGTTTGTCCTAGGTGGGAATCGATCCCACGCCCCCAAGCTCAGAAGGTAGGTTGACCACCAACTGGACCAACGGGCTATCAAGTGCTACGTCCGTCAAGTTTATTCATCAACGTTCAGCAAGACCCGGGTTGCTACTCGTTCCATTTTTTCTGAGAGCGTCTCGACCACCGTGAAATGCCGTGAGACGTCTTTATTTACCACTTTCTCAGAAAAAAATAACATCTATAAGATGTCTTTAATTGAATAGAGCGCTGTGTATTGGATTTCTAACTTACAGAAGTGTTTTTTTTTATTTGTTTATATTTTTTTATTCCATAGGTGGCAAACAAGCAGACGGGCTACCTGATGGTAAGCAGTCACCGTCGCCTATGGATACTTGTAACACCAGAGGCATCACAAATACGTTGCCGACCCTTTAGCCGTGTCTGGCCCAGAATTCACTAGTTAAAGCAATCCACAACTGCAGCGGTGGCTTGTGTACCTACGCCTTTACTACCTGTAACAACATCATACTGATACACTCCTTACCAAGATAGAGCACTCTGTATTGGTTCTCCAACGCCCTGACGACGTTCTAGGTCTTGAGTTTAGTACAGTTGAAGCTTCCACAGCCAGCCACGATGGCTTGTGTACCTACGCCTTTACTACCTGTGATAACATCATACTGATCCACTCCTTACCAGGATAGAGCACTCTGTATTGGTTCTCCAACGCCCTGACGACGTCTTGGTCCGGAGGCTTCGCAGTAGATGCGATCCACAGCCGGCCGCGGTGACTCGTGTACCACGTACGGCCCTCGTGTCTGTGAACATCATCAGTATCAGAATCAGAAATAATTTATTGTAAAGCTGTGTACAGAAGAAAAGATGAAAAAAGATAACTAACTTATTACTAAAAACTAGTACTTACTACAGAACCGTAAAAACTCTTATTTTTTCCACATACCACGCGAGAGTAGCCGCTGATAAAAGCAAGTCAAATTTATATTACTATATGAAAAGTAAAGTTATATGATTATTTACGGGATATTTACCGTGGTAAGGTTGTGGAATGACATGGTTGATGTTCATATAACTTTAGTGAACAACCGTGATAGTTTAAAACATATGAAAAGTAATTTTTATAATAAAACAATTGAATTGAAAATTGAACAATATGTTTTTTTATATTATTTTAAATTCAAAATTCAATGCAATTCTTTATTTGCTAGTATAAGGGTAACATTGATCTTATATTAGGATTGTACAGCCAAAACAACCTTAAATCAGGCATGCAAATTAATAATTAATCATATAATATAATATGTATTATTATTGTTATGTATTATTATTATTATTGATTTAGTAGTAAATCTTAATATTTTTCCGTATACGTTGTTAAATTTCAGACGTTTTAAGTTTAAAAATAAATTTAGTTCACCACTGAGTTAAAAATAACTCCTAGCGTTTGTAATAAATTAGTCAAGAGTCAAGTCAGCAGATCAAGGTTACAATATGACGTCATAGGAAAACATTGATAATTTTAACCTCAAATTAATACACGTGCACTGTGACGTGTACGAATAATTGACGTGTGATATTGTCCCATGTTATGACGCCAGCAGCATGTGTTTAGTTCTACCAAAATAAACTAGATGTCTCACAACTGCGAGCAGCGGAATCCTGAATCGCGCAGACGAGATTCTCCGACAAACAACAGGCGGTTTCGAGGCGCGGATCTGCGGCAAGACCTTACTTCATAGGATCATTTCTATAGTAAGCTCTTCCCAAGACAGACACAATACGTGAGTCGCACCAAACCACGTTGATGAGACGTGGCGCGGCGTCCTGAGCGTGAGGCGGGCGGTGATGGTCTCATCACCAGCCCTCGATGATCGTTCGCTCCCCTCGGGGAGAGTGGGGCGCTGTCGCTATCTGAGTGGTTGGTTTTTGGAACAATTTTATAGTGAAATAAATAAATATTCGGGATCGGGACATGTTTGCACTCATGGTCATCTGACCCCAAACTGAGCAAAGCTTGTGATAAGGCTGCCAGACTGATATACATACACATATAGATATTAACAACCAGATATAGAACAAACACAAATGTTCATCACATAAATGTTTATCCTAAGTGGGAATCGAACCCAAGCTCAGAAGGTAGGTTCACTACCAACTGGACCAACGGGCTATCCAATGAAGCTAGTGAGATACCACCCTACTGGGCCTATTCTACTATAATAATTTTCAAATTTTATAACATGAAACAATTGGTTTAGTAGAATCGGGGCCCTGGAGTGTAATAAACAAGTTACGTTAACTCACAGTTTGATTCCCTCGACGAGCAGCGAGGCCCACGGCTGGTGCATGGACAGACAGCGGCCAGTGTCGCTCATCTCCTGTAACTCAGCGTCTTGCACTCGACTCGTGTGGGACAGCCCTGTCGGCGCACGCGCAGCCATAGCATAGCCCTCACCTTCAACCGATGGATCGAACTGCGGACATATTAGAATAAATTAATAATATATGTCATGTTTTAAATGTCTATCGGGACTTATCGCGCATTATTATCTTTCTTGCCTCACACCTGCAAAATGTGGAATGAGCTACCTTCCGCGGTGTTAATAGAGTCCTTAAGGGTCGGCAACGTATTTGTGATGCCTCTGGTGTTACAAGTATCCATAGGCGACGGTGACTGCTTACTATCAGGCGGCCATCTGCATCCACTGGATGCCCGTTCAAAATGGCGTCCGCCACAAGATGAGATCCCTGTTACTATGGGTATCGAATGAAAAAGCTTTCAGAGTACGAAACAATACAAACAGTGACGTCATTTTAAAATGGCCCGGCACAAGATGGCGGTTTAAATTTTTTGTCAACCTCCTCATTATAGGTATCAAATTAAAGTAGATAACAGACGAGACGGATTTGGTTGTCGGACCGCTGTCCAACCAACGGGGAAGAAAAAACGTAATTTTTTATTTTTGTTGTTCAGATGACGGTCCATCAACCAAATCCACACGTTTGTTAGCTACTTAATATGGGTATCAAATGAAAGGGCTTGAAGAGAAAACGATAAAGTGAAGTGAAGTGAGTGTGTTTATCGATTACTCTACAAGCCCTAAAAACATCACACTAAATTATATATGGCTGCTACTTCAAGATGGTGGATAACATTTTCTTTGCTAAAGCTAAAAGCCTCTTTAAAATAAAAATTACTATAAACTTGTTTAATAGAAGGGCTTGGCAATTTTAGTTTAGAATCTGAGTTAAATATGGATGCCGATCTAAACTTTAGATGATCTCTAGTAAACTTTTATCTTGACTACGGACCTGAAGTAGCGGTGCGTTGACTCCGGGTGCCACGTCTCGGTCGGAAGGCACTCCTACTAACAAGTCTGTCTGTAGAAGTCTCCCACCAGTACCACCGCCGCTGGTCATCTCACGTATCCGGTCCTCGTCAGCTTCGTAGTCGATCGACTTATCTTCTACTATTTGACGACCTGAAATACCATGATGTGACGACTTTTACTATTGGGGTTATACAGGGTTACGCGGAAAGGGTGTACTAAGCCGAACGGGGTCCATAGTACCCATCATTATGAACAACTTTTACTATGGGACCAACCCTTAATAGGCGTATTACAAAATGAACCGTTCAATTTTAAGTACATATTTGTATTTTCGGGCATATAACGAATAAATAAAGCCGTAATTTTAAAGATAATTATAAAATAAGTAAACCATAACATAAAAATGTTTATTATATGACAGTAATTTAACGAAATGCATTCTCAAACTTTCCCTCGTAACGTTTTACGATAAACTACTTTTGTAAATTGGAGGTAACAAATGGATATGTTGAGTTTTACCAAAATCTGAAGCCGCTACATTCAATAAAAAATACAGATCTATTTAATACAGCAACTGAATTTTCTACAGATCTTTTTTGTTGAAAGAAAAATTATACCAAAAATCCAGTTTTACATAATCACTTACCGCCAAAATCGAACGTCATCTTCTTAGTAAGTCGGGAAGCATGTTTTTTCTCTTGCAGCGTTTGCTGATATTTCTCGAGCTTCTCTCGTTCAGTAGCGTTGAGCCACACGCTGTTAGCTTGGAAGTAGTCGCTGTCATCGTCCGTGACGCGGGTTCGACGCTCGCTGCGGAAATGGGAAAAGAGACCTTAATGTACTGGCCACTAGTATTCTTTTGTTTTATTCATATTTGGTTCATCATCATCATCATCATTTCAGCCGTAGGACGTCCACTGCTGGACATAGGCCTCCCCCATCGATCTCCAAAAGGGCCGGTTGGAAGCGGCCTGCATCCAGCGTTTCCCTGCGGTCTCTTTTAGGTCGTCTGTCCATCTTGTGGGTGGACGTCCTACGTTGCGCTTACCAGTCCGTGGTCTCCATTCCAGAACCATTCGGCCCCATCGGCCATCTGTTCTGCGTGATATGTGCCCTGCCCACTGCCATTTCAACTTACTAATCCGGTGGGCTATGTCGGTGACTTTCGTTCGTCTACGGATCTCCTCATTTCGGATTCGATCTCGTAGAGAAACCCCGAGCATAGCCCTCTCCATAGCTCGCTGTGCGACTTTGAGCTTGCTTATGAGGCCCATAGTGAGAGACCACCAATTTTTAACCATATTTGGTTAATTTCTTTAAAATACTACAAAATGAAGAAATTATCAACACGGCCTCCTAACGGCTTTTTTAGGTTAGGACAGTTTTCTGGGTTAGGGTTTTTATTCAAACCTAGCTTGCGTTAGTTAATTTTCTTTGTGTTCTATAAAGGGTTACGCGGAAAGGATGTACTAAGCCGAAAGGGGTCCGTAATACCTATCATTATGAACAACTCTTACTATGAGAACCACCAAAAAATTGCAATTTTTTTTTTATTTGATGTTTCATAGAAAAATTTCTTTCGCTCTGAACAAAGTGTATGGAAAAGGTAACTTTCTTTCGAAATTTTAGAATTGGTCCCCGTAGTTGAAGGATGCTCACAATGATGAGTATACAATATAGAAATACAAATACGTTTATTTCCTGAACAATTACATACAAACCTTACGCTAGGAACAATGATAGCAGGACACAGGACAGTGTGCTTTATATGGTGGGTTAATTAATCACCTCCTTCGTGGGATATCTCAGGTTTTATAGCAGAAACCGGGAGTAGCGAATGAAAGGTGTGCTGGCAGTAAACAGACTTTTTATTCTTTATATGGGCGGTAGTCTCGCAATATGCGGGCCTACCGCCATTATCAGAAACTAAACGAAAACCACACACTTCGGGCTTAGCACACCCTGAGCTAATAAGAGGAGGGTGGTGGCACCCTGTATAATATGTAGAGTATACAGTAGTATTGTTTATCACCTGGTCCTATCATACTCCAGCAACTTGTTCCGATGCAGCACAGCATCTTCCCAGCCTTCAGGGCGGCTACGCTCCATCAGTGACGACATCAGCTTTGCGCTCGCCTTCGTCTTTGCATTCAGCTCTTTCTGCTCTTGAGGGGTGCACACCTGAAAATATTTATACTGTTGGTTAACATTTTTTTTTAAATAATCTAGAAACCTAAATTATGCTTCAAACTCATACTAACTCATTGTACCTACTCATATAATTTTTTTTTTTGTGAAAACTTTGTCGATCTAAAAACTAACATCTACTTACTACAATTATTCACTGTAGCCTTGATAGATTATAGTTCTCAGGAAACAAGGCGGACAGCGGAGTTCTATTCTTGGGCTGTACCCATCATAACTGTGATCAGCATAATTTTATTTAGAATTTCTACGATGAGATATTGTTAGAACATTATTGAAAAAGATATATACTATTGAGGAAGCAAATTACCAGATTGCCACAGAAGAGACAAGGTCCAGAGCCCTCCTGGGTGCAGATGATGCGGCCGCACTGCAGGCAGTTGTTCACCAGGTCATGCTTGGACGCTTGACAGTCGCAACGATGTCTACCTGGAATCACACCTCATATTATGCTGCAGCCACACATTCTACAAGTGGTGAGGGAAGTAGCACGGAGAGCAGACACGTAGTGTGATTAGACGTAGACAATATTGGTCCTGGCGCTCGTCATGCATCTTGCCATGCCGACCGTTCCCTTTTTGGTCGGTTTGTTGCATGCAAGACAAAGGACTAGCAATGTGAGAGCGAGTCGAAAGACGATAGCAGAATGCGGAGCATGCGATGTAAAGCGCGAGGACAAGCGTGATTACAGCAGTATATAGCTGCCTAAGGAATAATGGCAAGAACGCAAGGAGCATAGTAAGACTGCAGGGTTATGTGAGGTGACTTGTGTCTCTGTTTCTTATCTTTTCAACACTTAATGGGTGCCGTGACTTTACATCAAATAAACAAAGCAAATTACGTCATAAGAACGCGGCCTATCTTAAACTCCGCGAAAATGCCCCCGTGCAGCAGTTTGCATTCAGTTACTCGTTACCTCATCATCAGCCGGAAGACGTCCGCTGCTGAAGATAGGCCTCCCCCTTTAACCTCCACACTGAACGACAGCCTGCCTTTTGCATCCACTGGATGCCCGCGACTCTCACAATGTCGGCGGAACCCTATGTGGTCGGGACTCGTTACCTAACGATACGTAAACATGACGTGCCATAAACAAATGTATAGCTAATATGTATTGACAATTATGCAACTATTTTCGCCGTTTATGTATGATTTGCGATTATCTTTCGTTTATTTGATCAAAGGGTAGAATTAAACACGTCTTGAGGAAATGTAACAATAAGATAGTGCCTAATTTTAATAGGCTTTCGTTAGACCACACATCTCCGGAACTAAAGATCTGTGATGAATGTGGTCTACAATGGTGTATGTTTAGAAAAGACCGATTTACTCGGAACTCAGAGAAATCCAGATATTATTAACCCAATGACTGCTCGACTCAGTTTTTTATACTTGACAAGCGATAGCGGGTCCTATACGCCAATAACTTCAATAATTGACAAGAAATAGGGTCTACAAAAACTCTTAGCGCACAGGGCACGGTAATGCATTTATGCCGTGGCAGTCTTTGTGTTAAAATAATAACACTACCTACTTACTACCGACTACTTTTTATACTTTGAAATACCAAAGAGTAAAATATGTCCTTACTTAAAACAAAAAAGTTTTTGAAGTTTTGGTACTCCAAAGTTAGGTGAAAATAGACCCTGTGGCTGTGGCACCTGAAAGAAATGACTCCTTCAGCAGGTTTCAGATAGGATATTTTTTCTCAAAAAAATTGGGTACGACTCTTCAAACAACAGCGCATAAATACATTTTGAATCTGTTCACGAAAGCAAACTATTTTGCATCCCATCTATTCGAAAAGGACGACTTGGTTCGTCTTTAAGTGCACCCAAAGTTGGTGTTTTTTATAAGAAACTTTTAGCGGGCAGTAATGAGTTTTTAATCCTCTTTATAAGTGCACCTAAGTGCACTTATTAACTTTGCGGCGCTTAACTTATTAACTAACTTATTATTAACTTTGTGGCGCACTTTTTGAATTTGGAACATCTTAGTGTTTCGCGCCAAACAAATCGAACGCAAATATTGTTTGAATAAAGACTGGCTGGTACGACGGCCCATAGTCGCGCCGCCAGCTGAATAAATAAAAGAAATCAAATTAAAAACGCGCGAACTACAGCCCGCGTTTTCGTAAATTTTCACGGATTGGTAGAAATTCATGGTTTAGTGTAACAATAAATTTTCATAATTGCGAAATGTCTCAAATGTAAATATAAGTTTTTTGTTGTTTTATTATTAGATACTATTTAATTTCAATTTAGTTGTTACTCTATGTTGTATTAAATAATAATATTACAATAAAATATGAGGCGCCTTTTATTTTCTCATATTGGGTAATGAAAAGTAGAGTGTATCACTCGCAAAATATTTTTTGGCTCGGGCGACATACTTTGAATCCCTCGCTATGTTCGGAATTCTACTAAAGAATCGCTCCCTCACTTCGCTCTGGATTTAAAAAAGCGCCCTCGCCGTAAAAATATTATTTCTGCCCTTATGTTACAATCTACTATTATTACCTTTTAACATCACAACCTGAGCACTTTTCCCTTCCTGCGAGTACAAGTTAACATATTTTGTCTTCTTCTTAGACTTTCCCTCATCATTGGCAGTTTGCTGAGTAGCTGGCTCTGACGCTACTAAGTCTTGCTGGGGTTTGTTTTTAGCAATTTTCTTCTTTGGCTGTTTGGGTAGAGAATTGCCTGAAAGTAAAAAAGAATGGTGGTTTTTCTCAGGGACGGATCCAGGATTTCATTTTGGGGGGGCCATTCAGACTAGGTGCACCTGAATCAAATAGAAAAGTTGAGTCGAATGTATGGAATCGCTGGGGTTTTGGGGGATCCGCCAATGGTTTTTCTAGGCTTTACAATGATCATTGAGGTGATTAATGGATTGCATATTACTATAACATACTTTTAATACTACACCAGGGTTGCTAGATTTTCTTTCGGTCAGGAATAATAAAACTCCACACTGACATCGCTTGACCAAACAGAATCGTTCTAATGCATCCCGTCCCTTGCAAGCTAAACAAACTTTGACCTCAGCCAAAACAGTTTTAACAGTCATTTTGTTAAAACACATTTTATCTAGTTAATTTTAACTCATTTTATCTTAGATCAGTAATAAATTCTAGTTGTAACAAAGGCATTCAGTCAAAACTAGTTTTGAACAAGTTACAAACAAGTTTCCTTGTGCGGATATATTCAAATTCAAAATATTTATTTGTCAGACCATAATATGTAACATCCAACAAGTGAAAAGTGAAGGGGAATAACCAGTTTTTGATATATAATATTATGCAATGTTGTAGCAGTACATGGGTAACTAATGCTATGCTAAGTGTGACAACATAGAAAATATAATAGCAGGCAATAAATTAATATTAAAAAACTTTACCTCGGTTTGGAAACTTTCTTTTGGACAACTCTAGGAAGAAGGTCTTATGATGTGGGTTATCGAAATCCAGTAATGTTTTCATGTACTCATTCAAGTCACCGTCATTACCAATGGATAAAATGTATCTGTAAAATGTGTCATAGATTTTATATTTCATAGTAGAGTATCTAGAATACCTGAAGTTTTAAAGTTTTCGGTACACGTACTGAATAAGATCATCAGGAACTTCGAAGTCCAATATTCTGGACAGTCCTTCTTTTATCCATTGATCCATGACGTTGTAAGCATTAACAGTCAAGTCAGTTTGAAAAATAATTATATTAACCAAGTTGTTTATTATTTTAGGATTGCTTTTTTAACTACTACTGTTTACATATATTTACGTGGAAAGAAAACACAGACAGAACACATAAAGAAAAGAAGTCTTTCATTCAACAATCAATGTGAATCAATGTTTCAGTAATCTCATTCTCAGTTCTTGAAAGTTGAAAGCCAATCAGCTGATTTTGGCAGATAGATTAGATTGGCGTTTGACAGTGACAACGAGTGACGTTTTAAAACTGTGAGTATTTCAAATCACGCCAATAGCGTTGTGTTATCTGTGCCAATAGCCAATAGCGCCATACTGCACCGATCACAGATATACACATCTGTGGCACCGATGCAAACAGTACCATCGAGTCTCAGAAATGAACCACCCAAGTGCGAGTCGGGCTCGCACACTGACGGTTCCATACTTCCACACAATACAATAATTATCAAAATAAAAAACCGAGTTCAAAACCAGTAATTTCGATTCGGTGAAAGAAATAATGTTATCCAAGCACTGACTTTTCCGATGCATCCAAGTAACATAATATGTTACTTAACTTCACAGATCTACTACCTATAGTTGTGTATATCTGTGCTTAACTTGGTAATGAACAGTTTGTCACCGACTCGCACTTGGGCATTATTTATTATTTGTTGTTGTACTTTAGTTAGAGTGTGTACTATAATCATATCAAGTTTGACCGGCCCCGTGGTCATCTATTCGCTTACCTTTTGAGGACATCGTTTGCAGTTGTGTGCCGCTCAATATTGAAGTGTGCGTTTGTAGAACTAGTAAGAATATGTCATGTCAGTGTGTGCAATACGTGTTTAACTCGGTCCCATCAGTATTTGGCAGGCATTTTTCGGTAATAGCTCGAGTATAAGGCAGATCCAAATTATATTATCAAAGCGCAGAACTACGAAGAAAAAGAGAGTTTTGGCTTTTGGCGCCAATGTGGAAAAAAATGTTGGCTCGTTGTATTATTTTCCTAAACTTTTGTATTTTTGAGTGTTAATGTGTAATAATGATGGATTTTTATTTATTAAGTGATCGTGTACGTGCTCAAGTATGATCAAGTGATATATTAAGGTGAAACATGTATTTTTGTTTCTCATAACTTTAATATAATCAATAGTAATCTAATCTATCTTTTAATCATATAACTTTAGTGAACAACCGTGATAGTTTAAAACAGTGTTTTATTTTTGTTTTGTTTCCGAAACAACTTGTAAAGCCTCCACTATTTACTGGGGCATGAGTTTTACCCACGGAACAGTATTACTCCTAGCGGAGGTTTTACCTGACTCCAAGGACGTTTTATACCCTCTTGACTCTGACTTGTTTGACACTGCTACGTTAACTTGTTTAATATTACGACTGAAGGACATCGTATCCATAGCCATGAAAATAACTAACAAAAAAATTATTTAGATTCGATCGATAATCGATTGTTATATTTATATTTGTTTCAAAATTGGAACAAAATCAAGGTATTTGTTATTTTTCCCGCACTGTGTAAATACTACACTTGTTTTACTACATAAAATGATAATCTAAACAATGACTGCCTCAGTATCTCGTCCCCTCAACTTTGTTTTGTTTACGTAATTCTAACCTACAGTTTCTTCGAGGTACAGTAATACAGCACTTGTTTATTTTATTCCAGGCATAAAAAATGTCTATATCTCCGTTTCTTCGTTCGCCGTTTACGGATATCACCGGAGGCATGATCTCGCATCAGCTGCTGGGTGACTGCCAAAAGCAGGAGATAAGGTACATGGACTGCCTTGAGGCCTATGGATTGGACCGTGGCCGGAACAAATGTTCACACCTTCTTGAAGACTTCAAGGAATGCCAGACTTCGATAATTCAATTCAAGCGATTTGTGGTAAGTTTCTGTGAAAAAAAAACCTAGGAATCATCCAGAAAAGTTTTATTTAAGTCACTATGAACCAAGCTCTAGGTATGATTTGTCTTTTAGGCAATGAGAGCTGAGAGAAACAAGCAGATAGCTGAAGGAAAACTTACTGGAGATAAGAAATATGTCACACCAAGGATTGATGCTTACTAAAATCAAGTAGTGCAATCAATAGACAGATAAGCAATATCCTGTTATAAATACCTAGTTTATAATAAAAATTTAAAAAGTTTCTCCATTTTATTTTTATTTTATAGTAATTTAATAACCATTTTCATTTGTTTTTGTTAAACTGAAAAGCAAAAGTGATTAGTTTTCTAATTTTCTAATAGGATCTATTTAAAAAAAGAACTCCACCTATTATCCTATTAATGTACTTATTAAATGTACAAGGATGCAAATTCTACAAAAAAAAAGTTTATGTAGCAACTTTACTGTCAAGAGTTTTTATCTCAAAACTAACCTCATTTGTTAGTAAAAAACAAATACCAACTTTTTACATTGTTAGCTTGACAGTAAGTCATTTCTTTAAAATTTCACGGTGATTTCAAGACCTATTCGTGAAAATCAAAGACTACTATATATTATAATATCAAGGAATAGCTTTCAAATTTAAATTACTATAAAAGTACTAACACAGGAAATAGAAACAGTATTCAAAGGAGAGGACCCTCAAAATGCCAAACACAATTTCACCATTTTTCCGCTCGCCGTTCACGGACATCACCGGAGGCATGGTATCTGACCAGATAATGGGCAGCTGTGCACAAGAGGAGATGAACCTCATGGATTGCATGGAAGCGTACGGCGTAGAGCGCGGGAGGCGCATATGTAAGGATTATATCGATGACTTCTTTGAGTGCCAAAAATTACATAAGCAGTTTGGGAGATTTGTGGTAAGTTTAAATAATATCTAGAGTTTACCAAAATTTTATTGTTGGCTGAGCATTGGGACTGTTGACTTGTTGGCATTGGTAGGGCTTGTGGTGCAGCATTTTTTTTACGTGGGGAAATGCTTTTACGCATACCGACCCGTCGGGGGGGATGGGTAAGTTATCTGATTCGGCACTGACTAATAACCCCACGATGTTAAGTCAGCCTCGGGTTTCAGACAGGGCCGCGTTACTGCTTACGCATTGAGCTCGGCATCGTCTGGTGCCCTTACCGACTAAAAACCCTAAGATGTTTCGTCGGCCTCAGATATCAGACAAGGCTGTGGGACTTCTTACGCATTGGACTCTGCAACGACTGGTGCAGACACCTGTCGCCCAGGTCGGCGTGACTTAGTCATGCCGATATCCACCCCCTTTGTGCCAGGATGGACCCGCCTCGGGAAAGGGAAAAGACCCCATATAGCTCAGGCGGAACATACGGCACATTGTCCTTGCTAAGCTAGGCATGCTAGACGAGAGGGGAAACGGATGCCCCCGCATCCATCGCCCCAAGCCCTCTAAGCGGAGGCGGAGTGCGAGCCTAATTGGCTTGCCTCAGTGTCCACGCTCTCCGGAGCGGGAGAGAGAGAAGATAATTTTTACTCTCTTTCTCCTCGGCCTTCGTCTGCTTGATCACTATCTCCCAAAACAAACTTTAAAAAATATCAGCTATTTCATACATTTAGTTGAGTGTGAATGACTGTTTTTTATAGAACAGCTGATATTTTTTTGCAATTTCATTGGTCCCATAGTAAAAGTTGTTCATAATGATGGATACTATGGGCTTGGTACACCCTTTCCGCGTAACCCAGTATATTGTAGCGATGATAGCTCAGTGGTTGGCGCATTCGAATTCCAATCCGAAGGATGTGGTTTCAAATCCTAACTATGAGCTTAAGCTGTTGAAGGAAAACATCGTGAGGAAAACATAGCATGATTGGGCACTACTTAATGCCCGGCTGGTTAGCTACCACCCTCAATTGAAAATATGTTACAAAGCTACAATATGGGATTCTTGAAAAGGCGAGTTAATAGGTTCTTATAGGGTCGGCAACGTAGTTGTGATGCCTCTGGTGTTACAAGTATCCATAGGCAATGGTGACTGTTTACTATCAGGCAGCCCATCGGCTCGTTTGTCACCAAAGTCAGACCGAGCTACTTTCATACTGTCTAGTTAATACTATAATTATGATGCACTACGGTTTGATCCACGTGGACATTTATTCAGGAACTACATTTGTCCGGTATTTTTTATTTTTAAATTAAATTTAGTCAAATGACATGTATACATTTTTGTTATATAAATAAATAAAAAACATTGGTAAAAAACGGTAAAGTTAAACATCGTGAGGAAACTGGTATGTCCAAGAACCTCAAAGGTCCAAATACATGGTGGATTAGGGCCCAAGAGAGAGGTCTCTTTGAGAGAAGGCTTTTGTACAGCTGGTACACTAACTTCCCGTAACCAAAGAGAATATAATCACTACGTTTACCCGTAACCACAGAAGACATAATAGCACATAGTCCAAAACATAGCCGTAACCTCCACAAACGCCTGACGATATTATTACTTATTATTTCTATTCTATCTCGAGGTATATTGCTAGTCTTTGCTCTGTAGGCGATTAGGTAGTTTACCTACTACATGATAAACCTTTTCATGGTTGTTATTCTGAAACCCCGAATAAAGCATTTTGATTCAATTTTTATTGTGCAACCGCTGGACTGTGGAATACGCAGCCTAAATGGATGTTCCTCAATGGCTACAATTCGGGTGTCTTCAAGCCGCGAGTGAATCTGTTTCTTCTTAGCAAGGATTTTCCATCGTACACGCATCATCTGATTATAGAATTGCTCGTATGAATATTTCGCACGAAAATATCAAGCGAAATTACTGACTTTCGAACGAAATCCCAAACAAAAGTAGCATATATTTTAAATAACAAGCTGGTACTTAGCTGATCCATCCCAAAGGTGAGAACAGTACTCCATGCACGGCCGAACCTGTGCTTGGTACAGTGTTATCAACTGTTCCGACGTGAAGTATCGTCGCACCTTCAATAGGATACCCAGCTTTTTGGCTTTTTGTTTGCTAATAAGGCCGTCATGCCAAACCCTGTCGAAAGCCTTCGAGAAGTCAAGGGAAACGGTGAGCGCTACTCCGTATTTCTCGATGGCCTTACTCCAGGTGTGTGTGTGTGTGGCATGCGCTAGAAGATCCCCAGTGGACCAGTTTCACACACAGATACACACGTTAAACTCATAACACCACTCTTTTTGCGTCGGGGGTTAAAATTAACTTTAGGGAGCTAAGTCTAAATGATAGTTATGTCTACATCATTTTTCGTTCAAGTGTACCGTTTGCGAAATTTGATCCGTCAGACATACTGTTATGTTAGCGGAATTTACTTTTTTTGATTATCGCGCCTGATATGTTCCCTTCGTAATCGTGTACTTTAAAACTTCAGCTTTTAAGGGACATCCCACATGACCTCGTGGTCCTTCCCTTGTAGGCGATGCGGAAGTAAAGGCTAGCATATTACCGAGGAAAATCTATCTGTGAACCAAATTGTATAATATTTCTTCCAGGCAATGAGAGCTGAGAGACTCAAGCAGATAGCTGCAGGAAAATTATGTGACGATAACAAATATGTTACCCCTAGAATCGACGCTTACTAAACCTAATTAAACGTCTAACCATTCTAGAAATAAATGAGTTTCCTAAAATGATTTGTGTTAATAAAAACCAATTGCGATGCTTAGGTTTTTTTCGAAGACCTTGTCGGGCTGGATCGACCTTTACTGAAAGGCAACACGATTAATTTATCTCGAATAGTAAACACATAATAATTAAATCGTCGTTTTAAGCTCCGTAGATTGGTATCGGCATTCATGAGTTCAATACTCAATTCAATACCATCTGAGTTTTTTGCGACGCGGAGTCACGGTCGGTCGGACGCTTTTTTGCACGGAATTTAGGCGCCAAATTAACATGTGATCAATCATGTATGTACTTATCTATTTATGTATAATGACACGAGGTATATGCACAAGTATAAATCTATCTATTTGATAAAAGAATTAATATTACGCGGTACGTATCAGCGACTCCTTGTATATGGCGTGACATGTTTTTTTGAAACGGTTCTGAGTTGAATGTTTGTGACTTGTTACCTATTCTTGAATTTCGTATTTATTGATGAGGGGCCTGAATAGGTGGAAAATGGAACGGAAATGGCTCGGATTAGCTGTGCCTGTTTTACTGAGCACGCGTCGTCACGAAATCGTGAAATTTAGAACTGCTTTCCAATTTAGAGTCCTTATTTACAGTTTTAAGAATAAAATTAACAACACATTTTTTTTTTGTTGTTGGCCGTTTGACCTAAAAGAGGCCACATGAATACGCTGGATGCAGGCTGCTTCCAACCGGTCCTTTTGGAGATCGATGGGGGAGGCCTATGTTCAGCAGCGGTCGTCCTAAGACTGAAATAATGATGACGATTAAAAAAAATATGTCATTGACTTAATACCAGAATTGTCAAAATCATTGGATAAGTCCACAACATAGAAGTAGTATATAGGGTATACAAAGTCCTTGGTCCACAAACGCAAGAGCTACCCTTCAAAAGGGGTTTGTATCCACCGATACAGTGATCCGATTCCTTAAAAAAAAAAAAAAAACATTTTACCCGCTGATACCGGTATCCGTGGATACAAGAAAAGAATAAAAAAATTACAAAATGTATTTTCTGATAATATTATTTTATTATTTTCTTATAATTTTTTTTTTCTTTATTTTCTTTTTTTTCTTAAGAAGAATTTTAAAATAATCCCAATAATGGGTGAAAATTCTTCTAAAGGGAAAATTGTAATAGGTACGACAAACTACCCGTAAATTGATCTCTTGAGATCAATGAAGGATTTTACCACGTCCTTAACTTTCTCTGATTGAAGTAGGTACTATATAACCTCGCGAATACACTGGCCGAGAACCAATTAGACCAATTTTTCTTCGTGACAAATAGTATCCTAAATCTTCACATTTGTGTACTGCGCGATCAAGTACGATCGTCGAAGCCCTGTGGCATTTTTTATGAGAACTTTGAAGGATGTAAATACTTTATTCACCTACGCAATTCGCTTGCGTATAATATTTAATTACGTTCAATATAGTATCTATTATCACGAACGAGTTCATCGACCCAGGCTCTAATGATGAAATAATTCCGATTCCGAAGGTTAAGGCACTGCCCTCGAACCAAAAAATATATGTCTAAAAAATATATTTTTTATACTTTACGGAACTGTTTGTCAGTTCAGCTCAGGTCTTCGACCGCGATGAGATTGTTTTAAACCATTTAATATGGATCTTGCGTATTAGGGTTCCGTGCAAAATTCTAAAACAGAAATGTCTGCTTGTTTCTCTTTATGTCACAGCAGATTATCTCAGGGACAACAAAAGTTAACGAATTGAAATGTAGAACGGCTCTAGATAATGTTAGCTCACACAATTTGTTGAAAAAATGATTTTGATAAACTAATGTTTTGCTGAAAATAGCACCTATAGCACCTGAAACAGGGCTAACAATTTAGGCATTTCAACTTTTTTTTTCTATCATTGATTTTTTTGTTACCAAAAATGGGAAAAAGTCTGCTCATATTATTTTCTTCGCGAAAATAATTGGCTTAGTTTCATGTAGATAGGAAATCGGCCAAAGTTAACGTTAAAAATAAACCGAATTTGTAAAACTTCATAAATTTTGCATAATTATAAAAATAAATTTAACTCCTACAAATAATAAGTCATTTTCATCACTATTGCTTCTAGAAACCGAATAGCCTGATGTCGTTTCCATCAGAAACGAAGTCCGAGCCTCGAATATTATATTATGTGCATGAAGATTGTTTTTTTTTTCCATCGCGTATTATTCCGTGTTTGACCACCATCTCGGCTGTTGGTAAGCGACAATGTGGTTTTTGTCTTGTTGTTCTTATATAGTAGAAACGAGAGGTACAGAACCCTTGTCGTGTGAGTTTTCGCATTTTGGCGGATTATTTTTTTTTGATTCAGGTTCATCGGTAGGTAGACACTAATTTATCGGAGTCAACAATTAAATGCGCAGGGCGTCAAACCATATATGTCTGGTTCTTGAACTTTAAAGAATGTGAATTAATCGCAAATCCTTTTTTATTTAAGTTATAATTCTAGGTAAAGGTACAATGGGGTTGACGTAGACTTGATATCTAAAAATCGAAAAAAAAAGCCAATCCTACCTGATGTAGGCAAGTACCGGGTATTGCTTACAATCTGCCTTTAAATTAAATAAATTATTAATTTGCCTACCATCATTATGCCTTTTAAGTGCTGCCGCACACTGAGCCACCCGTTGTGATTCCTAGCGGACGCCACCGCGGTGGCCCAGCCAAGCCACTAAACGTAGCCACCAGTATTAGCCACTAGTGGCTAGACTTATCTAAATTTTCGTCCATTTACCTACAAGCGTGGACAGGAGATACACGTTTTAAAAATTGAACACTTGCGTAGTTAATTATTATACTAACAGCCACAGCAGCCGCACTCAGAGACGTTACTTAAGCTAATTGGTCTGTCAACTTCTCGTTGACGGAAATTGAAACACACATCGTCATCGTCGTCACATTGTCTCGTTTTCACAGCAATTTTAAGTATTCCTTAGCTTAAGTAACGTTTCTGAGTGCGGCTGTAAGACGGAGAAAACGTCGCCGGTGAATGGTCAAGTGTGCGCAGGCGCCGGGTGACAAAGCGCTAACCACTCCTGCAGCTTGTGGCTCGGAACTGGCCACTCGAACGTTCAGTTTGCGTCGATACCATACATAATTATCAATTTAAAAAACCAACTACAAAATTAGTTAAAACGCAATTTCGGTGTCGGTTGAGTAACTAACAAGGTAAAACTAGGTACACCTACATACTTATTAACAATTAATAATTGCGCTTAAATATAGGTAAGAGATTTGCCATCTGAACTTATGAGTCTAAATATAAAGTATATCCTCTTTAAAGTTCACCATACGCCCACCATTTGACACTGATAGAGCACGGCAATCATGCTCTAGCAAGGCCTTACCTAAGTCCCACCTCATAAATAAAACAGATGAAAACTTCGATGACATTATCTGACCGCCAAATAACAAACACACAAACAGAACGTTCAGGGTTTGTTTTTCAGATTCTGCCAAACATAATATAACTACCAATTTAAAATGAACCCGATTCCAACGTTTCATTACCATATCAGGGACAGACGCTGCTACATTATGTATGCTAAGGCAAACAGCTCACAGGACTTCTACAGTTTTACCAATTCATAGTGGATTTTATTTAGACCAGTGGAACTGGACAAAACTTTGCTCTGAACACTTGCTTAGTAAGTCCACAGTGTTTTCAATTCGTAACGGGGATGAAAACGCTTGAGCATTGTGTGACCTGCATAATCTGCCTAGTTCAACCTCCTTCGTTCTCCACAGTATTGCCGCGTTTTTGGGAGAAAACGTGTTCCATTGGTGGCTAAGTATGTTATTTGTTATATGAAAATAAGAACCCAGGCCATTAGAATATTTTAACACCAACAAAGTTTAGCAATTCCATTATACACCACCGGATTAGCTAGATGAAGTGGCAGTGGGCAGGCCACATATCACGCAGAACAGATGGCCGTTGGGACCGAAAGGTTCTCGGATGGAGACCGCGGACCGGTAACCACAGCGTAGGACGTCCACCCACAATATGGACAGCTGACCTAAAAGAGACCGTAGGAAAACGCTGGATGCAGGCCGCTTCCAACCGGCCCTTTTGGAGATTAATGGGGGAGGCCTATGTCCAGCAGTGGACGTCCTATGGCTGAAATGATGATGATGATTTAGGATATTATTTCTCCTATTATTAAAACAATTTATTTTGCGGAATCGAAAAACATCTATTTTTCACCTCCTGACAGATCTCTTCTAAAACAAAACACAACTCTATTGAAATAAAATAATAAAGGCGGCCGCGAAGGTCGCACTGGTGAAAAAGAGTTCCGCCACACCACCCCCCCACGGAGAAAGGAAGAATAAGCTGAAAAAAAAAAAAAAAAAAATATGTAATCACATATCTAACATCCCTCTAAACTTCACCCTCCTCCCGGACCGGGTGATGACAGGAGCTGGTGTAGGTGCAGGGACCAACGCAGGCGTGAAACTGCTAGCTGGAGTTGGCGCAGGCGGCACAATTGGTTCACAATTGCCAAACGCCGAATCCAAATGGGCAGGCTTAACGCGATCTATGCTAACTGTACGTTCCCTTCCATTAATATCGAGAGTGATCGTTTTGTCTCTTCGCCCGATGATACGATGAGGACCGGAATAAGGCGGCTGCAACGGCCTTCGCACTGAATCATCGCGTAGCATGGCATGCGACGCCTTAACTAAATCTTTAAATATGAAAGTCGATGGCTGGGCGTGGCGTGTAGCAGGGACAGGACGGAGAGCTTCCATATATTTGCGCAGCTCACGGACGAAATCTACAACGTCACTTGGGCTCTGCGATGTTATTGGAGGTATGACGAGTTCTCCAGGCAAGCGAAGAGTCTCTCCATAAACGAGCTCTGCAGAAGATGCCTTCAAATCTTCTTTGAGCGCCGTTCGCATCCCTAATAAAACTAACGGCAAAGCTCTTACCCATGTGTCATTATGACACATCAAAGATGCTTTAAGCTGCCGATGCATGCGTTCCACCATACCATTTGCGCAAGGATGGTAACTAGTCGTGCGCACCCGTTTGGTACCACATACATCCATTAGACGGCGAAACAACACAGATTCAAACTGCCGGCCCTGGTCGGTTGTCAAAATATTTGGTACCCCAAAACGGGAAACCCAACCAGTTACGAATGTATCTGCTACCTCTTCTGCTGTGATTGATGACATAGGCCATACTTCAGGCCACCGTGTGTATCTATCAATCGCAGTCAGGCAATAATTGTACCCTTTCGAGTGAGGAAGTGGTCCAATAATGTCTAAATGCACCGACCTAAATCTGTTTGACGGTAATTTAAACTCTCCAAGTGGCGAATTAACATGGCGAGTTACTTTACTGAGTTGGCAGCGTAAACAAGTTCGAGCCCATTCACGGCAATTTGCGTTTACTTGAGGCCATACATAACGTTCAGTTACCAAGCGAGTGGTTGCCCGCGCGCCAGGGTGACTGAGGTTGTGACACCTGTCGAATGCAGCTCGACGGAATGCTGGTGTCAGGTATGGACGTGGTCGCTCAGTTGAAGTATCACAAATTACTGTGATATTTGTGCCAGGGATGAGGATGGGTTCGAGCTTTAAAGACGAATTCCCACGCATACTAGCTAGCTCTTCATCCGATTCTTGCGATAACGCAAGTGCAGCAAAATCCTCTTCAAGAGAAATAGACTCAACGCGCGACATGGCATCAGCTACGATGTTATCAACCCCTTTAATATACACTACATCAGTAGTAAACTGGCTGATGAAAGACAGTTGGTTTAATTGGATAGGCGGCAATTTCTCACGTCGTTGTACAAAAGCGTATATTAGCGGCTTATGGTCAGTGTAGATAGTGACGTGTTGTACCTCCAACAGGTGCCTGAAGTGTTGAACACTCTCGTACACCGCAAGGAGTTCCCGATAGTACGCCGGCCACTGAGCCTGTTTAGCAGTCAGCTTTTTACTAAAATAGGCTAGTGGCTGCCAATCATCATTATCGACGCGCTGTTGTAGGCAAGAACCAACGTGAGTTCCTGAAGCGTCAGTAAACAACCCGACCTCAGCACTGTTATTTGGGTGTGCTAAAATTGTAGCGGACGTCAAGCTTTTCTTGCATTCTTCAAAGCACTTTTCTAGCTCAGGAGTCCACACAAAAGGTTTATTGCCTTTGCCTTGAATAGCAGTGATTGCTTCAATTAACGGCGCTTGGTACTTAGCCGTACTTGGCAAAAACCGGCGGTAGTAATTGACCATGCCTATGAATCTGCGCATACCCTGAACTGTTTTTGGGGGCGGGTAATCCACCAGAGAACGAATTCTGTCCTCAGGAGGACGCGTTCCCGCAGCATTGACTCGATGCCCAAGGAAAGATACTTCTGCGGCACCAAATACGGACTTGGCTGTATTAATCACAACGCCATAGTCGTGCAATCGCTGGAACAATATTTCCAGATGCTGCGCATGCGCTATTTGGTCTTTTGAGTAAACCAAAATGTCATCAACATAGACATAGCAAAAATCTAAGCCACGGACTACTTCATCGATAAATCTCTGAAAAGTCTGCCCAGCATTACGCAAACCAAAAGTCATATACAGAAATTCATATAATCCAAATGGAGTAGTTATCGCTGTCTTGCACACGTCGCCTGGATTCACCGGTATCTGTTGATAGGCCTTGACCAAGTCTATAGTACTAAAAACGGTACAGCCAGACAAGTTGTGCGCATAATCACCTATGTATCGGACAGGGTAGCGATCCGGAATCGTCCGGGCGTTTAATGCACGATAATCACCGCAAGGACGCCACGTTGAGTCTTTTTTAGGTGCGAGATGCAGAGGCGATGACCAAGAGCTATCAGATGGTCGGCAAGTACCAGCTCGGACCATGTCTTCGAACTCTTTCTTTGCAATGCCCAGTTTTAATGGTGCCAACCGACGCGGTCTAGATGTCACAGGGGGACCGTCGGTAGTGTTTATATAATGTACGGTGCTGTGTTTAATAATTCTAGGTGCACCAGGTGGTCGCGTTATACTTGGGTATTTCTCCAAGATCGCTGTGAAAGGCGAGTCAGGAAGAGATACTACCTTCACACTTTGCTGTTCCGCGGTATAAAGGTCCGCGGACGAAGTAAGCCCAGTTTTACTATCGCACAGCTTACCTTTTGAGCAATCGGGTAAAAGCTGGTAATGCGACAAAAAATCTACGCCAATAATACCACTTTCCACATCCGCCACGACAAAGTTCCAGGTGAAATCCCGTCGTAGCCCTAAATTTAAGTTCAACTGTACCAGCCCATATGTGATAATTTTACTGCCATTAGCTGCAACTAAATTATATGATAATGGCTGAAGCGTACGTCCTTTTATAAAGCTACGAGGAACGCAACAAATATCCGAACCAGTGTCCACCAAAAATTTCCGGTTGGATCTGCGGTCGGTCACGAAAAGGCGGCGACTAGCTGGCGAGCAACTGGATGTCGCCTCTAACAGTTGCTGTTTTGGTTTCCCTGCTCACTAGGCGGGGAACCGGACCACTTACATGGAGGCACACATTTACGTGCTTTTGTCGCAAAACGGTCATGATAAAAGCACAAATCATAGTTACGTGAACGTGATCGGCTGCGACTACGATTACGGTTACGATTGAAGTCACGACTACGCGTACCAACATGCGAGCTGCAACTAGCAGAGGAAAGTGACGCTACTAAACGGGTCAATTCATCAACTTTTTTAGTCAGCTCCTGTACAAGATCAGTATTCGAATTAGGCGAAACCGTACATACCTCCAATGAAGTTGATTGAGCGTTAATTTCAGCCAAATTGTCCGCTAGTTCGCTTAGCTCAGCCAACGATTCTAATCGTTGAGCAGCCAAGACAGTTTGAAGATATCGTGGCAACCTGCTCATCCAAATTGTCTTCAGAATATCCTCCGGAAATGCTGCACCGGCTAACGATCTCAGATGACGCAGAAAAAACGACGGCTTTTGATCGCCGATCTGCTCCTTCTCTAGAAGACGGCGTATTTTCTGCTCCCGAGAATCTGAGAACCTAGATATTATTGCATTGCGCAATTTCGTGTAGGGTTGCTCCCTCGGAGGTTGGATTATGAAATCCTCTACTTCGCGAGTACAATTGGTATCGAGGTGCGCAACTGCGTAATTAAACTTTGTGATTTCTTGGCTAATATTATTGATGGAAAATTGCGCCTCTAAACTCGCAAACCATAGGGCCGGGCGATCTCTACAAAATGGAGGGGTACGTATAGATACTCTGTTAATCATTACCTTCTCCGTACCGCCTGTGCCAGATCCGCTGTCACTGCTTGACATTTCACGTCCACCCGTACCCGCGGAAGCTGGTTTGAAGTCTTCCTGCTCACTGTCACTCATGACGTGTGCTGTCATGAAAAACCATGCTAAGAGAAAAACAAAATTCAAAAACAAAAACTGAAAACAAAAGAAACGTGGGAGTGAGGTGTGCGCGAATGCCCTACAAAAAACATTGGTACAAAAATATCTTAAAAAATATGTACAAAAATTCACCAAAATAAAATAAAATTAAATACACACACAAAAAACACACAACAATATAAATCACACTTTGTCTTTTTAGTCCACACTGGTTCTTCCAAAAGATACTTCGACTTTAGTCTTGACGCGCTCCATGCGTTCGTTGCCAGCAGCCAGCAGCACAGCTCTCGTAGTCGAATTCACCACTTCTTTTTCTACGTTTTCGTATTCTCATCGACGAACAATCAGACGACCGTGGTCGCTTCACTCGTACCACCAAAGAAAGTACTCGTACCTATTTGCGTACCTTTGCTCTTCTTGTGTTCGAATCGTCTTAATTTATGTTGTGTTCGTATCGGGGTCACCAATTTAGGATATTATTTCTCCTATTATTAAAACAATTTATTTTGCGGAATCGAAAAACATCTATTTTTCACCTCCTGACAGATCTCTTCTAAAACAAAACACAACTCTATTGAAATAAAATAATAAAGGCGGCCGCGAAGGTCGCACTGGTGAAAAAGAGTTCCGCCACAATGATTATTCCATATTACCTACTGTGTGTCGTATTCACTATTGGATAGGTTCCATTTCTTATTGACTTTTTTCAACTATTTTACATGGTAAAATCTTTGATGTTGAGTCCAAAACAATGGTCTGCATATTATGTCCCGTATAGGTAAACCGCATAATTGACGGAACGTCGGCACGGTAAGAAGTTTGCGGGAGGAAAGTGACATACTCGTAATTGTCATGGATAACGCTGCTTATCATTCTGTACAAGAGGACAAAAAGCCAACGATGGCGTCAACAAAAGGCGACGTGTAGGCCGGCAGCTGCAAAGTCAATGTGGACTTTAATATTTTCTTACGGAAATGTTACTTACATTGATCAAGCAACACGGATCTGAAAAGATTTATCAGCTTGACGAAGTGTGTGGGTCACCAAGTATCTATTACGACTTCCACCATACCACCTCACCGCGCGGGCGATCCATCAATAGTGTAGTTTACTTATAGATCAGTACCTAACCTACAGTACAAGTTAGTTTTCGAAAACTTTTTCGTTTTCGTATTGTTCCACTTCCATAAATTCCTGGGCTAAAAACTATTCGAAAACTTTTGCCGATTACTAGGTAGGTACTGACTTTAGTTCTTCCGCGTTTCCGCTGGAGGCGCTTTACTAAAATGTATGAAACAATACAAAAACTAAATAAGTTTTCTAAAACTATCAAAACTTGTACTTACTGGTCGAATAATTCTTAGTAATTTCACAGAAGACATAATCGGAAATGTACCTACTCAAAGTCCGATAAACTATTTACCTATACCCTGTCAGAGATAAATCGTATTACAGCCGCCACAGCCGCCGGAGATTATACAATTTTCGAAAATGCAAAGTTTTTTGTCACCTTTCGGCGACCGATCGAATATTTAGCAGACGCATACATACATAATGTGTACCTACATACCTACGTTATACAGTACTACTACAGACACAGTATTCATATTTAGAGTTTTAATTGATCATGTTCTGCGACTCAAATGTTCCGTGGAGATGTAGAGGTCGTCGCTAGTTAATGCAACACTTACTTCGATTTGGGTTATAATTCTAATTATTTCTTACCTGAGGACTTTCATTTTTGCTGATAACGATGTGCTTACTGGTTCTTCTCGTTATGAGAATTTGCACATTTGTATCGTGCAAATAGCACACTCTAAATTAAAGAATTATTTAACTTCATCAGCAGCTAAAGTCACACGTCAATGTTGTGTAAAAAAAATGTAGTAACATTTTACGGTATCTGTTAGTAAGATACGCACGCATTAGAATTCACTTAACAATTTTATTGTTTGTATCAACTTTGGACAACTCTACGAATAAATATTATTCGAAGGGACAACTGGTCAAATCGGCTTCGCACAGCTTATAAAAAATCATTATTCAAATTGGAAACAACTATATTCAGAGTCGCAGTTCCTTCAGGGCCCGTTAGCAACGAACTTGGTAGCAGACGAGGTCAAATATTATGTAGAAAAAGCGCATTTTTTTTCACGCGTCCGGGACGATGCAGGTATTGCAAGGTGACCCGATGAATAGGTCTAAATTAACCAAGTGTGAAGGGGGCCGTGGGTATGCGAACGATGACCTTTTAGGTTCCACTCCTAGCCAAGTGTTGGAGGTGCCCGAACTATTTTTGGTTCTTAAATGCTTCAAGTTTTTCTAGTTAGCTGTCTAGACGCAATGGAAATGACGCGATGATTGCGGCTGTCTAGGTTATTATCATAGACCAAGAGATGAGGCCGGATTTGAAGAGAAAAAATATTTACTTATTCATAGACGTAAATAAAGGTACTACCACAGAAGACATAGCAACGCAGTATGGTGTTACGGACGCGATCTTGCCTTTTAATTCCAAGGATAATGCGTTCCATCCCTTTGCAAACCTTAGACGACTTCTGAACTTTGGTGAGTGACGATATTTTTGCACTGTAGATTAGATGGGCATGCGGGCATGTGGGATACACAATTCCGATGAGGTGACGCTTTGGAAAGCAGTACAGTAGTACTACCTCAAATCCTCACGTCACCCTCATGTGGTAGTTTGGCATAGTAGCTTTACCTAGTCTGTGTTTGGCATATAAAAACATCACTTGAGGGCTTGACGGTGACGTGTGGATTCGAGTGACCTTTTAATTGTAAAACAGCACATGGTTCAGATTGTTGCATCAATACAAACAATATCCGCACATGGCTCTACAAAGGCCGGGCCTTCGTGTAGCGCAATTTCTCTTCACATTTTTTGTGTAATCTACCAATACTTTTTAAGATAATGACAATGTTTGTCAAAGCTAATAAAAATATATCTAATTAATCAAAAACAGATATCTTCAAATGTAGGTATAATCGCACGGTTCGCTCTCCTCATTGTGAACGCATCAAGGTAAATCTTCATATAGATATCACAAAATATTACAGGTCAAGAACCTTTGTCGATTAAAATAGTGCAATTAAAAAGAATAAAGTAAGTGTTATCGAACCCTCGTTTGCCGGCTTCGTTAAACCGCTGAAAGTAGTTTGCTCGGTACCTAAGTAGGTATGTACTGACCATGCCTTTTATTCGGAAAACAGGATATTTCAAAAAAAAAAAAATGCACTTTACAGGGTTACACATTTATCCTGTAGTAAGCCGAAAGGAAGTCTTTGTACTCATCATTATTAACAACTTTTATTATGGGACCAAGCCTGAAATCGCGAAAAAATAATCAGCTGATCCATACAATTTTTCGCGATTTCAGGATATGGCCCATAGTAAAAGTTATTCAAAATGATGAGTAGCTACAATGACCTTCTTTCGGCTTAGTACAGAGTAAATGCGTTACCCTGTATAATCTTTTTTTTTAGGTGTATCTTTTTAGGTGTTCTCTTCTTTTTAAGTAGGATCCCAATCCATTCTAGCTATTAAGATTTCCTATTATATTTCTAGCAGCGCTTTAGAAATTCCCAAGTGTTCTCGGGAACTATTTTTTTACCTCTGTCTCGACTCGCGAAAATGTATTAGACAGGTTATATTCGCATTAATAAGGAAATATAGTTTGATACTCCAGTTAATAAGAACATCTTTTGGACACAGTTTTTGCAAAATAGTTATTTATGATACAAGTGCGGAAGGTTGGTTATTACAAACGAGTAGACGAATGTAAGCCCGAGACGAAGTCGAGGGCTTACCATAGTCACGAGTTTGTAATAACCAATCCGCACGTGTGCCATACAACGTTTTACAACACATTTGAGAGAAAAAAACAAAAAATGGAAATTAAAAAAATACCGTAACGTACACGCACGGTGCTATACAACGGAGCGTGCGGACAAATTCATTACAGCACGCTCCGTTGTATGATGCGTTTCATTATAGCACGCTCCGTTGTATGATCCGTAATGTTTAACTTTCGAAAGATGTATTCAGTTATCGTAAGTGCACTTTTTAAGCAAATTTGTTGTAAAAATTATTCTGATTCTGATTCTAAAATTAAGTGCCTTTTAATGTTTTTTATAGAAATTTTACTGTATACTGTCTCAAACATCAAGATACTTACCTGAGATAATGTAAATAGTAACTACAAGAAGGCTTGCATCGCCCAGCCACGTATGGAGGTCTATAGAACATGTGACAGGCTATGCAAATCGACAGAAGAAACAGCAAAATGTTACTGCGTTTGATCTAACATACTAGGCGAACTCATTCATAAAGATGCAGACTTTCAAAAAGGTAAGGTCGCATGTTGTTTTATTGTGGTTATTTCGTGGAAGATCACGGAATATTAATCGGAAATTAAATGTTATTTTAACGCATTTAAAAAAATACTGTTTTTTTTTTTAATTTATTGCAGCTGTGTGATGCATAAAAGTTTTGTTCATGCAAAAGTCAAGGTCTTTCTAAATACAATTAGGTATCATCATCATCATCATCATCAGCCAGAAGACGTCCACTGCTGAACATAGGCCTCTTCCTTTAACCTCCACACTGAACGACAGCCTGCCTTTTGCATCCACTGGATGCCAGCGACTCTTACTATTACTTATTGATTAGGTATCATAATTTTCTAAATAAATTTAATTAGACACTAACTTACATCATTAGAACGAAAATGCTACATAAAAACTTCGATAGAAATTATTACAAATTTTTTTAATTCATATACATAATATTAAGTATCTAATATCTAAACACGCTGGTCTAAAACATATCCTTCTATCCAACTCATTTAAGCAGCACTGGGAGCAGAACGTTTGAAGAATACTATGCGCGCGCGTCTCTCAGAAAAGAGTTATTATCCCTGGCAAGACGCGCAAATCGTGGCCACCCCAGGTCATTAGAGTATTGACCTATGTGATTAAGCACGTAATTAGCTACCGGCTTATTTGGCGACTTGTGAAAGGTCTCATTAAGAAAGTGTACTCGATTTGTTCTTTAACAACTGGTAATCGTATCGCAAAAAACCGGCTAAAGGCTCCGTCACAGTTAGAGCAGAAGCGGCGCTATTACCTATATCGTAGACTTTCGCTTTGGATAACGCGTTTTCATTTTTAGGGTTCCGTACCTCAAAAGGAAAAAAACGGAACCCTTATAGGATCGATGATCACTTCGTTGTCCGTCTGTCTGTCCGTCTGTCTGTCCGTCTGTCAAGACCCTTTTTCTCGAGAACGCGTAAAGGTATCAAGTTGAAATTTATACTAAATAATTGGGTCTACGGTTTCTTTCGGCTTTAAAATAAAAGTTGTAAGTCAACGCAATCAAAAGATATGAACGTTTATGTCGCATATTTTGCGATTTCACAGGGAAATCAAAACCTATAGGGTAGGTACTTCCCGTTGACCTAGAATCATGTCGTACTTGTCCAGTTTTATTATTATTTTTATATGATGTCTTCCCGCGAACATGGTGCATGTAACTGCGCCTAAATATCGGGAGCTCATTCCACAACCTTACCACGGTAAATATCCCGTAAATAATTATGTAACTTTATTATTATTTCCTTCACCTAATAGAAAATAGAAAATGAATCCATAATAGAAAATGTATCTGCAAAAATGTGAAAGAGATCTCTGACCGTTTTCTGCCGCAACGCTCAGCTACAGAGTTGCTTTCAGTGTGGGGAAAATAGGTGCATCAATTTTTTTTTTCTTCTAGTCATACAAATCACTCATACATACCATACATCACTCAGATTGCTGCAAATCTCGTTAAAAATGCACTAAATAAGGCTCTAAAGATAAGTAAGAGAGATAAATTAGAAAAGAGAATCCAGACCTAACCCGAAATACACTTATTTTAATCGTTTACGTAAATAATTCTTTTGTGTTATAGATAGATAGAAATTCTTTATAGTGTACAACAGAAATAAAAATTACAAACAGATAGAAAACGCCAATGCCATAAGTGGCGGCCTTATCGCTAAAATCTCTTCCAGGCAACCATTTGTTTTCTGCAAAATTACGAAAAATTTATTTATCGAATTTTGTTCCGGTGCTCTTCAATGGTTAGCAATTACCGCCTGCTTGGGATCCAGTCATCAAATTAATAAAATGTCAAGTCCGACGCAGAACTGTAAGACTCTGACACCGTTAGCGACTACTGAGTACCTGCAGGGAACGCTTTGCGAGTATTTTAACTTCGCGGTCTGAGAGACCGCATGCACGTCAGTTTTTGTTACAAAAATTGCATGTCAGACCTCTTAAAAGTTAACCAAGCAATTTATTTGTAAAAATAATACTATTATAGTACATTTATCTAAACTAAAAGTTCATCGATTCTATACTTAGCTACTAGGTACTGGGTACTGCATATCTATAGGTTAGTTACCCCAATTGCACAATAAATTAAAATATTGTCTCACCGGTGTCGACGGTTGGGTCCAAACTCCTATCGCTATGCATGTCTCACATCCCGTTTGGGGCGTTTCACGGAGACTAGTGGAATGTATGACGTATGCCAAATATTCTATGGATCTCTTACCTATCTGATACTACAGACCGAGTAACACTCAGACATACCTAATATTTCAACTTGTTCAAACTTGATTTAATTTTCCGTAAGTACAATCAACGACAAAGTCGGCGACCATCTCATGGTAGTCAAGTAGTGTTACAAAAACGTACTAGGTACGTGCGTGAGGTAGGTAAGTAGCTAAATAGTAAAAGAGCCCGATTTTCACACGAAAAATAACATATTTTTTTTTAAATTTAAAACTTGGGCACTTTTTGGGATGGGGGAAAAAGCACTGAACTCGGCGTCGACCTCCTTTTGGCTTAGTAAAAATTATGTTTGATTAGTATACTTAATTAACTAGGTACATTACTACATACTTTTATGCTTTATTACTTGTATTATACGAACTGTTAGTCTGTGGAATGCGCTGCCTGAATGGGTGTTCCCCGATAGTTACAATCTGGGCGTCTTCAAATCACGAGTGAATCGGTTTCTTCTAGTCAAGCGTGCTCCACCGTAGACATCATCGCTTTACATCAGGTGAGTTGGCGGTCAAACGTAAGCCTATTATTAAATAATAATAAAAAACATAAATATTAATATTGCCGCCAGCATGCTGGGTACGCTGCCAACTGGTAGTGGGCTTGAGCATTTGGATTGTCTTTAGACCTTCAACGGTCTATGGGCAGTCTAACTGTATTTGTAGTGTTAGTTTTAGCTTGTATTTTGTTGAGTAAATAAAAACACTTGCCCAGTTTAAACAAAATAATTATATAGCCACACATAGTCATAGATTAATTAAATTAGGTACGGTACTCTAAAAATCATATTTTAATTGATGGCCATTTAAACCTTAAGGTCCTGACTGTACAATTCATGAATATATTAATTTCTTCATTCTTGTAATATACTTATTGGATGTCTAATTTACATAGTTCATTATATTCCGCAGATCTTATTGTTATTCCAATCTTGTCATCAACTCGACATTCATTGAAATACTTGTAACTTGTCATTTTACTACGAAATCTTGTAGTAGTGAATCATCGCCGATTAAACTTCGCTAGGAGATCAGAGTTCAAATGTAGGTAATCGATTTTGTAATTTTTTGGTATTTGTAAACATGATATAGTTACCTACCGAGTTTCCACAAAGAAAACGAAAGCGTTGGGAATTTTACAATGACGATATATCTTTATCTTATGACAGTAACTATAAGTAAGAAGTTTATTCAATAAAAATTACAAATAAAATAAAAATTATCTTAAATTTAAATTTATAACTAAAATTAAAGCTAATCTAAAACTAAAATTAATCTAAAACTAAAATAATAAATATTTTATTTGTTAAAAAAAACATTTATCTCACAAACTGTTAAACTAAAATTGATTTACTAGATAAATAGAAATAAAATTTAAAAACTAATATGATAAATACAACAAATTGCTGTAAAATATGTCAACAAAAAAATTGTAAGTCATACAATTTATCATTATAGTCATCGGCTTTTTTACCCTGCCCCATTGGTCAGTTAAGTTTTCACAATAAGTCAAAAACACATTCGTTACAGTTTTCCAATTGTCACAAATAATTTCAAAATCTGTGTTGGCGGAAAGGAGTGCATTGAAGTGGCGCAAGGTATGTTTGTAACTACAAAAAATTTAAAAATAAACCGTCGAATTGTTAACGTTCCCTGATGTCGGTTAAAAACATAAGCTCAAAGTCAAACATAAATTTGACATTTGCTAGAGAAATATGCAAGCAGTTATTTTTCTCGCGAATTTCGGACAGACCTAATCAGTTACGCGAATCATTTTCTCAGGAAAAACATGTTTTTTTTTTTGCCAGCCATTTTTCCCGGGATATAGGGTATTTCGCAATTTTTTCCAGGGAGATGTACGGCTAAATTCCCAGGAATTCCCGTTCCTGGGATACCGAGAGAGACACCCTAGTGTAAACAAAACGATCTAGTTATCACGATTAATATTCCGTTAATAATCATAAACCGTGATAGTTTAAAACAGTGTTTTTTCAAAACACAATCCTTCATAGGCGATTTCAGTGAGTGTTACTAGAAGTAACCTAATAAATAATTTAAAAAAAAACTATAAATCCTACCAACTAGTTGATTTGATTGGAACAAAACGCTTTATCAAGTTCCATTCCGCTCAACTAGTTGGTCCGTTCAGTTGGTCGGAGTGGAATGACTGAGCTGATCTGATAAATAACTTATATTATATATATATATATTATATCATATTTTTAAATTGCAGGCAGCTTATTTCCCTCTATGAATAAAAAAAAAAACAATTTGTAAGGCAATATCTCGGAACGGAATCTCTGTGCTCGCGCACGGATAGACCAGGTAAGTACGATATAGGTAGATAAGTGTCTAAATATACTTTGGCGTGAGTTTGATTCGCTGTAACTGGTGGAGTACCTAACATCAATACATGGTACTTACCGAGCCGGTCTGTTCTACGCCTCCGCTGAAGTGATCTCGACATAAATATGAAAGGAGCTTCGCAGCCCCTGCCGTAAGCTTCTCATGGTGCCCGCGCCCCAAACGTTGCAGTTGTAGACTGAAGGGCGGGCCGCGCGCGCGGACTACGCGAACAATTTTCCGCTGGGAAAAATATCTCTTATTAAGCAATTTATTTCTTTTTTTATACGCGGTCTATTTTATCTGTTTTTTTTTTTTACCATTTACTGAGTTGTACTTGAATTGAGTGGTCAGTTGTTTCATGTACTGTGGACTATAACACTCATGAGAATTATTTGAAAGTGCTGAAAGTGCTTATTTTTTTTAATAATTTGTAGCTGTTAGTTGTTATATCATTTATTCCAAAATGATGCCAAAGATGCAAATATTTTTGCTGAAGCTATTGTTTTTGATGTCTGTAAAAGCGAGATGTATTGGCTGCGAGAACGAAGGCAAACATACATATTTACCCGCAAGTCAGGAACAGAAAAACTACATCGCGGCAAGTGTCTGTGCAGAAAGCCTAGCGGGCTACTTTAATTTCTCCGATGTAAGTCTTACATTTTAAATACTATTATACCCATATCAGATATCACCGAAGAGCCCACTCACCAGTCAGAGCGTTCTTTATCGCACATTTCAAAAGAAAATTAAAAAAAAAAAAAAAACGACATAAAAATCACTGAGTGGGGAATTATAAAGGCGATTGGGTTAGTATAACATTGCAAATGTTTCAAAACATGTATAATTTTTTATTTTGGCAGAGGTGATAAAAAAACTAAAACTGTTTTGACTTTCGATCTACAAAAAAAAAAACGAAAATTGCTATAAGTTTTTTTTTTAATAGAACAGTTTTCGTGTTTTTTTGTTTGTTGTTGAAACAAAACATTAATATCTAGTGATTTTTCGATCACTTCTGCCAAAATAAAAATTTTAACAGGAAAAATGTTGGAAAGCAATTTTCATGTTGATATTTTTATTTTGGTAATGATTTGATAACGATCTCCAACAAAAAAAAACAACATGAAAATTTCTCTATAATTTTTTTATAGAGCAACTTTCATGTTGTTGTTTTTATGTTGTTGAAACAAAACATTTGTACAGTAGTTTTTTTCTCGATATCTATTAAAGTGAAGAACATTTTGAGCAATTTTCATGTAAATATTTTTATTTTGTTAAGTATGAATTTCGATCTCCAATAAAAAAGATGATTTTTTTATGTTGTTGAAACAAAACTATAATGTTATTAAAAAAAAAGATCATCTCTGGCAAAACAAAAACATAAAAATGAAAAATTATTTAAAAATGTTTTATAGCAAATTTTCATTTTTGATATTTTTTCTATATAGAGCAACGTTATTTTCTGTTTTTGTAATCCCACACAACGTTTTTTTTTATAAAATCTTAAAAATGTGCCATGGAAACAACTGATGGTGAAGAACGGCCTGTTAATAAGCACCATTAACATCATCATCATCATTATCACCGGTGAACATGTACCGAAAATATGTATTATTACCTAATATTATGTAAAAAACAAAATTCAAACGTTTTCTAAATGTACATTGTCTCATAGCTCATAGCCCAACATGGGCTATGATTGCGTAAACGGTCATTCCATAACGCATAAGACAAAATGGAAACAAAATTTGTGATTCAAAGAGGTTTCATGCGCACGTGTTGTTATAAGTGGCAAGCAAATACCTGCAGCACCGCTAACAGTTTTCCAAACACTATAGGGTAATATTTTGAACAAAACTATGATTTCATGCACAGAAAAGAGAAGTAAATAGAACGGAAATGAAAAGGAAAATCTGTTACCAGGCATTATGAGTGAACCTTGATTGAACATTCTTATTTAGATCAACGCGTCGAACTCCGGTTGCTAACTGATTTCGAATGACTGACGTTTCGTTTATATGGGTGCAATTGGCTACAACAAATTTCTTACAAAAATGCATTGACAGCCGTTCTGATATAAACAAAAAAAATTTAAACAAAACTTTTCTGTGATTTCATGTATGTACCAGCTGCGTCCCCCTGGTTCACCCGCGTGTATCGATATTCCCTCAGGAAATAAGTACCTATCCTATGTCACTCTTCTCGGCCTTCCAATGATTTCTATGCAAGAATTCACACCGATTCGTTGCGCTGTTACTGCGTAAAAGCAAAACGAACACTATCGCATTTTTACTATTACAGTCGGTCCAAGCATTTATTTGATCTGACAGTTTCAATAACATTGTAAAATGCTGAATGAAAACCACGAATTCTGATCTCTTTCGCTGGGTGTTTGAACGTAGAGACTGAAAAAGCGCGGCAAATTTAAATATATCAGCATTGAAATCCCAAAAATTTGTATGAAATGCCTGGAATAATCTCACTTGATACTTGTAAGTTATTAATTTTTGTTGTGACACAGTCAGAACACAGTAATGTTTGCATTTCATATTAATTTTGGGGTTTCAACGCGGATTTTTTTTAAATGGGCGCGCGTTTTCTATCTCTACTTTCATTAGCCAGACTTTAATACACCTATTAATAAACTTGGAGTAGCCTTGGAATAGTTACTCCGTCTTTTGTCTTTTTCGATCGAGTTCAAATTTTGAAAGAGAGAAGTAGACAAAACACGGCGTAACTATTCCAAGACTACTCCACGTTTATTAATAAGGGGGTAAGACTGTAGCGGGTACCCGATATACTTATAAGGTACCCGATATAATCATGCGATAGGCGTCCGCCTCTGGATCAGGTTGCGCCAGCCTACCAGCGATCAGCCTAGCGCTTGCCACCAACAGAACGTATTCCCCCCAGAAACATCGAATCGAAATACAATATCTATAAAGTCACAAACGTGCCAAAAAAAATCTGAACCAAAACTCTGTGCACGCTACGCATTGCGTAGACTTTTTGGTTGTAAGGCAACCGCGATCCGACTACAACGCTGCGCAACGCCAGTGCTGCGATGACATAGCGGACAAGCGACGTTGAACACTATGCAAGCGACATAACGTCTAAATTGGAGTAAATGTAGCATTGTGAATTATATATTTGATGTCTAGGTATGTACTACAACGCTAGGGTTTTTTGACTGTTTTCATTTAGAGATTGTACCTCTATTATAGGTATTGTATCTCGATGCCCAGAAAAAGTAACATATTTTCTATGTATTTTCCCTCGTGCGTGCATCACACGTCAGATTGGATGAGCCAGACAGAGAACATCAACATCACGTCATTGACTGTACTCTGTCATGATCTGCCGTTATCAGGGATAACTCGACATCCTCGACCCTCACCGATAGCCTGTCGGAATCAATAGCCAAATATTGACTATCGCATGTGTTAACTCATTACTATAACGCAGATAATAATTCTATATAGCATGGAAAACACTTGATCTATATATAGAGTACTAAATTTTTTGTCGTCAAATTGCAGTAGATCTGATTGAATATCCTAAGTAGGTACTCTACCTACTTAGGATATTTAGTCCTACCTATAGATATCCTATAGATGGTTCTAAGACTGCTTTAATGTTATTGGTGATTTTCTATCGAATCCAGTATCCAAATCTGTGAGACTGATGTAGTATTGACAAAATCTGTGAAGTTTCCCAAAAATAGAACTCCCATATTTGTGTGTTTGTGAGTACTTAATTAAGTAGAAAAGTCAATTTACGTACCTATTTATTTGTCCGTAATTTTTTTGATTTATCTATTTATAAGGTAATCTTAGAAGAGTCGCGACTCCAACGTGTATATAATTATGCAAACTCGAAAAACTAAAAACAATAAAACAGTGCATAAATAATAATAAGTACATGATTTGTATTACATTACTTAATTGGTGCGAGAATAATTGACAAAACATTTTGAAATTAATCATGACTTATCTCGCTGAATTGTCATTTTTGCGAAACCCCCTAACATTTGGAAAAAAACTGTGAGATATTGAGAAAAATCCTCCCCCAAAAAAGGTTTCCGTAAGTGTAAGAAAGAAATTATCAAGTTACAACGATTCAGATGAAGAATCGGAATTAGAAAGTTGATGCAATGACGATTTCGGTCGCTTAATCCGCGCGGAGATGTTGACAAACAAAATTCAATGATTCAATCGCTCGCGTCCGTCCCGTCGCTTGCCGCTTTGTAAACAAGGAACTCGCTCCCTCCCGAGTTCCGACGCACTTAAATTCCTCATGCATAGTAAGTATCTCGAGAATCCTAATGCCTGCATGGTTATTAAAGTTCTAATTAAGGGAAATACGAGTATATAATAGTCTTTGGCGAAAAATCTATAAATTCCTTATTGGCTGCCTAGCGTCGGCCTGGTAGCCCAGCAAGAGCATGTCTCGATTTCTGTTTCTCTGAGAAAATAATTCTACACAAAAAAAACTATTCTTGCGCTAATTAATTAATAATCCAATACAATTACTTATTTATTATAATTATTGTACCATTTTATTGTTTTTGTTTTTCTAGTTTGCATTAACTTAGTTAGTCTACATAATATTTTTTTTGTTAATAATTGGCTTATGTGTTCGACCGCCAACTTGCCTGATGTTAAGCGATGATGTGGTCTACGATGGAGCACACTTGCCTAGAAGAAACCGATTCACTCGTGATTTGAAGACATGCAATTCCTTTTTACTTTTGTGTCTACTTTTTGCGAAGGTAGTGGAGTGGGTGGAGTAGTGGACCTTCGAAAAAAGTAGCCACAAAAAAATAACGCATACGAAATTAATTTCGGACAAGAAGCCTCGTGTACGCACTAATATGAGAGTTCTTTTTATTTGGGAAACATCATAGATTTCCTCAATATCTCAAGTATTTCATATTTTTTTGCTCTAACAGCTGCTATTTTCGCTAGATTGTTGAACGTAAGACTAGAGCACGTACGTACCGACTAGCGGCGTACGTAACGTGAGCGGGTACGTAGAGCAGGTACCCGATATGCTTCATAGAAATTCATCATCATCATAATCAGTCTTTTAACAGTCCACTGCTGAACTTTTAGCCTACCCCAATCACCCGAAAGGGTGATTGGGCCATATCCACCACGCTGGCCCAGTTGCGGGTTGGTGGATTCACATACGCCATTGAATTCCTTCTCCGTACGTATGCAGGTTTCCTGACGATGTTTTCCTTCACCGAAAAGCCAGTGATATGAAAATCCGTACATAAACTCCAAAGAGCTCATTGGTACGGGCCCAGGGTTTGAACCCGCGACCTCACGCTTTCAAGTCTAGCGGTCTGGTGGTTCAGAGAAATCAAAAGATAATAATGTATTAAGTTTTTAACAATGTTATTGCAGCTGGCAGAGCGAATAAATGAATGGAAATAGTGTAGTGTTAGGTATTGTAATTCGGTTTAACAACTAAACATTTGGATATTAAGGTACTTGTGTTGTTCTTTTTTCAGGAAGCGATACACGAGTGCATAAAAGATTTTGGATGGCACATGGGTAAGCATTACTTTTTAACTATCTTCAAATAGTTATCAATTCAATAGACCGACTTCACAAAATTAGTAAAGCAATTTTGGTGATGATTGGATGACATTATATATTGTCATCTAAGTAACTGAATTTTTCAGTTATTTTGTTTTAAAAGTCAAACTACTAAACCAATTTGAAAGTATATCCTTTTGTTTTTTTTTTGTTAGTACCTTATTGAGCTTTGACCACCTAGGGGTTGAAGTCAAATCTAAGTGTTTAGTTTCTCTAATGAGTGTTTCTCTTATCGCGCCCAGACACGGTTTGCGGTCGCGTGATTTTCCAACTGAGCGGATTAGGTGCCTGTAATAGCAGTTGTCCGTAAGGCCCCTGGATTTAAAAACATAGTGGCTCTAGGCAATTGACGCAAAGAACACCTCATGTTGTTCACGTTGACGTTAAAGGGGGAAGCCTATGTTCAGCAGTGGACATCTTCCGGCTGATGATGATGATGACACTAGCGACCCGCCCACCCGTCTTCGCACGGGTGTAATTTACGTGCGAAGCAGGGTCGGGTCGCTAGTTATATATATAAACCTTCCCTGAAAATGTATCTAACTGATGGTGTAAACCGCATCAAAATCCGTTGCGTGGTTTAGGATGAGTTAGCGGACATACAGACAGACAGACGCGTAGAGAAGAGATAGAAATAATCAAGGCGAACTTTGTTCTGAGCAACTGCCTTTTTATAAGCTTAACGTGTGTGTGTATGTGGCATTGTAGCTACCAAAAGGCTGAACTGATTTTGATTTGGTTTCTTTTGTTTGAAAGGTGACTTAATCGAAAGTGTTCTTAGCTATGATTCTAGAAAATCTGTTCAGCTGTTTGAAAATTATCAGCTCTTCTATCGGGGTTAAAAAAAAAAACTTTTCTACTATTACTACGTATTTATACTATTCCCATGTTTTTTTGACAATATGTGGTGTGACGTGCATTTTAATTACAGACCAGGATGTATCGGGTCTCCAGGTGCGTTGTCGGTCGGCTGCCGGTGCCGGCGTGACGCTGGAGGTGCCCACTGACAACTTCTACCAGATAGTGTTGTTGGTACCGCACCCGAATGACGACAACCCTTACAGTGTGAGTGTACATACATACATACAAAAGCTATATGCAGGGGGCGGAAAATAGTGGCAAAACAATTGAAGCTTGTAAAAAGTAGATAGATAGATAGAAACTCTTTATTGTGTACACCAGAAATAAAAATTACAACACGATAGAAAACACTTACGAGCTAGTGCCACAAGTGGCGGCCTTATCGCTAAAAGCGATCTCTTCCAGGCAACCATTGGATTGAAAGAATTTACGTAACAGAATCGACGCTAAAACACTTTTAATGATACCATTAAATAGATACTACTAAATGATACATATATATATATATATATATATATATAAACACACATAATACAGACGCGACAAGTAAGTACATACTATACCCTAAGTCCCTGGAGTACCTTCGCACTATGAGCACACAATGCAAGGGCAGCAAGGAACACACACAATGACAGAGCAAATAACAGCCAACACGAATTCGGAGCAACAGGTATGTCCAAAAACTCTCTTCTAACAGTACAACCAACAGTTTTAGACTTGGGAAAGGTAAAAGTCTTTCACTCTAGCCTTGAAAATGTTGATAGATTGGGATTGTCTAATGGAGACCTTTATAGACCTGTGTTGGATAATACAGTTTATAATTCATTCTTTTATGCATATACATTAATTCCTGGACTCATTATGTCGTGATCTAGTTTTAGTTAAACAAATCCATGAAATTGCTGTTTTGTAGGTAGAGATCACTGATTTACAAACAGTGTTGTTTGGAAGTCCATGTGTTAGTCAACACATTGTGAGACATTGTGAGAGTCTTTGGCATCCAGTGGATGTAGATGGCAGGCTGTCGTTCAGTATGGAGGTTAAAGGGGGAGGCCTATGTTCAGCAGTGGACGTCTTCTGGCTGATGATGATGATGGTGTTAGTCAAACAATAGACTTATAATAGACAAACAATAGAACATTAGACCAAACAAATCCAAGTGTTTCACGAAAAAAGTTACCAATCACTTACTATTCATCAAAAATTATAATTAACACGCCAATGTAATTTTAAAAAAACTTTCACTAAAAATACAATAAGTACATTAAAGTACAAACAAAAAATAATTATTTAAATATTTAAATTTATACTAAGTATAAATGTATAAATATTTTTATGCCATAGTTGGCAATCAAGCAGACCGGCTGCCTGATAGTAAGCAATCACCGTTCCCTATAAATACTTGTAGCACCAGAGGCATCACAACTACGATGTCTCTCGGACACAATGACGTTTCCCCGTAACGTCATACAAGAAACGTGTTTTCATGGACGTAAACATTTTACGTCCATGCGTGTTTGTTTGTTTATTACTCCTATAAAAAAAGATAATACATAGATATTATGAGCATCAAATTAATAATTATGACTGCGCCTATATTTGAAATTCAGTGCTCTAATCTAGTGCGCTCAGTATTATCAAGGATTCACCTTTTGTCTATGGTATTTACAGTAGGAATGGAGACAAAATTATACGAACATCCGGATAATTTAAGAAGTGGAGACACGAGTAATTGAAAATCCTACTGGACCCACTAGTGGAACCAAGTGGAGACAAAAGTATTCACAAATTCTAAAAGACCCCTGTTAAACAGTGGAGATAAAGATAATTTATTTGCACAAAACATGAGTAAATCATACATATATTTAAGAACGCGTGCATAATAGGTGGGTTTAAACATTATTCACTTTGTATCATCTTTGCCTAGTTTGTAGGCGTACTAATCTAGAGAGATGGTATAAAAATAACGTAAATATTATTTATACAAAAAAGTATTAATTAAATTAACTGTCGAAACAATTACAATAGCTAAGATATCATGTTATTAATTTAGACAAGATTTGGATTTTCAAATGCTCGTGGCATTTGAAAATCCTACTGGACCCACTGGTGGAACCAAACCAACAGTCCAAAACCGAAACTACTCGTGCTACATTTTCGCAACAATGTTCAGTAAATCATTTTGCCCTCAAAAATAAATTTCTGCAGGTTTCCATTGAAATATTTGAGCAGATATTTTTGTTTAGTAGCTTTGTTAGTCATATGAATGCGGGTACTCACTCATAATAGATAATACCTAGGACCTAGGTACGCAAACTAGTGAGAAAGTTTTTTTTAAATATTTTTGCTAGGTTATCATTGAACATTATTTTTATCACAATAACATTTACTTCTTAATACAATAATAGTCATAAATACATAGTAAAAACTTTGACAAGAACAAAGAAAAAAAACACCGTGACAATGATAATTATGTGATTTATGATATTATGGTGGACGAGTATAATTAAACATGTAATTAAAATTTTTAATAAAAATAATCTGTAAATTAATGAAATGTGTATTTTGAAATAAAGGCTTTTTCATCCCATCTATCCGAAAAGGACGACTTGGTTCGCCTTTAAGTGCACCCAAAGGTGGTGTTTTCTATAAGAAACTTTTAGCGGGCAGTAATGAGTTTTCAATCCTCTTTATAAGTGCAGAGCAATTATCTTTGCCGCGCACTTTTTGAATTTGGATCATCTTAGTGTTCAGCGCCAAAGCAATCGAACGCAAATAATGTTTGAATAAAGACTGGCCTGTACGACGGCCCATAGTCGCGCCGCCAGCTGAATAAAAAAAAATTTTAAACGCGCGAACTACAGCCCACGTGTTCGTCAATTTTCACGGATTGTTAAAAATTCATATTTTAGTGTAACAATAAATTTCCATAATTCCGAAAATGTGTCAAATGTAAATATAAGTTTTTAGTTGTTTTATTATTAGATACTATTTAATTTCAGTTTAGTTGTTAGTGTTACTCTATGTTTTATTAATTAATAATATTACAATAATATATGAGGGACCTTTTATTTTCTCATATTGGGTAATGAAAAGTAGAGTGTATCACTCGGGCGCAAAATATTTATTGGCTCGGGCGACGTACTTTGAATCCCTCGCTACGTCCGGGATTCTACTCTACCCTCACTTCGCTCTGGATTCAAAAAAGCGCCCTCGCCGTAAAAATATTATTTTGCGCCCTTATGTTACAATCTACTATTTTACTTTACAATAATAGACATGATAAGTATATACTAAACTGTGATTTGGTACAAATTCCTACTCAACTAATATTTTCTAGAACACAGGTAAGTTTTTAATGTTAAAACGTCTCTTAGTTCGTGTGCATATTAAATACACTGAAACTAATGATGTAATTATCAGGGACCTTCAGGCCAAATCCTTGCGCGGTCTCAAACTAACGTTAAAACATCGCAGTTCGGAAAATCACTCAATCGTGAACCTTAACGTGCTCAGATACGGTTTGCGGTCGTGCAAAATTTTTCATCACCTAAAATGGATTGCTTAAACAGCTAGCCATAAGGCCCCAGGCTAATGCTGTAATTATCAGGTGGACCTAGTAGGCTTTATGTATACGGTTAGGTATTAATCGCACACGCACTTCCCGGGGTCAAATTTAATGTAGTGCATAATAAAGTAGGTTTTTTTTCTTTTTTCGAGCAATTTACTAGTAAGTTATATGAATATAAAATGTAGCCTATAAATTATGACACTACCGATAGTAAGACAAATCTAAAAACACCTTTCATTTCAAAATCGAGCTGTTCAGGCTACAAAAGGTCACATAGGAAGGAGCACATAAATAGTAGTAGGACAACTAGGACCTACTAACAAATACCCGGAAAACCTTACCATCCTTCTTGGGCAGTCAAGTAAACACATTAATAAGTTGCAAGCAGTCCTTTAATACTTATATGGTTTCAAGCAAGCTTATAACAAGACATGGAAAATATAACACAATAACAAATCAAACACCAGGGGCCTTACGGACAACTGCTATTGCGGCACCAAACTAACGTTAAATACGTTCAGTTGGAAAATCACGCGACCGCAAACCATATCCGGACTCGTTAAAGTTCACGTTCGCGTGATTTTCCAACTAAGCGGATTAAACGTTAGTTTGGTTCCGCAATAGCAGTTGTCCGTAAGGCCCCTGGTGCTCCTTACGCGGTCTCAAACTAACGCTACAACCGCACAGTTCGGAAAATCACGCGAACGTGAACCTTAACGCGCCCCGATACGGTTTTAAACATGTTTTCATTACCTAAACTGGATTGCTTTAAACAGCCATGCGTAAAGCCCCAGATTATAATAGGTCATTACTTTTCCTACTTCGTACCGCCAATGACTATATACGTATAGAGGAAGTGACATTTTTCTTGGCTCTAAGCGTAGATATACATAATTATGCCATTGGTACAAGAAATAAAACGTTATATATTTAAAAAAGAACGCTTGAATCTTGGTTTGTAAAACTACATTTACATACTTAAAGGTAGAGCATAAAAACATGCAACCATATCAGAGCCATATAAAAAAGTACGAGCGAAGCGAGCATAAAAATTGCAACCATATCGAATCTAATAAAAAATGGGCAAGCGAAGCGAGCAAAAACGTTGTGCAATCACATCAGACTCATAAAATATATTTTTATCCGCTCCTTACAAGCCTCAATATTTTTATTGTAATGTTATAAAAAAACAATTGTCTTAATGTCTAAAAATATTGCGCTCGCTTTGCTCGCACATATACTTATTTCATATAATATTTCGAGGAAACTTTCAATCACTTTATTATAATAGTTGCAATAATGTATTACTCGCTTCGATCGCACCTTTTTGGATAGCATTGATATGGTAGCAGTCTTTTTTGATTTTCAAGAAGTTCAAGGTGAATTTAAATCGCCCCTATATAAATTGCGTTATACCTATTAGCTAACTATCGATCAAGGTGTTCAGATGTATGTATGAAGCAGCAATAATGACCGTCCAAGTACAGAATTACGAACGAAACATATTCACTTGCGTCGAGGCGTGAGGCAAGGGGACGATATCTCCTCAAAATACACGCAGTAGATGGCACTGGGCAGTACAATGTCGATGGGAATGGTCAATGGCGAGTACATCTCTAACTAAAAATTTACAGACGATATCGTCATAAAGACTCAGTCGCTGGAGGAGATACAATGGATGCTGAACGGCCTATATAGCAAATTCTTCTCAAGGCATCAGTCTCCGGATAAGCTTGGATACATCCAAGGTCATGTTCAACGAGCATTTTGTTCATATTCATATTCATATTCATTTATTTCAGCATTCCACAATGTTTCTTAGGTGGTAGAAAAATATTTCAGTTACAATTGTGGACCCCGTCGGTACCAGTTGCCATAAATGGCTTGACAGAAATGGCAGAGGTCGAAAATATGTTTACCTAGGACAGACGCTCGAACAAGGCAAAAACAATTTTAACAGTGTGGCCATACCGTGAGAAGAATACAGTTAGGCTTGGCAGCGTTCGGGTAACTCCGTCGTGTCTTCTCGTCACCCATGCCAAGTCTTTACCCAGTGCGTTCTACTTGTCACGACTTACAGTCTGAAACGTGAGCAAACTTAGTTGGAGTAGGCCACAACTTTAAGGTCCTCAGCGAGCTATGAGTCTCAAATGATGCTGCCATTCATCATTATCAGCCTATTATGTTCTCACTGCTGGGACACAGGCCTTCTGTCAGAGAGAGAAGATGGGCCCACCACCATGCTGGCCCAGTGCATACTGGTGAATGTCATACGTCTTTAAACTTTTTCAGGTTCTTGGACATACCGGTTTCCTCACTATGTGTTCCTTCTCCGTTTATTAGCGATGGCATCGAAACTGCACATAATTTATTTAGGTGCTAAATAAGTCATTGGTCAGTGCCGAAGATAGAACCGGGTGCAGTCAGATTGTAAAGCGCATATGCTATTGCCCGGCCACCATTGCTCTCCGCCCGCGCCACCATCGCTGTCGCTCGGCTCAACATTAGGTTGGAAGGCAGAGAATCACCGCTAGGTGCTTTTCAACTTGAGGGTAGTAATTAGCCAGCTGATCACTAGAAAGTACCCTACCACATGGTATGGTTTTCTTACGATGTTTTTCTGCACCGGCAGCGCTAGCTCATTGTTATAAATTGAACCCATACTCTGCGGGATTCAAACGCGCCAACCACAGAGCTATCATCACTACAAAATTGTATCCTCTACTATGAGTTTATGAAATGACTAAAAAGAAATCCCTCTCCTTTCAGGTAAATTACAATATAGTCAATCCGAACAGCAAGTTCACTGATGGATTGGTACTCGCTCCAGGCACTAACTACTCGACGTACTCTACAGTGCTAAACAAAAGAGGCACGCCACTTGTCTGGCACCAGGAAATAAGTATCCACGAGTGGACAGTCCCAGCGCGAAGGGAGTACAAGGTGCAAGTCAAGTTTAATGTGACAAGTAACTCGATCGATGGACTGTTCTCTTGGAATCGAACTGGCGGTAAGTTTGAGACGATATAATAAATGTACATTGACTTAGATAATTTATGTAAGAAATCTGGTGCGCCTGGAGAAATCTAAAACAGCTCCAATTTTCTTGCCCTAAAATAAATTTTCTACTCTTTCAAATGACGAGCATTTTCCACCTCGCAACCTTCCAGAAAAACAATTAGTTATCTAGAAAAATGTACCCAATATACTAAATAATGGCGACTTATAAAATGTGTCAAGCCAAAGCGCAAGCAAATCAAACATAATAACTTGATTATTAATTTATTTTCAGAGTTGGACGCATGCTTTGAATTGGACACTTCCTGCCAGAAAACCAGATATTATCCCACCAAGAAAATATGGGTAAGAACAGTAAAATACGACGATTAGATACTTACACTTCAGTTTATTCAATAAAGGATCTTTACTCAAAATAAAGTTGAAATACCTACTTGCAAAGATCTACAGCATTGTTAAGGACCCATAAAGTATACCTACTATCTATACCTGCACCATATGGCAGAGTAAATATAAACTCTGTTTTACTTTCAGCCGGGTTCACCGGGTTCACCAAGTGAGAAAACTGAAAATCTGCCTCCAAATGATTATTGTAACGTCAAATTAAGAGGCTTGTACGGGACCACTGATTTTTTCTTCCAAACTCCTGCGTTAAAAGTCTTAGATGAAGTTTACCCAGAGAAAGCCCTAAATGAAACGCACTCAGCTAAAGTTTCAGCTGAAGTGAGCTCAAATGAATTCTCAAATAAAGCAAGCTCAAATAAAGTCCCAGATAATACAACTTCAGATAAAATGCCAGATAAAGCGCACTCAGATAAAATATCAACTGAAGTGAGCTCAAATGAATTCTCAAATGAAGCAAGCTCAAATAAAGTCTCAGATAATGCAACCTCAGATGAAATGCCAGATAATGCGCACTCAGGTAAGGTCCCAGATTAATTGAGCCCAATAATATTCAAGGGGTAATACATTTTCTTGATAAATAGCAAAGACTGCGAGATGTATTTTCGAACGATATTGACTGATGTACCTTTTCAGTATTACACAAAATACTTTGTGATGTACCTGTAATATTTGTTATTGAATTATCTAAACCATAAACATAATTAATACTAAACCTTTGACAAGATTAAAATAAGTCTGGCTACCCTCGTTTTATAGAATAAAATTAAAAAGACATAATAGGCCTGTGTCATAATTTTTATTTAATATCTTATAAAAAAACCTGATCATAAATAGAGACCATCAGCGAAAACAAAATTGAAATTTGTTCATAAATAAATTTGTTATAAGTATGGTAATTTCATGCTAGACAGAGATAGCACTATAGCACGCGATGACGTCAAGCCGTGCACGCGCTATACAAATGCTATACTAACACACGCTTTGCGAGAAATGGACAGATAATCCGCTCTCTATTCTACCAAAAACTTAGATCGCTCATATCTCAGAGATTTAAAAGCCAATTTAATTTATGTTTTCAGTATGTGTTATGTATTTAGTTATATCCTTCGCTAAGCCTGTTGTTTGTAATAAATTAAACATTAGAACACATGCCTATTCTGCATAGTCTCAAAGTGAGAAAACAACGATATTGTAAGGAACATTGGTTTACCTACGCTGTAATTTTTATTTCAGTGGAACCAGAATGGGTGAATGACGTTTACTTAGAGGCGACAGAGGATGGAGAGGATAAATGGACGGTGCACGTGTCGTGGCCCAAGCCGCCAGTGACGCCCGACACGTTCAATGTCACGCTGTGGGGTGACGTCATCATCTCTACCATCGTTCCGGGGGTAAGAGGGATCAAACTTACTTTGACACTATGGATTTTTGGATCCTTTGTAAGCGATCGTCGCAAATGCGGCGTGAATAACCTCCTTCCCACGTACAACTTAAAAAGAGACTAATCTGGGGCCTTAGGGCTACCTCTTAATGCGGGCTCGAAATAGCGCTTAAACAGCGAAGTGCGGAAAAGCACGCGAACGTGAACCTTAACGCGCCGAGATAAGGTTTGCGGTCGCGCAACTTTTCTTATCACCTATACAAAATCGCTTAAAACGGGTACACATAAGGCCTCTGAATGTTGTGTCCCAATGCGTTTAGTAGTTCAGCTATATACATTTTAACTAAAATATCAACCGAATCTACAGGTAGTTCCATAAACGACTCATCCCCTAATTGTCCGCTCTTTGAGGTGGAATATTTTTATCAAATTTTAATGAGATCCTTGAGTTAGCCTATTTACTAAAAACAAGTTCACAATTGGGGAAGATATCGCATAACATACTTACACAAAAAAAAATCGTTAAAGCGAATCTAGAATAATTTCAGGCAATATTTGACTTGGCGGTAAGAAATCGTAGAGACCAAACCAGACGTCGAAATCGACCATTTTTACATTAATTTCTTTGCTTATGAACATTTATTTTGTGCATAAAACAGTACAAAATAGTTACCTACCTCAATAATAAGTCCTATGCCCATGGGCGTCGACAGCAGGGTACAATGTATTTTTATGTGGCTATTTTGTCCTCTTCTCCCATTTCGTCAAGAAAGAAAATAGGTACAAAAATACATTTTTATTTATTATTTAATTTAATTATAGGCTTGCGTTTGACCGCCAACTCGCCTGATGTTAAGCGATGATGCGGTCTACGGTGGAGCACGCTTACGCAGTGGATACTTTTTTTTAAATAATGTTAGTGTTTAAATAAAAACTGAATAACTAAGAAAATACATTTGTCTACATTGTATAATTCTATATTTTATATTATAGTATAATGTGTATAGTGTATACCTATAGATGCAGATGCACCTCCCTGGAAATAATCCTGGCGGCGCCCAAGTATGGACTTATTATCTACAATACTATACAAAATTCAATAAGGGATCAAAAACGAGTTTATTTCTAGTAAAACTAAAAAAAATTGTTGAGAAATGAAAGTTAGAAATGTTATAAATCAATAGCTGCGCCCGCGTAGTTGTAAGAAAAAAATAATGGAAGACCCATAGAAAGGCGTGCAAAAAGGCTCTTCAATGACGTCTGTTGGCGGAATGTAGCCTAGCTACAGCACCGGCGTGAAATTGCTAGCCTTTCGGTATTTTAGGGAATACATTACGGCGATTGTGCACTCTGTTAGATTGGTGGTTTTATAGGGTGTTTGTTTCCAGAACGCCGTAGAAGCTGACTTGAGGGGAGTGACCGGCACTGGGTATTACAACGTATCCGTGTACGCCATACTGGGACAGGAGGTGGCGCACAACAGCGGCCGCGCGCCATTTCCAAGTGAGTGTACATACCTTACATAAAAAGTTATTATTTTTAAAAACTCACATGGCCATATAATAATTGACAAATTTTCTATCGCGCTGAGTCGTCATTATAAAGGCTATTTCTACTAAAATACTGCGCTAGTATTGTCAAAAATGTTTTGAAAATCTGCTCAAAAAGTTGTGACTAAAAATAATAGTGCGTTCTCTGTCTAACGAGACATTTAAATACCTTCCTTATATTTGAAGACATAATTTTGTTTTCGGTGATCAGATAGCTTTATATTATAAGACAATAAAAAATAATTAGTCCAAGGGCCTTACGGCTACCTATTTTAAGCAATTCTGTTTAGGCGCTGAGAAAAGTTGCGCGATCGCAAACTGTATCTCGGCGCGTTCGCGAGATTTTCCGAATTGCCAAATTCGAGCCCGAGAGGTTCGAGTTAGCCGTAAGGCCCCAGTAGGCAATTCGATGTTCTTGTGAAGTAATCGTATCAGTGGTGGGTAGGCCGCGCGGCGACGGGCGCGAGCGCGGGCGTGGTTCGGTGGACAGTGGCGGCGGGCGCCGCCTGGGCCGCGGCTGCGCTGGCCGCCGCGCTCTACTGGCTGCGCTCCTGCCGCGGGACCATCATGCCGCCAGTCAAGCTGAAGGTAACTTTCTTATCCCGCTGATGGCTCCAGCCCACTTGCTAGACCATCTGCCTCGTTCCTGCAGTTATATATACCTATCATTATTTACGGGTAAATTTTTAATCTATATATACTTATAAAAGAAAGTTGTGTTAGTTACATCATTTATAACTCAAGAACGGCTGAACCGATTTGGCCGATCAGGAGACGGACATAGGCTACTTTTCATTAACATCATCACCATTTTTCATCACTAGGTACGCTGGTGAAACCGCGGGGCGCAGCTAGTATTTAATTATAGGCTTGCGGTCTAGTTTAAAATAGTGCTTAGGTCCCGTGCTATTCGAGTCCACGTTACAGCCATGATAACGACCCATGGTCGACTATCGTCGACCTATTTCGCTCACTACCGGTTTGATTTGGGTTTGAGTACCCGTTTTCTCATGGTCAAAACGCCAGAATTATTCAAGATAATTTCTTACATCATTATTTTGCTGTTGCTTATGAGTATATATTTATTAAGAAACCATGTACTTTTTACGGTCTAGGTAAGTTTTTTTGGATTCATGTCGTTAATCAAACAGAACTTCCATATGAACCACCTTATTCCTACCGTTGACTGTAAATAAATGTTGTCCACAGGCGTCTTTAGAAACCAAGCCATTCGACACTTGCTCCCACGTAGACATGGCCCGTATGGATCCACCTCCAATAGCAGACGCATGGGAGATAAAGCCGGAACGGCTGACGCTGCACGAGGTGATCGGCGAGGGCGCCTTCGGAGTCGTACGCCGGGGCACGCTCGCGTCTCTAGAAAAGGAAGTCGCAGTCAAAATGCTCAAAGGTAACTAGAGATTAGAGAAAAGGCCAAGAGAAATAGAGTGAGACTAAGAGAAGAATACAGTTGGGCTGGCCAGTGTTCGGAAAAATTTGTTGTGCCTTCTCGGTGAGGGCAAGAGAAGGATACAGTTGGGTTAGGCAGCGTTTGAAAAACTCTATAGAATCTCCTCGTCACTCAGATGAAATTCTATCACCAGCACGTTCTAACCTGTCCTGACTTACGGTGCCAAAACGTGGACACTTACAGTTACGTGAACTTCAAAGTTGTCCAGTGAATTATTCAAATTCATTTATTTCGACAAATTTGTATAATGGAACAAGCTATGGAAAGAGCTATGCCTGGTGTTTCTCTGAGAATTGGTATTTAGACCGAAGTAACAGAGGACCAAAGTCACCGATAGCTCAGCGGCGCTTATTAGCAAGCAGGCCAGTCCTATTATCTGTCGCAGAACCGATAATTATTGCGGTAGACGTCCACTCCACTTCAAACGACCTTCTGTTTTGCGCTTCCACTTGCTACCAGTTACATCTGGCTGGAGCGTTCACTGCTCTAGGTTTGATTTCCCCACTCTTGAACACGTTTGCACTAACGGCTGTCGGTTTTCCTAAAGATATGGCCAGTGGCAAAGACATTGCGAGAAAACCTTTTGTTTGCATTTATGGTTAATATGTTGTGTTTTTGTAGTTACAATAGTAATTAACTCCAATCGCACGGCCAACTGATTTGAAGAGTCTTTGCAGTATAATGAAGTAGTTCGAAATTTATCTGACGTGCTGCTGCCAAGCCGATAGAGGTAGAACTGAATTAGATGGATTGCTAGCTGGAGCATTGATCTAACTTAAGAGAGATCAGAGACACGCGGTGATTCGATGCGGCGTAGGTGAACTCGCGGTCTCTATACCCCAAAGGTCTATGGCCAGCGGCCAGTCTATTGCTACAGTATTTCAATATTTATTAGGTACTAATCGCTTAATTCCACCTTCTGTCCAGATTTTCCGTCCATAGACGAGATGCGTGCGTTTCGTGTGGAGATGGAGCTGATGAAGAGCGTCGGCGCTCACCCTCACGTGGTGAGCTTGGTCGGTTGTTGCAACGCGCGACAGCCTGCCATCGTCGCCGAGTACTGTAGCCGCGGTGACCTGCTCAACTTCCTTAGGTAGGTAATATGTAATCGCATCGTGCCACTTTTTACTGACGAGATCAGCAAAACGTTCGCCTGATGGTAAGCATCACGCTTGCCTATAACAGTTCCATGCCACCACAGATCTTTAACAAGACAGATACCGCAAGTTCACTTACCTTGCGTGTCTGTGGCTTCTCTTAAGTTGGATCCATGTTATAACTTAATTCAGTTCAATCTCCATCATCTAGCAAATAGCACGTCAGACGTCATTACGACAATGTTAATGTCTTCAAAGGTCGACAACGTATCTGTGATCCCCTGGTGTTGTAGGTATCCTTAGGCGACGGTGATCGTTTACCATCAGGCCCTAGTAACATTTTTGTTGGCCCACAAATGCCAACGGTTGGGGAACTGTTGGGACATGGTAGTGATTTTTCATACGAGTATTTTACGAAGGGCATCGGTTGGTTTTACAACGAGGAATTCACATACTTAGGCCCAACATATGGCCAACTGTGGTAAAGATTCGCAATATTTCCAACTAACATTTGACGTTGGGCCAACAATCCCTACGGTAGGTTTAATAACGATAAAATCACATACGAAGGCCCAATAGATGACTAACTGGGATAAACATTCGCATCATTTTCTACGAACGTCTTTCGTTGGGCCAACAATCGTCACGGTAGGTTTTTCAACTAAGAATTCCCTTACAAATGCCCAACAGGTAACCAACAGTGGTAAATATTCGCAATATTTCCAGCTAACATTTGACGTTGGGCCAACAATCCCTACGGTAGGTTTAATAACGAGAAAATTACATACGAAGGCCCAATAGATGACCAACTGTGATAAACATTCACATCATTTCCAACTAACATTTGACGTTGGGCCAACAATCGTCACGGTAGGTTTTTCAACTAAGAATTCCCTTACAAACGCCCAACAGGTAGCCAATAGTGGTAAATATTTGCAATATTTTCAGCTAACATTTGACGTTGGGCCAACAATCGTCACGGTAGGTTTTTCAACTAAAAATTCCCTTACAAACGCCCAACAGGTAGCCAACAGTGGTAAATATTCGCAATATTTCCAGCTAACATTTGACGTTGGGCCAACAATCCCTACGGTAGGTTTAATAACGAGAAAATTACATACGAAGGCCCAATAGATGACCAACTGTGATAAACATTCACATCATTTCCAACTAACATTTGACGTTGGGCCAACAATCGTCACGGTAGGTTTTTCAACTAAGAATTCCCTTACAAACGCCCAACAGGTAGCCAATAGTGGTAAATATTTGCAATATTTTCAGCTAACATTTGACGTTGGGCCAACAATCCCTACGGTAGGTTTAATAACGAGAAAATTACATACGAAGGCCCAATAGATGAGCAACTGTGATAAACATTAGCAATATTTCCAACTAACATTTAACGTTGGGCCCACAATCGTCACGGTAGGTTTTTCAACTAAGAATTCCCTTACAAACGCCCAACAGGTAGCCAACAGTGGTAAATATTCGCAATATTTCCAGCTAGCATTTGACGTTGGGCCAACAATCGTCACGGTAGGTTTTTCAACTAAGAATTCCCTTACAAACGCCCAACAGGTAGCCAACAGTGGTAAATATTCGCAATATTTCCAGCTAACATTTGACGTTGGGCCAACAATCGTCACGGTAGGTTTTTCAACTAAGAATTCCCTTACAAACGCCCAACAGGTAGCCAACAGTGGTAAATATTCGCAATATTTCCAGCTAACATTTGACGTTGGGCCAACAATCGTCACGGTAGGTTTTTCAACTAAGAATTCCCTTACAAACGCCTAACAGGTAGCCAACAGTGGTAAATATTCGCAATATTTCCAGCTAACATTTGACGTTGGGCCAACAATCGTCACGGTAGGTTTTTCAACTAAGAATTCCCTTACAAACGCCCAACAGGTAGCCAACAGTGGTAAATATTCGCAATATTTCCAGCTAACATTTGACGTTGGGCCAACAATCGTCACGGTAGGATTTTCAACTAAGAATTCCCTTACAAACGCCCAACAGGTAGCCAACAGTGTTAATATTCGCAATATTTCCAGCTAACATTTGACGTTGGGCCAACAATCGTCACGGTAGGTTTTTCAACTAAAAATTCCCTTACAAACGCCCAACAGGTAGCCAACAGTGGTAAATATTCGCAATATTTCCAGCTAAAATTTGACGTTGGGCCAACAATCGTCACGGTAGGTTTTTCAACTAAAAATTCCCTTACAAACGCCCAACAGGTAGCCAACAGTGGTAAATATTCGCAATATTTCCAGCTAACATTTGACGTTGGGCCAACAATCCCTACGGTAGGTTTAATAACGAGAAAATTACATACGAAGGCCCAATAGATGACCAACTGTGATAAACATTCGCATCATTTCCAACTAACATTTGACGTTGGGCCAACAATCGTCACGGTAGGTTTTTCAACTAAGAATTCCCTTACAAACGCCCAACAGGTAGCCAACAGTGGTAAAGATTCCCAATATTTCCAATTTAACATTTGACGTTGGGCCAACAATCCCTACGGTAGGTTTAATAACGCGAAAATCACATACGAAGGCCCAACAGATGACCAACTGTGATAAACATTCTCATATTTTTTTACGGGTCAGCAGCGCTTCTAACAAAACATGTTGTCAAAACAGTCAGCCCGCTGCGCCTGTCAAAGAGAATGCGCCTGTTTTTGTTTTATTTCAAAAATGAGTTCCGAATAAGAAGACGTGGTTGCTGTTCTAGCAATCGTAGATTTAGTTCTCCAAAGAAGAAACAGGAATAGATTCCGGGTCCGACCCTACCTGCAATATTATCAATCTATCAATTAAATCAATCAACCATATTATCAATCGTTCAACATTTAGGTAGGTATCAAGAACTAAAAATTGATGAAAGGTTCGGTAGGTACATAAAAAAAAATATCGTTTGTTATTTTTAGAAATTGCTATTTCCGACAGGGCAGGGCATCCAGCTTTTTATGTTTATTTTTATGATCTACCAGTGTAACATCCCAACCCAAAGCACTGGTCTTTTCGTCATGAGTTGATTAAAAAAACAAAGTATTTTCTTTATTCCACTCCATCACAAACAAACCACAGAGAATTAGTCACAAACTTTGAACGATACGTCTTCCTTTTCTGATCGCTAACCTTTATAATTTATATGCGTAACTTCCCCTCCCCGCAGGCGAACGCGGGGGATGTTAATTGTTATCCATTCGTAGCGGGTATAATAATCTTTGGTAGCGGCAAACATTTGTATTAGGTACCTACTGTGTTTTTGCTAACAAAACTTTTAAGCCACGCTCTAATCGGTTTTTAAAACATGTTATTATGTTTACAAACAAGAAAACAAGGCGTAGTGGACCCGATTTACGTTGGGCCAACAATCGTCACGGTAGATTTTTCAACTAAGAATTGCCTTACAAAGGCCCAACAGCCAGTCAACTGTGGTAAAGATTCGCAATATTTCCAACTAACATTTAACGTTGGGCCAACAATCCCTACGGTAGATTTAGCAACTAAGAATTCCCCTTACAAAGGCCCAACAAATAGCCAACTGTGGTAAAGATTCGCAATATTTCCAACTAACATTTAACGTTGGGCCAACAATCCCTACGGTAGATTTAGCAACTAAGAATTCCCCTTACAAAGGCCCAACAAATAGCCAACTGTGGTAAAGATTCGCAATATTTCCAACTAACAAATGACCAACGACAACTAGGTACTTAAGGCTAAGCTCCAAAGCCTTGACCATCGTCGTAAAGTAACTGTTAGCCTTTCGGTTTTTTATCGGATACGTACATATCGGAGCCTAATCACCCTTCGAGGGTAGACCTGTATCCCAGCAGTGGGAGGATTAAAGGTTGAGAATGATGATGAATGATGATATCGGAGAGAGTACATCGGATCTACATGATTTAATTCCCTCCTGCCCTCTTTGCTATCGGACAGCCAGAAGCACGAAAAAGCGACATCGTTTCATGGTTGATAGGTATACCTACCTACCGCAGACCCGAACAAAGCGCCAAGCAGTGGAATGCGTTGCCTAAGTGGGTGTTCCCTGCTAGTTACAATTTGGGTGTCTTCAAGTCGTGAGTGAATCGGTTTCTTCTAGGCAAGCGTGCTCCATCTTAGGCTGCATCATCGCTTTACATCAGGCGATATGGCGGTCAAACGTTAGCCTATCTAAAGTAGCCTAATAATAAATATAAAAAAACAAGTTCATAAATTATTTATTACCTATTTCCCATTCTTTTGGTAGGTACCTAGGTATACCTAAACTGTGGAGTGAAACCCCCCCTAATTACTAATAGTTTTTGATTTTCATTCTAGATTTTTAACCGACTTCCAAAAGGACCCTCAATTCGACTGTTTGTTTTTTTTTTGCGGTAAAATTTATAACTCTGTTTTAGTGTGGTCAGAGCAAAAACTGCTTTTGCGTCTAGTTGATTAAGTACATTTTTGTCTGTACGCACGAGGAAAGCGGCGGCCTTTGTTCACAGACATCGCTGTGTCCGATAAATTGTACCGTATTGCGTTTGCACAAGAGCACTGTTCGTATTCGTACACACGTAAAAAGTAGCTTCACTTGAAAACATTTTCGCACCAAAATCCTGTGACAACGCTCTGAAATGAAGCCTAGTAGTAGGTAGGTAGGTAGGTAGTAAGTGTTTCGAAGAAAAGTTACTTGTTAAAAGAGAGATCCGTCTTTTATTTTATTATACCTAGGTAGGTACCTACCACGTTTTTAAACCCGATGACAATGCATTTAACAAAAAAAGTGGTTTAAAGTTATCTTTACTTATTCCACTTGTTAGACAACGCACAACTAAAACCTAAGGGCTTTAAGAGACAGAATATCTAGGTATTCGTGTTGAACATCGTTGATTACTTAGGTAGGTACTTATCTAAGTTTTTTGAAAAGAAAGTAGGTAGGTAGGTACTTAAGTAATTAGTAAATCGATCGCCATGCGTTATTCTCGCAAAAACTCGAAAATTTCAATGTAATTCGACCGATTTTGATGATTGTTTGTACCTATGTGTTGAGTGGTTTATATGTAGGTATTTGCGAGACCGAAGGGCGAGCTTAGGTACTGCCGAGCCTCGGTACCGCGTACAAAGTCGCGGGCATCGTCTAATCGAAAATAAGAAAAATGTAGCCGGAATCAAACTCGCTTTCCCAAACCTGCCAACCACTGAGCGTAGAAAGCTCGCCCGGGACCTATGCGGCGGCGGCGCGGCGTTTGACAAACGAAGCCGAAAGGCAAATCGCTCGTCTTTCGGCATTAGTCCATAGCAAGCAGTGTTGCCACTTTTGCCACTATATGAGTAGCTTTAGCCATCTTTATAATTAATATAGCTTGTTTTATGCATTCCATAAACAATCTTACTACCTATTCGACAGCAAAAATATTAAAGAATACCTAATTATGCAAAAGAAGTAATTAATATCGCTTAAAAAACATTGTAACAGCAAATTAGTAATTTGGGTAGAAAAATAAATATGAATACGAAATAACTATTCGGGTGATTTTTTTTATATAAATGATCTGTGAAAGCGGCGTGGCGGGTCAGACCGCCCTGAAAAGGAGTTACTAAATATGATTAATTGTTCAGTTAGACACCACTCTCAGAGCTGTCAAAGGTGTGAAAATAAAAAAAAATAAGTAAGTAAGTAAGTACTCGGGTGCGAACAGTAAGCACAGGATCAGAACATCGGTGTTATCTACCGTTAAGCGTGAATATTCCACGATCTGAGTTCGAGCGAGTGCGTCAGTTTTTGAAGTGAAACTTCTTATGCGACGTCCAACAAGGTTGCGTTAAACGTTGGACTACCAAGTATTTAAATAATAATCAACCTTATCCACCTAGGTTTATGGTTTATTTTAGATTGATGCGTAATGAACATAGGACCTTTTGAAGTTTCATTTCTTCCGCGCGGAGGGGCTCCACGCATTATTTTTTATTTTACTTTTTGATGAAACTGGTGAATAAATGTACGGTGATAATTTGCCTAAACGACACAAGAAAACACGCGAATCTAAAATGCAACATTACATTTCACATTTCTTCTTGCAATCTTCTTGCATGCTCCAATTTACTACCACCATGAGTGCGAGCAAGAGCGCAGATGAAGACCATTACCAGTACGGTTCGCCGATAAGAGTGCAGGTTGTAGCTTACCGATTTAATAATATGTGATATTTACATTCTAGCACCTTTTTAGAAGTGTTTGCCCATTTCTTGTTTCATTGACTTGGCAACACTGCGTCTGTCTGTTTGGTTTGGTCCGATTAGTCCAAAGACTACTATATGGAGTATATGGATTAGTCGATCGCGCAAGTTTGCAACGCATCATACTCGCATCTCATTTATAAATAAATCCTTTGAATAAATCGGTCATAATTCTGTTACAATTCAGTGTCGATTGTGAAAATTCAGGTAAGTTTTAATCTGTTTTTATTAATTTGCTAGCAATAATTTGATTCATAGCTATAAATAATTTGTCTGTTTTAGAATGGGAATTTATCAAGTCGAATTTGAAGACGCTGGAGGGAGGGAGTGGAGGGGTCGCAGTGATTAACCCTAGCTCACTAACCTTAATTTCGAGTAACGCTATCACTAACCTTTCGACTATCAGACTACGAAATAAAAAATCGATAAAAAAATAATCAACTTTATCTAAAGTAAAATAATTGTAATATTTAACCGTCTTATTTATAAGGTAATCAAGTGACAATAATTATTAGACAAATAACTAATTAGCACAGTTACTACACATAGAGACAGTTAGTTGTCCGCAAATCGCCCTTTTGCAACCCTTGCAGGAGTATTTCGTCATGCGTCATTTTTTTTTTTAAGTACAATACCTAAAAAAATAAAGTTTTTGGACCTTCTTGAATGGAGCTTTGCCATTGATCATCAATATGCAGGATTTCGGCGATGATTTCCTTCAAATTCCTTTGCAAAGTAACCGTGCCATATCGTTCTCGCAGTTAAGGCTTCATAAGTTGGTCCGCCATTTCTAACGTAAAAGTACGTCTTTTTAGGGGTTTATTTCCATTCCGGATTGCGTTGGACACGTGGACGGCATATGCTTTGACAAAAGATATATTGATTATATCATAAAACAGCCAAACAACTTGCCGATCGAGTTGTTCTGGCTTGGTTGAAGGATTGCTGAATGTGACTGCTGCTGATGTAGTTGGTCATATCCAGCGTCTATCTGAGTGCTGGAAGATGATTGTAACATGTCATCGTCAGAGTCTATGACAAGCCTTTGGACATAGCCGGGACGTGGAACAAAGAAGTCACCATCTGACGAAACCACAGAATCTACCTCACTTTCGTCGGTATTGATATGGATTTCTGTTTCGAAGTTATCTTCTTCGGAGTCTGATGACTGTTGCTGAACATTCGGTAGATGTTCAGTGTTAGACTGAGCTAACCAATGCAGAATTTTCTCCTATTGATCACTCAAATTCCTCTGAAGGCATAAAAACAAAATAAGTTTCAAACACTGTAAAATATCAAAATATAACATTAAATTACAAAATTTAACCAATAATTCAAAAGCATTTATTATTAGATATTATAATAACAACAAAAAAACTGTTTCATTGCAAATATAAATTTTAAATTAAAATAAACAAAATTATAACAGTGTAAAAATAAGTTACGGCGACACTAACCTTTCGTCTCTCGCACGACGATTCCGCAAAATATCCCGATGTAATTATCGTGCAACCACAACTGGTGCACGCGGGTCACTTTTGGTGCAGATTAGGAAGGTACTGAGCATCCGGGGATCGGCGGGGGTGGGGAATATACCTAAACACCAAAACCGCGGGGTACGCGTAGTCTCTTAGACGAATGGTTAGTGATCTAGGGTTAAAACAGATTGGTTCACTCCGGAAAAATCGCACTGCGCTTGGCCTAAGCATCATATTATGAATAAAGCTTTACGATCTAACCTCAAACCTGATCACACGTGGGAAACGCATAGCATCAGCCGAATTTTTTACGCAACAGGTAGGTACTTGGGTACCTACCTAAGTTTGTTTTATGGTTTTAAACTTTTTATTGTATAGGTTAAGTAGGTACCATATAGCCGGCGTTTTAAAATACCGCTTCGGTATACCCTACATAGCGTAGGTACATACGAGTCTTAATCTCGTGAGTCAATAATGGGATAAAAAGGTTTTCCGCCATCAGAAAAGGTAGATCGGCCTAAGCAAGGGATTAACCTACTTACTTGTGTTTTTAGATGACTTGCTACAAGCTAGACGAAAATGTGAAATCGAAAAGCTGAAATCGAATCTGAAATTGGGACGGATTCAAATGAAACCCCTGAAATTAATAAACGGAAGAGTAAACCACGTAAATTGTATGACAGCGATGAACATGAAATGTTTATACATGATGAAGATCAGATTGAATTTCCGAAAACTCCTGAAGAATTACCAAGTAAGTAACTACCTAGTTTTATGTTATGTGTAAATATAGTCTCAGAGCCTATTCAATGCAAACAAACAAACAATCAAATCTTTCCTCTTTATAATATTATATTATATATTGTATTATTATAGGATAGATGACTCTGGTCCAGTTCAGTAATTTACCTAATACCTAGTAGATTGTTGCATTGAGCGCAAAGTGAGTTATTAATGAAAGACTTGTGCCCGAGCCAATGCGAGGTAACCCGAGGTGACTAAATTAACCCGAGTGCATTAATTACTCACTTAAGCTGTAATAAAAATAAAAAACTACCAATCTATCCAGGTACCGTCCTAAAATATACCTACCTAACCTACTCAAAATACAAAAATGAAAAAGTAATAAAAATGATAAAGGGTATTGACAGACAGACAGACGGACAACAAAGTAATCATATAAGGGTTCCTTTTTTTCCTTGCAAGAGAGCAATACTGAAATATTAACACGACTAAGGGGGAAAACTTACTTTTTTTTTATATTTAAAAACTGGATGATATCGACAAAGGACTTGGGGACTAAAAATTAATAAACATTATATATTTTAATAACTCTAATGATTAATGTAGAAATGTGATGATTACCTGTGATAAATAGTGAAGACTGATTATGAAAACTACAAATACCTCCTATTGTTTACTTCAAGACTCTTTCACTTAATTTTAAAACTTATTGAAAGTAATCGTAAAGTAATCGTTAAGAAAATAATACATTTATTTGATTATCAAAACATTGTTTTTATTTTCATCGTTGGTTAAAAAAACTTATCTTTTGTTAGAAACAACAGTACCTAGTTTTTTTTTTGTTGCGTTTGTTTCTACTTAGCGATTCACTACAAACAAGTTACAGTGTGACTCGTTAAGAAGTATTTTCAATCGAGTCTCAGTGTTACTGGTTGGAAAGAAAATTCCCAACGAGTCACACTATGACTCGTTTGGGTGTGACTCGTTGGGAACCCCTTCGAAGATGCTATAATACCATACCATTATCATATTATCATCAACGTCATTATCATATTATATTATAGTATTATATCCATCTGAATTAATTACCTGTGAGAAAATGTTAGTAATCCTTAGTGTATAATATCTGAATTTTTGTTATATTATAGGTAAACTATTTATCTTTGGTGGGAGGAACCAAACCAGCTACCATAATAAGAAGAATTCTCGAGAAGCTATTTACGAACTCCTTAGCACTTTCATGCAATTGGACCGGAAAAACAAGAAAATTGCCATTAAGGATTTACTTACCATTACTACATGTGGTCATCAAAGGTATAAATAATCTATATCTATACATACTTATAATAAAGGAATAGAAGGATTCTATCAATTTCATCAATTTGTAATTAGAGAAAAACTGTAAAGATTGTGCTATGCGCCAATGCCTTTTGGCTCGAGTCCGGTGTCTCCTTGTCACCGATTGTTGTATTGGCTGGAGTCCGGTGTCTCCTTGTCACCGATTGTTGTATTGGCTGGAGTCCGGTGTCTCCTTGTCACCGATTGTTGTATTGGCTGGAGTCCGGTGTCTCCTTGTCACCGATTGTTGTATTGGCTGGAGTCCGGTGTCTCCTTGTCACCGATTATTGTATTGGCTGGAGTCCGGTGTCTCCTTGTCACCGATTGTTGTATTGGCTGGAGTCCGGTGTCTCCTTGTCACCGATTGTTGTATTGGCTGGAGTCCGGTGTCTCCTTGTCACCGATTGTTGTATTGGCTGGAGTCCGGTGTCTCCTTGTCACCGATTATTGTATTGGCTGGAGTCCGGTGTCTCCTTGTCACCGATTGTTGTATTGGCTGGAGTCCGGTGTCTCCTTGTCACCGATTGTTGTATTGGCTGGAGTCCGGTGTCTCCTTGTCACCGATTGTTGTATTGGCTGGAGTCCGGTGTCTACTTGTCACCGATTGTTGTATTGGCTGGAGTCCGGTGTCTCCTTGTCACCGATTGTTGTATTGGCTGGAGTCCGGTGTCTCCTTGTCACCGATTGTTGTATTGGCTGGAGTCCGGTGTCTCCTTGTCACCGATTGTTGTATTGGCTGGAGTCCGGTGTCTCCTTGTCACCGATTATTGTATTGGCTGGAGTCCGGTGTCTCCTTGTCACCGATTGTTGTATTGGCTGGAGTCCGGTGTCTCCTTGTCACCGATTGTTGTATTGGCTGGAGTCCGGTGTCTCCTTGTCACCGATTGTTGTATTGGCTGGAGTCCGGTGTCTACTTGTCACCGATTGTTGTATTGGCTGGAGTCCGGTGTCTCCTTGTCACCGATTGTTGTATTGGCTGGAGTCCGGTGTCTACTTGTCACCGATTGTTGTATTGGCTGGAGTCCGGTGTCTACTTGTCACCGATTGTTGTATTGGCTGGAGTCCGGTGTCTCCTTGTCACCGATTGTTGTATTGGCTGGAGTCCGGTGTCTACTTGTCACCGATTGTTGTATTGGCTGGAGTCCGGTGTCTACTTGTCACCGATTGTTGTATTGGCTGGAGTCCGGTGTCTCCTTGTCACCGATTGTTGTATTGGCTGGAGTCCGGTGTCTCCTTGTCACCGATTGTTGTATTGGCTGGAGTCCGGTGTCTACTTGTCACCGATTGTTGTATTGGCTGGAGTCCGGTGTCTACTTGTCACCGATTGTTGTATTGGCTGGAGTCCGGTGTCTCCTTGTCACCGATTGTTGTATTGGCTGGAGTCCGGTGTCTACTTGTCACCGATTGTTGTATTGGCTGGAGTCCGGTGTCTACTTGTCACCGATTGTTGTATTGGCTGGAGTCCGGTGTCTACTTAAATTTCGTTCCGTTCTACGTTCCGGTAAATTAAAATAAAAAAAATGGATTTTTAAGTTGTGATACCGGAATCGACCAGAATGTCCAATTATATAACACGCAATCTCAACGTAAAGCAAGGCATATCCCAAGGGAGATAATGTTGTATGAAACTCCCTAGGGATTAAAGTTATTTAGATTTGGAACGTAAAAATTTGCATAGTTATTGTCTCGCAAGGCATGAAAAGTAGAGTATTCACTTCGAGTGCATAATCTACTACAATCCATCTTCTATCTTTACTAGATACAATAATGAAACTTGGTGTGATTGTATTTGTATATTTACTTAGTCATTTTGCTTACAGAGGCAATGCGTCGAAATCAAATCGCTGCGAAAGCAATGGATACCGACATACAGACCGTCATAACCAGTTGGTTTAGATTTACCAAAGATCGCAATGGAGGAAGAGAGAACAGGCGCAAGACATCGCAATGATTCCTCATCACAACCATCATATTCCGGGAATGTCGAAGTCGGATTATCAAGCAGAACTAAGAGGCGTAAACGCGCTTTAAGGGCAACACAAATTAGAGAAGGACAAATAAAAGTATGTCTGTTCAACTTAGTAATTGTGATAAAAAATATCTACAAATTGTCTACCCGAGTGTTTATCAGTCTGTTCTGCCAATGTACCTGCATTAAACTCTTCTCCCAATCGTCAGCCAGTTTTCAGTGACATTGTAACCGATAATGTAGGTGATGAAAATATTGCGTCTTTTCTTATCTCATGGTCTCACAAGCACAATATAACCCATTCTGCTCTGGATGATTTATTGCACAAATTACAATTACGTTATCCAAGTTTGCCAAAAGACTCGCGAACACTATTACAGACACCAAATAATATTAATGTTGTAGAATGAGGTTCATATATATATTTTGGACTTGAAGCACATATAATAGAAAGAGCATTAGCTGGTATAACGTCAAAATCTTATCCATTAATGCTTAAAAAAATATCTGAAATTGACCATGATTCATTTTTGTCTATAACTTGTAATGTTGATGGCTTGCCAGTGCACTCGAGCACTACTTATGCTTTTTGGCCAATCTTATGTATTTTAGATCAAAGTGTTGACAATCAACCGTTTATTGTCGCGCTATTTTATGGCGAATCCAAACCTACAAATGCTAATGACTATCTACGTCCATTTATCGACGATTGTCTGCATTTACAGCAAAATGGCTTACTGATAAATGGGAAATATTTTACTTTTTATGTTAGTTGTATTATAGCTGATGCACCAGCAAGAGCATTCATAAAATCTATTAAATCTCATAATTCCCTACACGCTTGCGAAAAATGTGAACAGGAAGGCATATACATTGGCAGAACTGTATGGTGTTACACGTCTGATTTACATCTTAGAACTGATAGTAGATTCAATAACCAAGAGTATGAAGATCATCGAGTATCTAGGAGTGTACTCACAGAAATCAACTTAGGATTAGTTGACGAAATATCCTGTAAGACCATTGAGCCCAGAGGTATCGATATTATTAAACTGTTTTAAGGATTAATTGGTTTTTATTTTTTGATAAGAATAGAATAGTTTTTACGGTTTGACACGCATAGGGCCTAGGTGTTTAAAGGGCCACTTACTATTAGACTCGCACAGGACCTGTGGTGTATTTGAGATGTGGGACCACCGACTGTTTGATTCGCACGCCAGGGGCCTTACGGACAACTGCTATTACAGGCACCTAATCCGCGACCGCAAACCGTATCTGGGCGCGATAAGGTTTGCGGTCGCGTGATTTTCCAACTGAGCGGATTAGGTGCCTGTAATAGCAGTTGTCCGTAAGGCCCCAGTATATTCTTGGTGTGCGAGTCAAATAGTGGGTGGCCCTACGTCTCAAATACACCGTAGGCCCTTTGCGAGTCAAATAGCAGGTGGCCCTATGTGTGTTAATTGTGGGTGGCCCTATGTTCCAAATATACCCTAGGCCCTATGCCTGCTAAATAGGGGGTGGCCCTATGCACCAAATACACCGTAGGCCCTAAATGAATAAAATAGTGGGTGGCCCAATGTCTCAAATACACCGTAGGCCCTTTGCGAGTCAAATAGCAGGTGGCCCTATGTCCAGTATACATCGTAGGCCCTATGTGTGTTAATTGTGGGTGGCCCTATGTTCCAAATATACCCTAGGCCCTATGCCTGCTAAATAGGGGGTGGCCCTATGCACCAAATACACCGTCGGCCTTAAATGAATAAAATAGCGAGTGGCCCTACGTCTCAAATACACCGTAGGCCCTATGCGAGTCAAATAGCAGGTGGCCCTATGTCCAGTATACATCGAAGGCCCTATATGTTATTAATGGTAGGTGGCCCTATGTCCTAAATATACCGTAGGCCCTATGCGTGCTAAATAGAGGATGGCCCTATGCATCAAATACACCTTAGGCCCTAAATGAATAAAATAGCGGGTGGCCCTATGTTCCAAATACACCGCAGGCCCTATGCGTGACAAATGCTGGGTGGCCCTACGTCGCAAATACATTGTTGGCCCTATGCAGAGTAGGCCAACGATGCGTGTTGGCCCTACTCTGTTGGCCCAATGCTGGCGGCGTTAGTTGGGCCGAACGATGGCCATGATTGATGAGCCAATGTTGGCCGGTACCGTTAGACCAACGGGGGCACTGTTCGTTGGGCTACTTCGAATCAAGCCGGCCATTTCTGACAGTTGGCCAACTATTTGTGTTGGGAATATTACGTTGGAATAACTGTATAACTACAATAAATGCTACTAGGGGGCGGACCGTTAGCTTGTTTGCCACCTATGGCATAAAAAGAAACGAATTCTGATCACTTTCGCTGGATTCGATTATGAACGTAAGAAACCAACATACTTCAGTGAAATGTTAAAGGAAAACGTTTTCATTCAGCTTTTTACAATGGTATTGCAACTGTCAGAGCAAATAAATGATTGGACTCCGTTTAAGCCTGTTATTTTAAATAAATCAAACCCTCGGGGCGTATAATGTCACTTTCTAAAACTGTCAAATAGCCTTTCTTGGAAGTATTATCATTATCAACCTGTTTACAACCTTTCATGTTTGAGAGAGAAAGGCCAGCATGGTGGCCCATCCTCTACTCAGTGCATGTTGGTGAATGTATACGTACGTCTTTAAACTTTTGAGTTCTTTGGATATACCGGTTTCCTCTCTATGTTTTCCTTCACTCTATGTTTGTTGTTGTCCTTCGCCGTTTTTGAGCGATGGCATCGAAACTGCACATAATTTATAAGTAATTGGTGCAGAGCCGAGGATTGAATCGAGTGCCGTCAGATTGTAAAGCGCACATGCATCCGTTCGGCCGCCATCACTCCATCAAGTAGGTATACCTAACGGGCGCTATTCCCCAGGTGTTCGTGGGACGTGATGATGGTGTCGAAGCGCAACGCGACCTACTGCAACAATAATACCAACACGACAGAATATCGCAACGACTTGTTCAAATACAAAATGCCGGAGGAACAATCTAAGCTGGTCGTAAACAAGATGTACGACCTGCAAGGCGTCTGCGACACCGAGCTCACTTCCTTGGACCTCTTGTCTTTCTGCAGACAGATCGTAATGGGAATGGAGTTCTTAGCGCTGAACAAAGTCGTCCACAGAGATTTGGCAGCTAGGAATATATTGATGACGGGAGATAAGATGTTGAAGATAGCAGATTTTGGACTCTCGAGGGATGTGTATGAAGAGAATCAGTATAAGCAGAAGGGCAATGGGAAGATGCCTGTCAAATGGATGGCGTTGGAGTCTTTAACGAGAAGGATTTTTACGACGCAGAGTGATGTGTAAGTAATACACTTATGTTTACTCGGCAAACTGTGTCGTATTTTTTTTTACCTGACTACCTGAAATCAAAACAAATCAAACCATTTATTTATTTAGTTTATTGGCACACAAAACAAAATATGGTCAAAACAATTTAAACTTAGAGTAGACTATACAATTTTAAACTAAACCATATTCCTAAATATGTATCCACAACATGTTTTTTTTAAATGCAGTAGGTAATTGGTAAAGTATTACAAACAAATTTATACACAATAATAATAATAATATTAAATAAACTTAACTTTTCAGAACATTGTAGGTACGTTCAGACATATATACAAAGTAGCATACAGGGTCGTACAAACGGAAACGTATCCGTATGACTTAATTATGTCCTTGCCAGGTGCGGCATACAAATGTGAGATTTTTCTAAATTTGTATTAGTATATTTTTTTCAAGCAAAAAAAATATGTTATATTTTAAAGATTTATTGCTTGATATTTATTTATTTCTTATTTATTGATTTATTGCTTAACAAGTAACATCTTTAAAATAATATTTTACTATTTGTGGCCCACACTAGGACAAAGCCTGTCTCATAGGGCCTTAAAACAAATTAACAAAAATGATATACAATATGATATATAATTATGTTAGAATAGGGTCAAAATCGCTTATTTTGCACATCAAATAATATAAAATAATAGGAAGTTAGAATGTTTTTGAAGTACCTATGTTTTCTGTTCATAAGTGACATCCTACCGCCTAAACAGTAAATATCACAATGTTGATAGATTTGTCTTTAATGTCCGGAGTGACATTGGGCATATTTTGTAGTCGGCTTTTTTAATATATATCTGGTTGTGCCTAATATGTGGTGTAATAGATAAAAAATAGCACAAATTCTTAAAGATAATTTTCAGGCAAGATGGTGGTCAAACGCAAGCCTATTATGCATAAAAGAAAAATACAACCCGTATGCTAGTATCTTAGCAATCTTCAAAAATGCGCTCCTTCTGGGCCCGTCCATTCATGGTATTTTGGTCGAAGGAAGTAATCATATCATAATCAGCCTTTTAACAGTCCACTGCTGGACTTTTAGCCTAACCCTGAAAGGGTTGATTGGGACATATCCACCACGCTGGCCCAGTTGCGGGTTGGTGAATTCACACACGCCATTGAATTCATTCTCCGTACGTATGCAGGTTTCCTCACGATGTTTTCCTTCACCGAAAAGCCACTGAAAATCCGTACATAAGCTCCAAAGAGCTCATTGGTACGGGCCCGGGGTTTGAACCCGCGACCTCACGCTTTCAAGTGTAGCGGTCTCCCAAATGGGCTACCACGGTGCAAGTGCAGAGTGGTGTAATAGTGTGGTGTTCTCGTGTCGGCAGGTGGTCGTTCGGCGTGGTGGTGTGGGAGGTGGTGACGGTGGGCTGCGCGCCCTACTCCGGCGTGGACACCGCGCGCCTGCCGCGCCTGCTGCGCTCCGGGTACCGCATGCCGCGCCCGACTAACTGCAGCTCCCAGCTGTACGTGCACACTACTGTACCCTTACTACAAGTTTTGATAGTATTCGAAAAGTTTTTTCGTATTAGAGTGAAGCAATCTATACCGCCGAATACTACCGATTTTAGTTCCTCCACGTTTCCGATAGAGGCGCTCTACTAAAATGTATGGAACAATACGTAAACGAAAAAGTTTTCGAAAACTATCAAATCTGGGACTAAGCGTACTTACTGTACAGGGTTACGCGGAAATATATGGAGGGACATTTTTGCACACACGGTCATCTGACCCCAAACTAAGCAAAGCTTGTGATATGGCTGCCAGAGACTGATATACATAGGTACATATATAGTTTTTTAAATACATCCTACTAATATTATAATCGCGAAAGTTTGTATGTATGGATGTAGAAATGTATGGATGTTTGTTCCTCATTCACGCCGCAACGGAACAACGGATCGACCTGATTTTTTGCATGGGTATAGTTCAAGAGCCAGAGAGTGACATAGGCTTTTTCATCACTACGCGAGTGAAAGAATAAAGAAACAAAAGAAAAAGAAAAACGAAAACAAAAAAAAACGACCGATCGAAACGATCTTACCTAAATAGATATTAACGATCAGATATTGAACAAACATAAATGTTCATTACATAAATGTTTGTTCTAGGTGGGAATCGAACCCACGCCCCCAAGCTCAGAAGTTAGGTTCACTACCAACTGGACCACCGGGCTATCTAAAGGGTGTACTAAGACGAAATGGGACCGTTATACTCATCATTTTGAACTACTTTTACTAAGGGACCTCAAATCGCGAAAAAAATATCAACTGTTTCAACATTTTATCGAGTGATGATGATTAAGGAACGTGGTTGAAAAAGTTTAAAAGTTATTCATAATGATGGTTACTATGGACCCCTTTCGGCTTGGTACATCCTTTCCGCGTAATGCAGTATAAACATAACTTGTGTGATTTTTATTTTATAACTAGCTTTTACCCGCAGCTTTTACCGCAAAATATTAGAGTTTTTGTCAATTTCTCAATAGTTCAAAGGCACAATGTTTTTTATCGGATACATTTTAGAGAGTGTGCATCGGATCTGCACGATCTAATTTCCTCCTGTCCATATTTCTATCGGACTGCCAGAGTGTGCACGAACAGGCGACACCGTTTCATGGTTGGTATTGCGAAAACGCGTTCGAAGCACTTTGATTCCACCTTTTTTGTGCGAACTGCTAGTCTGGTGAATGCGCTGCCTAAATGGTGGATATTCCCCGATAGTTACGAGTACAATGGGGATGTACCTATTCAAGTCGCAAGTGAATCGGTTTCAATAATAAATATTTACTTATTTCATACAATATTATCGTGGGACGCTTGCGGACCAGCGAACCGCGTTGTATCGAAACAAATAAACGTAAATTTTCTGTATCTTTGCTTGTACTTCTTCTCGCGAGCCACTTGCGGCCCAAGCGACGAACCGCGCAGTAGGTAGGTACATATCGAAAAATAAACATCGACTTTTTTGTAGAACATCTTTGCTTGTAACTTGCATTGCAGCCCAGTAAAATATGCGGCCTTGAAAAAAACATATTTCTTTTTTAAAGAAAGAAAGAATAAAGAATTAAATTTATGTTTTATAAATTTTATTCGACACCTTTATAAAATCTTATATCTAAAGGATACAGTCAGTGTCGAATGGGTCCGTCTCGGCAAAGACTATCAGCAAATATAAAGACTAATTAAAGGTGTGACCGCGCTAAGGTTTATTGTAACCGGCGTTATTTGCAGGTACGACATAATGCGGTCGTGCTGGGCGGCGCGTCCCCGCGACCGGCCCACGTTCGCGGAGCTGCACGCGCGGCTGGACGAGCTGCTCAACTCGAGCTCCGCTGTCGAGTACCTCTCGCTGGAACTGGACGACGAACTGGACGACGAGCCGCCGCCCACTCCGCGCGCACACAGATACTTGAAAATGATTCTCAGGTTACTAACTTACCACGCTGCTACTAACTTTCTTGGCGCACCTCAAACTCTCTCCAGTAGGCCTAGCACGGGCCTTGGATAAATTGTCTATCCACTGTTTTTATCCCGCGGGAAAGAGACAAACGTATCTATATTCTAGGTTTGTCGCGTCTAGGCGTGGATAAAAACGGTGGAAAGGCAATTTGTCCACGGCCCGTGCTAGGCCTGCTGGCCTCTGGTCTGATACTCGGAGGCCATCTTTCTTTATCTTGTGCAAGTTGATGCCAGACAATGTCGAGTTACCGGATACACCAATACGTCATACTCTAGGTGTCTCCTGGGTCTCCATAGGTAATATTGTAAACTATTTGAGCCATGTTTTACTCATGATTTTCTAGTTATGTTGCAATTTAATTTTCCGGGATGAAAATAGAATGGGATATTTTGACTATGATCACTACTTAATTACCTAATCCTTTCCAAATTTCATAAAGATCAGTCATAATCATTATCAGCCTCGGCTGGGATATAGACCTTCTCTCAGAGAAGATGGGCCCTAATTCACCATGCTGCATTACCAGCAGGTTTTGGCAGGTTGGTGAATGTCATTATGTCTTTGATCTTTTGAGGTTGTTGGGCATGCTGGTGTCCTCACGATGTTTTCCTTCGCCGCTATTAAGCGTAATCAAAGAAGCAAGATCAAGACATTAAATTTTTAGTATTTTTGCACGTATTGGTAACTAATACAAGGATTTCACCCACTATTCTTTAATAATTTAATTCTAATATAATAAAAGCGAATGTCACTCTGTTTGTTTGTGCGCTTTTCACGACTAAACGTCACGGCTAGGCCGATCTTAACGAAACGCCTCACGCAATAGGCCTCCCCCTTAGATCTCCATTTTTTTATTTTTTTATAGAATAAGTGGCAAACAAGCAACGGGGCACCTGATGGTAAGTGGTCACCGCCGGCTATAGACACCCACAATACCCGGGGCTTTGTCAGTGCGTTGCCTACCTTTGAGACCTCCGTTGACCGTTACCGTTGACCTCCATGCTGAACGACAGCCTATATCCACTGGATGCCCGATACGACGATGTCTTCGGTGCACCTAGTGGGAGGCCTACCTACGCTGCGTCTTCCGGTTCTTGGTCTCCACTCAAGAACCTTTCTTCCCCATCGGTTATCGGTTCTTCGAGCAATGTGGCCTCCCCATTGCCACTTCAACATGAAAATCTTGGCAGCTATATCGGTGACAGTGTTTCTCGGCGAATATCATCGTTCCTGATTTTATCGCGCAAAGAAACTCCGAGCATAGCTCTCTTCATTGCCCGATGTGCGACTCTGAGTTTTCCCGAAAGGCCAGCAGTTAAGAATAACTGGCAACACACACTATTTAAAGACCCTCTGTAGATAGGTACTATTTTCCACGCACTGCTGGGTATAGGTCTCCTCTTCAGCGCGCCATCTTTTCCGGTCCTGTGCCAGTTTCGTCCACTGTTTTCCTGCTGCCTTAACGGTGTCGTCTGACCAGCAGGCTGGGGGTCTTCCCGATGGTCGCTTTCCTTTCCGCGGTTACCATTCTGTGACTGCTTTGGCCATCTTCTCTTCCTTCCTTCTCCGAACTACTGAATACAGTATTAAATTCTTTACAGGGCAAAACGCAACTGGGTTCGCGGAGAAAGCTACGAGCGACCGCTGAAGGCGCCTCACAATCATTACTCGTCGCCCCCCGTCTCTTACAAGTCGCTCATTTGACAGAGCTACTGAAAGTATAAGGCTATGAAATGTACCATGCGACATTTACTGATCCTATGTTATACGATAAGATGACAAGGCTACCGGACTGATTACCTTCTTTTATATATAAAAGGCGATGTGTTTATGTATGTTCCCTATATATGGAATCCAAAACGGCTGGACCGATTTTGACGGGACTTTCCCCCGGCAGATAGCTGATGATATATAAGGAGTGATCCACGCGGGTGAAACCGCGGAGCGCAGCTAGTTTTATAAATAGATCCGATCACCGAAAACAAAATGAAACTGTGTCCAAAATTAAGAAAGATCTAAGCATTTGAATATCCTGCTAGACCGCTAGACAGAGAGCGCACTATAATCACAAATGACGTCACTTGTTAGTACGCCATACTAATTCCATATTGACGGTGAGTTTGCGGTAAAGAGAGAATCACTTCCTAATCCGACCAAAAACTAATGCTTTAATCTCGGCACTTTCATGAGCTTAATTTTTTTGTTCAATATAGGTAACAAACAAAAAAAGGTAAAGGTAGGTTTGACAAATCAAACATCTGTTTAGCACCAGCCTATAGTATGATAAAAATAAAATAAAAAATCAATTTACTAGATATAGTTAGTCTAATTGACAATTTAAAAAATACCTGCACTGAGTCACTTAAAACAGTTAAAATTTCTAAATTTTTGCGGGGTCGGGGTTTTGATGGCTAGACGAAGTGACTGATTATTTGAGTAATTTTCTAAGACTAATTTTTTTTTTTTTTTAATTTTTGAAAACAAGCATTTAGGCGTCCGCCATATTGAATTTAATGTGACGTCATTTTATTTTTCGTATTCTCAGCAAACCCAGCATTTGATACCCATATCAAGGGGGTGCAAAAAAAACACTGGTCTTCCATATTTTGGAGTCCGCCATATTGGATTTAGAATGACGTCACTTAGGTAACCATGCATTGTACAAAATTTCAGTTCATTCGGTTGGAGAACTGTTTTATAATTTAGTTGCAAGATTTGATCAATACTAATAAGGCATATTAAATAAAAACTTAGAATAACAAGGAAAGAAAGTGTATTGTAGTGCATTACCGTGAAAGTTTTAGTGATAAGTAGATTTGAGATGCTATCTGATACGTGTTATCTATTGATGTAAAAGCTCGTGACAGTTGGGTTTCTATGGCCCAGTTTAGTGATATGACAATCCTTATACAATATTGTGAAGATTGTGAGAAATACAGGGTATGAATATAATGTTTTACAATCTGTACATATATATGTATAAAAGGTAGATGCCACAGACTTTTACCAGGATAGACCCCGCGAGTTCACCTACTTTGCATGTCTGTGACCTGTCTTAAGTTGGAAAAATGCTCTAAACTAGCTTTAAATTGCTCTCGTAACGTCATAGTAGGTATAAAACATGCAGCACGCTGGGTACAACTTGACGTGCTTGCGGTGTCTGTCCTTATAAAGGTCTGTGGTACATAAGTGGTAAGTATATTTTCGTACATGTAAGTGATATTTCCTATTACTTTAGGTAGATGTAAGAAAAAGTATTCTTTTAATAAAAATGCAGATTTGAACTAACGTGATTTCATTAATACTCCTTACTACCTACATTGATCTAGAATTGTGCAAGTTCTCCAAAGCTTTTTGACGTTTAGCCACAGGCGTACCCGCGGCGGGGTTTCAAGGTGAGTTCCCTTCGTTAAAAAGTTTCGTTACAAACTCGTTTCGTTTCGTTTTCGTTCGTTGGCTAGAACAAATATCGATTTTCCCAGGACTATCGATTACCAGACACTGTGGGATCGACCGATCTTCGAATGCAAAAGCTCGGAAACCGCTTCTAGATACGTGTCCCAGCGTTGCCGAGCGCGTTCGTATTTTTGCAGTCTGTTTGGAAATCGGATCTTTGGTTACAAACCATGCCCTCTTGGCACAGGTAGCCATTTAGACCCAACCGCATTTCGTCAAGCTTTCCAGCTTACTCTTGGATGCAAGGTGCAGTGAGGGCCTTACACTGTCAGTGTGGTACTGCACTTACCAGCTCGGTCACTATGGTCTCTCTTACTCAAGAAGCGCTGGTCGAATTGGCCTACATGCCAGCCTGAACGTCATCATACGAAAGGCTTTTTTCACCGCCAACTTCACAGCTGTACTAGAACCGAGCTGTCTACATGAAATGTAGGTACCTAACGTTAGGCCGGCTAATCTATACTAATATTATAAACAGGAAGGATTTGATTGATTGTTTGTTTGCATTGAATAGGCTCCAAAACTACAGAACCGGTTTGAAAAATTCTTTCACTGCTGGGAAGCTACACTATCCCCGGGTGACATAGGCTATATTATATATATTTTTTTAATAGGGATCCTTACTAAAACTCCAATAATGTAACCCAAGGTGTAAATAAAATAAGATTTACACCCGTGCGAAGCCGGGGTGCGTTGCTAGTAACAAAATAAAACGCACAGTATATAGATTCAAATTATAATTATTAACTTTATAGGTATATATTACAGGATATACTTATTGCTAAATATAAAAATATCCAATATCATCACTAGGACCCGAACATTGTCGGCTCAGCCTTGCCATTCGTTTGCGTTCATCGCGTGCTCGGTACTTTGATCCGCTTTTCCATATTTAATCTGAACAACAATACTATATTTGCACGCGGTCATCATCATCATTTCAGCCATAGGACGCATAATCAGCTTTTTAATAGTCTACTTCTGGACTTAGGCCTACCCCCGACAGGGCGATTGGGCCATATCCACCACGCTGGCCCAGTTGCGGGTTAGTGAATTCACATCATCATCATCATTTCAGTCGTAGGACGTCCACTGCTGGACCTAGGCCTCCCCCATCGATCTCCAAAAGGGCCGGTTGGAAGCGGCCTGCATTCAGCGTTTCCCTGCGGTCTCTTTTCGGTAATCTGTCCATCTAGTGGGTGGATATCCTATGCTCCGCTTACTGGTCCGTGGTCTCCTTTCCAGAACCTTTCGGCCCCACGCGGTAGTTCCCTGCAATTCTCAAATTAACCTTTTAACTTTTTGTATGGCACGGTCACATGAGTGATGCGCTATCAAAAAGTTTCGTTTGACTCGGTTCGTTGTCTATGGTACCCTTTAGAGGTTAACGTTCACATTCATACTTTGAATATGAGACGTATGAGGCGTTTCATACATATTTTTGAAGTGAAAACTTTTTTAGGCACGTTGGGCACTTTTTGGGATGGGGGGAAAAGCATTGAAATCGCGTGGCCGTCACGCTCAGATATATTTGTCCGTATTTTTATTAATACAGCGCCATTTCTTGTGAAATAATTGAATTACTACTTAAGTTTTCATTTCTGACGTGCAGTCCTACGACTGATTCTTTTTTAACGATGATTCCACTTGCTATCTACACTAATATTATAAAGAGGTAAAGTTTGTAAGCTTGTTAGGAATATGTTTATGTAACGGATTGAAACATACTAACCTACTGGATTATTCTTCTAAGTTAAATTACGGCTTTTGTAGGATCCAAAGTACAGAGCACGCACACATCATCTGATTTTCACACCATTATATCTAGATAAAATATTTTTACAATTAGGACATACTCGTTAATTTTATGAGCAGACAATACAGAGCATAATTTCTTACATTAGGTTGAGAGCACACATATCATGACTATTATTTTACTAACGGAACAAATGTCGAATCACTTGATACGTGAAAACATACAGTCGAATTTATAACCCCCTTCCATTTTGAAGTCGGTAAAAATAGGTAACACGTTTGATCATAACGAGTCGCTAAATAGTTGCTTAACCAGTGTGCCCACAACCCTTATTCTTAACGTAATGATATGAGTAAAATCAATATTTCATAAAAATATTTCAACACGTAAATAAGCAACACTGTAATTGGTACATTAGGCTGCAATAGTATGTATATTGTCATAGACAAAAGAAAATTTCCTAATTTGTAAAACATAAACTCAAAATTTAAATTATGTAATGTATACAATATATTATATTGTACTTATACATTTGTTAAATTTAAATTACAATATATTATATTGTAAACATTTCATAATTTAAATTTTGAGTTTATGCCGAGTATATGTATTAGAAATTATATAAAATATAAGGTATTTTAAAAATTATGAAACGTATACATATTATAGCAGGCGACTGTACTTACCCATATATCTTACATAACTGTTTATCTATCAACTCAATCAGGAAATGCAAATTTAAGTAGGTTAGCTGATGTCGATTTAGAAGACTTCGGCGCACCCAAAGCCTGCTGAAGAGTCGAGGGTCTCGACTCGAGGCAGAGTCGCGATGTCAAAGCGGCCGCGGAAAAGTCAACTCTAGGAACCGCAGGTTCAAAATTGACCCTCGACTGTACTAAACTAAATGAGGTACAATTTTGAATCTAGAGGTGAATCCAGATTTCACGAATGCGCCGCTGCACACGTGTTACAACTGTTTGGTGCGTGACCATATCCTTGGTTTATTGTATTAAAGTCGCATTTAGCGGAGCAAAACCATGGCGCTTACATACAGTCGTGCGTTTCGCTACTTCTACTTTTGGGGCTCATATTTTTCGAAAAGTATAGCTGTAATGTAAAATGTACCTCACCGGTTTCCTTCACAATTATGAAATCTATATATCAAGATATCGCAGACATAATTTAATAAATAGGTAATTGAATGAATCCAAAAAAAACAGGGATAAAAGCGCAAATCAGTGCTACTTTGATACATTTTCTATCGAGCGAAATGTGCTTAATCCTGTTTTGATGTTTTGATATCATGGGATTCCTAGATAAAAAAAAAAATTGTTATGACACCATTTTTATAATTTTAAGCTAACCATGGAGGTATGCACCTTTTAACTAGAATTACCAAAATTACTAAAAGACGGTAAAGAGCGCCTTAATCAGTTCACTTCCATACTACATTCCTCAGTTGTAGTTTTTAAACAGATTTCTGTCTCCCATGGCTAATTCACACACATTAAAACACACGTATGGTCTTAGTGGTTAGAATAAAACAGAATGGGTGAATTCTAACTGCATGCAGACGGCGCTAGGACAGTTCACGCGGCGTGTAGCTTGCGCGCAAGCGGTGTAAGAGTGCCACGCAAACTGGTCGCACTACGTAATGCACGCGCGCTGTCAGCAAGCGTTTTGCAAACATGCGCATTCACCAGAACTGTGTGCGAAGTGCGAATATTCGCTACGTAAAATACGCATCGAATTTAATGCATGACACGAGTGCAATATAAGTAAATATGTATTCAATATCAAATGTATTGCAATAAAAGTTAACTATAATAGGCATGATTCCTAATGTTTAATTTATTACAAATAACCGGCTTAGCGATGAATATAATACGTGATAAGTCCCGATAAACGTTTAAAACATGTGTTCAAATCGCGATAGTTTAAAAATTACGATGAATATAAGTAAATACATTACACATACTGAAAACATAATTTGAATTGGCTGATAAATCTCTGAGATACGAGTATTTAAAGTTTTAGGTGGGGATGGAGAGGGGATGTTCTATCCCTTTCTCGCAAAGCGTATGTTAGTATAGCATTTGTATGGCGCTCCTCGGCCGTGACGTCACGGATCAGTATAGTACGCTCTCTGTCTAGCATGAAATTAAAATGCTTATATCTTATTTATTTTTAAACTAATTTTAATTTTGTTTTTGTTGATGTGCTCTATTTATGATCAGCTTTTTTATGAGGTAATAAAAAAATATTAGTCATCATGCCTATTACCTCATTGTCATCATTATTAGTATTTGTGTTTAGATTGGTTTATTTATTATTTTATTTATATTTATATTTTGTAGTGGTGTACTGTATCTGTGTGTGTGTGCCTGTACCGAGACATCACCAAACGGCTCCAACGAAAGACCAGCGCTGGTTAACAGCCGGCATTATGATGAGTTGGGGCCGATTTGTGACCTTATACCTTGTGTCTTTGAGCTATTTAAAAAAAACGAAATTTGTTCATAAATAAACATTTTCTTTCTTTCTTCGATGAGCTAAATTTCGAAATTGAAAATTCTATGGAATCCGATGGAATTTCACCCACTGGACGCACCTTATAGAGAGAACCGAATAGAGTTGACTTTTCCTCTACTTGTAGGCCTCGACAATAGTTAACAGAAATATACTAATCAGAACTATTGCTGTCTTTTTCATCGCAGTCTTTTAGACGAGGACAGCAACACTTTTACAAAGTACAGTTCTGTCATCTACCTTCAAAATCGACATCGTTACAAAAAGCGCGTTATTGAAGGCTCTATAATAAAACAAAGTATTATTAAAATAAAAGCTAAACTTTTATGACACAGCAATGACATCAATTTACAAACGAGAACATCAGATAGGGCCTTCAACGACGACAAGGGCGTCGATTTTGCTAAATCAATTTTATTATTTTTTACTTTGACCAAAATAAAATGAATGGACGGGCCATACACATTGAACTTGCTCAGTAAAAACGAGTCAAAACTGTCGTACATACACTTCAACGCCCATTTATAACATGTACAGTACATTTGTTACAAAAAATAGATAGCGGTTTTTTGTTGTGTATTTACACTTCGGGAAAGCACACGAAGGCATAATTTTTTCAGATGTTTCGTTATCATGTAACAATAGTTACGGCTAGAGACTGACTGAAACGAAGTGAGCGCCGGCGCTCATTTTGTAATCTTCAAAAATGCAGTTCTTCTGGGCCCGTCCATTCATATTATTTTGGTCGAAGATTTTTTAAACTAAATCTGACACTTAAAATTATTGCCAGCCTTTCCATGAAACACTGAACTTCGAGGACATCGAGCTTCGAGGACAACTTAAACTAAAGAGTAGAAACATGACAGTTAAAACAGATATTGAAAGTCCTCATCAAAACCTTTGCTGAAGGGAACCACAAACCAAAACGTCATATTTTTTGTTTATGTTAATTTTTTAAAAAATCTCTAAATCAATTTCGATATAAAATGGAGCCTCTGAAGTATGGCCTACCATAAAAAAAAACATCAAAATCAATTTATAATTGGCCGATTAATCGCGTAACAAAAAAAATACAGTCAAACTGAGAACCTCCTCCTTTTTTTTAAGTCAGTTTAAAACAGGTTTGAATTACTTTAAGCTGTCAGAAGATTGATTTAACAGAATCGATATCAACACTTAATTTTATTAATTTATCTTCGATAATTAGTCTATAACCTTAGGATTAGGGTATAGAAAGCTCTACCCACACTTAAAAAAACGTATTACATAATTTTGTATCAACAAGTACACAAACAAAGACATTTATTTGTAGGTATGTAAATGTAAAGCCGCGTCCCTACTGGGGCCCAGTCCCAGTGCAGACGCGGCTTAAGAGTACGTGCGTTAGTGATTTGCGTTGAAAATGTACTCTACCTTAGATCAGGCAAACAAGGGAGATATGCCATAGTACGATTATCATTCACGTATATGTCTCTATATTTCAACCACTTTTTTCACTAAACCGCTAAACCACTTAACGCATAACAGCGAGTACGGCGCACTTACTCATTTTTCACGCACACTAAGAAACTTGCAGTGAACTAAATTATAGTCCACATGCAAAAAAATTGGCGAAAAGGTCGCCTGCTGGGTTATTTTAACTAAAGGTATCAAGCCTAATTTAGGCCAGGCGATATCGCACCCACTACGCCACCACGAACCCCCCTTCCCGAACCTCGTTTAGATGTCCAATAAAATGTATTGTCTTTCCGACTTCCTTTACTTTCAACATACCATATCTCCCTTTTTAGTCTGATCTGAGTACTCTACCAACATGTTATTTTTACCCAAAGTTACCATAGTCGTATTTCGCTTGCCCGTTTTAAACTCTAAAACATGTATCAGTACAATTGCAATTTGGAATCAATTAACATAATAGACATATCAGTCTCGAAGCAACAAACAGTGGCAAGAAAGCCTAAAATAATAATACTTATCAAGCTTCATAAATGTTATAATTAAACAAAACTTGTCATGTACTTAAGTCTATAAGCGCTGGGCATGGTTATCCACTTCAGTTGTGTTATCAAAAGTTAAAAATATCAATTGGATACAATACCTAACGAAATATGCTGCGCTTCTTATCCCTACTCTACTCTCTCTTCCTGGCAATGCGTCTCACATGGTGAGATCCAGTTCAGTTAAAAACGTGGACGAAAGGGACGCCAACAACATTTTGGCGCAAACGTGGATAAAAAAATGTCGGCGCGTTGTATTATTTTCCAAAACTTTTGTATTTTCGAGTGTTCGTGTGTAATAATGGCCGTGGTAGCCTATTTGGGGGACCGCTAGTCTTGAAAGCGTGAGGTCGCAGGTTCAAACCCCGGGCCCGTACCAATGAGCTCTTTGGAGTTTATGTACGGATTTTCATACCACAGGCTTTTCGGTGAAGGAAAAACATCGTGAGGAAACCTGCATACGTACGGAGAAGAAATTCAATGGCGTATGAGAATCCACCAACCCGCAACTGGGCCAGCCTGGTGGATATGGCCCAATCACCCTTTCGGGGTAGGCTAAAAGTCCAGCAGTGGACTGTTAAAAGGCTGATTATGATGATGATGAGGATGATGTGTAATAATGGTGGATTATTATTTATCATGTGCTCGTGAACGTGCTCGAGTATGGACAAGTGATATAACGAGGTGAAACATGTACTTTCGTGTTATTTCCAAAACTCCATAGAAGCCTCTTGTAAAGCCTCGAATTGAGATCCTTTTTTGAAGTCGGTTAAAAAGGAGAATAGCTATTTTCTATATTAAATTCTTGTCTTCTATTCCTAAGGCTGTCTACACATGGCAAGACGCATTTCAATCTGGTTTTCGACTTGACATAGAAAGCGCTTCACATTTTGGAAGGTAATGTTTAGTAATTTGTCTGTCTCATGAAACGTTACAAAATTAGTACAAAAGTGCGAAATTCTATAGTTACAAAATCTATACTAGCTTTTAGGAATGCCGTTGCAATTTGCCTTTATAAGAGATCAAACTCCACGCGTCGAGGTTTTGCTTTACAAAATTGGGACTGTACGCAGGGTTACGCAAGTAGACTGTGCTAAGCCGAAAGGAGGTCATTATACTCATCAGTATAAACAACATATACAGGGACCAACCAAGAAATCGCGAAATAAAATCAGCTGTTCCCTTAGATTAATTACACAGAGATGGTAAGTTTCCAAACAACGCCTTCTCAAAACGTAAGCTACAAATTCGCTACGTGTGCTGTGTTTACTTGCCTCGTCACGCACACAGATGCAAAAATTATGCGGCAATAATTAAGTTATTTTTTTGGGAGCTCTTAACACTATCACCTGAGTAAGAGCACTGACCACGGAACACTATTACAGCGGGCACTGACAGCGCGAGCATCGTTTGGCGTCATATATGGCTCCATTTGAAAGGCTTAAATTTTGCGAATGTACTTGGTTTCTGTATATAGTTATTCTAAGGCTGTTCCATACATTTTTTATATGAAACAACTGATATTTCATTAGCGATTTTAGAGTTGCTCCCATAGTAAAAGTTGTCATTATGATGGGTACTAACTCAGAAAAATAATATGGAAGCGTTATACCTACCTTTCCCCTTTAGCACTTACAGACTTACACCCATTTGGTCGTCCAAATGATTACATTTTGAGCAGTTCCATTTGTAGAAGTAGGAATATGTCAGTGTGTGCAATACGTGTTTATATCGCCCCTTCAGTTTTTGGCAGACTTTTTAAAGTACTAGCTCAAGTTTAAGGCAAATCCAAACTATACAGGGTCAAAGGTAACTAACGCGAAACCTCTTAAGGGCGACTTTGATGCATCAAGACTAACATCTTTTGTTCTATAAGTTTTCGAAATTAGCGAAAAAATAATCAGCTGTTCCATACAAAAAAAATACTCTACGGCAAAACTGTTTTTTTTTTGCAAATTTCGAAAACTTGTAAAACAAAAGATGTTAGTCTTGATGCACCAAAGTCACTCTTAAGAGGTTTCGCGTTAGTTACCTTTGACCCTATATATTACCAAGGAAGATAGACTAAGAGGAAAGGCAATAGCGGAACATTAGAGCGTAGCTCGGAAATTTGCCTAAAAACGGTACGAACTTAGATGGCGCCGTAATTTGAGCGTTATATAGGTTGTCTCGAACTTCCGTAAGCGCTGCAGTCAGATAACGTACGAAAACATTTCAAGGGAATAAAGAAATGCGCCATCTATTGGTATGAGATGCGCTTCTCTTGAAATGCTGCAAAACTTGACTGCGGTACTAGCGCTACGGTAATTTGTAGAACCCTTTCGTACATTATCTGACTGCAGTGCTTACGGAAGTTCGAGACAACCTATAGCACGCTCAAATTACGGCGCCATCAAAGTTCATACCGTTTTTAGGCAAATTTCCGAGCTACGCTCTAATGTTCCGCTATTGCCTTTCCTCCTTAGTCTATCTTCCTTGATATTATCAAAGGGTTCTAACGACACCTTTCGGCTAAGTATACCTTTTCCGCGAAACCCTGTACAATAAAATGATTGTGTCAACTCGACGCATGTTTTTTTTCGAATAAAACTTCGTTCGGAATCCTACACTTTGGCTGCTAATACTTCATGTATGCATCATTCACTGGTGTAACAATCACTATTTAGTTTATAACTTGCTTCTAACTATTACATTAGTAATATTATTTTTATTTAATTACTTAATGCATGATTTAACACTTAATTCGAAGTGTTATTAAAATTATAATTAATTTATCATACATAAGTACAATGTATTTGCCTTGGTTTACATAATTATGATTTGTTTTAGAATATAGTATATTTATGAGTTTTTTTTTCAATATAAATACAGGGTTATAAGGAAAGGGTATGCTAAGCCGAAAGGGGTCCGTACACTCATTATTATGAACAACTTTACTAAGGGACCAAACCTGAAATCGCAAAAGAAAATCCGGTGTCAATCTGTCAATGGCCGTTTCCTATGGAACGCGATTTCACGGTTGGTCCCATAGTAAAAGTTGTTCATAATTATGAGTACAATAACCTCCTTTCGACTTAGCATGCCCTTTCTTTATAACCCTGTATAAGTGTTGTATTGATGTTGGAACTGTGCAGGTGTACACCAAAGCAAATATCAATAGGTCAATCACGACCTTGTATCATTGTTATTTCAACCTTACATATGCGTAAAAGAATCGTGAGAATATGCTATTGGACTGATGTTTGATTAGTTAAAATTAACACACTCATCGAAAAATTTAATTAAACTAGCTGCGCCCCGCCGTTTCACCCGCGAGTTAAAATCGTCGTTACGTTTTCTGACATTTTTAAATTTTTTACGCAATTTTCTTTCCGTAAGAACGTTCTACCTAGTATTAGAACTATGAAAAAAAAGATAAATGAAATCGGTAAAATCGTTCTCAAGTTATGGCAAGACCAAGGTAATTATAATTTTTATATATATATGTAATACAACTACTAAATAAACTATTTAAATTGGCTATTAAAGTTCTGAGGTATAAGCATTTAAAGTTTTTGTTCGGATTGTAAAGAGATGGTCTGTCCCTTTCTCGCAAGGTCAGTCAGTATGGAGTTTGTATGGCATACTTACATGTGACGTCATTCGTAAGTATAGTGCGCTCTGTCTAGCAAGACATTAAAATGATTATCTCTTCCTTAATTTTTATTTTATTTTATTTTACCCTTAATTAATTTTGAACACTTTAAAATTTTGTTTTAGTTGTTCGGCTCTATATAAATGCGGCTGAAACTATAGTCGGAGTAACCGGCTTAACCATACGTAAATCCCGAGAAATATAAACAAAATGGACAAAAGAAATTAAATGATTTTTATATTCAAAATTACAAGTACATCACAATAAAGACTGTAAACGAATTACAACACAATGAAGTGACTTGCGGAACTTGACAATATCGTGCAGCACCTACAATAAGAATTAACTTGTGTCGTAGGTGAAAGCATCCCCTTTCGATACAAAAACTCAAAACACTATCTTGAATTTTATAAGCCAAATTAAATATTTTTTTTAGTTTCGATTCGCATTTAATTATACTTTTCACTAAGCTTGTCAGTTTTAACAAATCAAACACAATGTTTTAAATGTTTATCGGGACTTATCGCCCATTATTTTATTTAAGTAAAAAATAGGTCAGTAGGGTAACACGGTCGAAAAGTCGAGCGATTTTTACCTAAACAAAATAATGCGCTATAAGTCCTGCTAAACATTTAAATGATGTTTTCAAATCGCTCAAGTGTAAAAGTTACTTTTTATAGTGCTAACATGATTTTATTGACCTCAACCGCCGTCTGACCAACGGGAGAGAAAGAGAGGGGAATACGTTATTCTCACTCTTTCTCTCCCGTTGGTTGGACGGCGGCCATCAAACAAATCCACGCGTGTATTAGGGCTCTTAAATCAAACAGAAGTCCAGTAGGTTGTATTGTTAACTGCGGAAAGTTCTGTTAAAGTTACTTTTTCGTCAGATCTCTCACCTCGTCCATATCACGTGTAAATGGGGGTAGTTGGACAGTAGACGAGCGACTCGGCTCAGTTTGTCGCGGCGCGCGTCGGTCACATAGCTCGCTCGCGGTCAGTCGATGGGCGGCGGCTGCGCAGGGATATTCGACGGAGGCGCTGTAAGGTAGCCCGCAGAGTGCGGGACCGGACCTGGAAAATGTATTTTTGTAGGCATATTTGGACTGGTTATGATGCTCAGCTAAAAGAGACTTAAACTCGTCATTATGAACAATTGTAAGTTCGGGACGATCGTCATTATTATCAGCCTACCATGTTCCCACTGCTGGGAAACAGGCCTTTTTTTATGAGAGAGTGAGAGTGGATGCCCATCCACCATGCTGGCCCAGTGCATGTCGGTGAATGTCATTATGTCTTGAACTTTTGATGTTATTGAAATGAAATGAATTTTTTTATTATCCGGACTTGCATCCATAACTTATTATACAAATTACATTAATTAATTGATGATTAGAAAATTAAAATTAAATATAAAAAATTCAAATACAAAAATTACACATAAAATTAATATTAAAATTGAAAGATAATATTAATACAACTAAAATGATTGGATAGTACCAGTTTCCTCACGATGTTTTCCTTTAATAACTATGAGTATAGACATAGATAAATATAGGTATAGACTATTAATCCTAGAAATTCATTAATAAGTTTTTTTTTAAACATAATAGTAGACAAACAAGCGACGGGTAACCTGATGGTAAGTAGTCACCGTCGCCTATGGACACCTACAATACCCGGGGCATTGGCGGTGCGTTGCCTACCTTTGAGGACTCTATTCACTCTTCGCTTGAAGCAATTGAGGTTATATTTATTAAGGTCAATCAAGGTCAGCTGACATTGACTGTGCCATTATATCTACGTGCAGGAAAATACTTTATTTAGAGTAATAATTGGAAATATGATCACCAATACAAAGAATTCTTTATCAATATGACATTTTAGTATGACCTGATGCCTTATTATGGATGATTCGGATCGTGATCGCGAGCGCGTGCCATCTCACTCGCGCACGTGGTGCGAGTAAATAGATGCGAACGGGACGGCATGCAATTTCGATCCCGATCAAACTTCTATAATAAGGCCGCTGGTGGTCAAAAAAATACGTGCCTATTCACTCTGGCCTTGAAAAGACCCAGACTCAACTTTGCGATATCGCGAGTTGTGTTTTATCACGAACTAGCTGACCCGACAGACATTGTCCTGTCTTAGAACTGTCAAACGCGCGAAGGAAAAATCGTAGTTAGGTTTTCTGAAATATTCCAATTTTCTGCACAATTTTCTTAGTTTTCTTTCCGTAAGAACCTTCTACAAGGTAATAGATAAAAAAAATGAATGAAATCGGTAAATTCGTTCTCAAGTTATGGCATGACCAAGGTAAATAGGGATTCATCTATAGTCTATACTAATATTATAAAGAGGAAAGATTTGATTGTTTGTTTGTTTGCATTGAATAGGCTCCAAAAGTACTGAACCGATTTGAAAAATTATTTCACTGTTGGGAAGCTACACTATCCCCGGGTGACATAGGCTATATAATTTTTTTTTTTAAATAAGGATCCTTACTAAAACTCCAATAATACCCGTGCGAAGCCGGGGCGGATCGCTAGTTTTTATATTTGAATAACCTGCCCGCTTCCTTGTTTCCTGAGAGATATAACCTGGCCTTTTCAAGGCCAGAGTGAATAGGTATCTTTTAATTCTGCCTGCTTCATCTTCGACCACATCGTCGCTTACCAACAGGCGAGTTGGTGGTTAAACGCGGACTTATACGAGTAAAAAAAAAAGAAGATGGATAGATAATAGAATTAACCACATCGCTGTCACTCGCTTCCTTTAGAGGAAATCGCCCCGTCTCGTTCTCACCTGTGAGAGAGTTGTGTATGGGCGCGGAGGATATAAACAGGTCGTGCCGTTGGGCCGCATATTGCTCCCATACTCTGCTCTTGGCAAGCACCGCTCTCACTCGCTCCCCGTGTAGAACAGATCGCGCCATCGCTTTCAGCGCGTTCACTAGTTGCGCCGCTGTTTGTCCTTCTAACCGCGTCTCGAGGAGGGATAGAAGCTCGCCAATGAGGTCCGTTTCTAACGCCTGAAATTTAAAACAAAATGAAAATCTTTACTTGGTTTGATAAATCTTAAAACAAACGAGAACTGAATATATGGAATTGTGGATCACGAGAACATAAACTTTGTATCAATAAGACTGAGGCTTAATTTCGGTCGCATAATTTTATTAGAACTAATATATTTTACAACACATTTGCTCAAAAAGTGCACTTACGAAGCCTGTATACATCGTTCGAAAGTTAAACATTACGCATCATACAACGGAGCGTGCGGTAATGAATTTTACCGCACGCTCAGATGTATAGAACCGTGCGTGTACTTTACGGTATTTTTTAAATTCCATTTCCATATAAATTGTTTCATTTGTAGCCTTTTTTTCTCGCAAATGTATTGTAAAACGTTGTATGGCACACGTGCGGATTGGTTTTTACAAACTCGTGACTATGGTAAGCCCTCGACTTCGTCTCGGGCTTACATTCGTCTACTCGTTTGTAATAACCAACTTACCGCACTTGTATCATAAATAACTATTACAGACTGCTTCTACAAACGTAAACTACAGGACACATAAAAGGCGGCTAAAATATCGATCGTTTCGCTTAAGCCTCAAAAAGTTATCAAAGAAAACGAACGGGATAATTGCTTACTCTCTACTTAAGAGATCATTCAGGCAAACGCGCTGTACGACGTCCTGTGGCCAGGCAGATTGACGATCTGCGTAAAGCCTCGCACCGTTCGGTTTAAAAGTGCTGGATTAGCTCGGGAACTGAATGCACCCCAAACGGAATATTAGTGCAAGACTTGCCGCCTCATACCAAGTAGGGATAACAACAAACCTGAAGCACGAGCCGGTCCGTGTTGACGCTGCCGCCGAACATCGCGGCGAGGGCCGAGCATGCACTGCCGATGCATTCCCGGCACGACTTTATGGCTGCTTTCAGAGCCGCCATCACTTCCGTCTGCGCCAGCGCCGCCACGCACGCCTGAAAACATTACATTTTGGCTCAAAAATTCAAATTTATATTTTTTTTATTTTTGCGTCGTAAAATAAATCCCATCATTTGTTCGCGAATATACTTGTGTAGCGGGCATTTTCCGCAACTAGGCCATTCATTGGCCCATTTTGCGTCACCCGGCTGCAGCTAATTCAGCCACCCGGTCTCCTCCAGGAAAGCCAGCAGCTCGCTTATGCCTGCGCAGGCCTCCCAGAGCGTCCTCGGTGATCCGAGGATAGTGTTTCGTTGTTCTGCCACGCTGCTGCACTCCAGCAGCATATGTGCGGCCGTTTCTTCAGTCTCCAGACACCCTCTACATAGAGGACTGTCAGTAACCCCAATTTTAAAAAGGTGTTTGTTTAAAAGGCAATGCCCTGTGATAACCCCAACAATTTGCCGGAGTTTGTCACGTTTTAGATTCAACAATCTACGGGAGTATCTCGGATTGAGTTCCGGGAAAGCTTCCCTTGATTGTCTACAGTTTTTAGTACTTGCCCAGTATTCTTTGTGAAGTCTTGTAGTACGTTGACGAATCCAGGATCTGATTTGGCTAAAAGGTAAGGGGATTATCGGCTCGGGCCCTACCGGTCGTATGCTCGAGCCTCTCCGCGCCAGTTCATCAGCCGCATCATTTCCCCTAGACCCACTGTGCCCCTTGATCCATTGGAGAGTAACATGATTGTGTTTACTTACGGTCTCCAGCAGGTCATGGCACTGTATGGTTAGTCCTGAGGTATGCTCGTATCTCTGTAATGCTTTTAGCACTGCAGCACTATCCGAGAGAATTCTGATAGTTTGGTCAGTTACCTGTCTTTGTAATACCGCTGTTGCCGCCTGGATGATACCTACACATTCTGCTTGGAAAATGGAGTTATATTCGCGAATATAATAATCTCGCCAAGAAAAGTGATTGTTTGGAAATGTTAATCAGAATAAGTTTTGTTTCGTCGATATTTTTTCGTGTCAGCCTCAGACGCAGAATCGTGGCGGGTGTTATGCGCACGTCAAATTCACAAAATATGCCAAAACACAATCAACCCCAACACAGTAGGAACAAGCAGTATACATGTCTAGTTTTATCATTAAACAATGATAGCAAAGCTGGACCACGCGAAAGATGACCCCGACTGCCTAGTAATACCTACACAAGGCGTAACCAATGAGTTGACAGCTCAGGAAAAGAGCTGTATTGATCGTTATATGTATAATGAATGTTAGTTGTACCTGGTTGTCGGCGAGCGCGGCGAGCACGGGCACGGCGTGCTGCGGGCAAGAAGCCGCGAGCCGCACGAGCCGCGGCAGCTCACCCAGCGCCGCGCACGCCTCGCCCAGCGCGGGCCGCGACCGCAGTAATGTGGCCAGCGCTGCCGCGCACACCGCCCCGCGGCTACCCTGAGGTACAAAAGAAGATATGATATTATAACATCATTTAAAACGAAGAGATAAATTTACACCACTACCATTTTTACATTATGCAATCAATGATGCTCATGCCAGCTTTCTTTAGCAATGTCCTACCTTCTAAATTTCGAGTAACCAAAGATAATATTACCACTTGATCGCGCGTGAAGTAAAAATTTGCTTTTGCACGAGTAAGCCACGTCGGTCGCGGGTATCAAATGTTTTTTTGATTGTGATTGAAGACTCAAAAGTCATTCATACTATCATTTGCACCTAGGATTGGTTCGTTCGAAAAGATTATGCTGAAAATTTGGAATCATTTCATCGCGGAGGGAAAGGACTAGCTGTCAAGTGGTTATACCGTCACTGGATATAACTCAACATCCGGGTCCCGCTACGCATGATCACACGCACGCACGCAAACGGAAAGGCGTGATTGACAATCAATAGTATAAAGGGGCTGGTTTTTGTTACTACTACTCCCGACGAAGCAAGGTTTAGCGCGTCTGCGACTTTTTCTCCATGTACATTCACATACCACCCCACCCACTCCAAATTTTTTACAACCTTTACATTATGCAACTAAGCTCTCGAACTAACCTCGCTCGCGTCCTTGTTAAGTGCCGCTACAGTTTCAGTAAGCAGTTCTTGAAGGAATCGCTTGGGACTGCGCAAGTTCCAATGCGGATGCTGAAGATACAACTTGAGGTATACTCCGCCCACGACGACTTCGCCGGGCGGCGCCCAAGCCAGTTCACCCGCCGCCGCGCGCTCGAGCGTCTCGCGGTCTTCGAAGGGTATGTTCGCGTCGCTGATTTGAGCAGATTGGTGCCTAAATAAAAAAAACTATTAGTCATGTCAAAGTCAATTCGACTTTTTGTCCGTTGAGTTTGTTAAAAATTGTTTTTAATGCATCTAATAAGGCGCGGTCCGAATCAATTGGCGTCTTAAACCTGGCCATAATAAAAATAAAATAATAGAATAAAATAAAATAATGTGCACAGCGCAATGTAATAACATAATAATTCACAAAATAATAATTTTGGCGCTAGCATCCTGCCGCGTAATAAAGTAAACCTAAGTTAGTTACTTGTCCCGCAGCGTAGCGACATGATCTTTCAGCGAGTTGCGCGCGTCGTCGCTCCACACAAGTTCGGGATGCGCATGAGTTGCGTCGAACATGTGGACAGCGTGAGCGGCGCCGCTCTCTCGCATCGCCTCCGCAAACACTCCCGGAATGTACCGGTTTATCGTCAGACGGACCTATACAATAAAAATTATACTTATTCAATTTTAAATTGTGCTAGTGAATCTCAAGGGACTAGCAAGGAACAGATTTTTCTTTAATAGTAAAACAGAAAAAACAATGGGAAACTTAATCGCCTAAAATAGCTCTTTTTATGCACTAGTTGTACAATCTACTATTACCAAGCCTGTTTTTAACAAAACGTACATCTATCCGATATCTATTGTTTTTTTTCTCGACTTGGAAAATGGCGACAGGCTATGCTATAATCGCTAATTGCAAATACGTATGTATTGAACAAAGATTTTTACCTTGGGTCCGTGCAGTTTGTCGGCCATCATCCGTGCTAACAATTCTACGGCCGCGTCTCGCGTCTCTGGCGATTTACTATTGCAGAAGAGATCTAATAAATATATCACAGCACCTGCAATACAAACAATAACTTGATGAGAAATAAAAATAAACTGTGTTCGGAATTTTAAATAATTTTATGTTGTTTAATATATTCAAAGTTTTATTTAATGACCAGTTTTTTCAACGAACCATTAGTAAAAAAGTCAACTCATTCCTACTATCTTAGATTTACGTAATAATACTGCGTTTCTTCTCAATAGGCATGATTCCTAATGTTTAATTTATTACAAATAACCGGCTTAGCGATGAATATAAGTAAATACATTACACATACTGAAAAAATTATTTGAATTGGCTGATAAATCTCTGAGATATGAGTATTTAAAGTTTTAGGTGGGGATAGAGAGGGGATGTTCTATCCCTTTCTCGCAAAGCGTGTGTTAGTATAGCATTTGTATGGCGCTCCTGAGCCGTGACGTCACGGCTCAGTATAGTGCGCTCTCTGTCTAGCATGAAATTAAATTAAATTAAAATGCTTATATCTTATTTATTTTTGAACTAATTTTAATTTTGTTTTTGTATGATCAGCTTTTTTATGAGGTAATAAAAAAATATTAGTCATCATGCCTATTTTATGTTTGATGTAGGTGCTCAGTCTCATATATAATATTGTTCTTCAATTATTTATTTAGTTTGACGCTTTTGCGCACTAGCACCATGTGTTTTGAAATGTGATAACCTATGTTGGCCTAGGTGTTTTTATTGTTGTCCACATAACCTGGCTGCACCCCAATCAGCTGCATTGGTATCATTGGAAGAGTTACACTTTACCACATTTTTTTATTGTGTGTTTATTTATGTGTAAGAAGTCTGTTGGCTATCCAAGAAAAATTTAATAAATAGTTACCAGTCCATACCAACTAGACCATCATGATCAGGCCCCCGATTCTACTAAGCAAATTGTTTTTAAATTGTAATTGTTTCAATTTTAATTTGTGAATAAGGGCCGCAAAACTTCAGTTTAAAAAAATACTTGAAAAATGCCACCGCCCTGGCCAGGCCACTGATTTTTTATACTGATATTAGTATAAAAAATATATAAAAACTGTCAATTTTGAGGCAATTATTTACAAATTAAAATTGAAACAATTACAATTTAAAAACAATTTGTTTAGTAGAATCGGGGCCCAGGTATCAACATACCGGGTGTAGAGTTACACGACGACGGACATATTCAAGGATATCGTTATAAACAATTTTTACTTTGGGACCAACCCTGATATCGCGAAAAAAACAGCTGTTCCATAGAAAACGGCAAAAACTAGATAAAATGTATGGAACAGTCGATATGTTTTTCGCGACTTCAGGGTTGGTCCCATAGTAAAAGTTGTTCATAATGACGAGTATAATTGATCCATTACGGTTTAATACCCCCTTTCCGCGTAAGCCAGTATACGTACCTTTGGCCAGCGCTTCCTTGACTAGCGCGGTGTTGGCGAGCAGCGCGGCCAGTGCGGCCAGCGCCTCCGGCCGCGGCGGCCTGTCGCCCAGCAGCACCAGCAGGTGTCCGAGCACAGCGCTGGCTGCGATGTCCTCCACACACTCCCGACTGCCAGCCGCGGCCAGCACGCAGCGCAACGCCGCGTCTTGTAGCGCGGGCCGCGCACGCGCAGATAGCATGCCGAAGATTAGTCCGAACTGCCCAATGCACTGGATTTCTACGCCTGGAAAATAGATAATGCTTTCCACTCATACGCATCTCCAGTAGAATTTCCTGTGTTGGGGATGACATGGAACCCACAAAAAGACACGAACAACTAACGCCCAGATCCAGAGCAGATATTTCGATTCATCGTTCAAACATCTGCCCAGCCGGGAATCGAACTCGGGACCTCTTGCTTATGAAGCAGACATGCTACTACGGTCATGAAAGAAACGTAATGATTACTTTTTAAACTAAAATTGGGGCTAAATACTCAGCCTACAATTGCAAGCAACTTCTCAAAAATGATGCGACTGACTGATATGCCTCCGTTTTAGTCCTAGAGACCTTGGAATAACCCAAAAACTCCGAGACTGGGGCTAAATACTCAGCCTAAGTTTTCAAGCGAGTTCTCGAAAGATCATTGTGGAGTTACGGGGCTGTCTTAGTTCATTTTCAGATGTTGACAAAATTCATATCGCCGGACTGCTACCTGAAGATATGCTTGCATACTTTTTTAGTTTAGGATATAAATTATGCATAACAACAAATTATACAACAGAGATATATTCGATATAGATATATTCGATAGCCCGTTGGTCCAGTTAGATAGCCCGTTGGTCCAGTTAGATAGCCCGTTGGTCCAGTTAGATAGCCCATTGGTCCAGTTGGTAGTGAACCTGCCTTCTGAGCTTGGGGGCGTGGGTTCGATTCCCATCTAGGACAAACATTTTTGTGACGAACATTTGTGTTTGTTCTATATCTGGTTGTTAATATCTATTTACGTATGTATTTAAAACTATATATGTATGTATATCAGTCTCTGGCAGCCATATCACAAGCTTTGCTTAGTTTGGGGTCAGATGACCGTGTGTGAAAAATGTCCCGAATATTTATTTATTTTATTTTATTTATATACATCTTAATTACCTGGATTCTTAATAATAACATGGGCAAGCGCATTGAGTGCCAACGTGAGGTGTTCCACCCGCTCTGTCGTCACCTCTTCCCTGGTCTGCTCGAGCGCGAACTTCAGTAAATCCAGTATTAGTTGCTGCGGGTTCTAAAAACAGACAGACAAACAGACAATTAATTCATTTGATTCAGAAAATGTATGCACCTTTTTTTTAACAAAACGATTTTGCTAAGCAAAAGGAATATCATGCTCTGCCACACATGTCAAAAAAAGGCATGTGAAATGTAAATTTTTTGTCGCCAACACACAGTGCTACAAAAATGATCAGCGAAATGACTGACTGACATAACACTATTGAATTTATGTTCATCGGGCCACAGCAAAACTTCCTGTGATCTGAGAATTAACACTCGTAAGTTGGCAGAGAACAAGAGACTAAGGGAGCTTAGAACCGGTGTTCCAAAAGGCAAGCACACATGTGTGGCTACGCGCACAGAATTTACAGCTGTAAAGGGTACAAGATGCGGTCCGTCTCAGCTCAGACAGCGGCATGCGGGGGTGTGACTGGGGGGAAGGTAGAGGGCGATGCAGCCGCGTACTGCTCGCGCCAAACCCAACACTCTCTCACTGTAGTTACTGTTAGTGACTGTTGCACAACTTGTCGTTCAACTCGTCTCCTCACCTCTATGGAGAAGTCCGGCTGCTCGTTGTATATTTGCAGATAGACGCCTCCGACCGTCAGTAAGCCTTCATGCGCAGAGTAAACAAACGGCTCTACAAGCGGCTCGTCGTCGCCGACTGTCGCGCGACTGTTGCGCAACTTGTCGCGCAGCTCCGCGCGCGTGCTGTTGTCCCACACCAGGTGCGGCGTCTTCCAGTTTGAGGTAAGCGTTTTGAGGAGCTATGGAAGAGAGATTAAATAAATGTTATATAGAGGCATTTGACACAATATAGGGCACAAATTTAATGTCAGGTCCCGTCTGGGACTGGACAGAGTCCAGCGTATTGTGAATTCAGGTTTACTGTAGCAAGCCTCGGGGATTTTTAAGAAAGGGTTAAAGAGGTTTTGATAGATTCCGCAAAACAACAGCTCACCACACATCAATGCAAATACGCCTATAAAAATCCACTCTCATTGGTTGATTGATAGGTGCGGCTAGCCATACCCTTGAGATAACCAATCCCATTGGCTGTCTCAACAACTCAACTCGAACTTTAGTGACATTGAGTCGGAACAAAGAACTCTTAATACGATATCTATAAAGGGCAATCTGTAGAACACTCCTAAAACAAAAATGAAATAGCCTTTATTTACCATAATATTATAAACTATATACATTGCTATTATTACTATTATTGCATTATAAACTATTGCTTCGTACACTATGTACTTCTACGCACTACCACATACTGCTTCGCTAGTCGGTTGTCTAGCGGCTAGTGGCTAGTCTCACCTCGTGTTGGTCGGTCTCGGCTAGCCGGCCGCACAGGTACGGCGTCAGCAGCGTGTGTAGCGCGGCTCGTATCCTCTCGTCTTCAGCCGCGGGTTCCTCGTGCGGTCCGTACACCGCCGCTAGCGCTATCACGCACTGCTTCGCTAGCTGGTTCGCTATTTCCTGGGAAAAATATTGATAAATTAGTTTAAAAATATTGAAAAAATATTCCATAGGTGGCAAACAAGCCAACGCCTGGTGCCTGCTGCCTGGTGGTAAGCAATAGTAATGACAAGGAATGAAAGCAAATGGTATGACAATTTTTTTTTTTATTACCTCATAAAAAAGCTGATCATAAATAGAGCCCATCAACGAAAACAAAATTAAAATTAGTTCAAAAATAAATAAGATATAACCTGATATAAGCATTTAAATTTCATGCTAGACAGAGACCGCACTATACTGAGCCGTGACGTCACGGCTCAGGAGCGCCATACAAATGCTATACTAACACACGCTTTGTGAGAAAGGGATAGAGCATCCCCTCCCTATCCCCACCTAAAACTTTAAATACTCATATCTCAGAGATTTATCAGCCAATTCAAATAATTTTTTCAGTATGTGTAATGTATTTACTTATATTCATCGCTAAGCCTGTTATTTGTAATAAATTAAGCATGAGGACACATGCCTATTACCGTCACCGATACGTTACCGACCTTAAAGACTCTTTTGAAACAGTCCTTTTGATATAGAACCCCATGTTATATTTACTCGGAAACGCCGCAGGAGGGCTCATTCCACATATTGCAGGTTTGAGGCAAAAAAGTCGCGTAATACGCAGTGTGTGATTTCCACAGATTTCTCAATAGTTAAAAGGGTGCCGCGAGAGTTAAATTTTTTTTTTTAATAATATGTTTGCGTTCGACTGCCATATACGGTATGATGCGGTATACGATGGAGCACGCTTGCTCAGAAGAAACCGATTCACTCGCGATTTAAAAACACCCAGATTGTAACTATCGAGGAACTCCCATTCAGGGCATTCCAGCGCATTCCAGACTAGCAGTTCGTACAATAAAAAGGGAATCAAAGCGCTTCGTACGGATTTTCGGAATAACAACATGAAGCCGGTGTCGCCTTTTCGCCTTGGCGGTCCGATAGAAAAATGGGCAGGGATGAGATCATGCAGATTCGATGCACACTCTCCGAAATGTATACATAAAAAAACGATAGGCTAACAACTCTGCGCCGATGCTCAAAGAAGCTTAGTCTGAATTAGGGTGTTGTTGCTGGGGGTCTAGACAAGAGCCACACACTGTTAGCGTTCACGCCTGCGGAGAAATAAAATTGTATGAAAATGACATTAGCTTCAGATAATTTATCTCATGCTAATGTCATTGTCAATGTCATTTTCATACAATTTCATCTTTCTGCAGGCGTTAACGCTAACAGTGTGTGGCTCTTATCTAGACCCCCTGATGAGCCTCTTAGCAGGTTTCCCCAATGGACTCCAACGTCTCGAGCTGGTACTTGGCTGATGCATCTTACCTGTTTGCTGGCTTGCGTGTCAGTATCCAGGCCGGACTCGGTGAGCGTGTAGTCGTACTGCAGTACGGCGGGTAGCAGCGCGTGTATTGCGCCCGCGCGCGCTAGCTGCGACCGGAACTCGGGTTCCGCTGTAAGAGACGCGATCGCTTCTGCGCCTGCGCATGCCGTGTCGCCGAGATGCTGGGAACGAAATGATAATATTAAGCTTAAGGACAATTCAAGTATCAAGTATAAGTTCAAGAATTATAAGCATAGTTATAAGCACCAAATGGAGGGGGGGGGGGATCCACGATTCCATGTACCTACCTACATATGTCTGCAATAAAATATTGAGTATTGATTGACATGGCATTCACAACATGCACTGGGCCAGCAGCTGGTGGATTATGGCCCATCCTCTATCTCTGAGAGAAGACCTGTGTCCCAGCAGTGGGAACTCAATATGAAGAGTCGCCAGGTGACCTAAGGATGGTACATCCATACCTGTTTTTTCAACAAGGGCAGTATATCGGGCGCGAGGCGCGGCATGCCGGCGGCGAGGCGGCGACACTCGGGGAACGTGCCCGCCACTGCAAAGCAACGAGCCACGTGCGCGCACACCGCAGCAGAGATGTCGCCCGGACGGGTCGCGTTCGAGAGAACTGGCACGCAGCGGGACAGAGCTTCGTGGAGCACCTGAAGGGAAACAAAGTTTAGGTTGCTTTTATATTTTAACAGACTTAAAAAATTGGGTTCTCAATAGTTTTTTGGTTCTATATCTGGGCGTTAATAGATAAATATTTAAGTATGTATTTAAAAATATATATATATGCATGTATATCAGTCTATGGCAGCCTAAGCTAAGCTTTGCTTAGAGATGGGGCTTTGGGGTCAGATGACCGTGTGTGCAAAAATGCCCCGAATATTTATTTATTCATTTATTGAACGTCAAATTCGTCGTTCCTCTCACCTGCAAGCCGCCTTCTCTTCTCAACTCCTCCGCGTTCAAAGCGGAACACTTCACAGTCGCGTGCGCAAGCTCACACGCAGCTGGTAACAAAGCCGGGGCGTCATTTTCAGCAAACAGTTGATCCGCCTCCGCTTCCAATCTCGCCGTACTCAGCAGTTGCGGGTAGCCCGCGTATTTGTAAGGAGCGAGGTCTGTGGAGAAATTTTAGGAGAGTTGGTACACATGTTTGCAAGAATTTAAATATGAACCGCTCAGAATGTTCTTGAGAATGGTAGAACCAGCTCGAAGGACCAAAAATAGTCGACTTTTTAGTCGCTGGGCATTCCAGCTCTCTTCATATAATATACTAGCGGTCCGCCCCAGCTTCGCACGGGTATAAATTATAGCCTATGTCACCCGGGGATAGTGTAGCTTCCCAACAGTGAAAGATTTTTTCAAATCGGTTCAGTAGTTTCGGAGCCTACTCAATGCAAACAAACAAACAATCAAACAATCAAATCTTTCCTCTTTATAATATTAGTATAGATATTGGTCTTATGCCTGATTTCACTAAACACGAACAAGGCGGCGCCTAATTACGGAACTCCTTATCTAAGTAGTCTTAACCGGAATCTTTTGTTTCAGAAATCGGAATCGGTGTCGTAACTTTAGGTGATGCTTAGCTTCACTAGTTATCACCTAAAGTTTGGTAAAACGTTTTTTGCCCTTGGCAACTCTTAAATATTTAGGCATCTGATTTAGGCGACTCCTAGGATGCGTGAAAACGGGAATTAATCAATTTAAGAGGTTAAAAATAGTATTATATTTATATTACACGGGAATTACTCACGCAAGATTAAGCCGGTCACTTCGACTATAGTTTCAACCGAATTAGGCAGTCTTTTTCAAGATGAATGCACGCGCGGTAAAAATAGTAGCTTGGCAAGTGCCACTGATGGTTGTGTGTGATATTTAAATTGATGAACACTCATGTCCTATCCTCCAATTATTTTTTTACATATAGCATTTTGACAGTGTATTGTGTAGTATGCACATACCTTCCGAGTACCGCTGGAAGAGTATAGTCTGCGTGCGCAGTATGAGCACTATGTTGTTCGTGTTGGGCCCGTCCCCGGACCATACGTTACGGCTGCAAAGGAACTCGTACGCCTGGTTCACTGCTTCAAAACGATCCTGCGAATACAGACATTATGAACTCAGCACTATAAGCTAGCTTCAGTCCGTAAAAAAACTGACAAAGTGCGAGTCGGGCTTGCGCACTGAAGGTTACATACGACCACATAAATAGTTAATTACTAAAGTACTACAAAATTTTGCAAAAAGACAACATCTCGCCCAGGCGGTACCCATCCAAGTACCGAGCGCGCCCGACGTTGCTTAACTTCGGTGAACAGAAATTTGTCGCCGACTCGCACTTGACCATTATTCATTATTTGTTGTTTTACTATAGTGTGTAGTATAATCATGCCAAGTTTGACGCTTGTACGTCTTATCGTTTTTACACTAGAGCAAATACAAAAATACGTTTTAAAAAACGTTACTTATATGGGGTCACCCCTTTAGTTTTTACTTATTGACTTTATTATTTTAGTTTATCCACTGTAATATTTCATATTCTGTGAAAATTTGAACTCGACCTTATGGGGTCATGTCGGTTCGTATTGTTGCGCGAGCAAGAAGTAGGCCTTGCGTACGGCGGTCGAGGCCTAGTGCAGTGTACGCCTCCGCGGCGGTTATAGAATGGGATTAATTTATAAATTACTAATGTAACTCACTCGTCCTTCAGGGTTCTTGTCAGGGTGATATTGTTGCGCCAGCCGGTAGTAGGCCTTGCGTACGGCAGCCTCGTCGCGCTGTGTTTGGTCGAGGCCTAACGCAGCGTAGGCCTCCGCGGCGGTCATTGACGGAGGCTTCTTTTCAACTTCGCGCCGCCACGCTTCGAGGACATCTTTTAGGAGACGAACCTAAACGAAGGAAGTTTAGGAACGAAGTTGCGTGTTACTATTATGTAATGTGCGTTGATTTTAGTGAATAGATCAAATAATGAGAACAGATGTTAAACGCGTGCTCATTTTGCCGCGTAGTGAACGGGAAGATGATCTCACTCCGTGAACGCCGTTACTCTACGCAAGATTGGAAAAGTATGTGATATCAAGGAAGATAGACTAAGAGAAAAGACAATAGCGGAACATTAGAGCGTAGCTCGGAACATTTGCCTAAAACCGGTATAAACTTAGATGGCGCCGTAATTTGAGCGTGCTATAGGTTGTCTCGAACTTCCGTAGGCGCTGCAGTCAGATAGCGTACGAAAGGGTTCTACAAATTACCGTAGCGCTAGTAATTTGCGTCCTTGCATGCCAATTGCATGCAATGACCGCCGTATGTGAGAGCGAGACGGATTATATTTACCCGGGAGCGACAGAGACAGGTAATAACGGATCATTGTACGAAACTCTTCCTGCTTCGCGACCGGACTTTAGTAGTTTTATAGTACTCACAGGGTCTGGTATCGGCCAGTCTGGGAATTTCTGTGTATCACAGAGGTGCCGCAGGTAGAACATGTTGCAGAACAGTTCGCTCTGCAGCTGAGGGTAGCACACCGCGGGGATAGCCAAGTACGGGTAGCGGGCCGCGATGTGCGCGCGGAGTCGGGGGGTGAACTCCCCGATGTGGGCTGACACTTTCATTATCAGCATGCGTCTGCGGGCAGAATTGAATATAAACCTTGGATCCCACGACCCGTTTTATGACAGGCCAGGCCGCGCCAGGACAAGCCAACGCGCCGTGGGATTGGTCGCGCCCGTTGTGGCCTGTCGTCGCCCGTCCGATCCGTCATGAGTCGGTAACTTCACAGGCCTCGACAGGCGCGGCTTGGCGCGGCCTGTGCTTTCGACAGGTCGTGGGACCCCACCTTTAGAGAACCTAATTTAAACTATCACCATAGTAGAAACAAAATAGTATGTTGACTCGAGGCCCGTATGAGATTTCAATACTTACTCATACCCGCACAGAAAAGAGAAGTAATAAGAACGGAAATGAGAAGGAAAATCTGTTACCAGGCATCATGAGTGAACCTTGATTGAACATTCTTATTTAGATCAACGCGTCGAACTCCGCATCACAGTTGCTAACTGATTTCGAATGACTGGCGTTTCGTTTATACGAGTACAACAAATTTCGTACAATAATACCTTGACAGCCGTTCTAATTTAAACAAAAAAAAAACTTTTGCTGTTCATGCCTTAGTCTAGCCCTAAAGGATAAAGTGTCAGGTATTTACTTGCAAACCTGCTACAGAGCACCGATATATTAATGGTAAAGTAGCGAAATAAACACTGTGGTAAATAAACTGCGCACACGCACCTCATCTCCGAGTTCCATATCGCCTCAGGCGTGTCCCACTCTCCTAAGAAGATTTGCGCGAATTTCTCTGCCCCGTGGTTCTCGAGGTAGCACACCATCGCTTCAGGCAGCAACTGGCCCAATATCGAGCGCTGCATTATGTCCGACGTTGACTGGGGACATAAAAGTTTTGTTTAAGATAGCGATAAGTAAGTAAGTTATTTTTAACCGACTTCAAAAAGGAGGAGGTTATCAATTAGACTGCATGTTTTTTTTTTTTTACATATTTACTCGGGTTTTACCAAAGTCAGCTGCAAGCCCGTTTTTGAGCCGAGCGGCCTCGTATATAGCAACGGTAAGACCGGTCGGCATATCCTTGGAAGATGGGGCGGCCTTTGCGCCATCTCATCTTCCCGGTACGCAAAATAATTCCCATGCGCCGGCTGAATCCGCAGACCTCGAAAGGCGCAAATATAGCAAAGACAGTAGTTATATAATTAAGCGTTTTGGAGTCGAAACTTTAGCACCGTGGGGACCGGGCGCTAAACATATTTTAAAAGAATTACCTACGCGGTTCGTCGAACCATTCCGTGGGCAAAATGCCGGCCGGTACCTTGCGCAATGTTTCAGGATTGCAACAGTGCGGTCAGCAGGTTCGGGAATTATGCCTGCGAGCAGTGGTCTAAAATATGTTTAGTTGTATATATTAGTGATAGTTTGTAAATAATTGATATGATTTTAGGTATATATTTATTTAAAAAAAAAATAAAAAAAACTTGTGATTAATTATTGTTTTCGACAAAGACATAATTTATTTGTGGCAAAAAAATACAATAAACACTGTTATATTATATTACTAGTGTATACGGTATTTTGTGTGCTATTGTGATGAGGGTACCCACATTATAGTAATAAAGTTTGTTTGTTTTCGACTCAATATGCATTTAGCCAATGTCAAATGATCAATTGGACCCGGATATGTCCTAAAATTGCGACCAGAACCACCGGAGGATGGGCAGCAGCAACCTATTAGTACACGGTGAACGTACTGCGGTCCCCAAGCCACCAAGCGTGGGCATTATGGCAACACCGTTCTCTAAGAGGGAGGCCTTAGTTTTGGCGCCAACGCGGAAACAACATGTCGGCTCGTTCGATTATTTTCCTAAACTTGTGTATTTTCGAGTGTTAATGTGTACTAAATGGTGAATTATTATTCATTAAGTGCTCGTAAACGTGCTCGAGTGTGGGCAAGTGATATAACGAGATGAAACGTGTCTTTTCGTGTTGTTTCCAAAACTCCATAGGAGCCTCTTGTAAACTCTCCACCACTTTACAGGGGCATGAGTTCGACTTGACCGTGACTTACTTAGCTTGACTCTGACTGTGACTATGACTTGTTTGACGCTATTAAGACAAAGTAAACTGTTTAATATTACGAGTAAAGGACATTGAATCCACGCTCATGAAGATTTTAACAACAAAAAAAAAAAAGAGGGAGGCCTTTGTTCATCAGTGGACGTTTACTGGCTGATGGAGTGAGGTGAAGTACTCACTTGATCCGCCCTGAAAGCCTGCTTCATATGCGTGAGTCTGAGGAACCTCGCGATCGGCAGCAGATTAGAGCCCGTGTAGAGCAGCATGAAGTAGAATATTCCCGTCAGATACAGCTTCGATATCTCAGGGTTGTCCTGCATCACCTCATACAGTAGGGTTGCTACCTGAAACAAATTCGCTTCCTACAGTTTTTGTTGCAGCTACAAATCGTATGGAAGGGAAGAGCACTTATTATAATGTTTAAATGTTATAGATAACATGTATTACATATTACCCCAATAGGGTATGGCAACCGTAAGAACGGGACGATCTATTTGTATCAAAAACTGTAGTATAATATCCTTGAAAAATTCGTCCAAGGTGTAGTAACATTTGGATTCTAAGAAGTTTTTGATATCATTAGTGTCATGATTAATATATTAGTACATAAATAATTAGTGTTGGATAAACCTGAGCAATTAATGAAATAAGTATAAATATAATATTATCCTAAGTATTAAATTGTATAATACCTTTAGCTGAGTAAAATTAATATTATACTAAAATAAGTAAATGTAAATATGCAGTTGATTTGTGTAAATGTTAAGTTTGATGTAATTTTTTGTGCAAAATGTTTAACAAAAGGGAAAATGAACATTTATTATTCAGGTAATTTATTTAGTTTTATATGTAATGCCGGGAGGCATCACATTGCCGGATGGCCGAGTGTCATGATTTCTATCTTATTTCAACTGTTTCTTTGTGATTTCTTGGTTTTAAACCATTTGGTATCTAATTTGACTAACAGTCTTTTTATATAAAATGGCGGTCGGAAACGTGTTGACTCGGGAGTCTCGGCAATAGTGGGGGGTAGGAAAAAGATAATGCGGTAGGATGTTGGCAAGAGGGACTTTAGTCTGGCTTGAGCGTTCATAGCGAAAGCATAGATAGATAGATAAACTCTTTATTGTTCACACCACAAATTTCATACACACGAAAGCATATTGCAAGCATATTGGTCTGGAAACTGTAATAAGTAGGAATAAAGAATAAGACTATGAATGAAGTTATATAAAGTGAGAACTGGATTATAATTTACCACATTAGTGAAGCTGTTTTCTTTTTCCGTCTTTAATTTTATTTGGTAGTTTATTGAATATTTTTACGTCCATAGATAGATGTAGGGCCAGACAGAGCTATCAATTACTAGATTACGCTTCGGTTCAAAAAGTTTATGCGATCTGATTTTGAACGGATTGTCGTTTGCTCTTTCAAAAGCAAAACCCTTAAGGCATAACCCGGGATATGTCGGGGGCATAACCCTTCTTCTTGGTCAGTCGGGTAAAAAGAAATGCTTGTGTTACCTTTTCAACGAGTATCGGGTCGAAAGTGAGCAGTAACTGCACGACGTGCGCCAAGCACGCTGGTTCTGATAGCAGCCGCTTCACTTTGGGCAGAGGGCGGATCACCGCGTCCTCTTCGTCCCTGGAACAAACGGGTGGTCAAATGGCGTTACCATTAGACTATATCTTAGCGTGTGTGCTTCATGAGCTGCTAGTCTCGAGTTCGATTCCCGGCCAGACAGATGAATCGGTATCTTCTAGGCAAGACTGCTAAATCATAGATCACATCAGGCGAGGAGGCGGTCAAACGCAAGCTTATTTATAATAAAATAAAAACTAAAGTTGTATGATTATTTATGGGATATTTACCGTGACCAGGATATAACTTAAATGAACAACCGTGACAGCTTCAAACAAAAAAAACTAACATTTTTACCGTAAAAAGAAGGAGGTAAATTCAGGTTTTTTTTTAAAACACTTTTAAACTATTACGTTTGTTGACTTAAGTTATATGATTGTTTACGGGATATTTACCGTGGTAAAGTTGTGGAATGAGCATCTTATATTTCGGCGTTTTTTTTTTATGATTCATCAGCAGCCAGAAGACGTCCACTGCTGAACATAGGCCTCCCGCTTTAACCTCCACACTGAACGACAGCCTGCCTTTTGCATCCACTGGATGCCAGCGACTCTCACAATGTCGTCGGTCCATCTAGTGGGTGGCCTACCTACGCTGCGTCTTCCGGTTTGTGGTCTCCACTCAAGAACCTTTCTTCCCCATCGGTTATCGGTTCTTCGAGCGATGTGGCCTGCCCATTGCCACTTCAACTTGCAAATTTCAACAGCTATGTCGGTGACTTTGGTTCTTTGGCGAATATCCACGTTTCGGATTGTATGCTATGCTTTCGGATTATTTTTATGATTATTACTTTAGAACTTGGTAATTTATGTATCGATTTGAATAATATTTTTTTATTAGAAAATATATTCTTTCAGATTGGTCCCATATAAATTTCAATAATCGGTTCAATATATTGTCTTTTAAAACAAAATAACTGGAAAATTCGGTTACTTGGATGACAACATTATGTCATCCAAATACAATTTTTTAAATAGATTTTTTCAATAGTTAAATATTTAGTGAAACATCTTACCTGCTGGGATAGTATCTGGCGCAAGTAATAAGCAGGTCCAGTACAGTGGCTGCCAGCGCACTCTCGTCCAACACCGCCATCCCTCTCGCCAACAACGTCCACTTGAGTTGCGGCACGCTGCCGACCGCGCGCCACCCTTCCATACTGTTCGCCCAACATTTCGTCTTGTTGTTTATTTCTCCGGATTTGTACAGCTCTTTCAGCTGGAAATGAACAACTTTACTTATTAACCCCCGACGCAAACTGGTGATATATTCGTAAACTAGGATCGGGAAACGGGAGCGACAATCAAACGTGTGCTTGGCTTAGTTACAACTGTCTATTTATCTTGGTGGTAGGTCGAACAAAACGCGAGACCTTTTTGTTTTTAATAATAGTAGACAAACAACCCACATTATCAGAATCAAGGAAGATAGACTAAGAGGAAAGACAATAGCGGAACATTAGGGCGTACCCCGAAAATTTGCCTAAATACGATATGAACTTAGATGGCGCCGTAATTTGAGCGTCCTATAGGTTGCCTTGAACTTCCGTAAGCGCTGCAGTCAGATAATGTACGAAAGAGTTCTACAAATTACCGTAGCGCTAGTATCGCGGTCAACTTTCGCAACATTTCAAGAGAAGAGCAACTCATACCAATAGATGGCGCCTTTCTTTATTCCCTTGAAATGCTGCGAAGCTTGAACGCGATACTAGCGCTACGGTAATTTGTAGAACTCTTTCGTACATTATCTGACTTCAGCGCTTACGGAAGTTCGAGACAACCTATAGCACGCTCAAATTACGGCGCCATCTAAGTTCATACCGTTTTTAGGCAAATTTCCGGGGTACGCTCTAATGTTCCGCTATTGCCTTTCCTCTTAGTCTATCTTCCTGGATCAGAATATAATAAACACAACAATCCTTCACACTTAATCTAAACTATATATATCTGAGAGTAGGTAGAAGTGTGTCTGTGGCATCAATGCTCCCGGCTAAACGGCTGAACCATTTTTTTTTATTTTTTTTTTTAGTTTGATCTGTGACTTGATCGAGAGTTTTCTTAAGTTCTTTGCGAGTTTAATAAAAAATTAAAACTCCTTTAACCGCTTTGAGCTATTTTTGGTAGGGGCAAAAAAGAGGTATGTGTTCGCGTCACCGACATGCTAATGTTTTTAAGTTTCCACTTCTGTCGGCAGTCCCCATGACTACATATTTTATTTATTTATAATTGTTATTGACGAAAGATTAGAAGGCTCCGTTACGACGTAGCTGTACCACGGAGCTCTCTGGCTTGAATAAACACTGACCTGCTGGAAGCTGACGGGACCTTTCCGCTGCACTTTGTCCCCCTGCTCCAGGTTGTAGAACCACTCGCGGTCCCCCCCGCCGGGCTGCGCCGCGGGGCCCTCGATCACGTTGCTCTGCGCCGGGACCATTGCTCGGGACGTGTGTAAATGTGCCAATGTCATTAGTTCCACTAGTATTCTGAAAATAAGCACCACGTTATTTACCTCGTGACCATGGTATAATAATATACTCCGCCAGGTATAGCCCTCCGAGAAATAATGTCACGTGGGCGTCCCGCAATGATGTCATCAATGTCATGGATACACGTACACGTGCATAAGCAAGAGCAGAATAAGTAATTTACAACAAGTTCGAGAGAGATGACGATACACGAAACAATGGCGGACCCTCTATGATTTTCTGTGTTAACAGTAGCGTGAAATTATAACTCCCCAATATTCGTATATTACCTGTGGGAATCCAATAAATCAATGTGGTTTTGATAAAATTGTGTTTAATATATTCAATTCGTGCTTAACTTGCTTGAGCGGACAAACCAAATGACAATTGAAATGCTTTTTATATTTTATTTAAGAGATTATTAAAAATGTTGTTTCCCAGTATCTGTGTTTGTTACAATAAAGTGGCAACTGGACAGAGATGTCATTGCGGTACAACTCCCAGAGGTCTAGACCTTGTTTTCTTGGATCATGCTCGTGACCATATTGTTATATAGACAATACAGCTAGAAGGAAAAGATAAAAAAGTGGCCGTATTAAGAAAAGGGCCTCGTAAAAAACGTTGCCTCATAATACTCGACAAAACTGTATTAAAAAAAGCACGAGAAAAAGTTCCTTACCTAATACCGTTCCATTCTAATATTTCACTGACATTTCTTCTATGTAGAATTAATTTAGCTAGAAACTGTACAAGTCTGTCTCTCTCCATTTTATCACAGGTCTGAAACAAACATTTACAAGTTGAACCAAATACTACGGAAAAATGGATTGGAATGGATTATTTCAAACTAAGGGTATAAGGCACTGTTGTAAACTATCACGGTAGTTCACTACGTTTATATTCAAAAATTATTTTATTCAGTTGTCTGTACATTTCTATTTAATATCGCACTAATGCCCAAACTAGGTGTAGAAACACATGTGGTATATATGAATAGTAACGGGATGTTTACCGTGATGAGGTGCTTGGAATGTATTTGTATTAAGTTGCCTTAAAAATAGTAAATTTTTTATACAATACATTGGTCAAAATCAACCAATCAATGAATTAATTAATTTCAAAAGCAATAAGTCCATTATGCATGTCATATTTTTAATTATAATTATTAGAAAGAAAAATATTTATTTACATATATGTACTAATAAATATAAATAATATAAATATTTATTAATAAATATTTACTACTCACATTTACATTAAACAAATTAATTATACAAAATAAAATAATAATAATGTCAATCGATACAAATAGCCCAAATATACCTTACAAACAAACAAAACCAATAAAAAAAATATATCTTAATTATTTATACATGAGATTTTCAGAAGTGGGATTAAGGTAATGTTAAAAAGTATATCTTAATTTATACATGGGATTTTCAGAAGTGGGATTAAGGTAATGTTAAAAAATATATCTTAATTTATACATGGGATTTTCAGAAGTGGGATTAAGGTAATGTTAAAAAATATATCTTAATTTATACATGGGATTTTCAGAAGTGGGATTAAGGTAATGTTAAAAATTATATCTTAATTAATACATGGGATTTTCAGAAGTGGGATTAAGGTAATGTTAAAAAATATATCTTAATTTATACATGGGATTTTCAGAAGTGGGATTTGTTAGGTTAGTAGTGAATGTTGTACTAAATCCAAAATCCGTGTATTTTGAGTGAATAAATCTACCTATCTAATAATAAGTATAGTCTGTGAACAGAACTCACTCTATCCAACATCTGCACGATGTACTTGGTATCAGCGAACGGGCCGATGTCCTCGAAGTACCGTCCGTACACTATCGTCATCGCTTGTAGGCACATGCACTTCATCTCCACCTTGGGGGTCGACAGGAAGCGGTGGTAAAGGTCGTTGAAGAACTCGTAACTGGAAATCACACTTCGTATTAGAGATCCGGCCACTTTGGAAATTTGGAACCTTAAGCCGACAATACATGTTGACCATAGCCCGCAGAGCCTCGGCCAATGCGAGCGTAGTCAAATTAATACAAAGCGAATGCTGCTGTTTCCACTTCGGTCAAGTTTGATTGAGTCGATGCCAACCCCCAAAGTACCCGAGTTGACCAACATACGTGTCCATAAGTTTTTTTAAATTATTATAAATTAGCTGCGCTCCGCGGTTTCACCCGCGTAGTGATGAAAAGTGGTGATGATGATAGCCTATGTCCGTCTCCTGGTTTTAAGCTACCTCCCCTCCAATTTTCAGCCAAATCGGTTTAGCCGTTCTTGAGTTATAAATAGTGTAACTAACACAACTTTCTTTTATATATATAGCTAAGATAAGCTTGCGCTTGGCCGCCAACTCACCTGATAAGATGGTGTGCTTGCCGGGTTCAGGTGAGGGCCTTTAATTTGTGCAAAAAAAACGACACTGATCCGAAGTTTGACGAGTCGTGGCGATCAATCCCAAGTGGTAGCAAGACGAGCCGTATACATATTGGCGTTAGCCTACACGGCAGCCAGGCGAGCGATGACGAGCAATGGCAAGCCGAGGCAATTCAATTGTCTACACATTGGTGCTCGCCATGGCCGGTGTTTTGCTAGCTTTAAACGTGAACACGACTGAAATTGCATAGCAACAAGCTAGCCATAGACTTTACACAGCCCACCAGCAGCAGCAACCATAAAAAAGACTAAAGAAATTTTGTATAGCAGACCTGCAGAAATGAGAGGATAATACACTAGGGATAGAGGTCACTGGACCTCAACCCGTAAAATTACAACCACACATGACACTTCTGCTCGTGGCCCAGCCGATCGCAGAAGAACGTAATAACAATATTTAAAAAAAGTGATCAAACGCCAGCCCAGAGGGGCCTTTTTATGTTACTTTGGTGACAGTACTCACGACTTCCTAATAGGGCTGTCGTCGTTGTCCCGCTGCTCGAGTAGTATCCTAAGGTAGTAGTCTCCGATCTTCACTTCATTCTGCAGACATTGATAGTGTACTTCCAGTTCAGCGTGGTTCCAAGAGGTCAGCGTGTTTCCGGCTACTTCGCGGTCTGATGTGAACGCACGGAGTTCGTTCTCTAAAGCGTTGCGGAGCTCTTCTCGCGTCTGTTGGCGATTAACACAAATCATTGGACAAGCATTTTCAATAAATTGTCATACATTTGAAGCTATGTGAAACAACACCAAGGCATGGGTTTTTACTACAGCAAAGATTTTTTTTTTAAATCAGAACGGCTGTCAATGCATTTTTGTAAGAAATTTGTTGTAGCCAGTTGCACCCATATAAACGAAACGTCAGTCATTCGAAATCAGTTAGCAACTGTGATGCGGACAAAGAACTTTGAGACCTAACCCAAAAAGGTAAGGTCCAAGTTCTTTGGATGCGGAGTTCGACACATTGACATAAATAAGAATGCTCAATCAAGGTTCTGTCATAATGCCTGGCGACAGATTTTCCTTCTCATTTCCGTTCTATTTACTTCTCTTTTCTGTGGTCTTTACCCACCAAAGATGCCCACCCAATAACAATAATCATCATCATATTCACCTAATAATAACAATTTTGTGCTGCGATAAGCACCAGCTAGCTCTGCCTCGGTCAGCAATGACACTGACTACTGTATCCAGCCCTACAGCGCTGACTGACGTACTAGAATCAAGCGTAGCTTGATACACTTACAGTGTGGTTCCAGATCAAGTTGGGCAGCGCATGGTCCCTATGGAACTGGTAGTAGAAGAGCGGCCAGTTGGCGGTAGACTTGAGCTTCTCCCTTCGTCGGCGCAGTAAGACTGGTCGTTGCACCGGGTCGCGCCGTTCCGTCGCACCGCGTCCGCTGCGCTGCATCCAGTGCTGCAGCGCTACCTGGGCGTAGTGCTGGTAACAACGAGAAAGAGATAGTTAAAAACAAGAATACCAAGTGCAGCGATCTCGCTCGCGCATTTGATGTTTTTAAAGACAAAAAATTACTGTGTCTACTTTTGAAAAATGTGCTTCGGTCAAAACATTTAGAACAAGTTTTTGTTTTAATATTTTTTATAAAGACCAGAATAAATGAGATAGAACAGTTTTCCCTATCAGTTTTCTGATGATTATAAAAATATTAAAACAAAAATTTGTTCTAAATCTTTTGAAATATTAACTTTGCAAAACGACCAAAGTATATATTTCAAAAGTAAGTTTTTTTTTTTTAAATAGTAGGCTTGCGTTTGACCACCATCACGCCTGATGTTAAGCGATGATGCGGTCTACATTGGAGCACGCTTGCCTAGAATGAACCGATTCACTCGTGATTTGAAGACACCCAGATTGTAACCATCGGGGAACACCCAATCAGGCAGCGCATGTAGTACGGCTTACTAAATCAATAAAAGGGCATGAAAGACATTTTGCTAAAGGAGAGAAGAAATATAAATGTTCTACTATAAAAAAAGGGATGGCAAAAGAAGCAAAGTTGGTAATGTTTACTTTTGTAACTTACCTCCAGATGCTTCTCGACGTACTTGACTTGTCGTTCAAGCGCCTCCCAGTGCGGCGCGCGTTGTTTCACCGTCGCTTGCGCAAGTTGCAGGTTGTCTCGCTCTTCTAGCCTGTCTTCGTCTAGCGCCGCCGCGGGGGGCGCCTCGCTCGACTCGAGGAATGCAAGGAGACCTGATGGCTGGAAGTTACTAAGTTTTAGAATAAGATACCAGCGTAACATTATATCTGTTGAAGGGCGTTTACAACCACCTTACCGGGTTGGCTAAGCATGGACAACACCGCTAGTGTTTGCAGATGTTCATAGGCGGAGATTATCGCTTACCATCAGGCGGAACGCATGCCTGTTTGCCGCTCTTTTTAAACTCCAACACAAGAGTTAAAGTTATAAGTTTAACATATGTATCTGTCTGTCTGTGGCGTCAAAGCACCCAAATTTTTTGTTTTGTTCGCTCTTATACAGGTGTGCTCTATTTTTTTATTTTGAAATTATTCCCATTAAATTGGAAAATTTGGGCAAAACTGAAAGTGCTGTTTTCTATAAGATTTTTGTATGGACCATAACTCGTTGGACAGGACGTTTGTCGGGTCAGCTAGTTCAGAATCGATTTGCGTTTGACCCCACTTTATATGCGAAGATAATATTTTTGATGCAGGGAAAATCTCTCGGTAAGGATTCTAAGGATCACATTGAGAAGGTGCATTTCGAAGTGCCAAAACATGCCTGATACCGCTGGAATGTCATCATGGAGTGACAAACACGCCAATTCGAAGTCGCTGGCGAGAACCGAGATGACGTTTGCTATGTCAGCTAAGTAATAAGTTTGAGTTAAAATCTAGGACTGGCTCAGCATCCCTGTAGCAGTGCCGTCAGCAGGTGGCGCGGCAGTGGGTCAGCAGCGGCGTGCACTCACCATGATCCTCCTGAGCAGGCAGTGTGCGGGCGCGTGGTCCACCATCCACAGCGCCAGGAGATGCCTCGCCAGGTGGCGGTGGTGCAGCCGCGCCGGCGCGTACAGTGCCGTCAGCAGGTGGCGCGGCAGTGCCGCCTCCGCCAGCGCCAGCGACTGCATGCGGGTGCCGACGGTGCCGCCGCCCTCTTCTACGAGCGCTCGCATTACCAGCCCGGCGCCTTTCACGATGGCCATTGATGGGTGCTGTAAACATAAAATATATACGCCGCCGTACATAGTGCGCCGAAATATCGGGAGCACCATCCACAAACTTATCACGGTAAATGTCCCGTTAATAATCATATAACTGTAGTTAACAACCGTGATAGTATAAAAATAAATCAAATCAAAGTCGTGTTATTAAATCAATAGTACATTGTGGTACGAATTAGAATGTCGTTTTTATCAAGAACGTCAATTCGTGAGGAAAGTATAGCCTTCAGCTTCCACTTATCTACTCCTTTGTTATATTGTGCATTTTTACCACAAACTAATATTGTCGCTCGTATTTTACGTTTCATTTAGGTGTAATAGATCTACGTTTGGCCAATAACTCGCTTGATAAGCATGAAGTTTGGCAAGCAAAGTTTGTTCCCATCTTTAGGCTAAATGGGTGACAATAAACCTAATTCACAATAAGATTTCATATTTATTTATTTTAATTACGTCGGACTAGGCTAACGTTTGACCGCGATCTTGCCTGATGGAAAGCGATGATGCGGTCGAAGATGGAGCATGTTTGCCCAGTAATAACCTATTAACCCTAGACTTGAACACTCCAAGATTGTAATGCTGCGGAAACACAGACAGGGGCAAGGCGTTCCATTGTTTTGCTGTTCTAATTAAGAAAGTGGAGTCAAAACGCTTGGTGCGAATGAATGGCATTTCGACCAAGTAAGGGTGACGCCTTGCCGTACGTCTGGAGGTCCGGTAATGAAAAGGTGATTCATTAAAACATAGTACAGATTGCGAGCTGAACGTTGAGCGAAACCAGATAAATACAGCAAACATCAACGTGAGTGACCCAATTGACCGGCAAACAGTCAGTCGCTTTGGCGTTTCAAAGAGGGACGAGGAGATTCGTAGTATTCTCGGCCACGAGATTGGTGTTGTCTCCTCCACTATGCAGCTTTTTGCTCAAAATATTTGCCGGCAAATACGAGTATATAAATATTTTACAATACTTATTTACACAGCTTTTAAGAGTGTGTAAAATTGACCATGACCAAAAACAAAAGATTTGTACACCAGATAAAGTATAATATTGTATGAACATTGTATGTTTCATCTAAACTGTAAGACAATATTTTCGCAAGTAAACAAATTTCCAGTGCAAGTAGACAGATTTCTCCAATGTGCGCCTACGAAACATAATCTCTACACGCCCCCACCCTCGCACCCGATCAGCAGCCGTTGTCATCACGTGCGCGTGCAAGACTTCCGATCGCGGTTGAAACTATAGTCGGAGTTACCGGATTAATCATACGTGAGTAATTCCCGTGTCCTATAAATACAATGTGTGAAAACCACGTCCGTTTCCATAATAAGATTTGATTCGAGTAGCCTAAAAGTTACCTCAAACAGTTTGAAGAGCACCCGTCCCCTGTTGGCGACCATTTCCAACAGCTGATCGAACTGCTTCCCATCTGTGGTTTCGCTGTACGGGACGCACAGCGCGAACGTCAGGAAATCCAACATGGCCGCCACTACTAGCGCGCCCGTACCCGCCGTCTGAAAAAAGCACTAGTTTGTATCTGCAGACTTGAGCTATTACGGTAATGATCATCATCATCATTTCAGCCATAGGACGTCCACTGCTGGACATAGGCCTCCCCCATCGATCTCCATAAGGGCCGGTTGGAAGCGGCCTGTATCCAGCATTTCCCTGCGGTCTCTTTTAGATCGTCTGTTCATGTTGTAGGTGGACGTCCTACGCTGCGCTTTCCGGTCCATGGTCTCCATTCCAGAACCTACTACTATGGAACTGATAGACATGCTAATTTCCAGCACTTAGTAGCATGTGTGTCAAAACATTGCTGCATCATGCTCGAAAATCAACTACCGTTTGATTTTCGAGCATGGTAATTGCTACTTGAGGCGCGGGTGGAAGGGGAGTGTCAATGTGTGATGGTACATCCATAACAACCTGCTGGTCCCATATTTTGGCAGAGATATGCATCTGCTGTAGTTTGTCTTCATTTCTCGTGGTTCATTGAATTCAGTAAATAAAATATTAATAACAACTTAATAAGCGGCTGTAAAGGGGCCTTGTCATGGAAAACATACTTATAACTTAGTGGACTGCTTACTATGGTCAAGGAAGATAGACTAAGAGGAAAGACAATAGCGGAACATTAGAGCGTAGCTCGGAAATTTGCCTAAAAACGGTATGAACTTAGATGGCGCTGTAATTTGAGCTTCCTATAGGTTGTCTCGAACTTCCGTAAGCGCTGCAGTCAGATAATGTACGAAAGAGTTCTACAAATTACCGTAGCGCTAGTATCGCGGTCAAGTTTCGCAGTACAATTCTTACCTATATGGTAAAGGTGCATTCATATGTCAAATCTATCATCATTTATTTAGTAACAAGCACATACCACATGCTCCCCCCACATAGCGAGCAGCGACTCGAGGAAGGCTGCTGACGACAGCATACTCGCTTTGTTCAGCTGTTCTTGTCTGAGGTCGGGCTCGGCGTGCATCGGTTGCATCAGCGCGCACACTGCGTCCAGTGCTGCGTTGGAACAAGCGGCTGACCCGCGACGTAGCGCCGCTACGACAGACGTGCCCACCCATTCACGGAAACTGGAGAAGAACAGGGATTATTAGCAATACTATGCGCTATGAGCGTTGGTGGCCGAGCGGTAGCAAGTACGCTTTACAATCTAACGGCACCCAGTTCTGTCCTCGGTCATGCAGCGTGTGCGCGGTGTGTGTGTGTGTGTGTGTGTGTGTGTGTTTGCTATGTGTTCAATTAACTAAACTACCCGTACGAAGCGCTTTGATTCCACTTTTATTGTGCGTACTGCTAGTCCGTGAAATTCGCTGCATGAATGGGTGGTCCCCGTTAGCTACAATCTGGGTGTCTTTAAGTGAATCGGTTTATTCTAGTCAAGCGTGCACCATTGTAAACCGCATCATTGCTTAACATCAAGCGAGATGGCGGCCAAGCGCAAGCCTATCTATTATAAAAAAAAACTATGTCTAGTTTTCGATGCCGTCGCTCAAAATCGGTGAAAAAAAAACTCGCAAGGAAGGGATATATGACATTAGCGTAAGTTCAAAGATATATGACATTCACCAACATGTATGGTGGATTAAGGCCCATTCTCACCTCTCTCTCTCTCTCTCTCTCTCTCTCTCTCTCTCTCTCTCTCTCTCTCAGAGAAAGCCTGTGTCCAGTGGAGGCATGAAGAAGCTGATAATGGTAGTGGTAAAAATGTAAAAACTCTTTGAAAGCAGCCGGGCGAATAAAGCTAAACTACCATTTAAGTTGCTCTTGTGACGTCATAGTAGGTACAAAAATGCGGCACGCTGAGTTTTTAACCCCCGACGCCAACAGAGGGGTGTTATAAGTTTAACATGTCTGTGTATCTGTGTCAGTCTGTGCCATCGTAGCTCCTAAACAGATAAACCGTTTTTTTTTTTTTTTGTTAATTTGAAAGGTGACGAGTGTTCTTAGCTATGATTTAAGGAAATCTGTACTGCCGTTTGTAATTATCAGTTGTTTTATCGAGGGTTTAAAAAATACTTGTCATTCGAAAAGACGCGCTAGCAGGATTTATAGTCTGCTTGTTTCACCACTGTCTGTGATAGAATGTTAGAGTCCTTTTTCAATCTCACCCCGGCAACGCAGTGAAGGCAGCAAATCCGACCTTGCTGGCGCACAGGCGACGTAACGCGTGGAATTGAGCCTCGAGCTCCCGCGGTGGTAGATTAGTCGCTGATGCTCCACTGCTCATTAGTGCTGATAAGGCGCCCGTTATCAACTTCTCCTTGTTCTCCGCGAATAGACGCTGCAAGAGAACGCATTTCACCTATAACTTTGGGAGACAAACGTGATATATGTCAAGCTATGAATTAAGTTTTAGTTGCCTTACTTATATACGTTACTTAAGTTAAGCAATTCTTAAAATTGCTCTGTCTCGTTTTCATATGTAACAATTTCCTTCAGCGATAAGTTAACAGAGCAATTTTAAGCATTGCTCAACTTAAGTAACGTTTATTAGGCCGTAGATCTATAAAAACGGACTTTGGTCGGCGGAAATTCTCTTTTTCTCGCTTCAACTCACGCGTAATTTTTATCCAATTCTCTTACACTTGCAGTTTTGTGTATCCGCCGACTAAACTTCCGCTCTGCCGTGCGTAAGCTAAAAAGCAGCAAACCAACTTAAATATCTAATTTAAGCCGTCTGCTTCGTGTGTGTGCATGAACTAGACAGACATACACTTAACGATACAATTTAAGCTGACTGCTTACTGCGTGAACTAGCCAGGGGCCAACTTACAATGGGCAATGTTAGCTGCTTTCTAGCTTACGTATGACAGCGTTGTCTGTAGTAGCCCTTAGTTTCTTAATTATAAACGCGTAGTAACCTTAGAGTAGTTACTGTATTTTCTTTTTTCTTATCTCTCTTCATAATTTTGATCTCGATCGAAAAAGACAATGACAGAGTAACTATTCTATGGCTACTCCATGTTTATTAATAAAGGGTCTTATCTAGGTTCTTTTCTTTGTATAACTTTATTGTGCCGTTGATAGCATATTTGAAAAGTATCTATTATGACCGAACAACTTTGAAAAACAAAGAAAAATAATGATATATACAAGATTATATACAATCCCTCAAAATAAGTACTATCCCATAATAGAAACCGCTACGCTGCCTGTATAGCAACAGATTAAATTCAAAATACGCAATCGTTGTGGAAAAACAAACAAGACCCCATTTTACGTACTTTGACTGCGACTCGTTACTCCGTATTCTAGATTCAGCTGAAGTTATACTCTATGTACAAAAATGTTACAAAATGGCATCGATTCTGATGTACTCTAAACTAAACTAAATTTGACAGCTCTAAAAGTGTTGCCATTCTTCTCTCACATATTAAAATGAAAAGAGAGGCAGATAATTTTAGTCCTGTCAGATAGGTTTAGTTTAGTAAGTGGTATGACAGAATCGATACCACTGTCATACCAAATTAGGAAAAGTTAATAGTGAATATTGGACAGTAACCGCTATACTAAAACTATAGACTAGGCTTGAGATCTTCCCACGCTGCCGTCAATTTTTGACGTCGGACGCTGATCATCAGCACCGCAGTGTGGTGCTTTATAAAAAGCAATGTACATAGCAAATCAAATTTATTTAATTCTCATGAGCCACCAAACTGAGCGTTAGCCCGTATCTTAGTGAATGGTTTTTTTCAAGTTGACCTAGGATTTTGTACATTGAATCACATTCAAATATTAAACAAATTTTGAACATTGTTTTGTTTTTTATACATTTGTACGCCAAACCGATATCAGCGACGGATGAAAATCAATCTTTACAAAAGTAAATAGTTGTAATTTTGTCTCCATTCAACAATATTTAACAAAGTGCAGTGTGAGAGCGTAGTGCAAACTTGCAGAATGAGGACCAGTCTTGCTCTTATACCCGTTTTCACTAACCCTAGGAGACGCCTAAATCAGATGCCTAAATATTTAAGAGTTGCCTAGAGCAAAAAAAAAACAGCGTTTTACCAAACTTTAGTTGATAGCTAGTAACGTTACGCGTCACCTAAAGTTACGACACTGATTCGGGGGTGCTTAATGATAGGCAACTCTTAAACTGACAGCTCGCGCCGCGCTCGCTCTCTCACATGACAATCATAGATAACTGTCAAAAATTTAGGCAACTCTTAGCCTAGGAGTCATATATTAAAAATAGATTGGTAAAACAGAAGATTACGCTTAAGGCTTAGCTTAGATTAGGAGTTCCTTAGTTAGGCGTCACCTTGTTCTTGGTTAGTGGAAACGGGCATTAGTTGTTACAAAAAATAACAAACGAATACGTATTTCAAACAAAAGCAGAAACAACAGGGACAGAAAATAATAAACTGATGGGGACTTACAAGATCCCATGTAAGAAACAGCCACAACAGGGGGGCGCCCTACAAGGCAGAACATACGTTATATGCCCAACGTTGTAATGGGCGACCTACATCAATCAGGGCCCCGATTCTACTAAAGAAATTGTTTTTAAATTGTAATTGTTTCAATTTTATTCAAGATTTAGTTTTTTTTTTTTATACTAAGTTATAATATTAGGTGGTGGTCTTAGATTAACTACACATAGATGGTAAGTTTCCAAACAACGCCTTCTCAAAACGTAAGCTACAAATTCGCTACGTGTGCTGTGTTTACTTGCCTCGTCACGCACACAGACGCAAATATTATGCGGCAATAATTAAGTTAATTTTTTTGGGAGCTCATAACACTATCACCTGACTAAGAGCACTGACCACGGAACACTATTACAGCGGGCACTGACCGCGCGAGCGTCGTTTGGTGTCATACATGGCTCCATTTGAACGGCTTAAATTTTGCGAATGTACTTGGTTTCTGTATATAGTTATTCTAAGGTGGTGAAATTTTTCTAGTATAAAAAAAAATAAAACTCAGTTTTGAGGCAATTATTTAAAAAATTAAATTGAAACAATTACAATTTAAAAACAGTTTCTTTAGTAAAATCGGGGGCCAGGTCGTCACGGCCAGTTGTAGGCAAATACAATTAAGTAAGGTCGATCAGTACACCAATTCCCAATGAACTGAAATGCAATTTTCAAATCCCCGATAGGGGTTGGCCAGTAGTTACTTTTTACAGATGGCGTTATACATTTTACAAGCTTTTATTTAACTTGCCTTGTTAGTTTGGGTCAAATCTTGCAACTGAATTTTAAAACGGTTATACCTAACCGATTGAGCTGATATTTTGCATGCACGTTTAGTTATGAGACATTGCACGGTTAGCTAAGTGACGTCATTCTAAATCCAATATGGCGGAGTTCGGACTCCCAAAGCTGACGGACCAGTTATTTTAAAACCGTGGAACAATCAGCATCAGACAGTGTGTACAGTTTCCGATATCGGAACATTCCAAATCAATGAGAATCGGTATGCCGGTGGTGTCTCAAAGATACATTATATGCGGTGGAACCATCGAGATACAATACCGAGTCACAATCGTGCAAAAAAAATCCGAACCAAAACGCGGCGCGGCGCACGCTACGAATTGCGCCGACTTTTGGTTAGTTACAAGGTAACCGCGATCCGACTAGAACGCCGCGCGATGCCAGAGCTACGATGACAGCGGACAACTAACGTTGAACACTATACAAGCGACATAACGTCTAAATTGGAGTAAAAGTGGCATTGTGAAGTATATAATTGATACAATGTATATACAATGACGCTCGGACGTTTTTTGACTGTTTCCACTGAGAGATTGTGACTCTATAGGAATTGTATCTCAATGGGTGGAACGCTTTTCTTTGAATGCAGAAAAATCATACTAAGTTATAAGTAACACGTAAATTTTTACAGTAATCTGATGAAGTGTTGAATTATTGGTAAGCACAGAAATGCCTCTGCAAAAACAAATGTTATTGCATACAACTGGCCATTATTTCAGTTTGTAGGGGGCTTATAAAACAGCACATACAGTCACAGAAGCGAGATATGTATAAAAAACTAAATTGTTTAATCAGCGTAAAATATGAAAAGAAGCTGTGACATGCCCACAATGTTTTTACAAAACTAAGTTCTTCGTGGAAAGCAAGTATCGTTTATAATGTATTGTAATCTCAGGTAAGGCCTCATTCATAGAAACGTGACGTTGGGCGACGCGTTGTGCGGTTAATTGAAACGCATGGCCTTTTATGAAAACACTTACGCAGAAGCGTATGGGTTTGCCCGCGCAGGCGCGCGACGCTTATCAATAAATGTGGCCTTAGCCACTTGATGGCTTAGCTAAAATATTTTTCCATGGTGTTCCACAACTGGTGCAACGCGTTTGAAATTGGGTTTCGACTTGAAACGCGCGAACTTTAAGTTTTTTAACGAGCATGAGCTTATGTAGCAATGAAACAATTCATTAGTATATAATAACCATAGAGATACAATTCCTATAGTCACAATCACTCAATGAAAACAGTCAAAAAACGTCCGAGCGTTATTGTACATACTTGTATATGCTTGTATCAATTATATAGTTCACAATGCCACATTTACTCCAATTTAGACGTTATGTCGCTATGTCATCGTAGCTCTGGCATCGCACGGCGGCGTTGTTTGCCGGATTGCGGTTACCTTGTAACTAACCAAAACTCGGCGCCATTCATTGCGTACGCCGAGTTTTGGCTCGGACATTTTTTGGCATGATTGTAAATTTGTGACTCTATATTAGATTGTATTGTATCTCGATTATAATAATATTATTAAGCATGCTACTGCTGCTTCTTAACCACAGCGTCAATACCCATACCTCGTCAATGCCCTTACCCATGTCGTCAATTAAAACGTTTAAATGTGTACTTCCTGTATTATGAACCAAATATATTTTATGCGCGAAGTGGATTGACTATGAAATTAGACCATGAGAATCTAGTCGAGTACCAGTTGCAAACGCGTCGCGATTTTTTTTACGCCAATGTAAAAATATCATGGCTCTTTGTTTTATTATCTTGAACTTGTGTATTTTCGAGTATTTAATGTAAATGGTAGATTATTAATAAATGTTTGTGAACATGCTCAAATATATGCAAGTGATGTACCGAGGAGAAACGTCTCTTCGTGTTGTTTCCAAAGCTCTACAAAAGCCTGTAGTAGTCTTCGTTACTTTACTAAGGCATGACTTGGACTTGGCCGTGGCTTACTTTGCATGATTTTGATGTTTTGTTGACTAATAGGCTTACGTTTGACCGCCACCACCTGATGTTGTGATGCATGTGAAGCGACCTCAAAATCCTCTCAAGAGAAAAGAAAATAACGCGTCGCACCATTTGTGGAGAACCTTAGATTTAAATTTTTCTGCAATAGTATTCACAACTCAATTGGAAAGGTCACCACTCATAAATTATCCGTCTCTGTCATCTACATTCAGGATGACAGAGATGGAACATGTGGATACAAACGGAAGCCTTTCCGATCGACTTGTGAATATCCCAGCAGATGTTTAAATGCTTGCAAGTGCCTGAAATTACTGAACTAATAGTGAAAAGTAAGTCAAAAGTAACCACAGCACGCAATATAGCAGTTCTTACGTCCTGACTGACGGAGTAGATGAGGCCGCTGTACCCGACGTTGGCGTTGAACCGGTCTATCACCTCCGCGCGGGTCATGCCCACAGGGTTTTGGAACAACCTGACAGATAGATAAAAGATAAATTTATTCAGAGAAAGAGGAAATATACAGAGAATAATTATTTAAAACACCGACTAAGAAATTAGTAAACGCGCAATTTCGTTTCCTTGGATGACACATTTTAACCAGTTATTTTGATTTAAAAACCAAACTACTGAACGGATTTTGATTGAACGGATGAAATGGCATCATCATCAGCAGCCATTAAACGTCCACTGTTGGCTCCCTGTTAGAGAGGCGTTTTGCCATAATCCCCACGCTTGGCAGGCGGTTGGGGGATCGCAGTACGTTCACCGTGTGCTAATAGGACGCTGCTGCCCACCCTCCGGTGGTTCTGGTCGCAGTTTTAGGACATACCCGGGTCCGATGAAATGTATAAGGGACTAATGTGAAAGTACATAATTTCAAATAAAAAAATAAAATCCAAATAGGTTTATAAATAACAAAGTTCTGAGGAACAAATTTTTTTTAAAATTGTGTTCATGACTACACGACATAAGTGAAAAGTTCATCAAGGTTGACCACAGAATTAGTCCTTCTGAGAAGTTGACTATATCTCTCTCGCTTCCTTAGTCGACTCCATTCAATTCAATTCATTTATTCCCAATATTTATAATTTTACAATATTAACCTAACATTTTTAACAAGTCAAACATTAACAATTCATTATGAGTATAAATACCTTTCTGTAGGTGTCTCGTAACAAGGAAGATAGACTAAGAGGAAAGACAATAGCGGAACATTAGAGCGTAGCTCGGAACGCTCTAATGTTCCGCTATTGTATTTCCTCTTAGTATATCTTCCTTGCTCGTAAGCAGCTGTTCTAGGAAGACCTGTGTTACAGCTGCTAGCCGACTCAAGCCGACTTTACCCGGACAAGTATCTGAGTTCAGTGCTTTTTCCCCATCCCAAAAAGTGCCCAAGATGCCAAAAGAAGCTTTCACTTCAAAAAACCATAGAATTGAGAACATGTCATTTTATTAACCAACTTCTAAAAAGAAGGAAGATCTTCCTTTTTAGAAGTCGATTTCGTGTGTGAAATAGACCTGAGATGGTTGGCCTCCGTCTCCTCTCCGACGGCGTGGTGCAGCGGGCCGAGCCGGTGTCCGCGCGGCGTCGCAGTGGAGCGCACGTGCACGTCGCGCTGCCCCGCCGACCGCACGCCGTCCAGCAGGGAGGCGAGCAGCGCATCCCTGGGAATTCACACCTTATGAGTAACGTTATAGAGTACAAGTGCGAATGCCGCTTAAACAAGTCTGGCGCTCATGATGAAAACAATCGTTAGAACCATTCAACACAAACCCGGCTAGAAGACAATTACATTAAAATAAGATACTTACGGCCATGTTTGCAAATCCACCTGCGCGTGTTAACAAACATCGAATGAAGCCTCGGTTACGTAACATCCAGAGCTAAGGAAAAAAGCTTTTTTACTTGGCACAACATGAAGAAAATTAGCTGAACACACAGCCAACGTAGTGTAGAAGAGGCTATCATAATGATGTTCGACAGCATAATTTCATATTATTTGCATTGTTTGTTGTAAACTCGATGTATATATTTGATGTACAATATATTTGAAGCTCACATTTCAATGCTATGCTTTCGAGTTGGTGTTGAGATCTACAAGTGTCGTACAAGGGTCGAAAACGACACTTTTCTCTTCGAATCCTCTGAAATCTCGCATTACGGAAAGACGTACGTATGGACCTTTAGACATTCTGTATAAATTTTACTGGCTCAATTGGCTATTACGGTTCAAAAAATACAGCCGCTAATAGGTAGGATAGACAGACAGGCAGCGTAGGCGTATAAACAGGGTCCCGTTGACCCCCTTTGGATACGAAACCCTAAAAATGTATACAGCTTCTGCTTCTGCAATTTCTCACCTTTCACCAGCCAAATACGTGCGCGTCTGTCCATTTAGGTATTCGATTGAGAACTTCTGCGGATGCTCTGGATCTCTCACAAGTGCAAAAACATCGCTGAGTGGTCGGAGACATACTACCTGAAAGTGTTACATTTGTTAGTGACTACAAGGGCAGAAGGACGGTGGACTACAGCAGTCGCAGTGGTGGCAGCGGGACGAAAAGCGACTACCAAGCAGACATTCAGCTGTTGGATGACATCATACAGAAAATAATTAACTAAGGTACAGTTGTGACCAGAATAAATAGGAAAAACTGTATACAGTTGCAGTGATACAGTGAGAGTGTTTTGTCGAGACTTAGTTTCTAGTTCGAGTTCCAGTGGTAACCGTAGCAAAAGACTAAGAAAGAGGGTAGATCGTTTTGTCGGCACCTATTTGAACTTGTCTGCCAACCACCCGCATTCTTCAGTCTTCCCGTGAACGCGGTGCACGTCTTACCACGGTAAATATCCCATTAATAATCATATTAGGTGGTTGAAGGTGTTAGGGAAGCAGGAAGTAAGGTACATCGGTTCCATGTGCCGCGCCGGGTTCACCTTGTGCACTATGAACTCACTCAGGGAGGTCTGGTGTTGGTCGCTACTTACAGAGTATGTCTGTGGGTCTCTCTCCAGTATGCAGGTGTCGGAGAGACAGAGAATGCGGCGCATCGGTTCCATGTGCCGCGCCGGGTTCACCTTGTGCACTTTGAACTCACTCAGGGAGGTCTGGTGTAGGTCGCTACTTACAGAGTATGTCTGTGGGTCTCTCTCCAGTATGCAGGTGTCGGAGAGACAGAGAGTGCGGCGCATCGGTTCCATGTGCCGCGCCGGGTTCACCTTGTGCACTTTGAACTCACTCAGGGAGGTCTGGTGTTGGTCGCTACTTACAGAATATGTCTGTGGGTCTCTCTCCAGTATGCAGGTGTCGGAGAGACAGAGAGTGCGGCGCATCGGTTCCATGTGCCGCGCCGGGTTCACCTTGTGCACTATGAACTCACTCAGGGAGGTCTGGTGTAGGTCACCACTGAAAACGAATATCACTGAGTAAATTTACTTACTGCGTAGCAAATTATAGGTACAACCTCATGGCGATCGAAAACGAGAGGCAGCAAGTCCCCCGCACTTAGCACAAACATAGCGAAAAAACGTCAAATGCGATCCCGAAACAAATTCGACCTCGAAATTAATGTGCCTAAAGCACTTTTGAAGTTACTTAAAATCTTGATTGCAAGATTGTTAGATTTTCAAAGTGTTCCATAGTTACTGAAAACAAGCAATATTTACAAACATACTCAAATTTTGAATTAAAACATTTAATTTGAACAATGCAAAATTGAAAACAATTAGTGATAATTATTGTGTGGTCCTCGGACAGAAAGCTAATTGACATGCTTGCATGCAAAATTACTCATTTTCAAAGACGTGTGATTACAACAAAGTAACCACTTCTAGGCTACTCCAGGTTCATTAACAAGGGGCATAGAGTCTAGACTCTAGGTTAAATAGCAAAAATCTCTGGCATCACTTTACAAGTGGGAAATTTACCAGTGCATTCGAATAAGCAATGGGAAATACTCTGCTGTCCTTTATACCAATTTACCAATAAAAATTAACCAAGTATAAAGATTAAAAGTATATTTTATATTAATCCAGAGTATAGATATAGAGCTGTGTAAACCAACATATTTACACAATTTTTAGTTAAATATAGACACAAATAGTCACAATTATATTAGTGTAATCACACATAGGTATTTAGGTTATGATATACTCGTAAGTACCTAAAAAAAATCTGTTGGTTGAATCGTTTAATGTGTCATGCTGTAATCTTCCATGTTTTTACTAATCTAGAAAATTAAATGCTGTTCATGGGTAAGCGTCATGGTCTTGAGAAAGGTGGGACCGATTTAACTATTTTTCGTTTTAAAATGTTCGTAATAGTCCAAATTAGAGTTTTATGAAAAAAATGTTTCCGCGAAAATTTTCAAATTCGGGAATAACGGAACGTTCTTTTTTCTATGGGATTTTTGTATGAACTTAAGGCCATAACTCAACTTTGGACAAGATAACATATGTCGGGTCAGCTAGTAAATAAATAGATATGACTGTGAAAGATCACACCACATTAGATAAAATAGTGTGTCAAAACAAGGTTGCGTGAGTCATGTATTTATCGTTCACGCACACTCAATACTGATTTAATAATGTCCATAATATTCGACGGTATTGGCAAATTCGCGGAATGCACCTGGGCTTGATTAGCAAAGGATCGAGGCAGTATAGATAGTATGGAAATGATTTAAAAGCAGATTCCGCCTGAAGTTACAGGAAGACTGTAGATGTTTACAAATTACCAGATTTTATACTGAGTTACGCGGAAAGTGTGTACTAAACAGAAAGGGATCTATAGTACCCCTCATTATGAACAACTTTTACTACAGGAGCAACACCAAAATCGCGAAAAAAAATATCAGCAGTTCCATAGAAAACGAGCATTCACATTACGAAATGTATGGAGCACGAGGATATTTTTTTCGCAATTTTAGGGTTGGTCCTATAGTAAAAGTTGTTAACAATGATGAGTATTATGGGCCCCTTTCGTCTTAGTACCCCCTTTCCGCGTAACCCTGTAGATTACAATATTTACAATCAATTCTGATGCAACTCGTGTGTGATAACTGAACCCGAATAACTCATTATGATTACTTTTATCATCATCATTATCAGCCTCAAATATTAATCCTCGTGCTCTTACCAGTAGTAGTACCTATCATGTTCCCAACTGCTGGGACACAGGCTTTCTCTGAGAGTGAGAGAGAGGAAGGGCCCTAATCCACCATGCTGCAGGTTGAGGTTCTTAGACATACCGGTTTTCTCACAATGTTTCATCATCATCATCATCAGCCTGTAAACGTCCACTGCTGAACAAAGGCCTCCCTCGTAGAGAGGGGTGTTGCCATAATCCCCACGCTTGGCAGGCGGCTTGGGGATCGCAGTACGTTCACCGTGTACTAATAGGACGCTGCTGCCCATCCTCCGGTGGTTCTCACAATGTTTACCTTCACCGTATAAAAGCAATGCGTGGGATTTTTGGACTGAGGTATAATTTTGGAATGTGTATATTTTGTTTTTTATAAGTTCAATTAAATTATATATAAAAACAAAATACCACTCATTCGCTTACTGGCTCATTAACAAATCTTTCGGGAATGGGCCGAATCAAGGATAATTAATATGAATCCTTGGCCGAATCAAGGGGGGCAAATGAAGGTTTTAAGTTTATGAAAGTCTTACAGTTTTGATGTTAAGGGGCATGAAATTTGGTATTTAGGTTAATGGTTTAAAATAAATCAATACCGTTGTAAGATTTTTACATAAAATACGGATTAAGGAGGTGAAATTGGGGTTTGAATGTTGTGTTGAAAGCAATGTAACTACGAAGCTGAAATTTGGTAAGTAGATTCCTTATGGGTTCGCTAAGAATTAAGCAAATATTTGAATAAAGGGGGGCAAAATGGTGTTGAAAGTTTATATGAAAGTTTACCCGCCCAAAGTCGCAGGCTACAGCTAGTTCTATATACCTTGTTCGTAGCATAAACATGACCAGTGCTGGTTAAAATTACTTAACTAGGCCATTGACTACCAGCAATTTAATTGCAAACACTTTTACTGAAATTATCATCAAGGTTATACTCATTTATTCATATCCCCAAACAACTTTTGTTAAATACCTACTTCAATTTTCAGCCCTATAATTTCAGTAACTTTTTCCTGGTAAACAATATAGATATGTTAGTTTTATATGAGGAGGTAAGGATAAAGATCACCCTTATATAATAATACATATATGTAAAAGTTTGTAGTGTGTATATTTGTATGTTTATTCTGCAACGGCTTGGTTGTGGTTTTGGAAGAAATTTGGAATGGAGGCTATGCCCTGTATTAACACATACGTACATAATTTTTTTTTAAGCCCCGTTAATATATTTGATAATTTTCAAACAGCTGAACAGATTCTCATGTATCATAGCTAAAAAAAACTCTCGGTCAAGTCACCTTTCAAACATAAAAAACTAACTCAAAATCAGTTTCTGGTATGTCCTAGAATCTCAAAAATGAAAGACATATGATATTCATCAACATGTTCTGGGCCAGCATGGTGAGTTAGGGCCCATCCTTTCTCTCTGAGAGATATCCTATGTAATAGCAGTGGGAACATAACTAGTGGGATAATGATACTGTATTAAAACATTGGCTTATTTTTATCCCGGAATAATTAACAGTTCCTGTATGATTCAACAAGTTCATCCACATATCATAGATCAGTGGAAATCACACAATGCGATTCACACAATCTTTCTTGTCTCATACTTACAAAGAGTTGAATGAGCTACCTTCCGCAGTGTTTCTGTGAAGCTACAACATGGGGATCTTTAAAAGGAGAGTTAACAGAGTTGTCAACGTATTTGTGATGACTCTGGTGTTACAAGTATCCATTGGTGATGGTGACTGCTTACCATCAGGCAGCCCGTCTGCTTGTTTGCCACCTATTAAATTAAATTAAAACTACGATTTTATATGATTTACCTGTATTTCCCAAACCGCTGATCAAAATAATCCTCCAGTGTAATTGTAGCGGACAACACTTTAATGCTTATTGTTAGCGTTAGATTTGCCATCTCTAGCATCTTGTTGATAATAATCTGGTGATCCATCGCATTTGAGAACATGTGAAGTCTGCTATATCCTCCCACAGCTAACACAAATCCTCCAGAGTAGTCTCTGACTGGAAGGATCCCTTGGATGTCACTGTATGGGTAGCTAGCTAGCAATGTGTGCGTGGACGGGTCCAGCTGCTCTAATGCACATGGGCCGACTTCTAGAACTACAGGAAGACGAGTCCCGCTCCAGTGATGCTTGTAGGCTTGGTATCTCTGTTATAACAAAGAACAATACATTATTTTAAACAAAATAAAATTGCCTTTATTCTCTGATTTTAACTACTACAGTAAGTAATCAGGTTGTCCTCCCTAGACATAGGCCTCCGCTAGAAGTCGCAATTTTTCTCTATCTCTGGCTATTCTGCATTCTAATACAGTTGGGGATTGTCATGAAAACATTTCCATTCAGCATGGCAAAACTGCCAGTATTAAATTCACACCAGAACTCAACTTCCAGACTCGACTAATACTGCTAGTAATACTGCCAATACTAAGTATTACTTCGAGTAATACTGCCAGTATTAAATTCACACCAGAACTCAACTTCCAGACTCGACTAATACTGCCAGTAATACTGCCAATACTAAGTATTACTTCGAGTAATACTGCCAGTATTAAGTAGACCACATTTCCATCCACCAAGTAGGTTTTAGATTCGTTTTTCATGTTGCTATACAGTTACATGAAATGGTGGTAATAACAATAACTAAGCTGAAACGAGGTAATTGCAATCATCATTACAAAGGGAAAAAACGGATGTCCCATAAATTTTGTTGAATGTGAGTGATATTTTTCTCTATTGAACAATTTGTTAAATTCTTTTGTTCTATATTTTACATTTTTGTTCTATTGTTTTTTTTATTTTTTTTTTGTTTCATAGTTGCACAACTTCTACTATGAAAAGTAGTTTTACAATGTAGAGTACAATTAACTCTTTATGAATAATTCTTATTTATTGTAGTTAAGGTTTTGTGTTAGTTTAATTCGTATATTTATTTGCCAATGTATGTTTGCATTGTTTCAGTTTTCTTGTGCAAATTAAACATTGTCAGATATTTATTTTTATTAGATGACTGACAAGAGAGAGCGCGAGACTGATGGCTTTCTCTTGTGTGAGATGCCAAGACCTACTTCGGTCTGTGTTAGGTTAGTTAGTAAGTAGATATTTTATTAAACTTACAAATAAATCCTTAGGTTTCTCTGCAAACAAATGCCTGTATTTAAAGGCCTCTGTAAGAATGAGAAACTTGTGTTCTGAAGAAAACTTCATTGTGTCCACTTTCTTCTCTTTTTTCATAACAAGAGTGAAGTCATGGTTTGCAGCGGAATTTGAGTGTTTTGCAGAAGCAACAGTGACAACATCTGCATACAGCCATTTGTTGGTCACCTCCAGACGGTCTGGGTTGTATGTGGTGATACCATGGGTTCCGATTGAGAACACCCTTTTATACTTCCCTTTCCAAGAGTGTTTAGTGACGAGAAAAGACGCCACATCTTGGTTATCTTTCAACGGAATCATCTTAACATTGCCTGGAAAATAATTTTAATTAATTTTGACCAAAATGCTGGTTGTTTCTGGGTCAATGTATAAGCATTGCCATTCAGCGTGGTAATGCCACCAGCATGCTGGGGAGCTGCCAACTGATAGTGGGCTTGAGCATTTGGATTGTTAGATCTTCAACAGCCTATGGGTAGTCTTACTGTTTTATAGTGTGTTAGCTTGAATTTTGTTTAGTTAATAATGGCACATTAATTTTGCGATCCATAAAGGTAGGTAGGCGCATTTTCTACAGCAGTGAGCAAGTGGGTTGCAAATATAATAACATAAGAGTTTATTTATGAAGTACGTGTTCAGTAGCGTAACAATACCACTAAACTACTAGACGAAGATGTTACTGAATGAGACTAGTAATAACAGTTGTGGAGAGTAGCCGACCACTTAATTCGCAACAATCCTCCCCTTTGTAGGTAAATAGATTTGAGAACCCATTGAGTACCAGACGTGTAAACAAGGGATTGCGCGACATATTTTTAACAATAAATAGCTCGGAGTATTGGAAAATGTACACTTACAATTTATCTGTCGATATAAAAGCTTGAATAATTTCAGCTAATATCCAACAAATTCAGCATAATTTAAACAAATAAATAAAAAATATTAACAGAAGAATCGCAAAAGAGGGCCGATATTAAAACTCATTTGACAATGACTGAATCATGCTGTGGTAATTTAGAACATTAGTGGCGGAACGCTCTAAGGCTGCTGACATCCATCCGCGCCTAACCAAAGAGATGAAAGAGAATGTAACTCAACGCTACGCCTAACTAAACTAATTAAAACAACATAACGTACTGTGTCAATATCCTCTGGTATAAGTGTTCTGTGGTCAATATCATCCATCAAAAATGTTTCAAAATAAAAAACATAACGTCAACAATAATTATTCTTTGAACATTATTAATAATTAATTTATCATTTCTTCGATATATTTCACGGTAATATCTCTAATTTTATCAGTAGAGTGATTCAAAGTTTCTGTGTACCTATTTTAGTGTTAATTTGAACGCATGTGCCACCGTTTCAATTTAGCTACCTTCGAACTGAGATTTCATATTTTACTACGTATCGTTGCCCCCCCAAAGATTTCATACTATACTACGTGCCCCCGAACTGTGAACCCATAATATATTTGTGCTAAGCTTTGTTCAAATTTCGGAGAAAAAACTCGTTGTGCAGTTATCTAGGCCACGTAGTACAGCTTGAGTAAAGCCCGTTGCAGACCTTGCGAAGTACAGGTGGCAAGTACAAGTAGCAAGTACCTACTAGATACTAGTAGTTAGTAGATACTTGCTACTTGTACTTCTCATGGTCTGCAATGGCATAATACTTAGGTGATAATTTGAATTTAGTTTAGGAATCGTGGTAATTTCTGGTAATAACTGTGATGATTACTTGTTTTGCAGTTGTTTGAACACTTTGAACTGATGCAGGACTCACTACCTATATTATTATCACTGTATTGCAAGATGTCATTCAAGTTGCTGGTTGCAACGTGAGCGATGGAAAAGGTAATTTCATATTAAAACTGTTAACATATTCGTGTCCTACAACGAAAGAAAATGTAAACACAATGGTACCGTATTACTAATGACCATTACCCAATGAATAGACTTTTCGAATTAGCAATCCAAGGTATTTATTACTATAATATAATTACGATTTACCCTTAGTCTCAGATATGATAGTTTTCGAACACTTTTTTCGTTTACGTATTGTTCCATACACTTTAGTAAAGCGCCTCCAGCGGAAACGCGAAAGAACTAAAATCGGTAGTAAACGGCGGTATAGATTGCTTCACTATAGTACGAAAAAAATATCGAATATCTTTCAGCCCAGCAATGTATGGAACAATACGAAAACGAAAAAAGTTTTCGAATACTATCAAAACTTGTACTATGGGTAGAACAGAGTAGATACTTTTAAAGGTTTCGTACGGCGCGCGGCGTACCGTACCCAAAGGGTGAAAACGGAACTCTATTACTAAGCTTATGCTATGTCTGTCAGTCCGTCCTACCTCTTAACGCTGGTCGGTTTTTTATGTTATTTCCCAAAAGCAAAGAAGTTTAAACCACTGCTGGAACACAGGCCTTCTCTCAGAGAAAGGATGGGCCCTAATTCATCATCATCATCAAACTTGCTTGGGCGATATCTCGGAAACTGTCGATCCTGGACTAGCAGTTCCTTCGCAAAAGTGATAGATCTCGTCGAGATCTTCATTTCAGATGACAGCTGTCAAACTTGCTTGGGCGATATCTTGGAAACCGTCGATCCTGGACTAGCAGTTTCTTTGCAAAAGTGATAGATCTCGTCGAGATCTCAATTTTGGATGACAGCTGTCAAACTTGCTTGGGCGATATCTCGGAAACCGTCGATCCTGGACTAGCAGTTCCTTCGCAAAAGTGATAGATCTCGTCGAGATCTTCATTTCGGATGACAGCTGTCAAACTTGCTTGGGCGATATCTTGGAAACCGTCGATCCTGGACTAGCAGTTCCTTCGCAAAAGTGATAGATCTCGTCGAGATCTTCATTTCGGATGACAGCTGTCAAACTTGCTTGGGCGATATCTCGGAAACCGTCGATCCTGGACTAGCAGTTCCTTCGCAAAAGTGATAGATCTCGTCGAGATCTTCATTTCGGATGACAGCTGTCAAACTTGCTTGGGCGATATCTTGGAAACCGTCGATCCTGGACTAGCAGTTCCTTCGCAAAAGTGATAGATCTCGTCGAGATCTTCATTTCGGATGACAGCTGTCAAACTTGCTTGGGCGATATCTCGGAAACCGTCGATCCTGGACTAGCAGTTCCTTCGCAAAAGTGATAGATCTCGTCGAGATCTTCATTTCAGATGACAGCTGTCAAACTTGCTTGGGCGATATCTTGGAAACCGTCGATCCTGGACTAGCAGTTCCTTCGCAAAAGTGATAGATCTCGTCGAGATCTTCATTTCAGATGACAGCTGTCAAACTTGCTTGGGCGATATCTCGGAAACCGTCGACCCTGGACTAGCAGTTCCTTCGCAAAAGTGATAGATCTCGTCGAGATCTTCATTTCAGATGACAGCTGTCAAACTTGCTTGGGCGATATCTTGGAAACCGTCGATCCTGGACTAGCAGTTCCTTCGCAAAAGTGATAGATCTCGTCGAGATCTTCATTTCGGATGACAGCTGTCAAACTTGCTTGGGCGATATCTTGGAAACCGTCGATCCTGGACTAGCAGTTCCTTCGCAAAAGTGATAGATCTCGTCGAGATCTTCATTTCGGATGACAGCTGTCAAACTTGCTTGGGCGATATCTCGGAAACCGTCGATCCTGGACTAGCAGTTCCTTCGCAAAAGTGATAGATCTCGTCGAGATCTTCATTTCGGATGACAGCTGTCAAACTTGCTTGGGCGATATCTTGGAAACCGTCGATCCTGGACTAGCAGTTCCTTCGCAAAAGTGATAGATCTCGTCGAGATCTTCATTTCGGATGACAGTTGTCAAACTTGCTTGGGTGATATCTTGGAAACCGTCGATCCTGGACTAGCAGTTCCTTCGCAAAAGTGATAGATCTCGTCGAGATCTTCATTTCGGATGACAGCTGTCAAACTTGCTTGGGCGATATCTCGGAAACTGTCGATCCTGGACTAGCAGTTTCTTTGCAAAAGTGATAGATCTCGTCGAGATCTCAATTTTGGATGACAGCTGTCAAACTTGCTTGGGTGATATCTTGGAAACCGTCGATCCTGGACTAGCAGTTTCTTCGCAAAAGTGATAAATCTCGTCGAGATCTTCATTTCGGTTGACAGCTGTCAAACTTGCTTAGGTGATATCTCGGAAACCGTCGATCCTGGACTAGCAGTTCCTTCGCAAAAGTGATAGATCTCGTCGAGATCTTCATTTCGGATGACAGCTGTCAAACTTGCTTGGGCGATATCTCGGAAACTGTCGATCCTGGACTAGCAGTTCCTTCGCAAAAGTGATAGATCTCGTCGAGATCTTCATTTCGGATGACAGCTGTCTATAATAGGTAGAGACTCTGGCAAAGCTATAGTAATATTTTTGTGTTTCAGGCATGCAATCTCAACCAAACGCAGGACATACAAATGTAAATGATACAAGTGCTGCAATGGTTCCTAATGAAGGTGGTGTAACATCGGATACACAAGAAGAAAAAGATTTTTAAGAAGATTTTCGAGATTGGTTTGTGTTTGCAATCTCAAAATTATGAGATTTATAGAAAACAATGTTGCTTGATTTTTGAAGTTACCAAAAGAATGTGAAGAAACTGCACATCTTTTGATGTTCTTCGATAAATTATTTGATTCGGTGAATGGATCTTACAGTGAAATTCAGGGAAGACATTTTTACTTGCTGCAGTAACGCCGAAATCACCACATCAGAAATTTTGGAGTGAAGCTCTTCCAGTTTTAAGATCGTTACGATATTTAAATGACGGGAGGGAAAAGGTTGTTCGGTCCATAACAAGCTGGATTAAGACTAAAGAAGGATTCCAAATGCTTGTAAATTCTTTACACAAAAATCAACTTAATTATATTGTTAATAAATTTCAACCACAGGATGACAGGACCCATTAGAAAATATGTTTGGCTCCGTATGGTCACTGAGCATATGCAATAGTATGCCTGGTGCATTTGTTTTTGAAAGCAAATATAAATCACTTTTAATAAATAATTTATCAATGGATCATTCGCAAGGAGCGAATTGTGAAAAAGATACTTCAGCCGGCTTACAAACAATACGCGATTATTTTGATATTTGAGCTCAAAATCAAATGAAAAAGAAAATATCGAAATTGATGAGGAAGAGTTTATAATGAGGATCAGTAATCATCATCAGCCGGAAGACGTCCACTGCTGAACATAGGCCTCCCCCTTTAACCTCCAAATTGAACGACAGCCCGCCTTTTGCATCCACTGGATACCCGTGACTCTCACAATATCGTCGGTCCATCTAGTGAGAGGCCTCCCTACGCTGCGTCTTCCGGTTCGTGGTCTCCACTCCAGAACCTTTCTTCCCCATCGGTTATCGGTTCTGCGATGGGCGATGGCAATGGCAATGCGATGGCAATGGGCGATGTGGCCCGCCCATTGCAACTTCAACTTGCAAATTTTAGCAGCTGTCGGTGACTCTGGTTCTTTGGCGAATATCCACGTTTCGGATCTTATCGCGCAAAAAAACTCCGAGCATAGCTCTCTCCATTGCCCGCTGTGTGACTCTGAGCTTTTCCAAAAGGCCAACAGTTAAAGACCACGTCTCAGTACCATATTAGTAAAGTTGTAGCAAATTCAATAGAACTAGTACTCACTTTATTCTTCATGACATATCTTTTTGAATTATCCAAATCGGACCATTACTTACGAAGATATTAAGTAATAAACATTATGCCGTTCCTGCCGTTAAAAGAAATGTACGTGGGTGCGTATGACGTCACTGGGACGGTCGCCGCCAGCTACCCGTTGGCCGCTAAAAGGCGCGCAGTGTTTTGGGTGGTTAATTGTGACTTTGATGCAAATTAAGTGCCCGATTTGTGTCTAATTCATCTTTTTAACTATGTACAAATATTGTATTGAGCCAAAATGTACAAACACCTCTTTTAAAACGCCAGAATGTAAAAGTAGGTTACAACTTATTTCCATATCAACTAAATAATGGGTAGGTATAGTTATGTAGGTACTAACATCGAAATGATCTACACAGCCATGTCTAGTAGCTTGGGTAGAGGGTGGAGTCATAGTAAAAATAATAGTAAGTTGACTCGAGGAGATTTAAATACCTACTCATGCCCGAACACGCAGGGTTGTCCGTGTCTCTGAGTTTTATAGGTACCTATGTATATTATAATGAAACAATAACACGTAGATACGGATATACGGATTTTACGATTGTAAATAATAAGGTACATACTCCTAAAATAAATCAATGTTTGTAGCGGGTGGCTATCTACGACCCGGTAAAAGTATAATTTTATTCTTCTACAAATATCGGTCTCGGCTATCTCCATTACTCTGATTATATTATGTCAATAATATTGTAAGTATATTTTTTAAATATACAACTGAGTGCGAAACGAGTAAGGTATGATATGTTAATACCTGATGGTAAGTGTCACGCCTATCCATATAGTAGTCAATATCTGTAACCGTGTATAATGACCTTTTATCTGCTTAGTACAGTCAATATGCGATAACCTGTATTATGACCTTCTTTCGGCGTAGTACAGTCTATTATGCATAACACTGAATAGTTACCTCCTTTCGGCGTAGTACAATCTATATCCATAGCCCTGTATAAGACCTCCTTTCAGCTTAGTACAGTCTATATGCGTAACCGTGTATAAAGACCTCTTTTAGGCGTAGCACAGTCCATATTTGTAACCCTGTATAATGACCTCCTTTCAGCTTAGTACAGTCTATACTAAATGCGTAACCCTGTATATAATAATGATCTCCTATCGGCTTAGAACAATCTATAAGCCTAACCGTGTTTAATGACCTCCTTTCAGTATAGGACAGTCTATATGCGTAACCTTGTGTAATGACATATTTTTTTTGCTTAGTTCAGTCTATATGCGTAACCCACATCCTTCCGGCTTAGTACAATCTATATGAGTAACCCTGTATAATGACTTCCTTTCAGCTTATTAGTCTATATGCGTAACCCTGTATAAGACCTCCTTTCGGCGTAGTACAGTCGGTCTATTCCACTTTGATCCCTGACTGAAAATACCATTGTACCCCAGACATTTGTATTTGTGTGCGTGCTGCGGTGCGTGCGTACAGGCATGCGCACATACAAGCCGCACGATGTATCTTTCTTCGAAGATAACTTACTATTATATTTTTACTACGGTGGAGTTTTATCATCTCTTTTTACAACGGAGTACCATATTTTACGAAGTAGTAAAAAAAAATAGTTTTTCTGGCATTTTAATAGAGGTGTTTGTACATTTCGGCACTATACAATATTTGTACATAGTTAAAAGATCAATTAGACACAAATCGGGCACTTAATTTGTATCGAAAATCACAATTATCCACCCAAAACACTGCGCGCCTTATAGCTGCCAACGGGTAACTGGCGACGAACGTCCCAGTGACGTCACAAGCTATCACGCCGGCCGACCAGTGAATTTCGCTAGTAATTTGTTCATAACTTCGTTATTTTTTGTCGTAAAACAATATTTTTGCACTGTATGTTAAGGATTTCTTTCTTAGCTCTATAAATCTGCATTCTCAACTAAAAACGTTACTGATCCTCATTGATCCCATCAACACTCAATCAATGATGATGAACGCATCCACTAGTGATGTAGAAAATTGTGCAGCTGTTGGTTATTGCAGTGGATGGATGGTCAGAAAGGAAAAAATAATATTTAGTTAACCAATGTAAAACCTGCAATAAAGACCTTGAAAACCATGAGGAACTACCATTCGTGGTCTCCACTCAAGAACCTTTCTTCCGGTTTATCGGTTCTTCGAGCGAAATGGAACATAATTATAATACATAATATTACCTATGATTTTAGACAAACACAGTAATTTTTTTTAAATCGCAGAATACATACAATTGATAATATCTATAAATGTAGATTTAAACTTTTTAAAGTCTAAATTGCACAAACAACGCCTGCAGAGTTTTTTAATATCGATTGGTGCAAACTAATCTTAAACATATTGTCAGGAAAATCACAGAGACGGAGATTGTTAAAGCTGCTTTTGATTATTATACAAAACATAAACCAAAAAATTTAACGTAATCAGGTGTTATTTTTAAAAATAAGATTTAGCATAGTATAATGTTTAATTAAAACCAATGCATTTTTAACATATTTTTGTATAAGCTCTAATGTAAAAACGGTAATACGTACAAGCGTCAAACTTACTTAGCGTACTTGGCATGATTATAGTACACACTCCAAAGTATAAAAACAAACAATAATAAATGACCAAGTGCGAGTCAGTGACAAATTTCTGTTTATTTCTTCAAGATATAATTGTGTTACATTATAGCGTATTCATTTGATAATTTTATTTATGAGTTGTATAAAACTGTACAGCCGTTTAATAAAATATTTTATTAAAGCTCGCAAAAAAGCTTATTATTTCTGAAGTAGACGGAGCGCTGCAGCCAAACTTATGCTTAGCGGACTTAATTTTTACAGTAGGCAAGATGTTTTTTCTACTATGGAAAATGATTGTAGTTTTTTACGGAATGTATGGGATTGGTCACGTGAATTTTTCACCAGTTGTGTAAATCTCATACATTTTGTATAAAACTACAAGCGTTTTCTGTAGTAGAATAGAATTAATACAACCTGCTATTCATCTGTAGGTTAAATGTAGTACCGTTAGTGGCGGATAGATGGAGGCACATATAATTAATTTCAAATATGGCTGAGTTGCCAGTCTATCTCCGTATATATATAGTAGTCTTTGGACTGAATGACATTGACTTGACATGACAGTAGAGTAGGCAGTGACCACGTAGGGATGCACAGAAAACCGGTGAATAAATTATTCGACAGCAGTTTCTTTGCCTTTCTTTAGAAAAGTGCTAACAGACGAGACAGACTTAGCATAATTATACGTCTGTTAGCACTATTAGTCGATTTTAGCACTATTAGTCGATGTCAGAAATTACAGTTAATTTATCGATTTTAATTTATCGACTACAGTTCTAAAATAAATACGTACATATAAACTTCGAGAAATGACCACGTAGGGATGAACAGAAAACCGGTGATTAATTATTCGACAGCAGTTTCTTTGCCTTTCTTTAGAAAAGTGCTAACAGACGAGACAGACTTAGCATAATTATACGTCTGTTAGCACTATTAGTCGATTTTAGCACTATTAGTCGATGTCAGATATTACAGTTAATTTATCGATTTTAATTTATCGACTACAGTTCTAAAATAAATACGTGCAAATAAACTTCGAGAAACTTTGCAATTAGAGGCGTTAATCCAGCGGGGCAATGCTGCCAGCATTCTGCCGCATCTGTGTGCCGCATGGTGCGATTTGTTCATTATTTTCGTAATAATGTTCCTTGTTATTTTCTTACTTTTTCTGTATATATTTTTAGTAGTAATAGTTTTATTGATAAGTATCCTTAAGTTTGTAATTATTGTACGAAATAAATCTCGGTAAAGGCGTAATGGCACTTGCCCTATAAAAAAATACATGCTATCCATTGACTAAGGATAGGTTTAGACTCGCTCTTAAAGTAAGATAACGTAACTATATGAACAACTTCGTGAGAGTGAGCAGGACAAAGATTATATTTGTTGTCCCTTACTGGTGTATGCGATTCGTTTGTCTGCCCCAAAGCTATTTCGGGGCAGACAAACCGATCGCGAAAATTTTGTTTTCGGTATGTTTATGCTTGTGCTTTATTAAATGTATTTTGAACGTTTTTAGCTGCTTGTTTCTAGTGAGTTCTTGTAAATCTGAACTTTGCTGTTGGTGAATTGCTGTATCAAACCCGCACGGAACGAAAACATGAAAATATAACCTTTAACACGTAAGTTTTGACGTAATATTAATTAAGTTTACATAGTCTTAAATAGCGCCAAACAAGTCATAGTCACAGTCAGAGTCAAGCAAAGTAAGTCAAGGTCAAGTAAAACTCATGCACTAGTAAGTAGTGGTAGTGGAGGAGACTATAAAAGAGGCTTCTATGGGGTTTTGGAAATAACACGAAAAGAGATGAAAACAACACAAGCGAAAATAATACAATGAGCCGACATGTTTTTTTTCACGTTGGCGCCAAAATTCTACACTGACACTTGAGTTATCTTGTTTAATTAATATTACGACTAAAGGACTTTGTATCCATAATCATGAAAAATTTAACAAAAAAAAAGTGCGTATGTTGTTTGCCATTGCCAAGATGGTGCCAACTGCCAAGTGCCAACTGCCACTGCCAAGTGCCAGCTGGCTGTGTAGTGTGTATCAGTTTTTTTGTCCTTTTACTCATAAAAGTGAACTGTAAGCCACGTTATAAAACGGCACCATGGTTCTGGACCTAGATCTATTCCGCGCCGACAAAGACGGCGACCCGGATAAAATCCGCGAGAACCAGCGCAAACGATACAAAGATGTAGGTCTTGTCGATACCGTTGTGGAGCAGGATCTCCTCTGGAGACGATTGCGCCACGATGCTGACAACTTGAATAAGCTGAAGAATGTTTGCAGCAAAGAGATAGGTCTGAAGATGAAGAGCAAAGAGCCAGTTGGGCCTGAAGACCAGCCGGTTCCGCCCGAAGTTGCCGATAACCTAATCAATCTCACCGGTGATAATCTCAAGCCGCTTACTGTAAATCAAATTAAAAAGGTAATTAATACTGATTGCCTCAGGTTCTTGCCCATAACGGATGAGTAAAGAATCATAAAGTTGATATCCATTTATAAAAATATCCATATGGATACAGTTTAAACTAAGAGAAAGTAAAAATAAATTTCTAATAGTCAATATCCCAATCAAATAATTAATAATAAGTACAGTTTTGTGGTTTGTAAACTGCAGTTGAAACTACTAAAATTGTCGTAATGTCTGCATGATTCATAGTTTGTATTGAAGTTCTGATAATGCATCACTACTGCACCAAAATTTACCTGTACTTCATGTATGTTCTAAGTTTCTAACAAAGGTTATCTGTTAAAATTATATTTACAAAATCAATCAATTTATTTTCTTACAAATTGTTGAAATGAGCTTGGAAGGAAGAGAATGCATGATGCCTAGACTCTTAAGTAAAATATGTTCACATGACGATATTTCACATCTAGTAGCAATAGTCTGATGTCTGTAGCGATGGTGGCTGGGCGATAGCATGTGCGCTTTACTGACTGAAGGCACTCGGTTCGATCCTCGGCCTGCACCAATGACTTATTTAGTACTTAATAAATTATTTGCAGTTTTGATGCCCTCATTCAACATCAGTAAAAGAAAACATCATGAGGAAACCGGTATGACTAAGATCTTTAAAAGTTCAAAGACATAAATGACATTCACCAGCATGGTGGATTAGGTCCCATCCTCAGAGATAAAGCCGCCTGTGTCCCAGCTCTGCGAACATGATAGGTGTGTAATGAGTAATTGTTCAGATTCCCTCAAGTTATTAGTAAAGTAAACTCTATTATCAAATAACCATGTTATATATAACAATTAGTATCATCGCTGAACAATTCTTCTGCTTGTGTTTGGAGCCAGGACACATAATAATAGAAATGAAGTACATGCAACATCTCCTGTATTTTAGGATAGAATGGCCGAGGAACAGAATTAATGTCTCTAACAATCGCAAGTTCAACTCTAGGTTTATAGCTTATACGAAGATGCTCTGAAACAAGTGAAATCATGTAACAAAGTACTATCTATTCCAGGTTAGAGTATTAATAGATGAAGCCATCACTAAGAATGAACAAGGCCTCGTAGCAGCCGAGAAAGCTCGCTCCACTGCACTCCGTGAAGTTGGCAACCACCTGCATCCCTCGGTGCCGGTGGACGATGATGAGGACCACAACAAGGTGGAGCGGACCCACGGAGACTGCACCTTTAGGACTAAATACTCACATGTGGATCTTATTTGTATGATTGATGGTAAGAAATATTATAAATATAACCTACAATAAATGTGATGATGAGCGATGGTGGCCGACCGGTATCATGTGCTATTTGCAATTTGACAGCACCAGGTTCGATCCTCTGCCTTGCACCAATGACTTATTTAGTACATAAATAAATTATGTGCAGTTTCGATGCTATTGCACAAGAACAGTGAAAGAAAACCAGAAACCAGTATGTCCAAGAGCCTCAAAAGTTCAAAGACATATGACATTCACCAACATGCACTGGGCCAGCTTGCTGAATTAGGGCCCATCCTCTCTCTCTGAGAGAAGGCCTGCCAATGTCATATGTCGACCAGCATGTTGGGAATAATAGCTGCGGGCAGTAGTCTATTAGATTGGTTTAGTTGTAATTGTGTAAATTGATATTTATTTTAAGTATTTTTAGGTATTTATTAGAAATAAGTTGTATTTAGGGAATAGACATCGTAAGGACATCCGATACAACCTAGCGAGTGGGCATGATTTTAAATGTTTATAGGTATAATTACTGATTTACAGAAGATATTCATACAAACTGCTGGTTAGCCTCGGTATACAGTTCTTTGCTGATTACTACGTAGGTACAGCTGTGTCAATAAAGATCATTTATGTCTGTTATTGCAGCCCAGTCACGATTTTGTCAATGTTATTGTCACTATTTCCATAGGTTGAATAATTCTTGTACTATTTAATAGTTTTTTTACAAACAATAAAATAACAAGGTATTGATTGATTGTGATCAGTATGAGGGTAATTTGCTGAAGTGGCAACATTAAATTTATATTCTCTCTCTCTCTCTCTCTCTCTCTCTCTCTCTCTCTCTCTCTCTCTCTCTCTTTTCCTGACTATGAATCTCATATGGTGGTGGGGCCTTCAGGTGGGGGTGGTGGTGGGGTCAGCCTTCCTTACTTTACTTCTCCACTTCGCTCTATTCAACATCGTCTTCGGAAACCTTACCCTGTCCTATCCTTTAGCACAACGTATTTCCACCTTGTATTGGGTCTGCCTCTGTCTATTAATATTAGTAATGCTATAAGTTGTTGAGACCTGGGGCTTAAATCTAGTGGCAATGGTGATCACATGCTATCCTGCTTCCGCGCGAGTAGGACGGCAGACAATACCATCGCCACCAGAGTTAGTCAATAAAGGCCCTGTTTTTTTGTAAGTTAAACTTTTTGAAGTGTAAATCTTCTTTAGGCACATTGGGCACTTTTTGGCATGGGAAAAAGCACTAAACTAGCGTGACCGTCTCGCTCAGATACTCTTTCGGGTAAAGTCGGCTCGTGTCGACTTAGGGAGCGAGAGAGATACAGTCAACCTTGATGAAGTTTTCATTTCTGTCATTGTAGTCTTAATCTTAAAGCACACACATTTTTTTATGCCAAACATTAATATTAAGCGAAAGTAACTCTATCTATGTCTGTTTGCTTGCCATTCATGTCTAAACGGCTAGGCCGATCTTAACGACATTTGGCAGAAAGATAGTGTGCATCATGAAGAAGGACAGTCATAAGGACTTCCTCCATAATGTGGAAAAATTGGAAAATAAAACAGATTACATATCGCAATCGTAATTTCAAGTACTCATCTCGAATATTTCTTACACACTCAGGTATGGACGCCGAGCGCGGGTCTGCGGTGGCGGGCGGACGCGGGTACTACCTGAAGGGCGCCGCCGTGTTCCTCGAGCAGGCGCTCATACAGCTCTCGCTGCGAATACTGCTCAAGAAGAGCTACACGCCACTCTATACGCCATTCTTCATGCGGAAAGAGGTGAGAACCATTTCATTTTTTAATCGACTTCAGGAGTTCGACTGTATGTTTTTTTTATTACTCCGCCAATTATAAATTATTTTGATGATTCTTTTTTTTGGTATGTCATACCTCAGAGATCGATTTAGCGCTTTTTGAAAAAAAAAACAACAATAACCCAAAATATATACACAGATGACGTTTTGGTTTGTGGTACACCCTTCACTTCAGCAAAAGTTTGATGAGGACTTTCAAAATCTGTTTACCAATGACATCGATTCTGATGCACTCTAAACTAAACTAAACTAAATTTGACAGCTCTAAAATTGTTGCCATCCTCTCAGATAAAAAGAAAAAAGAAAGAGAGGCAGATAATTTTAGTCCTGTCAGACTCAATGAGGCCTATTCTGGCATACCACTCACTAAACCAATATGACAGGACTAAAATTATCTGCCTCTCTTTTCATTTTAATACGTGAGAGAAGGATGGCAACAATTTTAGAGCTGTCAAATTTAGTTTAGTTAAGAGTATATCAGAATCCATTCTAATGTCTACTTTTTTCTTTTTATGTAGTACATGTAGTTGTTATTATAGTCTTGAAGTCGGTTCTTGTTGAAAACATATTAAAAAAAAAAACATTACTTTTTACATTGCAGCATTTGCAGCTGCTATGAGCACCCTTAAAAGCACTTCAGTTCTTTCATTTCTGTTACAAATTTTAGAGAGTTAACACAAGTCTGGCCAGCTCCATAATGTCCGGAAATATTTGGGATACGGCATCAAAGATGACGATTTGAGCCATTTATTTACCTACTAGAACTCAAATTTCAGGTGATGCAAGAAGTAGCCCAGCTAGCCCAATTCGACGAGGAACTGTACAAAGTGGTCGGAAAAGGCTCTGAGAACAAAGGTGACACCGTGATTGAAGAGAAATACCTAATCGCCACCTCGGAGCAACCTATCGCTGCTTACCACAGGGACGAGTGGCTGCCTGAAGCATCACTGCCTATACGGTAAGTGCATTTTTTGGCAGGGAGGGGGAAATCCATCATGAATACCCCGAAGGGTTATGTCGGACTCCTACCAACTTAAACCCCCTCCCTATAACATTTGAACCTTTACTAAACATCTAGAATAACTTAGTGAAATACAAAATATGTTAAGGCATAAAGAAGCTAAAATATATTTTTGGTTTAGTATTTTGGCCCTCAACAATATCTCGTACATAGAAACAACAATAGAAAATAGTTTGGTGGTGGTATCTATATCTTAGTATATTTCCTTCATTACAGGTATGCGGGTCTATCAACTTGCTTCCGTCAAGAAGTGGGATCTCACGGTCGGGACACAAGAGGTATCTTCAGGGTGCATCAATTCGAAAAGGTAAACTGGTTTACATTATTTTTATTAAAAAATAGGCTTGAGTGTAATTCGCTACCTCACCTGATGTTAAATGATGATATTATAGTCAACAAATAGACCAGTTTCGGCGAAATCCGTATTGGCGATCACAGAGAAGATCATATTTAGCTTCCAGGAACGCCAGAAGCCTGTTGTTTTTGGCACGTTCTACAGTCTTACAAAGTATGGACATGACGGAGATTGTCCTATAGTTGGCTGGGTCGCCTCGACTACCACATTAGTATAATTGAAACCTATATAGGAGGAAACCTCCGGGTAGTGTAAATGCGAAATTCAAGAGATCTCTTGTTAGTTTTTAATTCACATAGAGAAGTAACGTAACAGGAATAGCCACTAGGGATATAAACGAAAGGGGAACAAACTAAACACATTTTAGAGTTTATAAAATTTGTGTATATTTGTATCATACAAATACATACTAATAATATAAAATCTATAGTTTTAAATACAGAGGTTTGTAGTAAAGGAATGAAGAGTAGAAAAAAAACAAGAAAAGTAAACAAGGTGTTACAACTTGGAGCCGTGATCAGGATTGGTCACGGCCACACGACACAATGACTGGTTTGAGTATTGAAATTTATTTTATGCTTTTAATAATTAAGTTTGGGGAAACTTAATTTTCAAAAGGGAATGAAACAAGAATCTTTTATGGGGACAAAATAAGCTTATTTCGTTATAATTTTTGTGGTTAAGTATTTTCTCATTTTTAACTATGCCTAAAACCACGCAGTTTAAAAATACACCTAAATCACACCCTCCTTTGACCTCCTGATCCAGAAATAATCCTAAACTACACCAATATCACCATTGACTACCGCAGTGGCCCAGTTGGTAGTGCACCTGCCTTCTGCACTTGGGGGTGTGGGTTCGATTCCCCACCTAGGACAAACATTCATGTGATGAACATTTGTATTTGTTATTATGTTATTAGTTTATCAAATGCCGTGAATTCGACAGTCCGATTCCGGTTGGAAAGTTGAGGTGGCGTTGTCGCGTCGCGGCGTATAAACGGCCGTGGAATAAGTCTACTCATTTATTGACAGGGTCTGTATGAGCCTGAATTCTTCCTTCTTACCTATCAAGTCATTTAAATACAAAGTAAAAGGACTGTAATATATGGTCTAGCAAGCTATGCCAGTTGAATTAGGAGAGACCAAGAATTATTTTAACTTTACTAGAAGTAAATGTTGGAATTAAATGTAATTTTTATTATAATTAATAGCAAAATCTATTTGAATTATTATTAATATTGTAATATTATCTGACAAGCGAAACGAAATATTTCCTTATATTTTAGGTGGAGCAATTCGTCTTGACATCTCCACATGACGACGCCTCCTGGAAAATGATGGACGAGATGATAGCCAACGCCGAAGAGTTTTACCAACTCCTCGGTATCCCGTACCGCGTGGTGAACATCGTATCCGGAGCCCTTAACCACGCTGCGGCTAAGAAACTTGACCTGGAGGCCTGGTTCCCGGGCTCGGCCGCCTTTAGGGAGCTGGTGTCTTGCAGCAACTGTCTCGAGTATCAGGCTAGAAGGCTGCTAGTCAGGTTAGTTCTATCAACTCCATGACTTTCCATACAACGAAGCACACCATAAGAACAAAAAAAAACGAAATGCGCACCAAACGTACGAAGCGCTTTGATTCCACGTTTATTATGCGTACTGCTAGTCTGGAATGCGCTGCCAGAATGGATGTTCCCCGGTAGTTACAATCTGGGTGTCTTCAAATCACGAGTGAATCGGTTTCTTCTAGGCAAGCGTGCTCCATCGTAGACCGCATCGTCGCTTTACATCAGGCGAGTTGGCGGTCAAACGCAAGCCTATGATTAAGTATTTAAAAAAACATGTCTTGAACAAACTCGTTCAAGAGCTCAGGGCTGGTTATGTTTTGTTTTGTAGCCCTTAATAGCTGTTCATATCTTGTGGGACCACGTTGCCAAGTTGTGGGTAAGGATCAGAGATGTAGACAAAGATTTTACGACTACAAGCGGATGCTTATAGTAGTAAAATCTTTGTAAAATTTTCTTATGATTAAGGCCACTTTCAGACATGACTGTGTCCTAATGATTAATTTATTACAAATAACAGACATATCGATGAATATAACTAACTACATTATATATACTGTTTTTTGTTTATTGGCTGATAAATATCTGAGATATGAGCGTTGAAGGTTTTAGGTGGGGATAGAGAGGAGATACTCTGTCCCTTTCTCGCAAAGCGTGTGTTAGTATTGCATTTGTATGGCGCCTGAGGCGTGACGTCATAACTCAGTATATGCGCTCTCTGCCTAGCATGAAATTAAAATACTTATAACGTATTTAGTTTGAACTAATTTATATTTTGCCTTCGTTGAAGGGGTCTATTTACGATCAGTATTTTATGAGATAATAAAAAAATATTGGTCATCATGCCTTCAAATTTCATTTCATTTGAAAAAAACTTAAATACTTTTTCTTTTTATTGTGGACAAGCTGGGTGATACCCTACGACCATGCCATGGTGACCTCACGAAGTTTTCCTTCACCGACAGCTGAAGCTCACTTTTGGGATTTGAAATCCAACTCCAACCACTGAGCAATCTTCACTACAAAATGCCGTAGGGCACAACTAGTTCCTACTAAACTAAATCCTGCATTAAGGGCCAGAATACCGGGCGTAGCAATCTCGCTCGCGAATTTGATGTTTTTTTTTTTTTTTTTCAAGATAAAAATTTGCCTTAAAAACTTCGGTCATTTACGATACTTATTTTACACAATATATATATTTACTTTTGAGAAGTAAATATTTATATATTTACTTAGAAAACAATATATAGGGGGAGGGGGGAAATCATCAAATGCGCGAATGAGATAGCTGCGCGCCATATTCTGGGCCTTAACTTGTAATAACATGTGGGTGAAGTTTAAAGCTAGTTTATTAATTTTATTATCACCATCATCAGCCTTAAATAACACAGTTCTGGGCATAGACCCTTTGCTTATGTTATTCTCCTCAGTAGTTTATAGTACCCAACCCGACTCTTTCACCAGATACGGCCAGACGAAGAAAATGAACGCTGCCACAGAATATGTGCACATGCTGAACGCTACAATGTGCGCCACCACGCGCGTCATCTGCGCACTGTTGGAGGTCAACCAGACTGAAGAGGGAATCAAGGTAAACTGGACCCTAATGTAGAACCACAGACCTATATCCAAGTAGACGCCACAAGTCGACCTACCTTGCATGTCATATTTCCATTTATGACAAATAGTCGTAATTGAGTTCGGCTAAAATCAGTCTGCTCAATCGGTGCAGCGACAACACGTGACAGTTTGAAACAAAAATGGGTAATTGTGCAATACTGAATTGTAAGAAGTAACAAATAGAGTTGACCGACAGAATATAGACATTTCTTTTCACAATATCTTACCGAGAACCAGTTGTCTGGATAAATCTAACAAAGATTTTAAGACAACTTACTAACTTGAATTTTAACGTACTATGTGTTTTAATAAATAAAAAAAAAAAAAAAAAAAAAAGGGATTGTACGAAAAATTTGACACGCTTAGTTTTCATACAGTTTGGACCGCTTGTGAAGTCTACTTGGATATAGATCTGTGTTTAGAACTTCTATTGACCAAATCCGTTTGGATTCATCAATATAAAAAAACTGACTTCAAAATTAGAATTAGTAAGCGCTTAAACAAAATGATTGAAATTGCCAAATTAACAGACAAACGAAATTATTCGTATTATTAGAGCTGTTTCTATTTGGAATTCATTTTACCGGTGAACTTCAAGGGAGTTGGGTTCTACTTTTTATCCCGGGAAAGTTAACGATTCCTTTAGGATAACTGAAATCACTTAGATCTGTAGTTATTTAATAGATATGAATGAAATTTGGTGTGGAGATAGCTTAAATCCTGAATTAGCATACAAACTACTTTTTACACCAAAAAAATTATAGATTCTTGTAGAATAGCTTCTTTGATCCTTGACATACATGGGATCTTTTTTTTTTTTTTTTTTTTATGCCATAGGTGGCAAACAAGCAGGCGTGCTGCCTGATGGTAAGCAGTCACCGTCGCCTATGGATACTTGTAACACCAGAGGCATCACAAATACGTTGCCGACCCTTTAGGATCTTGGTCTCAATCATTATACATTTCTCTTAGAATGTTTATTCCGTATGAACGGAACTGCAATGGATATACATTGGATGGACCGTTTTAGCGGGCAATCTAATTTGTACTGTTGTGTGTTTTGTACCGAAGCCGACAGAAATAAACGTCATTGGATGACCTAATGTTGCCGCATTTTTACTTTTTAACTCAAACATGGGTGTTATAAGGTTAACGTGTGTATCTGTGGAATCGTAGCCATCGAGATACAATACATATAGAGTCACAATCGTGCCAAAAAAATGACCGAACCAAAACTCGGCGCACGCTACGAATTGAGCCGACTTTTGGTTAGTTATAAGGTAACCACGATCCGACTACAACGCCGCGCGATTCCAGAGCTACGATGACATAGCGGACAACTAACGTTAAACACTATGCAAGCGACATAACGTCTAAATTGCAGTAAATGTAGCATTGTGAACTATATAAGTGATACAATGTATGTACAATGACGCTCGGACGTTTTTTCGACTGTTTTCACTGAGAGATTGACTGTATAGGAATCGTATCTCAATGATCGTAGCTCCCAAACCGCTGAAGTGATTTTAATTAAGTTTTTTTGTTTAAATGAGACTTGAGCGAGTGTTCTTAGCTATGATTCATGAAAATGTGTTCAGGCGATTGAAAATTATCATCTCTTTTATTGGGGGTAAATTTACTTGTTTTATTGTGAAAGTGCAAAGAGAACGTCATTCTCAACTTCATACATTTCTTGTAGGTACCGGAAGCGTTAAAGCTGTGGATGCCGGAAGAGTACCAAGAGTTGATTCCGTTTGTGAAGCCCGCGCCCATCGACGTGGAAGCCGCCGCGGCCGCCAAGAAGGGCAACAAACCGGCCAAGAAGTAACTTCCAGCTTCATTCCGCATAGAGCATTTTGATTTCTATTTATTTTTGGAAAGCTTTGAAAGGTTACGTTTTTAAATAAATCGATGGCCAGCTTATGAGTTGTTTCATTTTCTAACTTGTAAAATTTCTTAGTGGAAATACTGGTAATCTAATTATTTTGCACTGGAAGGACTGTAGTGTATTGCCTTCGCGATAAGTTGGTAAAACCAGTTGGATTCAACCACAGAAAAGTTTTTTTTTTGTTTAAATTAGAACGGCTGTTTAGGCATTTTTGTAAGGTAGCCAGTTATATAAACGAAACGTCAGGCATTCGAAATCAGTTAGCAATGCGGAGTTCGACGCGTTGATCTCCAGGCCCCGATTCTACTAAAGAAATTGTTTTTAATTTATAATTGTTTCAATTTTAATTTGTAAATAATGGCCTCAACATTGACGACAGTTTTTAATATTTTTTTATACTAAGTTATAATATAAGGCGGTGGCATTTTTCTGGTATAAAAAAATATTAAAAACTGTAAATTTTAAGGCCATTATTTACAAATTAAAATTGAAACAATTATAATTTAAAAACAATTTCTTTAGTAGAATCGGAGCCCAGATAGTTGATCTAAATAAGAATGTTCAATCAAGGATCATTCATAAAGCCTTGTAACAGATTTTCCTTCTTGTTTTCGTTCTATTTACTTATATTTTCTGTGGATTCATCAAGTTTCTATTTGTTAATAAAATGAAAAACCTGACAACGGTATTTCATATTATTATCCTAATTTTATTGGCTAGTTGTTGTCGGGAGAGAAAGAGTGATAATATCATATTACCCTCTCTTTCTCTCCCGTTGGTCAGACGGCAGTTGAGATCAACCAAAGGTCTGTTAGGGCTTTAAGTATGTCATACCCATACTGACTCACTTTGCGGGAAAAGGACACTGAGCACCCGCTCCAAAAGTCCGATAAACTGATTTGGAAAAAAGAGTCGGGGGGGTCCTTCGCCCGCCTCGCGTATGAACACCCGTCGCACACGCCCGCGCCAGTCAGCGCTACTCATGCTATTTTTAACCGTCTTCAAAAAAGGATGGGGTTCGCAATTCGGTTGTTTTTTATGTTTGTTACGTCAAAACTCTGTCGTTTATAAAACGTTTTTTTGTTTGTTTTTTTATTTGAAAGGCATATGTAGTCTATACTAATATTATAAAGAGGAAAGATTTGATTGTTTGTTTGTTTGTTTGCATTGAATGGGCTTCGAAACTACTGAACCGATTTGAAAAAATTCTTTCACTGTTGGGAAGCTACACTCTCCCCGGTTAACATAGGCTATATTATATTCTCAAAAAAATAGGGATCCTTACCAAAACTCCAATAATGAAACCCAAGGTGTAAAAAATAAGATTTGTAATTTTGACTTTGCGTGTTTGACAGTTCTAAGACAGGACAACGTCTGTCAGGTCTGCTAGTATACAATATGAACTAAGATTATATATTTATATAATTATGTACCTACAGTATAGTATGAAATCTTTGAGTATGAATAATCTTTGTTGAAAGGATTTACTTTCAGTTTGGTCCCATCCGATATAAATTTTATCAAAATCGATTTGTAGTTTGGTTTATCAAAATAACTGCATTTTTTTTTTATTGGTTGGCAATATTATCATCCAAGTAAAATAAATTGCTATTTTAAATATTTTGTAGTTGGTTTTTAAAATTGATAATTATGTCAGACAGACTAGGATTGTTATTTCAAATGTAAGACCTGTCCGATAACCTATCCTGTCTTGTTATAGAAAGATACTAAAGGTCACAGCGCTGGACTAAAATGAAACATCACTTGAATACAATTTTCGTGTTTATTGTGACAATAATTATCAGTCGCCGATATAATACGCAATGCAAAACTAACTCTATTTACATTCATGTCAAAATATAAAATTGCTCGACAATCACTGAGGCTGATTTTGCTGCAACTTCAACAAGAATATTGCGTACAGTGCAGTGTAGAATCTACAGTGAAACATGAAATATTTACACGTGTCACAAGAAAATCAACCTGGGTCCTTACGGCTACTTGTTTTAAGCGATTCTGTTTAGGTGATGAGAAAAGTTACGCGACCGCAAGCCGTATATCGGCGCGTTAAGGTCCAAAGTCGCGCGATTTTCCGAACTGCGCTGTTTCGAGCCAGAGTTAAGAGTTAACCGTAAAGCCTCTGGTGGGTTACCATAGTCTCAGAAAACATTCTTATAATAACCTAACATTGACTTTTGTCTTGCTCTCTCATTAGCCGAGAGAGCGAGACAAAATTCAAAGTAAGGTTATAATTAAAAAATTAGATCACGGTACCCACCTGAAGTTCAGTCATTTGAATTTCTTGATAGATGCCATTGAGAGGAAGTCCTTGAATAAAATCACTTGTCTAATTAAATGCGAAACTATGTCTGTGATCTGTGGCATTTTCATAACTAAACCAAACCGATCCGGGTCATTTTTGGCAAGGAAATAGTTCACTAGTTCAATTAAACAAAACATTGAACTAGTGAAACTAAAAAGTCTCAGTAGTTCAGTCAATTGAACTACTGAGAATAGACGTCCATTATGAGGATGGAGACTTGATACCTTTTCCCAGAAAAGGCCGGACACATGGGTAAAGCCGCGGGGCGCAACTAGTACTGAATACAATAATAATGAGTAGGGTAGGCCCGGGTATATAACAATAGACATTGGCGTCAATTGAGCCAATTTCGGAACTAATTTAAGAAGACTAAAATATTCAAAACTTTTTATTTCAGTAAGATAAAAGGATGGCAACAATTTAGAGCTATCAAATATAACACTGTTTTATACTTAGATCAGACAAACAAGGGAGATATTATCATCATCATCAATTCAGCCATAGGACGTCCACTGCTAGACATTGGCCATCGATCTCCAAAAGGGCCGGTTGAAAGCGGCCTGCATCCAGTTTCCCTGCGGTCTTTTTTATGCTGGCGATGCCAGAGCTACGATGTCATAGTGAATAACTAACGTTGAACACTATGCAAGCGACATATTCATAAAAATTATTGGAGTAAATGTGGCATTGTGAAGTATACAATTGATACTATGTATGTACAATGACACTCGGATGTTTTTTGACTGTTTTCACTAAGAGATTGTGACTCTACAGGAATTGTATATCGATGACCTAATTATACTATAAGTGATGAGTACTTAAACTTTTCCTCAACAGCATCTATAATTGCTATTATTTTAGAGGCAATAATGTTACTTCAAACACTGCGTAATACATGTATTGTACCAAATTAAAAAAATATGTAACTAGGTACCTATGCTATGAGTTATTGTTAGTAATAACTATAGGATACATGATTTTACCTCCTAGTAAATATATATTTATACAGTAGATTCCTAAGATCTTGTTCTGTTAATATTTTGAAGCCGAAAAGTACCTTAGTTACACAAGTACTTAGGTGAAACATTGTTTTAAACTATCACGGTTGTTCACTACAGTTATATAATTATTTACGTGTTATTTACCGTGGTAAGGTTGTGGAATGTGCTCACGATATTTAGCCGCAGTTATATGCACCATGTTCACGGGAAGACTGAAGAATGCGGGTGGTTGTATCACTGCATATAGTGACCAGCCAACAACCACCCGAACTCTTCGGTCTTCCCGTGAACATGGCTCATGTAACTGCGCCTAAATATCGGGAGCTCTTTCCACAATACCACGTTAATAATCATATAACTGTACTTAGGTAAATATCACTTAAATTTTAAACATGCCATAAACATAGCACTTTGCTGTATAAGTGCTTTAGCTATTAAATCACAACATTTTCTAAATCAGTGCCGCCTATTACTTATTGTCTAACCACTTAATTTCAGATTATTGAATATGTCCAACGCGAATATTGAACTCAGTACCATTTTACACCGGCACACCGGTTTTTTAAAGGAGTTAAGATGGTGCAGTAGAAAACATTAAATTCGAAATACGAATTTCTATAATGATTTAATTTTTGAAAACCTAATAACTTCTTTTAAGAATTTATCATATGTTAAAAATTCATATTTCTTATTTAGATTAGATTTCTTCATGTTTCAGATTTTGTTTCATCAAAATCGGATGACTAGTTACCGAAAATGTTTACTAGTTTGTTTGAAAAGTATAAAAATGAATCAAGCCCCACTGGCAGGGTTAATATCTTAGGATAACTACACAAAGAAACCAAGTACATTCGCAAAATTTAAGCCATTCAAATGGTGTCATATATGGCTCCAAAAAAAAAATAAAAAAAATTACTATGACAATTTGCGCGGTGAAATCGTACCACAACAAATCATAAAAGCAGCATAAGAGTTATGGTGTGACATTCCACAGGTAATCCATTAATTTTCTTGCTTAAATCGTTTAAAATACCAATCGAAACGTAAGCTACAAAGCGAATTTGTAGCTTACGTTTTGAGAAGGCGTTGTTTGGAAACCTACCTTCTCTGAGTAGTTATTCTAAGGTTAATATACAATCCACTCCAACACAGCAAGACATAAAAGCAGCTAAAACTCGACGGAGAATTAGACCATTGGCCAGAATAGATAATAATACAAGACAATGTTAGAATTCTTACTAATAAAACAATAGTATTATAACTAAAGGCGCTTGCAGACAATGCGTAGTACAAGTAGCAAGTGCCTACTACGCACCGTCTGCAACGGTGTGCTTAGTGCAAGTGAAAGTGCTTAGTAGCACTTCGCGCTAGTCCTTGCGCAAGTGAAGCTTCGTTTCCCCGCGCTGTTCACGCGACGCCCACCGCGCATCGTTAGTCTCGTTCGAACACTCATGCGTGCGAATACGTACTCGCACGCAAATTGTTCGCGTCTACTTTACGTTTGAACGCCTACTTGTACTTACAAGCTACTTTGCATCGTCTGCAAGCGCCATATATGATGTTTCTTAGAATAGGGTGCTCTTACTATTGGGTTCAAGAGAACTAGCCAGATTACACAATACATTTATCAAGTGGTATCCAGCATTGAATGTGAACAACATTATGTAAAGCCTTAAATACACAGTTAAAACAAACTTTCTACAGTACAAAATACATAGTGATAACCAGTGATAACATAACAATCTAGGGTTTTCCTCACAGATCTATATCTAAGTAGACTTCACAAGCGTTCCAAACTGTATGAAAACTAAGTGAGTAAAATTGTTGTACCTAAAAGTACTTACCTGTGAGAAATAAATATCTTTATTCTGTCGGCCAACTCAGTATTGCACAATTACCCATTTTCGTTTCAAACTGGTACATGTTGTCACTGCACTAATTGAGCAGACTGGTTTTAGCCAGACTCAGCTACGACAATTTATCGTAGTTGTATTAGAAATATGACACGCAAGGTACGTTGACTTATGGCTTCTACTTGGATATAGGTCTGTGGTTTACCTATAATATGAATAATAGTTGATTACATCTGGGGCCTTTAATCAAATCAGAGTCTAAGATAACAGCTACTATATGTTTAAGATTAGCAAAGATTACAAACCAATCATGCAAATACATTTTCAGTTAATATAATTTTAATTGTTCAAGGAAAACCATTCCATTTCCTTATAAATCTTATTAATTTGTATCCAGTCATTGCATGTATTTTTATTGAAGTGCTGTCATTATTTTTATAATGACTCATGGCTTAATAAAAGGTTGCTAGATTCCAAACCAACAAGATCTTTATATATCAACAATTACCTACTTTATAACAAACAATATTAAATAAAACTACCAACTTTTTTCTATTACAATGAAAAGTGCTTTATACTATCCTAACTATAAACATAGATGATAAATAAAAAAAATTACATTTACATTTGTATATCAAACGATCTGCGTTACTTTTTTTAATGATCTATTGGGGTTTATCCCACCTTAAGGGACCGTCTCACACTGTGTTTAGGTACTTCCATAAACAATCTTTTTTCAAAGTTTAGACTTCCAATAAACTTGCTTCCGCAAGCTTTGGTTGTTATGGACTTGCAAATTGCGTGCAATAAATTACGAGAACCTGTTGCTGGTGTAAATTTAATGTTACTGAGTTACCCAGTTTTACTAACAAGAGGGGTATTATTATTAGTAGTAGTATTATTAGTATTAGTAGTATTATATCTATAGTTTATTGACATGTAACATAGGTGTTATTAATAAATATTTGTATTTGTACATACTTCTCGCACAATATTTCAATACTCACCTACAGTCTTGAGTCAGCTCGTGACGACGGCCATTACGACATAATTGAAATGTGAAGCGAGAGACAGTAAACGGTAATGATGTGTGCAATAATCTCCGATAGATCATCAAACAACATGTGTTCAAATCGCGAAAGTTTAAAAGTTACATATACCTATGCATTACTTTTAACTTGTTGCCAAAAACCCCAATGTATTGTTTTAGGTTACAATGGAGACTAGCATGCTAATTGAGCCTTTTGCCTGCACTTGTGCATCAAAGCACGCAGAGTGAATTGTCTGCGGGCCAGAGTGCGAACCTGCTTCAAAAATGTATCGAGATCAATAACTTCCTTACGTAGAGCCTCTCCCATGTAGTAAATAGCATCTTCTAGTGTAGCTTCCTCAGCGAAAGCGTTTAAGAGCTGAGAGTACAGAGGAGCCGTGGTCACAACTGCTTCATCTACATCTACCCCTTCTTGTTCAGCTAACTTTTCCACTGAAGCCTCCAGTTCCTTCTCTTTCTCCTGTAAAAGTGCCACATTCTTGTCTAACTCTGACCTTTCTCTCTGCAGCCGTGCTAATATGTCTTCGAGGCGAGTCTTGCCATCTCTGAGCTCCTGCTGTGTGCGGCGAAGGGTGTCCAGCTCTGCCTGTGATTGCTGAGACTGCTCCTTCAATCGTCTCCTAAGTTTGTCCTCTACAGCTGATAGCAACGATGCTTTGATATGTTCCTCTGTTATTGTTCCTCCAGCCACATCTGGAGTAGGGGGAAACCCTGATTGCGGAGGGTATGGAGTAAAAGTGGGCGGATACTGGGGTCCCCCATTAGTGTTGCCAGCACCCGGGTAAGGTGTTCCAAAATTAGGGTATGGTGGATTGGATGTTGTTGGATATGGTGTAGGTCCTTGGTAACCCTGCTGTGGAGTCACTTGGGGGTAACCCGGGTACCCAGCGCCAGCAGGCTGAGGCATGAACGAGCTCACAGGATAAGGCGGTCTAGTTTCGTTGCGGGGTTTCGAATACACAGGAGGTAACTCCCCAAACGCAGAGATCATACACATTATTAGCTTTTGTAAAGTGGACCCGTTCTGATTCCATTCGTGTAAATACGGCAGGTAAACTTTGCCGTTGCTATCCACATACTTGGATACTTTGATTGACATATCTGCAGTAGGTTTAACAAAACACAATGGGGCATTAGCGGGGTGCGTGTCCATAAGCCAGATTTTAACAGGTATATTGTAAAAAGCGCCTTTATAATTAACTGGGATTGTGCCTTCAAGATTGAGGAGATCTTTCCTGGCGCCAGAGTTGAAGACAAAGGCTTCTAAACGATAGGCCAAACTTCGGTAAACTTGTATGAGACCAATCACCTCCCGACATGTAAAATCACGATGTTTATATTTGGACAAATATTGTTTTAGCACTACTTCATCATTAGCCATGATGACTAACAAGAGAATTAGTTACGTATTTTCACAAAATCACGGGAAAATCCTCGAGTAAATTAGGAAAATTACTACAAATTCAACCAACAACCTAAACTGAGTATGACAAATTTGATTTGACAATCAGCATTTCAGCATAGCAATTGACATTAATTTGTCAGCAATCATCTATCGACCGTAGCCCTGACACTGACAACTTTGACAACTGATGAACATGAACAAAATTAGAAGTGCCAGGGTTTTGGCGCTAATGTGAAAAAAAACACGTCAGCTGGTTGTATTATTTTCAGAGTATTAATGTGTAATAGTGGTGAATTATTATTTACTTATTATTTATTGCTCGTGAACGTGATCGAGTGTGGGCAAGTGATATTATCGAAGTGAAACATGTAGTGTTGTTGATAAAACTCCATAGAAGCTTCTTGAAAAGTATCCACCACTTTACTGGAGCATGGGTTTGACTTGACCGTGACTTAACTACTTTACTTGACTCTGTTTGACCATATTCAATACTATGTAAACTTGTATAATATTATGACTGAAAGACTCTGTATTCATAGTCATGAACAGTTATATTTTTTATTATTGCCAGTTGACAAAATAAGAGTCGCAAAATTATCGGTTTTATAAAATTACTATCTGTAGAGTTGTCTATGGTACTATGTTATTTGCGTATATTGCACTGCCAGAATATACGAAAAAAACCGGACAAGTACGAGTAGGACTCGTGCTCTGAGGGTTCCGTTAGACGGAACACTCAGAGCGCGAGACAAAAAAAAAAACTAACTGAAGTTAAAATATTGAAAGACAAACTTAAGTTTGTAGTTAAGTTTTTTTACTGGGCAAGTGCCTTTAATAACTAAACAAAATACAAGCTAAAACTAACACTACAAATACAGTTAGACTGCCCATAGACCGTTGAAGGTCTAAAGACAATCCAAATGCTCAAGCCCACTACCAGTTGGCAGCGTACCCAACATGCTGGCGGCATTACCACGTTGAATGGCAATGCTAATGCGTTGAGCCAGAAACACGCCAGCATTTTGGGCACGCGTCGCATTAACCAGGCGCTCTGAAAGATTTTTGAAAATGAGGTGAGCTCCCGGTCCCCAAGGGCCCAATGTCTCGACCCCAAACGCCTCAAATATGTAACCACTGCCGAGGTTAGCATATTTGCGACGCTTGTGCTGCTCTGCCGAATTAGCAGCCGCGCCAGCCCTACCCTGTGTCTCAGGAAGATGTGACGGCGCCAAAGTATCGACACAAGTTGCGTCCCATACAAGGGGCCGCCCCAACCTCCAGGGCACAAGTGTCATACCGTCAGGCCTCTTTCCATCGTCACGCGCAAGACCACTCGGTTTGAGCACAGCTGCGACATTGGCGGTGGAAAGTGCCCTGCGTATGATGTCGTTCAGGCTAGCGTGTCGGCCAATACGACCATCGCTTCTCGAGCAAGAGAGACCATGGTGACCGAGCTGGTCAACAGCAGTACCACACTGACAGCGATGGGCCTCACAGCACCTTGCACCCAAGCGTAAGCTGGCAGCTAGACGAAATGCGGTTGGATCTAAAAGGCTACCTGTGTTAAAAGAGGGCATGGCTTGCAACCAAAGTCCCGATTCCCAAACAGAGACAGCAAGAATACGAGCGCGATCTGCAATACTAGGACACGTATCTAGTAGCGATTTCCATGCTAGTTCGCAGATCGGCCGATCCCACAGTCTCTGGGAAGACAACTTTGAAGTTTGTAGTTGACAATAAGGTTCTTCCATACATTCCAACTACAAAATGTAAGTTTGTAATAGCAAAATAATTATTTTTAAATACCTTCAAATTTATAACTTTCGGATTTATTCCTATATATGTACTATGAGACCTTGCCTTTTGCCAAATTTCATGATTCTCGGTCAACGGGAAGTACCCTATAGGATTTGATTCCCCTGTGAAATCGCAAAATATACGACATAAAGGAACCCTAAGAGCGCGAGACCAAAAAAAAAACTAACTGAAGTTAAAATATTGAAAGACAAACTTAAGTTTGTAGTTGACAATAAGGTTCTTCCATACATTCCAACTACAAAATGTAAGTTTGTAATAGCAAAATAATCATTTTTAAATGATATACCTTCATATTTATAACTTTCGGATTTATTCCTATATATGTGCTATGAGACCTTGCTTTTTGCCAAATTTCATGATTCTAGGTTAACGGGAAGTACCCTATAGGTTTTGGTTCCCCTGTGAAATCGCAAAATATGCGACATAAACGTTCATATCTTTTGATTGCGTTGACTTACAACTTTTATTTTTTTACAGCCGAAAGAAACCGTAGACCCAAGTATTTAGTATAAATTTCAACTTGCTACCTTTACGCGTTCTTGAGAAAAAGGGTCTTGACAGACGGACAGACAGACAGACGGACAACGAAGTGATCCTATAAGGGTTCCGTTTTTTCCTTTTGAGGTACGGAACCCTAAAAAGTACGAATTTCGGTTATATTCATCAGTCGACAGTGCTTTCATATTTTAGTTGTCATATATAGCTTATGATCGGTATCTGATGGCAAAAGAATTGAAGTGTAATAGCGAGGATCATTATTTTTTAATCGTGTATTCGATCTATCGATACTTTTTAGTTTCGAACTGTATTGCTCGACTAGCTGCGCCCGCTTTTTCACCCACGTGAACAATGATTAAAATTCATGATGATCACATGATGATGATAGTGATGAAAAGTTCCCTATGACATTGATGTCAGTACAAAGCCAAATTTTTTTTTTAAAATAAATGTTCAAACTTCTCAAACTCTTTGCTTAAGACTCAGAATAAATAAATAAATGGAAGCGTTACAGTTTCCTTTTTAGCGCTTATAGCCTCCTTGATCGTCCATTTAATTACATTTTGAGCATAAATCTTTTGCAGATGTGTGCCGCTTACTAATGGAGTTTGCATTTGTAGAACTATCAAGAATATATCAGTGTGTGCAATACGTACCTCACCCCTGCCGTTTTTGGCAGACTTGTCGGAACTAGCTCGGGTTTAAAGAGTTTCAGATCCAACTTAGATACAAATACTTATGAACGTTCCTCTGATGTAGCAAATTTTTTTTTAATGTTACGGTATTTTATAATATTGCAACTGCCTTGATGTAATGGTACATACCACTAGGAATTTTATGACAAAACTACTTCTTATTTGACAGTTTATTTTGAAAATCTGGCTCTTAACCTTCATCAGCGTAGCCAAAACTTTAGGTATCGGAGCCCTTATAGTTATAGGATTACTTTGTTGTCCGTCTGTCCGTCTGTCAAGATCCTTTTTCTCAAGAACGCATAGAGGTATCAAATTAAAATGTGTATCAAATACTCGAGTCTACGCTTTATTTCAGCTGTGAAAAAATCAAACTTTTAAGTCAACGCGATCAAAACATATGACCGTTTGTCGCATATTTTCCGATTTTAGAAGGGAATTAAAACCTATAGGGTAGGTACTTCCCATTGACCTAGAATCATGAAATTTGGCACGAAGCAAGGCCTTATAGCACATATAAAAGGGGAAAATCCGAAAGCTGTTAATATGATATTACATCACATCTAAATAATGTTTTTTAAGTTATATGATTATTTACGGGATGTTGACCGTGGTAAGGTTGTTGAATGAACTCCCGATATTTCAGCGCAGTTACATGCACCAGTAGGGCATGCAAAAGGCAGGCTGTCGTTCAGTGTGGAGGTTAAAGGGGGAGGCCTATGTTCAGCAGTGGACGTCTTCTGGCTGAAGATGATGATGATGACATGCACCATGTTCACGGGAAGATTGAAGAATGCGGGTGGTTGGTCGAACAGTTAAAAAGTTATGTGCAGAGTGCAGACATAACGATTTACCCTCTTTCTTAGTCTTTTGCTACGGTTATCACTGGAACTCGAACTCGATCCTAAGTCCCGACAACACTCTCACTGTATCACTGCGTATAGTATTTTGAAGAATTTTTGAACGCGAACTTTTATTAAAATAAATAAAACAAATATCTCGTAAATAATCATATAACTTTAGTGAACAACCATGATAGTTTAAAACAGTAGGTATAATGGTTTTTGCTATTACAAGCTTACATTTTGTAGTTGGTATTTATAGGAGCACCTATTTGCCAACTACAAAGTTAAGTTTGTCATTCAATATTTCAATCTTTTTCTTCAAGACTTGATTCCCGGGATGGATCTACATACATATTTATTACGTTTCTGCGGAACCCTCAGGGTGCGAGTCCTACTCACACTTGACCGTTTTTTTAAACGGTTAATTTCAACTCAATCGGGTAATTTCAGATTCGGTTTCGGACTTTTTCTTGCTTGACTTGAATGCCGGCAACACTGAATTTTTCTTTTTCGGTGAGCTGTCAACGTTGAAAAACGTATCGATAGCAGTTCACCTTTTAAATCCAAGTTAATCGTCTTGGAAATACACTAATTTTGCTTATTTACGTGAATAAAAATATATCAAAATGCCGCCTAAGTTCGATCCTAACGAAGTTAAAATCGGTAAGAGTCGAGAACTTTGTGTTAAAAGTGTTTGTGTCACTTGTGATTGTAGTGATATTTGTGATGGTATTTACAATGTGAGTGAATATGTATTTTACAGTAAACCTGAGGTGTATCGGTGGAGAAGTCGGTGCCACATCATCCTTGGCTCCCAAAATTGGTCCCCTGGGTCTGGTGAGTAGGAAATAAACTAACGCAAATCATAACCTAAAATTTGTTCATGGCTGGCAGTCAATATCCAGTGTTACTACCTGGATTTAGAGGCAATTGGAGATTTTATTTCGTTGGTAAATTCAACATATAGAAATAACTATTACACCACATCTAATTGCCTCTGTACCGTAAAGATGATTGTATGATCTTGGGGGGTGCCTCCCTACCAGGCGCGTCCTTCCGGGTGGCGGATGGAAGGAACCCGCGACTCAGGATCCGGTCCCTGTCGCGGCTACTCCGAATGCCCAATAAGGAGTCGCGGACCAGGCCATGTGACTGCCATGCTTACTTTCTAAGTATAAACTGTTGAAGCTGAGGACCACTTATTTCTATTCTCTTATTAAAAAACTGACTTAAAAATTAGTAAAAATACGCTATTTCGTTAACTTGAATTACATATTATTTCCAGTTACTATATTGATTTTAAAAACCAAACTAATGAACAGATTTTTAATGAAATTTCTATGGGACCAAACTGAAAATAAATCCTTTCAAATAAAAATAGAATTATCTACATCAAAAATGACGGTGTTCTGAGATAAACGTAAAAAAGAACATCCAAAATGAGAACCCCTGTTTTGAAGTCAGTTAAAAATAGCAATAATTACACTGAATAGAATAGAAATGTGATTCTTCATGACATCTTGATACATTTTCAGTTTTGCTTGTACAACCACTGAGGACAAGCAATGTGCCTAGCCCAGATGGATTTGTATGTAAAAAAAATTATATACAACTTGAAATGTTCATTTTGATTCATTTGAAACCATGCATATACAGGGTTACGCACATAGACTGCACTAAGCCAAAAGGAGGTCATTGTACTCATCATTATGAACAACTTTTACTATGGGACCAACACTGAAATCGCAAAATATTAGCTCTTCTGTTCCATATAAAACAGTCATTGACACTCGACAAAATATAAGGAACAGATTATTTAACTGATTATTATTTATTGATTACTAGCTGTTGCCCGCGACTTCGTACGCGTAGAGCTCGGCCTTCGGCCTCGCTACCGCGACCCACTCCAAAACACAAAATTTCATCTAAATCGGTCCAGCCGTTTACTCACCGTTTAAACCTTCCCTAGACCTCCACGAATAATTCAAGACCAAGATAAGATAAATCCGTTCAGCCGTTCTCGAGTTTTAGCGAGACTAACGAACAGCAATTGATTTTTATATATATAGATTTAACTGATTATTGGACTGATTATTTTTTTGCGATTTCAGGGTTGGTCCCATAGTAAAAGTTGTTCATAATGATGAGTACAATGACCTCATTTTGGCTTAGTGCAGTCTATATGCATAACCCTGTATTTCAGTATAACTAACCTAATTTCTGCGTAACAGTCCCCCAAAAAGGTTGGTGATGATATTGCCAAGGCCACCAGCGACTGGAAGGGTCTGAAGATCACAGTCCAACTGACAGTCCAAAACAGACAAGCACAAATCTCCGTGGTGCCATCTGCCGCTGCCCTCATCATCAGAGCTCTGAAGGAGCCCCCACGTGACAGGAAGAAGCAAAAGAATGGTAAGCATTTAAGTTGCACAATATTTTCTTAGGCCTCTTGTTTTTATATAAATACTACCGTTTGCCCGTGACTTTATATTCCTGCCGTCCGATTACTAAAAGACCGTTAAGTGATATTGCCATAATGTCACTCAACGGTCTTTTAGTAATTGGACGGCAGATTCATACACAAATTTTCATAAAAACGTTCAACATGGAGACACAAATTGGATAAGTTGCAGGTTTTTTTTTTAAATTCGAGGAATTCTGAATGTGCCTATTACTATGGGATTTTTGTATGGACCATAATGTCGGTCAAATTTGGACATGACAACCTCTAGATCTAGAACCTCAGATCAGCCTGTTAAATAACGCTTCACAGTCATAGTATTCCCTGTGTCGAGGATGCAAAGGCACAGACACTGACAACTTACACCCAGACCCAAAGCAGACATAGCCCAGGCAAATTAGGGGTTTTACCCGTTACGGACCCTAGGCTCAACTAGTTGAGCCGTTTGGACTAGTTGTGTCTAAGAGAAAAAAAATTACCCAAGGCTCAACTCGGTCCCTAGGCTACTGCGAGGCTCAACTAGTACAGCCGTTTGGACTTTTCTTTTCCCTTAGGCGCAACTAGTTGTGTCGACTAGAAAAAAAATACCGAAGGCTCAATTCCAAAAAGATATATCAACGGCACCACTAGTTTTATGCCCGATGAGAGATATTATATAGAGAATATTTTGGCATTCAAACATTTGTCTCAAAAGTCAAAAAAAATTCGTGATTTGAGATATTCAAGGAAAAAAAGCGGGTTTTTGCAAATATCTCGCTGCCTATGGTTGATATTAGCAGCTATTATTAAAATTGTAAAGCATAAAATTCTGTACAAAATTTGTTTAATTTTTTAATACGTTTACCCATATTGAGATAGAGCACAGAGAGCGCACAATGCTTACCCATACATTTAATGAAAGTTTTGATGAATAATTTTCAATGAACCTGGGTCTTTATGGTCATAACACAGACATGCTGGCACTGAACTAAACCAGTCACCGTCATTGATTTAGTCATGAAAAAACAAGTAACATTTCCATTTATATAGTAAACTCTGGTGTTAACTCTCAACCATTTTCCTTCCAGTGAAGCACAATGGTAACATCACCCTTGAAGACGTCATTAGCATTGCCAAGACCATGAGGCCCAGATCCATGGCCCGTGAACTCGCCGGCTCCGCAAAGGAGATCCTCGGCACGGCCCAGTCAGTCGGCTGCACAGTTGAGGGCAGGCCCCCACATGACCTTATCAACGACATCAACTCTGGAGCTCTTACCATTGATGAATAAATGAGAATTTAGTATAATGCTTGGTTGTTTATATTTGAGCGGCCACTTCCTGCTATTACTTCACTAGCCTTTTCCTGTGGCTTCACCTGCTTTATGAACAAAACAGCCTAGTAGTGATGTGGTAGTGAGGTAAATTCCTCACTTCTGCATGTTTTGTTCATAGCTACTTGCTACAAACCACATCAACACTGAACTACTCAACAGGACGTACCTAGGTACTGAAAATTCTTTCACTGATAGAATGCTAGGTACATTTTCTTTGCACTCGAGGATACTGAGTACCAGCAAAGATAATTTAGTAATAGATACCAGTAAAGTTTCATGTAGAAGTGATTTTTTTTAATTCTTTATTTATTTTGGGGACTTTTGCCAGCAATGGCACGTCAGTCCTAAACTAAAACTAAATTTACAAAAATTTAAATATGTATGCGATGAGCGACGCAGACGTGATCATACCCATCCACTACCCATCCATCCCGCCAAAGACTACTATATATTATATACGGAGACATCCCGCTCTGCAACAAGTCACAGACACGCATGACGCCCCGCGCACGAGTAGTCCCATCGCGGCCGCGCGGGGTGGTACCTACGGTGGCAATCTCTGCACGGCCGCGACGCGAGTAGATGTGACTTGAAACAAGTGGATATTACACAAAAAAAACTTGGACCTTACCCTTACTAGATTCGAATTCTTTGATATTACAAAAATGATATATATATATATATTATTCGCCCATCGGGCAGGCTAAAGCCTTTAAAGCCATACCGCCTGTTCATCTGTTTTGTATAGTCTTAATACGTCAAACAAGTCAGAGTCAAGTTAAGTAAGTCACGGTCAAGTCAAACTCATGCCCCTGTAAAGTGGTGGGGACTTTACAAGAGGCTCCTATGGAGTTTAGGAAACAACACGAAAAGACACGTTTCACCTCGTTATATCACTTGCCCACACTCGAGCACGTTTACGAGCACCTAATGAATAATAATTCACCATTTAATACACATTAACACTCGAAAATACACAAGTTTAGGAAAATAATAGCACAAGCCGACATGTTTTTTCAACGTTGGCGCCAAAACTCCTTACAAAAATGAGGATTTTCCTACATAACATTTTTGTCGCCCTTTACTGAGCAGGCTAAAGCCATACCGCCTCGCTTCGTTTTACAGCCATAAGTATGCCCCAGTAAAGTAAGAGACTACTAGAGTTTAGGAATCAACTTGAAAATACACATTTATTTTACCCCATTGTCACTTTCACGAACAATAAATAGGTAACTGGCCAAGAGCGTTCCGTAACCAAAGCCATATAAATGTCACATTCATAGTTCAGAAATCGCAGTACCTTTAATTTCTTTACTCGTTTAATGCTGTATCTTACTCGCTAACCTAACCCGTTAGATGCTGTTTTTCAATGTTATTGCCAAAAACTCTCTAAAATCCAATGGTTCGTATTGTTACGTTAAGAGACACGAGGCGTTGAGCGACGCATCGTGTGTATGAATGACCATTATTGGTCATTTTTAGGGTTCATTATTGGTCATTTTTAGGGTTCCATACCCAAAGGGTAAAAACGGGACCTTATTACTGAGCCTCCGATGTCTGTCCTACCTATTAACGGCTGTATCTTTGCCGTTAAATAGTTGCACAAAAGGTAAAGTTTTTTTTTTAACGCTGATAAGTCCGCGTTTGACCACCAACTCGCCTGTTGGTAAGCGACGATGTGGTCGAAGATGAAGCACGAAGACACAGTAACGTTAGCCACGAGGCATGGTTGCCACAGATGAGGAACTCTTAGTCAACAGGCGCATAATCATAATTCCATTATACGAAGCTTAGCCGACAGGCTGCTGATGACTGAAACGTATAGACGGTGGGTAAAAATTGCCACCTAAATGTCAATGTATTTTATTTTTTAAATTTTTATTATTTTTTAAATTATTATTATTATTAATAATATGTGTTTTTTTGTAATTGAATGTGATATGGACCTAGTGTCCGCAATAAAGATTTTTATTATTATTCACTTTATTTATTTTAAGTCTTAATTTTTAAGTTTTTTACATCTAATAAATAATAAAAAAATACATAAAAAACTTAAAAACTAGGGTGCCGCCGGCAGCGGGGCAGGGCCCAAGCTACCGGTGGTTAGGGCTGCAGAACGGGGAACCTCCTGACAATGCGCGCCGTGTCCAGATGACCGCCTTCTGCATCTGACCCTTGACCCGACCGTCTAGCGAGAGCCTCTTAAGGTGTTGGTCGAGGCTCTTCGCTATAAGGCCGTTCACCGATACGACTATTATTATTATTATTATAATGAAATGCTGTAGTAAAATGTTATGTAATTTAATAATACACAATATTATAGCAAAAAACATATATTTTATAATTTTATTATTTACAATAGTCAACTTTTATTTACATATAAACAACAGCAAGTGTTTTCCTTTGTTTTAAGGCCACATCTAACTGTTTGAAAGGGAATTTTACAAATGTGATTGGGTCTTGCCCCTTAGTTCTGTCACCAGACATACCAAATAAATCAGTTACACTTTCCAATGGATGTATTTCACAAGAAATGTAGTAAGCAATCGATTTCTACCGGCCTATAGTATCTATAAAAAATTAAACGTTAAACTTGAACAAATTAGTGTTGTGATAATGACAAAGAAATACATCCATTGAACAACCAATAATTACTCCGCTATAAAAATGTTCTAATTAAACAGCTATTTATCAACAATATTCGCTCTTTGCCTAACAAAATTATGTTCTAAAAATAAAAATTACAATAAATATGAGAGGTTTGTTCATTCTCAAAATGATTGCTATGTACAATTTAATTTACTTATCAGTCCATGAAACCGCCTTTATTTCAATTGAGCCAGTCGCTATTTATCAATCAGATAAAAAGGCCTGTGCCAAAATACAAACATAAAAAAAAAAAAAACAGATTAAGGAATTCGCAACTCTTGTAGATTTACCATAAAATTATGTGCTGTGATTGTAATGCTATAACTGTAAAAAAAACGTATTTTTAACATAGTAATAAAATGATGAGATCAGAGAATCATTGGCCGTCAACCACACTAAGTCTGATATATGAGTTTATTGTCACAACTTTAGATATTCAAACCAGACTTGGTTCAATAAACCACTGACATAATTATGTTACCATTTTTTAGCATCACCCAAAGATTATTCAAGCTATGGATGTCAGGTTAGCGCACAAAACTGTTCACATTTATTTGAACAATGTACAATAAGGCCAGGGACCTTACGGACAACTGTACCCTTAGTACAAGTGTTGATAGTATTCGTAAACTTTTTTCGTATAAGAGAGTGAAGCAATCTATACCGCCGAATACTACTGATTTTAGTTCCTCCGCGTTTCCGCTGGAGGCGCTTTACTAAAATGTATGGAACAATACGTAAACGAAAAAAGTTTTCGAAAACTATCAAGTCTGGGACTAAGCGTACTGCAATTGCGGCACCAAACTAACGTTAGATCCGCTCAGTTGGAAAACCACACGAACATGAACCTTAATGAGCCCAGATACTGTTTGCGGTCGCGTGATTTTCCAACTGAGCGGATCTGACGTTAGTTTGGTGACGCAATAACAGTTGTCCGTAAGGCCCCTGGTAAAAAAATTCTTTATTACCTCATAAAAACCTGATCATTAAGAACCCATTAACGTAAACAAAATAAAAAGATTGTTCAAAAATAAATAAGGTAAGTATTTTAATTTCATGCTAGATATTCAGTTACGTCAAGCCGTGAGCGTGCCATACATATGCTATACTAACACGCTTTGCGGTAGAGGGACAGCGCATCCACTCTCTATCCCCACCAAAATCTTTAAACACTGATATCTCTTAATTTATCAGCCAATTTCAATTTTTCTTATTTCAGTATGTGCAATGTTTTTAATTATATCCATCGCTAACAGCCGCACTCAGAAACGTTACTTAAGCTAAGGAATACTTGCTCTGTCAACTTCTCGTTGACGGAAAATCTCACACATGAAAACGAGACAGAGCAATTCTAAGTATGTATTCCTTAGCTTAAGTAACGTCTCTGAGTGCGGCTGGTAGTCTTATTTGTAATTAATTAAACCAGACACAGGCCTATTACTGCAAGCAAAAAAATATAGTATTTTAAAATTGTATCAAATTTAACAGTAGGTACTTTTTTCGTGAATTTTGTACTAGACTTAAGATCCATCAATTGTTTGTACATCAATGGCGTTACCTTTAGTTTTGAAACGTCGGCTTTAACCGCAGTAAACATTAATGTCAGTGTATGCTGAAGTGCAGTGTTTATGCTTTGAGTGTTATAAAAACGTGACTTTCATATCCAGTGGTTTATTCATTAAGGAGAGGCCAGAGTGACCATATTATTCTCAAATTTTTGTTACTAGTGAGTGACCAATTCCAGACATTTCAATTGAAATCAAGTACAAATTTTCTAAAGGCAGAGAAGTCACTACCTTTAATCACCATTTCTACCAAAATTAGAATCTATCATGTCAATAATATAGTGACCAGCAAACAACTTGAAAAAAGTGGGTGTATTGGTGAAAAATTGGTGCACACACTACAACCAAACTCTCGAAATCCCGTCCCCTTTCAGTCCACTAAACAGACTTTCAAATTGTCAATTCCCATTTCAAGATACTTGCCAGTCACCGCATGAGACTAATCAATAAAACAGAAACATGTCATGTTCTAAACAAGCAATTAAAATTTAGAGTTAGTAATACAGTATTGAAATAATCCTTCATAGGTGCTTTCTAAATCCAATTCTACTACATAGTCTTTTTTTATGATAAAAACTGTAGAAATTACTTATGTTACAATGATTTTCTATTGAGATACTCTAACTAAAATCTCATACGTTGTTGATTCTCATTGCATTGTGGAATGACCATCAAATCAGCGTCAAAAGTTTCGGTTTCAAACTTAAAATTACCGCACCACAACTGCAATATTGTAGTCTTTCCTAATCACAGGCGGCCGGATCGATATGACGTCACGCAGACACTGAATCCTTCTACAGACCAAAAGCAGCTGCAGTGCTACTTCACACGGGACTGCGCGTATTGTAATAAAAATAAATGTATGAACCACGGCTCATTAAATATGAGCATAAGCCAGGACTGAATATAATGGAAACTGCATATTCGTGAAATCCAGAATTATTTCCCGCAATATCTGACTTGGTGATAAGGAATCATAATAACTAAACCAGACGTCGTAATCGCCCATCTAAGACCACCCTATGGGACCCTATCTACAATACGATACAAAATTCAATAAGGGATCAAAAAAGAGTCTATTAGATAAAACTAAAAAGACATTTAGTCGAGAAATGTTGGTACAAAGTTAGTTATTTAATAAATGATAAATTTTAGTTATGGCGGCAGTAGGTCATATAGTATATTATTGAAATTGTTTTGACTACTTAATTTAATTCTTTTTAGGGTTTCGTACCTTAAAAAGAAAAAAACGGAATCCTTATAGGATCACTTTGTTGTCCGTCTGTCTATCTGTCAAGACCCTTTTCTCAGAAACACGTAAAGGTATCTGAAATTTATATCAAATACTCGGATCTAAGGTCTCTTGCAGCTGTGAAAAAAAATAAACTTGGAAATCAACGCGTGAAAAAAAATATGTTTTGCGATTACAAACTTACATTTTGTTACTTACAGTTGGTATGTATGGAAGACCCTTATTGTCCACTAAAAAGTTAAATTTGTCTTTAAATATTTCAACTTCTTTTTTAATACATAATATTAACAGTATTTTTATGCTCGCTCTCTAGATTTGTATGCCTACTAACTAGGCAAAACATGATACAGTGACTAATATTGTTTAAACACCTATTGTGCAAGTGTTTTTAAATGTGTGTATGATTTACTCGTGTATTGTGCAAATAAATTATCTTTATCTTTACAACCATCTACGCAGCTGCGCTGTTGGTGTGCAGCTGGTTCATACAGTTCTTTATATTACAAATTGTCCAGATGCATTTATTCTTGTGCATATGATATTATTTGTCACCGACGCATCTATGTCAATTCGAATGGAAGTGAAAGTAACAAAACTAATATTATACTATACGTCCCGGAATAACTCACCTGTGCTGCTGCTGACATGCATTTGGTCTGTACATGGTTTAAAAGCACATTTTAACCAGTGTCGAACATGCAGTTTTCTTTAAATTGACACAGGTGAAAATTCAAGTTTAGTGTCCATCTAAATTAATTTTAACAGCGAGCTGTAACCGCTGGGCATATGCATCACCTGGAAGCAGTCCTGACTCCAGGGCTTGAGAGGTTACATCACTGAGGTTTTAACCATTCTTTGCACTACTTGAGAATGATGCATCCTAGTTATGTGTCACTAATCAATGTGCACAGTAATTTAGTCGAGGATATGCTATTTGCAGGCGAGCTGCCGCTGAGCATCTGTATTGCTTGGAAATGTTTCTCGATCTTAGAAGTTGCACAACCGTGGTTTTGTTCACAGATCTCGCACACGCAATAAATTTGCCACTTTTACTGTTGTCTAAACAAGTTAAGAGAATGCCTCCGAGTTAGTCGCACTAGCCACTTTATTCAGCGTTCACGGTCACTGTAGTCATGGGCAGGCCCCGGGGGGCCTCGCACTAGGAGGGGTGGTGCGCGGGCGCGGGCGGGGGCAGCGCGGGCGGCGCGCCGCTTGTCCACTGGACGAGGGCGTGTTGCGGCATCTGCGTCGCTTGGAAGTGGTCCTTCAGGAGTGCTTGGGAGAAGTTGCAGTGCATCTGGTACGCTTCGTTCTCACGCTCCGTGTCGCCCGCTAGCCGGTACAAGTCTGTGGAGGTGCAGTTATTTTAACACCAATATATATTTATTTGGAAGCATCTGAAGAAAAATAAGAGAGGATTGTAATATCAAGGCGTAGTAACGTGGAAGTGACTGAAATAACGCCGTATAGTTGAACCTACGGAAACTTTTGACATCGTTTGATACTATGTTTATATATATGTATAACTTATTGTTTAACCCTTTGAATGTGTTACGCACCGCATGTCGGCGTAAGCGAAAAGTGCTCGACGCGCGTTAGGCACCGGAGCGGTTCGTAAGGAAATTACCGCTATTCGTCAATTTATTCCCGCTCGAATGAACGTTCCAAAGACAATGTAAGTTCTTTCGCCTCTAGCTTACTTCAATCACTAGAGAATCGATGCATCCTTACCGAGTCAGGGGGGACCCCTATACTTTGTGAGTGGGTTTTCCCCGTTTAGACAGTGTTTGACAAACTGACATGGCGGAAACATAACGTAAAAATGGTTCACAATAAATTTTTAGTTTTTGAAGTGAATATTGCCTATTAGTGTCAAGTAGTTGGTGTAAAAGTTGCGGAAATAGTGCTCCCTTGTTGTGAAAGTGGTGTGATAGTAATTTCATGTGAAAAAATAGCATATTATTATCAACAAGCACGTGATGGCGCAAGAAAATTCAAGAATAATAATTGCATCTCGAGATTCTGTGAGTATTTAATTTTTTTAAATTAATGGTGAGTACTTAGATATATAATCAATTGAAAATATCATACAACAATTCAAGACAATGAATAATATATATAATATATGAACATACAATGTCAAATTGATAAAGAAAAAAAATATTTTTTATTTTACATCCAGTCAGTTTTCGAAAATTCGGTTGGACTCTCGCATTTCTGGCAACCGCGGCTACTCAGCCTCTTGCGCGGTACGGGTGAATATTACGACTGAAAGAATTTGTATCCATGGTCATGAGATTTTTTACAAAAAAAATAGTAACCTTTCAATATGGCGGATGCCCAGAGCTGGACGTGCACATCGGGTATCTTGCTGGCGAGCTGCATGGCCGGCGTCACCATGTTCATGCTCTCTCGCGAGTTGTTGATCGACAGGAAGATGTGCCCAAGCAGCACCAGGGAACACGATGTCAGTCGGTTCAGGTCCTCTGCATTCGCCATCTTTAGGGTCTCTCGGAGATACCGTCTGTGGAGTTTTAGAAAATATATCATCATTGCCATATTTTTGATAGCCCGTTGGTCCAGTTGGTAGTGAACCTGCCTTCTGAGCTTGGGGGCGTGGGTTCGATTCCCGCCTAGGACAAACATTTGTGTTTGTTCTATATCTGGTTGTTTATATCTATTTAAGTATGTATTTAAAACTATATATGTATATCAGTCTCTGGCAGCCATATCACAAGCTTTGCTTAGGTGGGGTCAGATGACCGTGTGTGAAAAAATGTCCCGAATATTTATTTATTTATCTTCATATTGAAGATTGGAGGTCAGTAGACAAAACTTATTAATTTCGTGCTGTATTTTCTAAAGGCAGATTCACTACAAAAATATCGTTAAAGAATAGGATAAATGATAGGTATATCAACCGATAGCAACAAGGCACGACAAAGGCACAGTGATATAGACCAAGAAAACCAGCCTAGGAGGAAATTCCCTTTAAAAAAATGGGAACACCGTTTTTTGAAGCATCTACAAGAAATGGAAAGGATCACAATGCCTAGATGCATCTTAGTTACAAATGACCGCAGACTGGCTGGATATGACTGTAATAAAGCAGTTTAATTTAACCTATGGAAACTTTAAAGAAGCTGGTGACTGGACGAAGTGCGACAGGCATAAAGGTGTTTTTAAATTTCAAAAAGTTAAGACCATATTTGGCTATTTGCAATTTAAAAAGCCTAGCTGTCTAGGCAGACCAACTTTTTGTCCTTTTTATAGGGACAGTTCCATAAAACTACAGATACTGAGGTGTGTCATTTTGTCCCATACCCTATCGAGATGTTGATGTGTCAAGATTTTATTTTATTTATATGACGATAGGTGGCAGCATAGGCTGATGTGCCTATATCAGAGTCAAAATTTAGTATTTATCTGTTAAGATTCTCTTCTTTATTATTATCCATCTGTCCAGTTTGTTTTTAAATGCATTTATTGGTTTCGCTGCGACCACCTCCTCTGGCAACCTGTTTCAATTGAAAACGACTCTTGCTGAGAATGTGCAGTGTTTGCCTGTGATGGTACAAGCCACAGCAGGGTTTTCACAGTTTGTGGAGGGTTTTGTGTGTGACAACTGGTACGACTTACCAGTCTTCTAACGCAGTGAGAGGTTGAGTAATACACACCAATATAACGGAGTCTCTTTACACTTTTTAATTACAGATCACTTTATTATTTACTCGAAGATTTATTATTTTTAAGCACTTGACAACATATTGTTATTTTTCTGACAGACCTTACTTCACAGTTCACAATCACTCTTGTTTTAATTTTGATTATAGAAAAGTTTCTAAAGAGGTTGCACTTAATGTTATGACAACCTCAACACTTTCCCTCATTAATTAAGTGCATGGCACTGTAGACCCAGAGCATTACGAATTGCTATGAGTCTTGGCTTTGGAACTGCCTTAGTCATAAGATCTGCTAACTGACTAGTAGTGACAGTCTTTTGCACATCCACAAGTCCTTCTTGTACAGTCTCTCTCACAAAGAAATGTCGTATACGGATATGCTTCGTTCTCTTATGGAACTCAGGGTTGTTCGCGAGACGTATGGCAGCTTCATTGTCTACTTTCAATGTAGGTATTCCATCCATATTGGTAAGTGAGCTGAATATTCTCTGGAGCCATACTAGTTCACGAGCACCTTCGCTTGCTGCTACTATCTCGGCTTCTGTAGTTGAGATCGAAACTGAAGGTTGACGTTGGCTTAGCCAAGAGACAATCCCTCCAGCAAAAAGACATGCTACTCCTGTTGTAGAGCGTCCTGTTTGCTCGTCTCCTCCATGATCTGCATCACTATATCCTTCTATTATGCCAGATACGTGCTGCGCTGTATACTTGATACCATAAGAACAAGTGCCTTTGATGTACCGCATAATTCGCTTTACGCGTAGCCAATCTTCTTTTGTTGGATTTTCTAATTTTCTAGAAACTACTCCAACAGCGTAAGCAATATCAGGTCTTGTCCCTGTCATTAGATAAGCTAATGCACCCACTGCCTCTCGATAAGGAAATTTCTTATCTTCAGGTTTTTCAACTTTCCCTAATTCACAAGTTCTTTCTATGGGTGTTGAGACTGGGTTACAATCCATCATTCTAAAACGTTCCAGTACCTTCTTGGCGTATGACTCTTGATTGATTGTAATAGAACCATCCTTTAATTGGACAATTTCAAGTCCCAAGTAGTATGACACTGGCTTGCTGGTGATCTTTAGCGTTTCACCTAGCTCCTTCAAGAATTGGTTCGCCAGTTCTTCATCAGTAGTAGCTACAAGCCCGTCATCCACATACAGGGTTATCAATATTTTCTTGTTGCCTATATTTTTCGTAAACAGACAACAGTCAGATGAATTCTGTATGAAGCCTTTTTCTAGCAAAATCTCTTCAAAGCATGAATTCCAGCACCTGGGAGCTTGCTTGAGACCGTACAAACTTCTTTTGAGTCGACATACATTTGATGTACCATCGCTGAAACCATTTGGCTGCTGCATGTAGATTTCTTCTGTTAGCTTGCCATTTAGAAATGCAGTCGAGACATCAAATTGTGCCAAATATAACTTCTCTTTGGCGGCGACACTTAATAAGGCTCTAACCGTGGCCATCCTTGCAACAGGACTGAATGTTTGTTCATAGTCAACTCCTTTCTGTTGCTTAAATCCTTTAACTACAAGCCTTGCCTTATATTTGTCAATAGTACCATCTGGGTTTCTCTTGATCCGAAAGACCCACTTACATGGTAGCGCTTTTCTATTCTTCGGTAACTTGCAGAGCGTCCAGACATCATTTTCTTTGAGTGAGTTCATTTCACTCGCCATCGCACCTAGCCACTCAGTTTTGTCATCCCTTAAAACAGCTTCCTTGTACGTTTCAGGATACAACTCTGTGCCTACGGAGCACACGTAGTCTTGAAATCTTTCAGGGCGTGAGAGATTAGCTCGATCGCGCAAGTTATAATGTCGAGGTGTTGTGTCCATTAACAATGGTTCAATTTATTTTTTTTTTTTTTTTTTTTTTTTTTTAATTATTTCTAGCTGCTCATCAGCATCAACAAACTCTTCGTTTGCACTCTCATCATCTCGGGTAACACTTCTATCTCCCGAAATTTCGTCATCGTTTCTATCTCTTGAAACTTCTTCATGAACTTGATCTTGACCTACTCTATCTCCCTCTAGAGCATGTTCATGACCAGTTTCTAGCTCTACAGTACTTTCTGGCAAATTTTCTTGCATTAAAGATTGATTATCTCCCTCTGAATTTATAGGCATCTCTGTAGATATCCGGAATTCGACATCAGTCTGGAAAGTGATGTCTCTCGACTTCAATGTTTTATTTCCGTCCCAAATACGATAACCATCATCGTTTTCATACCCTATAAGCTTGCCTTTTACTGCTTTTTTATTGAGCTTCTTGCGTTTTTGTTTAGGAACGTGAGCAAAACATTCACTCCCGATTACCCTCAAGTGACTTATCTTAGGCTTCTTTCCATACCAGAGTTCGTATGGCACTTTCCCATCAACTCTAGTTGGACCTGTCCTATTTAACACGGTAATTCTCCTCTTGTATGTAGCATGGATCTAGCAGCTTCAACTAACGTACGGTTTTCTCGCTCACTACACCCATTTTGTTCCGGGGTGTAAGGCATTGTCAACCGTTGTTGAATGCCATGTCTTTGAAGGATATTGCGTACCTCTTTGTTATCAAATTCTCCACCGTTATCGCTTAGAATTGTTTTTACGTGATATCCAGTGGTCTTAGCTTCTTGAAGCATTTGAAGAAGTTTATCCTTAACTTCAAATTTGTTCTTTATGAAATAGACCATTCGATACCCAGAGTAGTCGTCTTTGAACAGTACATAATATTTAAATTTAGACATACTTTCTACAAATGGACCACAAACATCAGTATGAATCAATTCTCCTGCAGTTGTTGCTCTTTCTCTTGTTCCAAATGGTTTTCTGTGTGACTTCCCGTAAATACAGCCTTCGCATTTCATATTGTCAGGACTCAACTGTATACTAAGCTCTCTCTTGACAAGGCGAATAATATGCTTCTTGTCCTGATGAGCAAAACGCTCATGGTATAGCTGTAGCATGTTAGAGCCAGTTACAGCATTCACTTCTATGGTCTTAGGTTTTATTGGCATGACCGTCTTCATGTCCAATTTATACAGGCCACCATTTTTAATCCTTTTTCCAACTACAATTGCATCGCCATTTAAATCCAGCCTGCACTCCTTGGTGGTGGACGTAAATATGCTGTCTTGCAGTTTATCTTGTGCTGCTAGCACCGAAAATAGATTCTTGGTCAGTGTTGGCACATACCAAACATTGTTTAGAGTGAGTTTCAACTTTTTGCCGCTAAGATTTGATTCAACTTCCACAGACCCTTTCCCTTTTGCAGGAACTATAGTCCCATCTGCTGTTGTAACAGTGTGGTTCGAATCTAACTCCTCAAACTTTATGAATACATCGCCTTTTACTGAAATGTGGGTTGTTGCTCCATTATCGACAAACCAGCTCTCTCTGTCTTGAATTTGTGTATTGGAACAAGCATTCACCATCAGCGAAATATTTTGCACTTGCTTAGAAGCAGCTGCTGATGTGCCTGGTGTGGGCTTGGGCGGCCTCCCGTCCTTGATCCACTTCTTGCACTTCCGCACTATGTGTCCTTTTCCAGAGCAGTAGTTGCAGATCAGCTGTTTCTCGTTGCTTTGCTTCTCTCTCTTCTCTTCAGTGCGAGCTGCCAGTAAAGCCTCTTGCTTAAAATCTTCTTTATTCCCTAGTGCTCTCTCAAAAGCACACAGGTGACTTGTCAAGTTGTTTACCGTCTTTTCTCTTTGGTTAAGTAACAACCAGCTTGATTTAAACGCAAAATATCGTTCGTCTAGGGTGTCAAGGATTTTGCAGATCAGAAATAAGTCCGGCAGCTTCATGGTAGCATCCATCTTTGTGATCTCGACATTCAAACTGTTCCAGATATTTTTCAACTTTGACATGTGAGTGGATATGTCATCCTTCTTATTGTACTGCAAACTGAAAAATTCTGTACACAAAGTGTACGCCCTATCATCCGACTGTCCATCAAATAATCTATGCAATTCCTGCCAAACTTCTTTTGCTGTGTTAAATCTCATCACCTTTTTGAGCGTATCTTCGGACATATTAGTGGTAAGTATGAGCAGAGCGCTACATTCGGTCTTTCTATACTTCGCCAAGGCTACATTATAGATGCCGACTTCAGCGTCACCAACTCCTCTGGCAGGGGCAACGGGTCTTTCGAGGGTGCCCTCGGCTGCTTCCATAGCACCTTCTACGCCTCGTAGCATTATGGAGATTTTATATTTCCATGTGGCCCAGTTCTCTTTCCCTTCCAGATTACCTATCTGTAATTTTGTTGTGAAATTATCCATTTTTCTCTTTATGTATTACTTCGATTTAGTAGTACCTCTGTAAGCCCATAACCTGTGACAACTGATACGACTTACCAGTCTTCTAACGCAGTGAGAGGTTGAGTAATACACACCAATATAACGGAGTCTCTTTACACTTTTTAATTACAGATCACTTTATTATTTACTCGAAGATTTATTATTTTTAAGCACTTGACAACATATTGTTATTTTTCTGACAGACCTTACTTCACAGTTCACAATCACTCTTGTTTTAATTTTGATTATAGAAAAGTTTCTAAAGAGGTTGCACTTAATGTTATGACAACCTCAACATTGTGAAGTTTGCTTTCTCTTGTGTAATCTTTTAGCGAGTAGATGCTGTATGTCAGGAAGGTTGTAGTTCCCATTGAGAATGTTAAAGGTAATCCGGTCACCGCGCAACCGTCTTTAGAGTTTAGAGATAAATAAATAAAAATAAATAATTCGGGACATTTTTCACACACGGTCATCTGACATAGCCATCTGTCATCATCATCATCTGAGATAGCTGGTCTATTCAAGTTCTGTTTAGACTTTTGGCCCGGAACATTACATGTTGAGTATTCCTTACTTGGCTTCATTATACCGCGCCTGGAAGAAGGCCTGCAGCCCGAGCACGTAGTACGAGGCCGCGCGCAGCCCGTGCGCGTATGGCGGTAGGGCTTCCGGACGGACCTGCAACATGAATTTTATTACATTTACATTTGAATAGCGATTTTTTTGCGTGATTTTAGCATTGGCTCTGCAAAAGTTATTCATAACGGTGGGTACAATGATATCTTGATGGCTTAGCTACTTAGCTTTCTTTTTTATACAGGATTACAAATCTGTATAACCCTGTATAAAAAAAAAAGTAGAAAAAAACAGCCTTAATTGACATGATATAATTAGCTGCCATGTATACCTTCACGATTAACTTTAGTGGTAGAATGATATAGCTAGTTATTGTAACCAGCAATTTCAGATAGATAGTCAATATATGCTGTAAATAATCTGTGTTCGCCTTATTACCATATTTCTGGTACTAGTTTGTGTACATAATGATAGTGAATGATATCCAGGAGAAACTCAGGTATCAGCTACACACTTCCGATTCCAGCTTTTTTCGTCATAGGTGGCAAACAAGCAGACGGGTTACCTGATGGTAAGGAGTCACCATCGCATATGGATACTTATAACACCAGATGCATCACAAATACGTTGCCGACCCACTATTAAGTCGCCTTTAGAAGAACCCCATGTTGTAGCTTCTCTCAGGAACACCGCAGAACGTAGCTCATTCCACATTTTGAAGGTGTGAGGCAAGAAAGTGTGAATCGCACACATGTCATGTTGTCATTGTGTTTAAATGAAATTAAAAGATTGTAAGATATATAGAGAGAACACATACTTGCTCCATAAGTTGAGCCAGGTCGTTGTCTCTCCTCCCTCTTAAATATACAATAGCGAGGTTCAGCTTCGCGAACATCCATAAATCTCTTTCTTGTGACATCTAGAACCACAAACAGATATAATAAGCATGATAACTGTGACAAGAAATCACTGAAATTATGATTTGAAGGGAAGATGGACGGTGGACCAAAGCAGTCCACCGGGCAGACCACCAGCCCGCTGGTCGGACGACATCGTTAAGACAACAGGAAAGCAGTGGACAAGGCTAGCACAGGACCGGAACGCTCGCCAAGAAGAAACCAATTCACTCGTGATTTGAAGACATGCAGATTATAACTATTGGGGAACACCCATTCAGGCAGCGCATTCCACTGACAGCAGTTCGCACAATAAAGTATAACGTTCGCATAATGATAATTTATTTGAACAAAACGAGTAAATTATACACATTTAAAACCGCATGCACAACAGGTGTTTAATAAATATTAGTAACTTTGTATCAAGTTTTGCTTAGTTAGTAAGCATAATAATCTAGAGAGATGGCATAAACATCAGGCGAGTTGGTGGCCAAAGGTTGATCTATTGTTGAATAAAATAAAATAAACATATTGTAAATATTATACAGGTGATTTTTCCAAGTGGGCGTGGATGGCCAAATCCGAAACTATGACGAATAGCTAAATCTACTCGAAAGGAGTCTCGGGCCCGATTTTGATGTTTTTTTTTTTAAACCCATTTTCCTAAACTGGAATTTTGCCACGCCACGCATCTCCGCACTCGGACGTTGTGCTAATCATTCGAAATATTATAATTGATAAGGAGAGACGAGGACGCATTCCATGTACTTTTTTGTTATTTTATCCGTGTCTTTGCCATATTATGAAGATGAAATAGGCTGTCCCTTTCTCTTAAAGACGTCACGCCTGAGGCGTAACTCGGTATAGTGCGCTCTCTGTCTAGCATGAAATTAAAATATTTACAACTTATTTATTTTTGAACTAATTTTAATTTTGTTTTCGTTGATGGGCTCTATTAATGAGGTAATAAAAAATTATTAGTCATCATGCCTATTAGTCAGGTAGATTTCTTATATAGGGATCTTAAGGATTCATCAAAAACCCCTTAAGGGTTTTTGGTAAGGCCTGAATTAAGGGTGGCAGGTAGGTATACATACGTGTATCGCAGTGTGGAACTGCGCTTCGGCGGCTTCCATGCAGTTCATGGACATGGCGTACAGGCCCAGCAGGCAGTGCAGCTGCGGCGTGTGCGCAGCTGCAGTCTGAGCTGCAATAAATAAATAAAAACAGGCTTTTATTTAAATTATGTTACTTTTAATTTTTATTGTGCGACTTTTAGCACAAGTGCTGATGTTGCACCGAAGGTGCTTTTAGTTAAACCTTTCACTCTTGTAATGTCGCTATATACTGATAGATCCTTTTTGGCAAAGCAATTAATGTTATGTTAGCATTATTTCTTAAATTTTCAAATACAAAACTCCAAAAATATGGTATTAAAAAAAAATCGGTAATTTTTGTTTGGGTTTTTTGTTAGATAATCTCCAAAAGGTTATCGAATTTTTGTCCTTTTTTACAATAAAGTTGTTGTATGTTGGAGTCGCTTTTGCTGTCATTCGGCGCTTTTTATTAATATTTCCTTCTTTGTCGATGTTTTTATTGACTAATAGGCTTGCGTTTGGCTGCCAACTTGTTAACGCAACAACCGACCGATTTACTCTCGATTTGAAGACATTTAGATTGTAACTATCAGGGAACACTCATTCAGGCAGCGCATTCCACAGGCTACCAGTTCGCACAGTAGAAGTGGAATCAAAGTGCTTGGCACGGGTATTGTAGTGGTTACTCACGCGAGGGTGCGTTACGCAGCAGATGTGCGGCGCGCGCGATCTCCTGCAGCGCGTGTGCCTTCCCGCCCGCCACCAGCCGACACAGCGCCGCGTGCTCCACCAGCGCCATGCGCAGCCGCCACGCCAGCGTCGCGCCGCCGCGCGCTCCGCCCCGCGCCGCCTCCGTGGCACCACCCTCGCCGCCGCTCGCTGGAATACAAACACACGTGCTATTCATTACCGTAGAAAAAAAAAAACAATTTATTTTGTAACATCAGCAACATTAATCAATATAGACAGGTGAGCAATAGGGTATTTTTGACTGTATTAATAATATAATTTATACTGGTGTAACCCTAGAAGATATTTTTTTTTAACAAATATAGTACCGTATTTTAGAAAAATACTGTATACAAATATAATTTTCATTGATCACGTGACTTGACAGCAAATACTCTATGTAGGTCGAATGTCCTTATGACGTCACACAAAAGTAAATAGAGGCAACAATCGTATGGCGAGAAGAGCTCGTTTGCTTATGTGTGACGTCACTAATGTCACGTGGCCCCATAAATGCCAAAGGGAGCGTTTACGCGGGAGTTTAATAATTTAAATTTTGATCTGCCATTTAAAACGCACACTAAAAATGAGGATTAAATCACAAGATTGCTTTATTTGAATATAATAAACAATTTAAGATGGTTTCGTAAAATCATTCGAATACAATAGGGTATTTGACTGATTTTACGTCTATATATTAAGTACATATTTGTAGAAAATAACAAAAACTATATAGGTGAAAAATATGAACTGTCGCAAACTTAATTAAGCAATTTAATAGTGCTAACAGACGCTCGAACGCGGCTGACCTCAACCGCCGTCTGACCAATGGGAGAGAAAGAGAGGGTAATATGATATTCTCTCTTTCTCTCCTGTTGGTTGAACGGCGGTCCGTCAGCCGCGTTCAAGCGTCTGTTAGCACTATTACATAGATGACATAGGATTTAAATTAGTTTGTTGGTATGGTAACGGCCTGCTGGGCGAGCGGCGCCTGCGCCCTCATGCGCTTAGCTCATCCTACCCACCTCTAGTCAGAGCATATAAATGTTTGGGCCGAGTTTACTTTTTCTGCTAAGTATTCACAGTATTTCAAGTCAATGTATACTCACAAGTGAGCTTGTCTATCTGCGCGAGCGCCTTTTCAGTGTACTTATGTGCTTTGTCCATGTATCCGGCCTGTGCCGAGTGCATCACCGTCACGAGGTACACTAATACGTAGAGCTGTTGCCGCGAGAGCCACACGAATGATTCGCCTGCCACTGCGTTCCCGCATACCGCTGGGGAAGAGCATGAGGAGATTAGGAGGCAGCTCAATGACCTTTTTTAACTTGACGTCTAATAAATCGATGAACGCCGGCTGCACGCACGAAAAAGGATGACTCATTGCCCCGTTACGCTCATTGTAACGTTACGATCGGAGCGAGAGCGCTACACGAGCGAGCGAAAAGCACGATCGGCTTGAGCATTCGGCTTATAACGTGGTCACGTTAAACTATCGTCCGTAAGCCGACTTTACAGACAACCAATTTTTTTCCTATTGCAATGAACTTTTTCTTGTTGTTGTTGGCGTTCAAAGTCTTGTGCATTTGACAGTGTCAAATTAACTTTCAAGTTTAATTGAGTCATAGTCACAGTCAAGCAAAGTAAGTCACAATCAAGTCGTCATGTGTTATTAAAATGAAGGAGACTAGCTAGAGGCTTTTAAGGAGCTCGGCTGGCTTGGGTAGGCTGGTCGGGGCAAATGCACAAAACAAGAAGGACGTCAGCGTTCTTTCCACTTGAGCCCTTCTTTTGAACCCCCAGGGAGTTCACGGATACTCAGTGTAGTCTTATCCCCATACTTTGAATTAGAGTGGTCTTACCATCATCGTCGGGCCATGTGGGCGCCATAATGGTTTGTATACTCTGCTGCAACTGCTTGAGGCACGGCTTCACACTCTTCACTTGCCCCGCCATTAAATAATGACATACCTGGAAAATAAAGTTCAAATTGGACTCTGGCTTGTAGTAAATAAGGTCTTATTCAAGTGTGAGTTTGTATGGTATTTCTTGTAGTGTAAGTCTGATTCTGACTGTCGTTTTGCCGAGAAAAACCAAGTGCCTAGACCGTAGACAGAGAAAGCAATAGACAACTGGATAGCTTCCATTTCATTCATACAAAAAAGTTAACAACTGAAGCCAGGTCTCCTGCACCCAAAATCTAACAAAACATCTTCAGAATAACATGCCAACAAAACATATTGCAATCTCCTGCGTCTTTTTAATCAAAAAGTCAGTTAGTTTTTGTGAGATCCTATTGTAAAAATAAATTCGGATGAGTAATAATGTTCTTGATTTTTTTAAATACTATGCAAAAGACTGCCTGTTTTTTTATTCCAATTATTTACTTTGAAATAGGTAGGTACTCAAACAAAGTATATGTATACATAATATTTTATTTATATTACAAGGTAACTCACAAGCGAGACCGACACATCTGTAGTGTTAGATAACAACAGTGAAATAAACATTCCCTTCCCCCCGCAGGCGAACGCGGGGATATTATCAGATGTTTTTGTTTATCAAAACCAGACAAGCCCGAATTTTCCCAGAAATAGGTACATGTTAGGGTCAAATACTAAAAAAAAAAAATATAAAAAAATCCAAGAAATTTTTAGCGTCGTACGTAATTACGACGCATTACGTGCACTGAATCGGAGTATATTATATACCATGCACTGAATTAGGCGCGGTAGTGATATTTTTTTTCAAACTTGAATTTGGCGCCTTCGTATGCTGTCGCCTGGGGCACGAGCTCCTGGTTGCCTCCCTTAGATCCGGGGCTGGTTATTATAACCGTTAATGCCTATTCACTTGTATGAAAAGCAACAGCAGTTCACAGCTGTTCTCTAGTCTAAGCACTACAATGTACCCTAGTTCTTACTAGGACGGCGATAATACTGCCAATGACTAATTACCAGCCTTGTCGTGTTGTCTACTTTAAACTGAACAACACGACAAGGCACGCAATAACGAACAAATTATAAGACAAATTATAGCTGAGAATAAAAAAGTTGCTGTTTTCGAATGATAAAATGTATATGATTATTTACGGGATATTTACCGTGGTAAGGTTGTGGAATGAGCTCCCGATATTTCGGCGCAGTTACATGCACCATGTTCACGGGAAGACTGAAGAATGCGGGTGGTTGGATCATATAACTTTAGTGAACAACCGTGATAGTTTAAAACAGTGTTTTATAAAATGTATAATGTGTAAATTATGTATTTTTAGGGTTCCGTACCCAAAAGATAAAAACGGGACCACATTATTAAGCCTACGATGTATGTCTGTCTGTCCGGCTATCCGACCTACCTTCAAACGGCTGTATCTTTTGAATGTTCGAGCCAAAATGTATGATGAGTAAATTATGTGTTTTTAGGGTTCTGTTTTTTTTTTTTTTTTTTTTTTTTTATGCCATAGGTGGCAAACAAGCAGACGGGCTGCCTGATGGTAAGCAGTCACCGTCGCCTATGGATACTTGTAACACCAGAGGCATCACAAATACGTTGCCGACCCTTTAGAACTCTATTAACTCGCCTTTTGAAGAACCCCATGTTGTAACTTCTCGGAAACACCGTAGAAGGTAGCTCATTCCACATTTTGCAGGTATGAGGCAAGAAGGATCGTGTGAATCGCACAGTGTGCGATTTCCACTGATCTATGATGTGTGGATGAGCCTTCAGGCGGTGGCGGCTAGTGCGATGGTAAAACCGCGACGCCGGCATCAGATCAAACAGTTCTTCAGAACACTCCCCGTTGTAAATGCGATAAAAGATACAAAGAGACCCGACGTCTCTGCGCATGCTGAGTGGCTCAAGGTGTTCAGCGAGCTTGGGATCGTTGACAATTCTGACAGCTCTACGCTGTAATGCATCGAGTGGGTCAAGCTGATACTTGGGTGCTCCATTCCATAGATGGGAGCAGTACTCCATGTGAGGTCGGACTTGCGCTTTGTAAAGCAAGAGTCTTTGTCTCGACGTGAAGTACCGCTTCGCCTTGTTGAGCACACCAAGTTTCTTAGATGCGAGCTTGGCCTTACTTGCGATGTGACCGCGGAACTGTACATTCGTAGAAATGTCGACTCCAAGGATTCCAATGCTTTCTGAAACCTTGAGGGGAGTGTTTTGAAAATGAGGAGCTACAACAAATGGGGCTTTTTTAGCGGTGAACGCGCAAACTTGCGTCTTTGTCGGGTTAAACTGAACCAGGTTCAGTTCACCCCAGACCGAGACCTGCTCAAGGGAGGTCTCGACTTCAGACAGAAGTTTACTCCTACTTTCTTCAACTACGGCATGAGGGTTGTTAGCACGACCGGTATACTGTGCATCGCCCGTGCTATCGTCCGCATAACAATGCATATTGCTCGAAAGCAACATGTCATTGATGTGGAGAAGGAAGAGCGTTGGCGATAACACAGAACCCTGTGGGACGCCAGCGTTGATAGGCATGCTGTCGGAGCAAGAACCGTCGACAACGACCTTAATACTCCGATCAGATAGGAAGCTGGCGACCCAAGTGCATAACCCCTCGGGAAGGCCATAAGATGGTAGCTTGGATAAGAGTGCCCTATGCCAGACCCGATCAAAAGCTTTGGCTATATCCAAACTAACTGCAAGCGCCTCCCCTCTACTCTCAACGGCTTCAGCCCAGCGGTGAGTGAGGTATACCAGAAGATCACCAGCTGATCGGCCGTGACGAAAACCGTACTGGCGATCACTGATGAGCTGGTGTTTCTCCAGGTATCCGAGGAGCTGGGTGTTTACCACACGCTCCATCACCTTACAGAGTAGGGAGGTAATAGCAATGGGCCTGTAATTAGTCGGATCAGACCGATCTCCTTTTTTAGGAATCGGATGGACTAGGGCAGTCCTCCATGATGACGGCACACATCCAGTTGAATACGAAAGCAGGAAAAGACGCGTTAGGACCGGAGTCAACTCAGGAGCACAGGTTTTAAGGACGATAGCCGGAATGCCATCTGGCCCACTCGACTTACGCACATCAAGGGACATGAGTTCCTTCCGTACTGATCTCTGAGAGAAACGTACTTCAGGCATGGAACTCGCACACCGCGGAATGTTGGGTGATGTGGCGCCCCCGTCGTCGAGAGTCGAGTTTGAGGCAAAGAGAGTACCAAGGATATCGGCTTTCTCCTTTGCGCTATGGGCCAATGTGTCATCCGGCCTACGCAGGGCTGGTAGAGAGGACTGACAGAAGTTGCCTTCAGCAGCCTTGGCTAGTGACCAAAAAGCTCGACTTCCAGTTGGATATGACGCAAGTCGGTCGCCAATTCTGCTGATATGGGCTGCTTTGGCCTCGGCAATAATCCTTTTGCTGGACCTGGAGGCAGCATTAAGTTTTTTCTTCAAGGCGGAGGTGTCCGAGTTATGACTAGCAAGTGCTTCGGACCATGATTTAAAGGCGGTTCGCTTCAGGCTTGAAGCTTCCGCACAGGATTTGTTAAACCATGGGCGGCTCCGCCCACCGACACACACGACAGAACTTGGAATAAAACATTCCATTCCTTGAAGCACGACATCAGCGACGGAGTCAGCACAAGTGCCAACATCGTCTGAAGAAAAACAAATCCGCCTCCAGGGGTAGGATGCGTAGAACTCACGCAATCCGTCCCAGTCCGCTGACCGATAGTGCCAAACATTGCGCTTACCAGAAGGAACGGTACGAGCGCGATTAAAGAATGGCACTGAGGTATGGATGAGACAGTGATCAGAGCGACCAAGTGGCGCTTCGACCGAAACCTGGTAATGGTCAGGGCGTGAGGTCATGAAGAGGTCCAGCAAAGAAGGATCATGGCTCTCAACATCAGGAATTCTAGTAATTCCAGTGACTAGTTGAGAGAGGCCGTGAGCCAAGGCAAAATCAGATGCAGCACGACCCGCGTGATTAGTGGCTTTAGAGCCGAGCCACTCAGAATGGTGGGCATTGCAGTCACCAAGAACCACTAACTCTGCGGAAGTGTGCTGTTCTAAAGCTTTGTCAGCTCCTCTGGCAATGTGCTCGAATAAACGAGTTGTCTCCACGTCCCCGCTATGTGACCTGTAGAGGCACGCGTAGATACGGGTTTGACCCCCAAAGTCTGTGCGAAGCCATAGAGTGGACAGGTCACAGTCTTCGAGGCCAGAGAGACGACGACAGCAAACATCTTCCCGAACGTAAACGCATACCCCGGCACGACGCATAAAGGTATGCTCGAGTTTGTACCCAGGGTATAAAAGGTAGGACGTTTCGGCAGGATTCGATATTTGAGTCTCCGTCAAGAAGAGCAGGGCGGGTTTCACAGATTCAAGGTGATGGTGAACCTCATTCAGATTAGCGTGAATACCCCGGATGTTACAAAAGTCCACTTGATAAATGGAGTCCGTAGCCGCTGAAGATACGTTCTTCTTATGTTTTCTGGCCATTAAAAAATTTGAATTTAAAGAATGATGAATCACTTCCGACAAAAAAAAACCGAGGGGCAAAAAGTGCAAGAGCATAAGTGGAACTATAAGCAGCTTATGAAAACAGAGTAGTGACTGGTGGGCGTGGGGGACGGAAGGGCCCCCGGTCCCCCCTGGGAGCAACTGTCGGGATCCACTCCGGTCTCCTACTCCGGCACGACAGCTACTCCACAGGATTATGCGCCGGATGGTGGGACAGCCTCCCGGGGCGGAGGTTGGAAGTAATCCCCGGGTTCGGGTCCCTGTACTATCCCGCGGGCGGCCAGCGGTCAGCCGTTTCACCGGGTCTCCCTGGACCCCACAACCACCTTTCACATCTGTAAGCTGCAGCCGCTTTTTTTGTTCCACTCGGCCCTACGGTCTTCGTTAGTGTAGCACATCATCGGGGGGAGGGGGAGGGGGAACTGGTGCTTCCATAGTAGTGACGGAACACGATAACACAATTGTTATCATTTGGCGACACGCTTATATGGAAGGGTGGTAATAAGCCAGGCGGGTATCTGAAGAGGCCCTTCCACCATGTAGTGTTTAAGTGGAGTTGAAGCTCCGTCAGTACATGAACGAATTCAGATACTGACAGGGCTTGCAGGGGATGCGGCGAGCACGCCTCCACGCTTACCCCGCTTTGGTCTGTACCCAAAGGGTAAAAACGGGACCCTATTAGTAAGCCTGTGATGTATGTATGTCTGTCTGTCCGTCCGTCCTACCTTCAAACGGCTGTATCTTTCGAACCTTAATAGATAGGCAGTTGAAATTTTCACAGAATATGTAATGTTTGTTATATTAACTAAGAAATAATTTAAAAAAAATAAAGTAAAAACGAAAGAGGGGGTCCCCATACAACAAATGTGTTTTTGTATTAGTTCTAATGTAAAATGGTAATACGTACTTGCGTCAAAATTGGCATGATGATAGTACACATTCTAAAGTATAATAAATAATGGACAAGTGCGTGTCGGTGACAATTTTCTGTTCATTACAAAGTTATAACTGGTAATTTCGTTATTGAATTTTGTGGTGGTACGGAACGCTCAGTGCACAATCCCGACTCGCACTTGGCCGGTTTATTTTGTTATTGCATTATTTTTTGTACAAAGATAGTACAACAACAAGTAGATTATTAAAAGAAATACTTTAGTACTCACTTGTAAAACAAGAAAGAACACTTTCAGGTACTCCTTCTGATGTGGACTACCTGCCCATGTGTCCACAAGATGGCCTGCTTGGTTGAGCAGCGGTAATACCTCTTGGATCTTTTTGTCTATTAATAATAACTGTCAACAAAAAAAACATGTTATGTTCTGTAAGTTTGATATTAGCATTTCTAATTCTAATTCAAAGTGGGGGTAGTGATAAGACCTGCACTGACATCCTGCTTGGGATGTATTGTGCATTTGCCCCCGCCAGCCTACACAAACCAGCCGAGCTCTTTAAAATAACATAGCACGGCTTTGGGTCGCTGACTGAACTGTGCGACTAAACCACATACTGTAAACGGCAAACTTTATCTACATAAAGTACTCCTAATAATACGTTCATTTATTTTTGTAAAGATTGATAAATAAGGCACTGCGCAAACGTGTGGAAGCAACTGGACACAAAGTCTGCGCAGAGTGGCTGATTTCATACTGTTTGTATAGAAATCAAATATTCTTTGGTAGCTTGTATCCGACACAAGACACAAGTGTCCACTGAACAGGACACAAAGTCTGCATAGAGAGTGGCTGATTTCACACTGTTTATATTGAAATCAAATATTCATTGGTAGCTTGTATCCGACACAAGACACATAAGTGTCCACATTTGCGTTTTTGCCATGCCTTAGATAAAAAAATGCATCTTAACTTAAATAATTTTAATTTTAATTCTGTACACAATAATGGGTTATATCTTTATTGTGATTTTCTTATAAAAGTTAGATGTATGCTAACTTTTTAAATTCTTTTTGAACAATTTTTAATTTTGATTCCGTTGTTGGGATCTATTTAAGATCGGTTTTTTAAATGAGATATTGAATAAAATTTGGACACAAGCCTATTGTTATTATTTTCAATGTACATTTACTTACCATTACCCTACTGAGTAAGAAGAGTACTCGTGTGTATGCCGCGTTGGAGATCTGGGCATAGTCCACCCCGACTCCGAGTAAACTACTCGCCACCTCATATTCACGCTCCGTTGCATGGATTTGCTGAAATTATACAAACAATATATTTATAACAGTCTGGTGTTGTGTGTAATATCATACTAATACTATAAAAGCAAGGTATGTTTGTTTATTCCTCAATCAAACAGAGCAACAAATCGATTTGTTGTTGGCGTAGATTGGAATCTAGGATACTTTCTATATTTTTTTAAAATTATAAATAGGTTTGCGCTTGGCCACCAACTCGCCTGATGTTAGGCGATGATGCGGCCTACGATGGAGCACGCTTGCCTAGAAGAAACCTATTCACTCTCGACTTGAAGACACCCAGATTGTAACTATAGGGGAACACCCACTCAGGCAGCGAATTCCACAGACTAGCAGTTCGTATAATAAATGTGGAATCAAAGCGCTTAGTATGGGTTCTCGGAATATCAACCATAAAGAGGTGTCGATTCTTCGTACCCACTCTGGCAATCCGATAGAAAAATGGGCAGGAGGGAAATCAAGTCATGCAGATATCTAATGACTACTACTGACGACACTCCGACCGACGACATTGTGAGTCACGGGCATCCAGTGGATGCAAAAGGCAGGCTGTCGTTCAGTGTGGAGGTTAAAGGGGGAGGCCTATGTTCAGCAGTGGACGTCTTCTGGCTGATGATGATGATGACTACTACTGTACATGTATTATTATTTTTTAACCAACGAAAAGAGGAAGTGTATCAATTTGACTGTTTCTTTTAAATGTTTTGTTACGCGATTAATGAATTGATTTAGATGATTCTTTTTGTTTGGTAGATCACAATTCAGCGGTCCCATATAAATTTTTATCGCAATTTATTCAGCACTTTTTAGAATAATCAACAAAAACCAAAATTATATACACAAATGCCGTTTTGGTTTGGGGTTCCCTTCAGCAAGTGTTGATGAGGACTCAACTCTGAAGTCGGTTTTTAGGGTTCCATACCCAAAGGGTAAAAACGGGACCTTATTACTAAGTCTACGATGTCTGTCTATCTATCCAACTGCCTGTCCTACCTATTTACGGCTATTTTTCAAACCGTAATAGATAGCCAGTTGAAATTTTTACAGAATATGTAATGTTACGGCGGATCTACTAAGAAATAATAAAAAAAGTCAAAAAGTAACAACAAAAGGGGGATACAACAAACGTATTTTTTTATTAGCTCTAATGAAAAAACGGTAATACGTACAAGTGTCAAACTTGGCATCATTATAGTAGGTATACACTCTAAAGCATAATAAATAATGGCCAAGTGCGAGTCAGTGACAAATTTCTGTTCATTACCAAGTTAAGCAACCTATTTTGCTACTTAGATGACCTCATCATTCTCCTCATCGAATCGAAATGCTACCATATTTATACGAATTTTTAAGTCAGTTTTTATTATTGTAGGTGGTACGGAACCCTAAGTGCGCGAGATGACTCAGTTTTTTTTTCTTCTAAAAATTAATTATTTGTTTCTGTTTTGTAATGTTGATGCACAATATAATTGTTTTTTTTTCTTTCAATGACATTATTATGATGCAGCTATACAGTTCTTAAAGAGATACACTATAGTATGATCTTTCATGTAATGTAATATACTTACTGCAAGTTGAAATATAAGTCTACAGTGCCAGTAAACACTGTGTTGTGATAATTCAATGGCTTTCCTTAAAATAGGTTTGGAGTGTGTTGGCTGCCCCTGCTGCTCAAAAAGTTCTGCGAGCACGCTTGCCGCCTCGAACTTCACGTCGTCAAACCCGTTTATCGTCTGTGAGAGGCACCACTGTAACCAGAACAATGTTTATTGCATTTATGACCCACTTCAACAATGTTTACATACCATTTTGAAAGTTCCCTCTCATACGTTCAGCACAACAGTAACAGTAATGCTTCGAAACTAACTCACATCAATGAACCACTACCATTTGAGCACATAAGATACTGTACCGAATAAATAACAGTAAAAAACTTACACTTTGCTCCAAATGCGTTCTCGCCAAGTCGATGTTTTTGGTGTGTGTCAAGAGTATATTTCCAAGTTGCAAATGTGTCCTGGCTTCGACTCTTTGTGGTGGTTTGAAATTAAATACGGCTTGTAAGCACTGAATACAACTTTTTATGTCAGGAGGATTAGATGTACGGAAATGTTCTGCTAAACCAAGTAAAGAAATATACCAAGCGTCCTGCGTTGACGCCATTTTGACATTTCTGCTTGGAGGGAACAATGTTGCTATGCTTTGTTCAAAATTGTCTACTATAATGGTGGTGGCAAAATAAGTATTCTTACCAAAAACAAAAATATAAAATTACTAGCTGTGCCCCGCGGTTTCACCCGCATACTGATGAAAACTTGTGATGATGAAAAAAAAGCCTATATTACTCTCCAGCCCTTGAACTATACCCATGCAAAAATCAGGTCGACCCGTTGTTCTGTTGCTGCGTGAATAAGGAAGAAACAAACCAACAAACAAACACACCTTCGCATTTTTAATATTAAGTATAGTATGATTAGATTTGAAACAAAACAGTCATGTTTGGAATTGGAATGTAATAGGTATAGTCTGTGCAAAAAGAGAAGCGTTATAGGTATTTTAGGTCGCGCTCTAAGTAATAATTTCACAGAAGTAATAAAACCTTTATGGATGTTATGCCCATCACGTACTGTTTTTGTTGCGTTGACGACACTGCTCTCTTAGCCCGTTTATAAATGGCTTACGCTGTTGGCTCGTAAGTTGCCACAGCGGCCTCGACAGCTTGACCGGACTAAAGATTAAAAATGTTAATCGGCATGTATGTGAGTTACCTTCACATACATGCCGCCTATAATTTAGTTTACCGTTATGCCACGATGGTCCTCTTTTTGCACGGACTCTAGAAGAGTAAATCAAGCTCAGAAATGATTACCACGCAGAGTTTACCACGCAGGGCGAGGCTTCACCGCGCGCACCGTCATTCTTGCGCCACACCGTGAAGTCTTGCTGTGAATTTCGCGATTTCATAACTTTTTCATTATCAGAGGGTCCTTCCATAATTACAAATACGCGTGTAACGCGTAATCAAATCATAGTCAAATCAAAGTGGTCATATCATTCATTGGTCTTATTATAGCCAAATAGCTCGCATAGCCAATCTCTTGGTAGTTTGTGTCTAAATGTGGCAACTTTTTAATTTCGTTAATGTTGGCAGTACATTTTCACAGATAAAAAAAGTTTTTTTTAGGGCGAATAGGGTACTTGACTGTATTAAAAATATTATGCCAATTGACGCCATCCATAAACATGACATAATGAAAAAGCATATTTCATTGATTTTTTGATAAAAATATGCTTATTTTTTGTAAAAAACGCGAATAAAATAACTGTATTTTCGACATTTGATCACGTGATCGAAAACGGTCTGTAACTAAATAAATAATAAATAAATAAATAAATATTTGGGACATTTTGCACACACGGTCATCTGACCCCAAACTAAGCAAAGCTTGTGATATGGCTGCCAGAGACTGATATACATACATATATAGTTTTTTAAATACATACTTAAATAGATATTAACAACCAGATATAGAACAAACACAAATGTTCATCACACAAATGTTTGTCCTACGTGGGAATCGAACCCACGCCCTCAGGCTCAGAAGGTAGGTTCACTACCAACTGGACCAACGGGCTAACTGGCTTCCAGGGTATTCAATCTCAGTTTATACTTCGTGGAATATTTTAATATAATTATAATCAAGTATTTCTATCTTTACTCAACAGATGGCGTTATTAGAAAGGCTATGATGCAAAACTACTTGCACGCATGATTTTTTTCTTCCTTTTTAGAAGTTTTCTTTAGAAACAGTGCAGAATATTTTATGTATAAGAATTGTATTTACTGTTGTATATTATTTTATTATGACACTTTTGTAATAAAAATATTTATTTACGCAATATAATGAGACAAGAATAATTGTGTAGTGGTTTATACTGTCGAGTTTTATGAGTTTAATAGTAATAATCTCAATTTGTTTATTGGCAACACCAAATTAAAAATGTCTGATTTCGTGTTTTAGCCTGCCGGTAAATTATTTATTAGCGAATAATTTTCCGTGTTTTCTTTCGTTTTTCTTGTTTATCCACTAGGTCTGTTGAGTCGAGTTTGTATCCTTGGATCTTCCTCCTCCAGCCAGTTTCTCAAGTACTTTTTTCCTCAGTTTGTGTTAAGTGTATGGACTTGTGAAAAGACTCGTTATTACGTTAATTTGTGAGAAAAAGGACTCTAGACAATCATGTCGCTTTCAAGTAAAAAGTGTTGTGTTCCTTCGTGTATGGATTCAGGAGGTAAACCATCTTTTTGTTCAATATCCGCCCGGCTATGTGCTTTTGGGGCCAGGTCACAAACCTCATCCAAATCGTACCTATAATAGCTAATTAAACGTTTTACTAAACTGATGTAATTGATTAATGTATTCATCATCACTGCATGCGTATCATAAGGGAGTTTTGCCATATTCACCATGCTTAACAGGCGTCTTGGTGATCGTAGTTGGTGATAGAAAGTACACACAGGAAAATGTTGCTGCCCATTTCTTGAATTCCTGTAGCATGTTTTCACAACTCCTCCATGCTGACAATAGGGATATTGTCCTAAGTCCAAACACGTATTTATGTTTGTTTTTCTCATAAAAAAAGTAGCTTTCAAACTGTAGATCATTTTCATTTGTGAAAAGAAGTAGGATAAATATAACAAGTGCTTGCCCTGTTAGTTGAGACTTATTATAAATATACTTGGTAGTCCTTGAACAGTTCATAAATTTCTTTTCAGGTATGCAGAAGCCGTTGCACCTATTTCCTAATCCAGAAAAAGACAAACAACGCTTCAATACATGGGTTTGTTCGATTGGAGGAGATATAATTGGGTTGGACAATGATGATATTTACAAACACCGCCGTATCTGTCATGCTCATTTTGAAGAAAAATTTTGCTGTCGCTACAACAAATTGAGTGTCATAGCTATTCCAACATTAAACTTACCAGGTTAGTAACAGTGTTTTTCTTGGTGACCTAAGATAGTTAAAACTACAAATTGTAATAACATTTATTGCAACATAGTAATTATTGTATGATATTACTTTAAATTTTAACTTATTAGTTATTTTACTCCGGAGGCTTCCCATACTTTGTCTTTTTGAGATGGTGGCAAGCATGCTGATCTACACAAATCAAAATTTTATCACTTACATTATTTTGATATCAGTGTGGCTTAGTTGTTGGTGACCTTAGTTTGCTAAGCTTTATGCTTAAGTTTGGTTCGAATCCCAGCTAGGGCAAATATTTGTGTGATGAGTACAAAGTTTGTTCTCGGGTTTTGGATGTTGTATGTATGGGAATGTGTGTGTTCATGCCACCTAGGTACAAGTAATCATGGTGCAGGGAGATGAGTGTGCAAGACTTTTCTTGTTTTGTTTAATGTAGATATTCAATCAATCAATCAATATTCAAAATTACTTGAAAACATATATTTCTTTGTTTTAGGCCCAACATCTGTACCAAAATTCACATTTGAAGAAAGAAGACCACTTCGCCAAATGCAGCATGACATGTCTCGAAATATGCCTTCAACCTCCAAAGGTACGTTAACTTAATTGTATTAAAGCAAAAAAATCTCTTTGTTGAATAAAGTTAAAAATATTGCAGGACACTTATGTACTGACAATCTTCGACCAATATTAAATGAATGGACGGGCCATAACCGTTGAACTTGCTTAGTAATAAAAACGAGTCAAAACCGTCAGACATATACTTCAACGCCTAATTATAACCATGTACAGTACATTTGTTACAAAAATAGATAGCGGTTTTTTGTTGTGTTTGTACACTACGGGAAAGCACACGAAGGCATAATTTTGTCAGATGTTCCGTTATCATGTAACAATAGACGCGTGTCGCACTTCCTACGGCTAGAGACCGACTGAAACGAAGTGAGCGCTGGCGCTCATTTTGTAATCTTCAAAAATGCGCTTCTTCTGGGCATGTCCATTCATTTTATTTTGGTCGTAGCAGACAATGACATCACAGCAAAACTACTGAACCGATTTCTTTCACTGTTAAATATCAATTCTGTAAATACTAGCAACCTCTAACAGTTGCCGAAATATTATAATCACAATTGAAGACACAATCATAGGCTTAGTAATAGTGTTTCGACATTATACTCTTCTTGCAACAGTCATGGGCAGGACCTGGTTGGTTATACTTCTATATTAGTTTAGATAGATAGAAACTATTTATTGTGTACAAGTACACCAGAAATAAAAATTACAAACAGAGAAGTCTAGCTAGTGCCATAAGTGGTGGCCTTATCGCTAAATCTTTTCCGGGCAACCATTAGATGGAAAGAATTTTTGTAACAGGATCGACGGAGGATGCCAAAACACTTAAGTATTTTTTTATGTACCATCAATGATATGTATGCAAAAACATAACTGCCCATGATTATACCCCTTCTTGCCCTTGCAGGGTCCATGTACCTACTACAGTAAATAAGATCTAATGTACCACCAAATGAACATGAATACAAAATATGATTTGATTTACTTTGTTTTAGAACCTGACACTGATACACAATATGGTAGAGCCATTACAGAAGCTGAAAATAATGAAAACATTGGTGAGTGAATCACTTATTTAATATAACTTTTATTACTCTAAAGCAGCAGCACTTTAAGTCTTCAGCTTCCAAGGACACTTTTTGCAACGGGCTTTTTCAATGCCAAAGGATTAATATTTATTTACAGCACTTCTTGTAAATCAGAAGTACCTTATGTTCTAATCTGAACTTAAGCAAAACGGGCTAATTTTAGACCTTTATTCGTAGACGTTTAGACTTTAATTCGGCTAGACATAGTAATTTTTGGCTATAAAAGGGCTCAAGTTGCTGGTGCCTCACGCTCTGCTACTTTACTTCTTAGTTTAATTCGAACTTTTTCTTGTAAAAGTAATCATAAAAAATACATAGAAGATAAATGTTAATAAATTAGTTAAATTTATCATGAGTATGACCAAAACCAAACAGTGTCAAAGAATGACAATGTTAGCTTAAAATCTTTTCAAGAAACATATTTTGAGATACATAAATTTCTCTTCTTTATGTTTAAAAGACTACTACAGTTCGTTTTATTCAGTACTGTCAGAGTACCTATTACTACCTATATATGACTGTGATATTGATATTAACCTCATTTTTAGCACCCTGCCTTCTACCTCTATTTACCTATGGTGGTAAAACGAAGCTGCGCCAGATGCATCAGGATATATCAAGTTTGCCAGCTCCAAAAGATTCATTGGGTCTTGAGGCTTTTACCAATACTCAGGCTACCACCAGCAGTACCAGCACTACTGCTCCAATCAAAGAAAACATTGGTAAGTTTATGTTTCTGATACAAAATCATCCCAAAACAAATGTACAATAAATGACCCCTTAAAAAGCCAATGACACTACAAAACACAAAATAATATTTTGACATGGATTTGAAGTCGGGCTGGATCTATAATTTAAAAAAAATTACAATAGATGTAAATTTTTCAAAATTCATTTTGTATGTAGTTGTTCCCGCCTGAATTCAAAATCTATGTAAAATATTATTTTGTTCCTTGTAGTGGTATAACTTAGAATGTTTGTGTTTTGTGGTTTTTTTGAAGTCGGTTTTTTTTTAAAGATAATTTATTTTATTATTTGTAGTAAAACATTACGACATTTATGATGGGAATGTTTAAGGTGAGGTTTTACCACTTTTAAGCAACGCTTATTACTACAGATGACGTTAAGTCTTGGTTTATTGTATTTAAGTCACATCTAGCGGAGCAAAATCATGGCGCTTACATACAGTCGTGCGTTTCGCTACTTCTATTTTTGAGATTTTACTCATATTTTTCGTAATGTAAAATGTACCTTCACGGTTTCCATCATAATTATGAAATCTGTTTACATATTATGATATCGTAGACATAATTTAAAAAAAAGGTATTTGAATTAATCCAAAAAACCGGAGAATAGCGCAAATGAGTGTTAACTAACCTAACTATAGAAGTAGACACACTTAAAATAAAATAAACAAAATTGCAAAAAAAAGGGCCTTAGAACCTTCTTTAACTCTGTTCGGGGCAAACTAGTGTATACATGAATACCTCCTTAATAAATCCTTACTCTCAATTGGCTGGTTTATGACCTGCGCTGCGATGCAAGGACACAGTTATGCATTTCATCCTAAAGCCAGTTTGTGTGTATGTTTGGAATAAATACCTACCCTTTGTTGTGTACATAGGTAAATAAGTCTGAACAATTTTTTCTTGAAAATGGTTCAATAGATTGGAATGTGTTTTCTATACTAATATTATAAAGAGGAAAGATTTGTTTGTTTGTTCTTTTGCATTGAATAGGCTCCGAAACTACTGAATCGATTTGAAAAATTCTTTCACGGTTGGGAAGCTACACTATCCCCGGGTGACATAGGCTATAATCTATGCCCGTGCGAAGCTGGGGCGGACCGCTAGTTTATAATAAAGCTGGTACTTAGTATCTATTTTGTTGCTTATTTGGGTTCTGACTGTGTTACAATAATTTATTTATTTATTAGCCAAACCCTACATAATGTATAAAGGCAAGTGGATCTAAATAAAATATTGTTTTGTTATAGATTCTGTCAATCTATTCCAAGATGTGCCAATTGAAGCAACAAAATCTGTCTCAGGAGCAAAAGAAGATGCAAAAGTAAAAGACAGTAAGTACCTGTTAACCATTAATTTAAAAATATTAGAAGTTGCTTTGAGCGATAAGACCGTCCATTGCTACACTAATTTATTGCGTGTGGACTCGCAGGTTGAGACGCGCCGTAGGTAATATAGCCCCGTTGGTCCAGTTGATAGTAAACCTGCCTTCTGCGCTTGGGGGCGTGGGTTCGATTCCCACCTAGGACAAACATTTGTGTTTGTTCTATATCTGGGTATTGTCAATATCTATTTAAGTAAGTTTAAAGAAATATGTATGTATGTATATCAGTCTCTGTCAGCCATAGTACAAGCTCCGCTTAGTTTGGGGTCAGATTACCGTGTGTGCAAAAATGTTCTGAATATTAATTATTTATTAGTCAAATTGGCAAGAATTAGAAGCCACTAGAGCCATTCTCGATCATATCATGTTTTTTAAAATGTTCCTTTTTACATGATGTATGATCAACTCCCCATTGCCCTTGATAGATAGGGACAGTGAGAATTCCACCAGCTAGAGTCTGGCTTATGAAAGTAGAGACTAAAAAGCGCATTACAACCCCAAAATATACATGAAACGCAAACAATACTGTGTTCTGACTGTGTTACAATAAAAATTTATAATTTACAAGTATTAAGTGAGATTATTCTAAGTATTTCATACTAATTTATGGGCTTCCGACGCAGATATTTTTAAATTTGTTGCGCTTTTTCATTCTCTACTTTCATTAGCCAAACTCTATATAATATGTCTAAAGGTGTGTGGATCTAAAAAAAATATAATTTTTTGTTATAGATTCTGTCAATCTATTTCAAGATGTGCCAATGGAAGCACCAAAATCTGTCTCAGGAGCAAAAAAAGATGCAAAAATAAACGACAGTAAGTACCTGTTAATTTAATTTAAGAATATTAGAAATCGCTATGAGCGCTAAGACTGTCCATTGCTCCACTCATTTTTTTAATGTGGACTCATAGGTTGAGACGCGCCGTAGGTAATTTAGCTCCGTTGGTCCAGTTGACAGTAAACCTGCCTTCTGCGCTTGGGGGCGTGGGTTCGATTCCTACCTAGGATAAACATTTGTGTTTGTTTTATATCTGGGTAATGTCAATATCTATTTAAGTAAGTTTAAAGAAATATGTATGTATGTATATCAGTTAGTTCTTAGTTTTTTGTAAGTTTCTTAGTTTTCTTAGTTTCTGACCGTGTATGCAAAAATGTCCCGAATATTTATTATTATTTGTTCAATTTAATTTGTTGGCTTTGCACAATTTTAAAGGAGATTCTGATGTAAACGAGATAGTATTATTTATTATTCTTAAGGTTCATGCACACACGCCAGTCACGGCAAAGTAAACTCGCCGATCAGTCAATAAAAAAAAATAGTTACGTAGAAATTGTAGGACATTGGCTACCGACGCGTCTCATACTGGTTGGTGACTTGACGTTGGCGTGTCTGACATGTGTGCATGAACCTTTATGCTCCTACGGTGGGCTGATAATGAAGTCCATAAGACCAAAAACAGTGACATGAGCATGTTGGTTGTTCAAGTGGTGTGGTGCCCTTGTGTACCATCTTTCTCATGGAGGTCAGGCCATGCCAAGTTTGACGATTGTATGTATAACCATTTTTACACTAGATCAAATACAAGAATACGTTTTAAAAAGTGTTTGTTGTATACATGGGGCCTTTTTAGTTTTTGACCCGGACCACTTACTTTACTTACTTACTTTATTATTATTTCTTAGTAAATCCGTCGTATTCACATATTCTGTGAAAATTTCAACTAGTTATCTTTTACGGTTCGCAAGATAAGTCTATATTCCTCGGAAAGATACAGCCGTTAAAAGGTAGAACAGATGGACGGACGGACGGACAGACATACAGACAGCGTAGGCTTAGTCCCTTTTGCATCCTTTGGGTACGGAACCCTAAAATGTGGTACCCCATCTAAGTTTTTACAGAGCTGAGTAACAAAAAACACCAGTACAAAATAATAACAAATATTATTTTCAGTTCCAGGAAGCACCAAAAAGAAGACAAAGGCTGTTTTTTCAAAGGCTAAACTGGGCACTGCTTTGGAGCGTAGATTATACAGTACACTCCTTAAAGTAAAAAATAAGTTGAGCAAAACCCGAAGCCAGGCTAAAAAACAAAGGCAAAATCTCAAGGAAGCTGAAAAACTTGCTTCAAATGCAGCATTTAAAGGCATGTTAAATAAAATGCCTAGAATGGCAAAGATACTAACTATGATGCAATTTAGGGAAATCAAAAAGAAGGAAAAAGGTCGCCGATTTTCTGTGGAAGAGAAAATCATTGCACTGTCTATTTTGAAACAGAGTCCCAAGTGCTACAGATTTTTAAGAAAAATATTTATACTGCCAGCTGCACAGACACTGACAAAGCTTTTAAATAAAGCCAATATGAAGCCAGGAATAAATAAAAAACTATTTGCGCAGCTGAAAAAATCTACAGAAACCATGAAAGTCGAAGAAAGACTATGTATAGTTTTGTTTGATGAAATGGCTCTCAAAGCCAATATATCATACAATGAGCGTAAAGATAAAGTGACAGGTTTTGTCACTGATGGCCAATGCACAAAGCCTGAATTTGCAGACCATGCACAAGTATTTATGATACGAGGTTTGATGAAAAACTATAAGCAACCCGTATCATACACATTTTCAGCAGGAGCAACAAGAGGACCAGAGCTTGCAAAGCAATTAAAAGAAATTATTGGACAACTACAAGAGGCTGGCTTTATTGTAATGTCAACAGTCTGCGATCAAGGTGCAAATAATAGGAATGCCATCAAACTATTACTGCAAGAAACTAGAGGGGCATACCTAAGATCTGGTCAGGAGCCCAAACAAAATGTGTTTGTGATAAATGACCAGGAAATTGTTCACATTTATGATCCTCCACATTTATTAAAGTGCATTAGAAATAATTTATTAACAAAAAATCTCGAATTCGCAATGGATAATGAAACGCAGACAGCAAAATGGCAGCATTTGGAGCTACTACTCAAAGAGAACCCAGGATATAGGGGTATACGGTTGATGCCCAAGCTGACAGATAATCATATAATACCCAGCAAAATTTCAAAGATGAAGGTGAAGTATGCAACGCAGGTTTTCAGCCAAACTGTTGCATCTACCATGGGTTATCTTGCAGGTATTTATAATTGTATATTATTTTGTAATATAATATTAATAGTCCTGCTGCCGGAAGAAGCAGCGTAGGTAGTCCTCCCACTAGATGGACCGACGACATTGTGAGAGTCACTGGCATTAATAGACCAAGGTAGATAATTTTTGAAAACAAAAAATAATAGTAGGATGAAACTCATTGGAAAAGGTAGAGAATATAACGAAAAATTAAAGGAAAAATAATTTACGGGCGATCTGAGGTCGAGAAATGGAAAGGAAGGTTTAAGGGTATAAAACGGTTTATCTTGATTTCCGGAAATCTACAAGGCCTATGGAAAAAAGTTAAAAGGCAAAGTTATAGGTAATAAAAAGATTTACAACTGTTGTTTTCACACATTTTTCACATAACCTGAAAATTTATGTAAAAAATTCAAAAACTGTTGTTCAATGGTTTTTTTATTTTTATTTAACAAAAAAATAATATTTTTTAAAGAAATATTGTGAAAACTTACCTTTTTATGTCACAAACAGTATTTTTTTCGCCTTATAATGACTTAATATCGAAAAAGCACCCGAATTTTCCATCGAAAATACTCACGTTAAAATATCAGATTTTGTTCTTTGGAATCTCTACTTTCTGATGGTATAAAAAAATATAAATTACTATGGTAAATGTTCAGGGCCCCGATTCTACTAAAGAAATTGTCTATAAATTGTAATTGTTGCGATTTTAATTGTTAAATAACTGCCTCAAAATTGACAGTTGTAATAATTTTTTATACTAGAAAAATACAACCACCTAATATTATTATTAACTGTCAATTTTGAGGCAGTTATTTAACAATTAAAATCGCAACAATTACAATTTAAAGTCAATTTGTTTAGTAGACTCGGGGGGCAGATCGCCCGTAAATTATTTTTCTTTAATTTTTGTTTAATTATCTACCTTTTCCAATGAGTTTCATCCTGTGTTCCTAATGAGTTTCCTACTATTATTTTTTTCACTTTTTTACCCTTTTTAAAGGCTTCTGCACTGGTCTACCAGTGGATGCAAAAGGCAGAAAGTCGTTCAATGTGGAAGTTTAAGGGAGAGGCCTATGTTCAGCAGTGGACATCTTCTGGCTGATGATGATGATGTTGAGTCCTGCCGCTGCTTTAGCGTTTGCCGAGACACAAAAAGAGGATAAAATAGCTTCTAATCGATGAAGTATAAAGCAAGTCCTATATCATCAGTGGAAATAAAAAATGCTAAAGCACAATTTTTTTACAAAATGAGTTCAATTATCATTTATAGTTGATTGAACCTCTGTGTGGATCAGGCGTTACTTTGAGGAAGTCTTTCCTCAAAACTTTTTTCTGACATACATAACATACACTAGAGATACGTCAGAAAACAGTTTTGAGTTAATTATCATAGTTATTATGAGTTATATGTTTCAAAGTAATACACGGGTTCGGGTCCCCCTACTGTCCTTCACTGTGATTCACTGGGTCTCTCTCCCTGCTCTCCCCCCCCCCCCCCCCACGCCACTCTCTCACGACTGCTACTGTAACTTTGCACCCGCGAGATGTCAGGCAGGATAGAGAGTAGAACATGTACATGGGAGAGGGACTGGCGCTCCTATACTATGTACTGGAACACGTCGACGTAGAAACACCGGCATTTGGAAAGGTGGTAGCAAACCTGCAGTGCAAGTATAATTCATTACCATTCGACAAATCTGACAGTTGATATCGAAAAATTCGATAAAATGCGCAATAGTTTGATCCGTACCCGCTATGATCGATTCTATGACATTTTATAAAATTTGGCGATTTCAGTTGTCTTTGGTGATAGATACTTGCAATGCAGACAGCCTTCAAATGAGGTTGCTTTAAACAGCTATCCGTAAGGCCCCTGGAAACATTTATATTATAGAATAGATATATATACCTATGCCAATTATTTTAATTTTATAAACATCATTGTTGAACGCTTGTGTTTTGTTATTTAGAATTTAGAAAGTACCTACTTAAGTGTTTAATTTTTTATTTTTCCAGACAAAGGAGTTATTCCACAAGAATGCAAAGAAACTGCAGATCTTTTACTGTTTTTCGACAAGTTGTTTGATTCTGTCAACGGAAGTTACTCCAAAAAACAAAAATATGGAAAACCCCTGCTAGGGCCAGTGAAACCAAATTCTATCCACAAAAATGTATGGACTGAATCAAAAAAACAACTAAAAACAATGAAATTTGTGAACCGATCAACTGGTAAGCCAGAAAATGTGCCTACCATCGAAAATTGGGTGTGGACACTTGACAGTATCCAGGTACTGTTAAAGAACTTAAAAGATAAGTACGATATAACGTCTGTGTGGATGAGGCACCTAAATCAGGATCCAATTGAAAACTTCTTTGGCGCTATTAGGAGTCATGGGTGCCGCAATATAAATCCCACAACAGAACGCTTTGAAACCGCGTACACAGGCCTAATTATAAATAATATGTCAAGTGTTCATGCCCCCGGAGCTAATTGTGAAAGCGACTACTGCAAACTACTTCATAACCTCATCGTCGAAGATGACTGTCAAGCACCAGAGTCCGCCAGCAGCAACTTCGACGTCCAAAGCATACCAGATGTGCAAATGAAAGAAATTCCAAAAAAAAATGATCCGCGATTTATAGGTGCCTTGCAATTTGTAAGCGGTTATTTTGTAAGATGTGCAAAAAAAAAAGTATTCAAAAATTGCAATGAATGCACTGCAGATCTGGTTGCGAGTCATGAAAATGAATACATAAGACAAAGAGAGTATGCTGGCCGGCGTTGGCTTGTTAGTCCGTCTGAGTCTCTCGTCTCTTGTATGTCGGAAGTACAAGAGATAACTAATGAAATTCTTAAAAAAAACGTACATTCTAACAATATTAAAGAATTGATAAAAACCCTTATCTTTAGTTTTGTAGTATTTGATTTTTTAAACTGTGAACAACACAAGGATGAAATAATCAATTACATTGTCAATTTAACTTGCAGATTTTTTATTTATAATTACTGCAAAGATATTAATAAAATATTGATAGGTAAGAGAGACTTGGACGACGATGAGGATAGTTTTCAAGTAAAGGCAAAGAAATTCTTCGGAAAATGTATAAAGCGTCATAGATAAATCGTGTTAATAAATTATTATTGTTTGTAAACTATAAAAAATATTTTTTATTTCTTTATTTTCCCAAGCAATCCAGTAGGCTAAATAACTATATGCACCTATAATATTATATGCGTAGGTAGCTGTAGCTATATGTATGTATTCAATAAAAATACTTTCATCTGAGCAATGTAGATGGCAGCACATCCGCGGTTGATTTCTATGACCTTCTATGACCCCGAGAGAGGCCTCTATTTCAGTATATAAAAAGTACTCTGTGCTGGCTTCATCCCTAGTGACGTCACACAAATCTAAACAAACAGATTTTGTATTGATATTTGCGAATTTAATGTTGTAAAGCTATTTTGAGAGCGATTTATCCAGAAATTTGCACCAAAAACATTCCGGAGGTTAAATGTGAGAAGAATGGAGTAACATTTTGTGCAAGCAGACAGCAGTAACTTACCCAAAATTAATGTTTTTATGGTTGCATATTTCTTTAATAATAATCCACGTCATTGTTTCTACGCTGCAGAACTCAAAACGTAAAAACTACAATGTCAGTATTAATTTTTAATTGTTCTCCAAGCAAAACATTCAATCAAGTTGTACAAAAAGTATGTTGTAGTAAGTGGATATAACTATTTTGTTAGGTTATGTCGAGCTTTACAATGTTTAAAAAGAAAGTAACAGTACATAAAATAGTAATGCAATAAAAACACAAATTATAATAGAAATATATAGACTCAAATATGTACCTCAAAATGATCTTCGCACTTAGAAACACTTGAATTAGCTCCAATACTTTTGGGTTCTCTACGAGCTACTTAGTTCCAACCTTAGATTGGTTCCAACCACTTTTTTCGAGTTTTGGGGAGTTTTGGGTGCATTGGAACAGGAACAAATATTTTATCCGGTGTCTTTATGGAAGTATTTGTACATTTTGGCACTACACAATATTTATAAACCATTACTTCTATTAGAAATTAATTAATCATCAAACTTTTGCTGCCCGGCTGCAGCTGTTTTGTTTTGTGTGACGTCAATCGTCGCTCGACCGGAGCTATGACGCAGGTCTGCGTTTTGGCGCGATATTTTTTTATTCAAACTTTAACATCGATTTATATCGCAAATACGACTGATATCCAGAAAATATAAATGCAGTATACATTATTTTGTATCAGACAATAATGTGCAATAGTTTCCCAAAAGTAGTCAAATACCCTATTACATTGGGCACCATGAACGTAGAATACTTAGTTTAAGTTGGGCACATACATTGGGCCTACTCACATTCTAAGACGTCTCACATGTGTGCAGCTGGTGTGTATACTGCCTGACTTCCTGTAAAATGTATGGGCTGAGATGTGTCTACCACCATCCGTCTAGATCGGCGTATACGGCATAGCAACGTCGCGTCGGCCTAATGTGGTTCTTGCTTTAAAACACCTTTAAAGCTCGAACAGACGTGGCGGACTTGGTTAACGGACCGCCATCCAACCAACGGGAGAGAAAAATAAAACCCGTCGTACCGTATGCATGCCGATGCAACTAGTTTTGCTTTTGTTCTCCCGTTGGTGAGACGGTCGTCCGGTGGACTCCGGCGTATAGTTATTCTACTCCTCGATTCCGGCGTACCAAATTCACTCTTTCCCGGTACGTTTAAAATTAATTAAAAATAATTAAATTACTTTTTGAGGGTATGCAGGTTTTTTTGCACCTGCGTCTTAGGAGATTTAGGAGCTACCTGTTAGCGAAGCCATTCGATAGTGATCTGATATGGATTTAAAAAAAAACCGGACAAGTACGAGTAGGACTCGTGCTCTGAGGGTTCCGTTGGACAGAACCATAAGAGCGCGAGTCCAAAAAAAAACAAAAATTGAAATATAGAAAGACAAACTTAACTTTGTAGTTGACTATAAGGTTCTTCTATACATTCCAACTACAAAAAGTAAGTTTGTAATAGCAAAATAATAATTTTTATATGATATAACTTCAAATTTGTAACTTTCAGATTTATTCCTATATATGTGCTATAAGACCTTGCTTTTTGCCAAATTTCATGATTCTAGGTAAACAGTACCCTATAGGTTTTGATTTCCCTGTGAAATCGCAAAATATGCGACATAAACGTTCATATCTTTTGATTGCGTTGACTTACAACTTTTATTTTTTTACTGCCGAAAGAAACTGTAGACTCAAGTATTTAGTATAAATTTCAACTTGATACCTTTGCGCGTTCTTGAGAAAAGGGGTCTTGACAGACGGACAACGAAGTGATCCTATAAGGGTTCCGTTTCTTCCTTTTGAGGTACGGAACCCTAAAAATGGTATTGATACCCATGTATACATACCTAAGCATAATCAAAGTTGGTAGGTACCTACGTAAGTATCTTTATTGCCACTTTGTTGTTTGCAAAGATTTCATACTATACCTACTAATAATTATACAATCTTCGGTTGTTTGATTACCACTGTAGGTACAGTATTTTATGTTTTACAGAGTTGGGTTGCTAAAATTACATGAATATTCGCTACAAATGCCAATGCCTCCTCCGGATGGCAATGAATAGTATGGTGGATCAGGAGCAAGGTTGTTTTTCCTGTAGAACGTGTGGCGTAGAATTGCACAACGGCCTCTGTTGACGTCGCGGGGTGGAACGCGCGTTTCCTTTTGGTGCCAGCCGTAGTCCCAGCTTCCACACAACCGAAAGTAGAATCTGGTAAAACATGAGACATCATTTGAAAATAGCTGATCCAGCGGTCCAGCCAGTCAGAATGTCACAGAGTAGGTACAGTCGCCTTCAATAATATGTATCTATACATTGTAAACCTTTAGGTATAGTATACCGTACTGTATACAGTAATCATAATCATTTTATTGGTAACTAATAATTACAAGTCATCTTTGTTACTAGTATCAAGGTACTAAAGTAAATAATTATACAGATCTATTATAACTTAAACTAGGTAATTGGTAAAAATGTACTAATAGTGTACCTATCATATCTAACAAATACAAAAACAAATAATCAATGTCAAAGTAATATAAATTAATAAAGAAAGAAATAATAATAAAAAGAATTAGCACAATGTCAAAAAATTGTAATTAATTAGCATTATGTCAAAGTAAACAAATAAAATCACCATATCAATTTAAACATCATTGCAGCCTCTTTAAGTAAGTAATTACAATTTTAATTTAATGTAACAGTACAGGTACACCTACAGTACAACTTATAGTGACCACCACCCGTCGAAAATTTTGATTCTCTTGGTTGGCTATCTCCAGTATCTTCACAAATAAGTTGGCCAGACTAGCGTGCCTTCAATACAGAATGTATGAAATGGGTGCGAAATCAAACTTCTACGCGCCCTGGGCGAGACTTCTACGGCGCGTCTTCTTTAGATACCTGCGGCTGGGTTTTATCTGGCGCCCTGGGCCCAACCAGTCCCCAACCAGGCCCTACCCTAACGCCGGTACTGGTTATAATTATTATCTTTGAACAAAGAATTCAGTACGTAGCACATATAGATCGATGTCTTTGAAGTTGGCCGTAATGTACTTAGGGGCCGTCCAATATTACGTCACTTAAAATTAGGGGGGGGTCTGGTTATTGGATGACGGTAGCATGACGCACTGGGACGGTCTTGGCAAAAATTACGTCATCATCACTTTCTATCTGAGATGACCCTATCAAATACTACAATATATATGGAGAAGTTAGCTCACAAATTGCTGAGTGAGTAGAGTGAGTTTTAGGAGTCCAAAATGAACTAGCTAGGCTTTCGCCCCGAACTGAATCCTCACATCCCGATTGATTTTGCAGATATACTTACTTGCCTGCAAAATTTCATGACGATCGGATCAACCGTACTTATCGACATACCTACATAAAACGCTTATTTGTACAACGGGAGAATGAACCCACTTGCGGTGGCATGGTAAGTTTACTCACTTCTCTTCAGGCGCCTTTTTGTTTCTAGCCTTCATGTAGCGCTCCACAGCACCTTTCTCGGTACTCTTAAAATGAATATCCAGCACTTCAGGCTCGATCGGCATCATCGTGCTGTCGTCGTTTGATGGTATTAGGTCGTGAGGTGGCACTACTACTGGCGGTGGTAGCTTTTCATCCCACAGCTGAAAGTTGCTAAAGTAAAAAATTAAGGGGCAACTAAAAGCGCGCCTCTATCTTATTCGCGCATTTCAACGTTTTTGAATAATAAATACTCATAAAAAAAAGCAGTGAGAATTTAAAATAACTAATTGGATATTAGCTTTAGAATAATATTGCAAATAATTAGCAATTTTCGAGTTGATATTTTATAGGATGGAGGAAGGGGAGATTGAAAAAAAATTTTTTTTTCTATCTCCTCCCCCATTATACTTAATATAATCATACTAATATTATAAATGCGAAAGTGTGTTTGTTTGTTGATTTGTTTGTTTCTCTTTCACGCTGCAACGGAACAACGGATCGACCTGATTTTTTGCATGGGTATAAGTTCAAGAGCCAGAGAGTGACATAGGCTACTTTTCATCATCATCACCATTTTTCATCACTGCGCGGGTGAAGCCGCGGGACGCAGCTAGTAATTATTATAAATGCGAAAGTGTGTTTGTTTGTTACTCTTTCACGCAGCAACAGAGCAACGGATCGACCTGGTTTTTTGCATGGGTATAGTTCAAGGGCCGGAGAGTGACATAGGCTTATACTTACTATACACTTTTCATCATCATCATAACAATTTTTCTTCACTACGCGGGTGAAACCGCGGGGCGCAGCTAGTAGTATATAATATCAACTCGAAAATTCCTTTACACTATTTGTGATGTTATTCTAACGATAATGCCCGACATGTCCCTAGATAATAATATCAAAGTGCCCATTTTTTTTTAAATTTCTCATTAAACTTGCGACAGATATAACCAGCCTTAAAATACCAAGACTTGAGAAGGCACCGGCCGGTACAGGGGGAGAGAGCGCAAAATTCCCGCGCTAGCTACCTTCGCGCCTTGGTCTTAGTTTAACCCTTTCTAACTGACCTCCAGCATTTCCTTAGCAAGTGCGATGGTCGCGTCGATTTCCCGCGCTTGTTTCTCCTTGTTATCCTGCAGAACTTTCATAATGTATTTCTGATACCATATCCGGTTTCGACGCTTGGACCGCACCTCAGCGTCGATATAGAATGGCCCTAAGCCAGCCATAACTTGAGATTTACGAGAACTAGGATTTTATGGCTACTAAAATGTGTTACATGTCTGGGAAATAAAAGGTGGATAGAAAAAAAAGAGTTAACAATAATATTAATGAAATTTAGATAACCAAAAAAAATTTGTAGTGAAAGAGATTTTTTAGTTTGGCAGCAATGTGGCAATGGCAGCAATGAAGTTTTCACAGGCAGGCGGGTGTCATTTTGAATCTTGTGATAACGCGTTATGAATTGACTTGGATTTGGCGGGTTTTTGGTGAACAACACTTAATAAAATAATATTATTAATAATAATCCACCATTATTACACATTATACACAAGTTTAGGTAAATAATACAACGAAACGAACCAACATAATTTTTCCACGTTCGCGCTAAAATACTTTTTTTTTTGTTCATTTGTTTCATGACCATGGATACAGTCCTTCAGTCGTAATATGAAACAAGGCTTCATAGTATTAAACAGCGTCAAACACAAACAAGTCATAGTCACAGTCAGTCAAGCAAAGTCACGGTCAAGTCAAAATAATACCCCACCCCTACAAAGTGGTGGAGACTTTACAAGAGGCTTCTAGGGAGTTTTGGGAACAACATGAAAAGACGCTTCACCTCGTTATATCACTTATAAATAATAATCCACCATTAAAACACATTAGCACTCGAAAATACACAAGTTTAGGGAAACAATACAACGAGCAGACATGTTTTTTCCACGTTGGCGCCACTTATGATTATTAGTGCCATAGAGCACATTATATATACGGGTATGCTGCCTTTGTTACAAACTTCACAACAATGAGGCAAACGCCTACGTTGTAGCGACGCATTGAACATACAGTAACAAAATACCATAGTTCCATTCTTAAATAATTAACAGTAGTAAATTAATAAAAAAATATATATATATATTAATTAAAATTTTATTAAAATAACCTTACTAACTTAAAAATACTAATTGTCAACAGATTTCTTACTTTTCATTTACGCAACAATTTCACATTTACAGAATAAACTCAATTAGCCTTACACATTCACTTTAAGGTGGTACGTTTCACCTATTGCGGGAAATTCAAATATCAAACAGTTTTTTGTCTGAAGCTAGGCCGGGTAATTATTTTAAAATGACACGGTGTTTGCGCAAATCATTGGTTGTCCTTTACATTATCATGTACAGCTATTTAACAGTAACGCACCATATTGCTTACATTTGTCAATAAACTGTTTGAAACAGGAAAAACTAGTTTTATTGACAAATGTAAGTAATAATGTGCATTAGAGATAAATAGCTTTACATGATTTTGTAAAGAATAATAATCAATTTGCGCAAACATCATGATCGTTTACAATAATTACCCGGCCTAGCTACAAGGACAAGAAAACTGTTTGAAATTTGAATTTTCCGCCATAGGTGAAACGTACCACCTTAAATGATTTCTTGTCTAATAAATCTGCAAGTTAACTAGTTCTGACTTTGTGACCTCCCCGACTTTTTACCCATAACAGGACTGCCACCCATCTGACGCAAGAGTCCGCGGAGACCCTTCGCCTCCCTCACGCCAATCTCGAGCTGCTCTGAAGGTACGGCGCAGAAATCATCAACGAGGGGCAAAGGCCCACTGAGCCGTTCTGAATACTGGGAGAGGCGCGACTGGTGGCCGATGGGAGATGTCTTTTCTACATTCGGTTGGGTCTGAAATTCATACAAATCACACAATTTAATTTTATCAAAGATAATTTACTAGAAATTTTATTTAGTGTTAAGTTGGATTTTAACATGAACTAAGAGAATTAAAATAAGCCGGCCAGGTGCGAGTCGTGCTCGCGCATTGAGGGTTCTATACCACCACATAAATTGTTAACTATTAAAGTACAAAAAAGTTGTGCAAAAAGACAACAAAGACAATGACCCCAGGCGGTCACCCATCCAAGAACCGACGCCGCCCGACGTTGCTTAACTTTGGTGAATAAAAATTTGGCGGCTCGCACTTGGCCAGTATTAATTATTTGTTCTTTACTTTACTATAGTCACCGCGTTACCAACTGAGTCGTCGAGCAATAAACGTCATACCATAAGACCTGTAAGTGCGAGCGAGATGGACAGAAATGACGTGTGGGTGCGAGCGAGATAGACAGACAATGATTTATGACCTCACGACTCAGATGATAATGCCGTTTACTATAGTACTTTTGAGTTTACTATAATCATGCCATGTTTGACGCATGTACGTATTACCGTTTTTACATTAGAGAAAATACAAAAATATGAGTTAAAAACATTTGTTGTATTGGTTTGTTGCCCTTTAGTTATTACTTTTTGTCTTTATTATTAATTCTTAGTCAATCCGCCGTAAAATTACATCAGTAAAAAATTCAACTGGCTATCTATTACGAGTCGACAGTGATAAACCCATGTAATATAAGTAAAATGAGTACTTAGTCCAAAAAAAAAAACCCTCTCTTTCTCTCCCTTCACTTTTCCCAGTCCTCCAGTCCATCTGGAGTGGTTGTGTTTGTTGTGGGGTCTGGTTAATTGTTATTTTAGAGTTTGTATTCAGAGTAGTTAGTATCTTATGACAATTAAATAATGGTTACCTTCCCAATACATTTAAACATAAACATAAATATACTTAACGAAAAGAATATACAAAAATAAACTATTTATAGCAATCACTTCATCAAAACTCGCGTGAGGATTCATTATCAATTATTATTATAACACCGGCTTGCACTCACGATTATGTTTCTATCGGTCGAGACGCGGGCGACCTTCTCCAAAAGCGCGCGTATTCCCTGAGGAAGGGGCTCTAATGGCTCCGAAACCGGTACGATCGTCTCGACCGATAGAAACATAATCGTGAGTGCAAGCCAGTGTTATAATATTTATAGCAACTCTAAATACAAGAACACTTAGAACAGACGCCATAGTGGCGGAACTAATGGCTTCTAGAGGAGGCCTATGTCCAGAATGGACAACCTGATTGTGAAACTGGTGCTGTAGTTACAGACTGAAATTGTAGGATCAAGTATTTAATATATATATATTGATATAATTAAGATATTAATTATAATAGAAACTAGTAACACTGTAGTTTAGTTAAGATCAGTGAATAAAGGCTATTTTGATTTTGATACCTTCCCAACTACAGACAATTTATCCTGCAGTCTCTTCACTAGAGCTGCTTCACTCTCGTAACTTGTCAGCGTTGGTTGAGGCATGCACTGGAACACAGTAGCCAGGAGGTTGTGGAGGGAGACAAGCACACTGTCCTGCCACGCTCGCGTGAAGTATAAACTGAATGACGGATTCTCTTCTGGCTTCTGGACGTAAGGCAGCACTGGGGAAAGTAAAGAGTTCATTTTAAAATATATGTATACAGTGTAAACTCTATATAACAACTCTATAGAGTTGTTACGAGATTGAAATATAAAAATATAAAAGAAATATATTACTTTTATAATATTTTCGAATCTCGTTTAAACGGCAAACTCCCTTAAACGTTGAAATTACTTTCAACATGTCGGCATCATACGTAGACGAAGATAACAGACTATACGCTTAGCAATAAGTGTTATTATTTGTATCAATATGAATGTTTTTTGTTTGTAAGTTGTATACTTTAGTAGTAAATACAATGTATTCGGCTACTCACCGAATCGAAATGTCGAAGTTTAATAACATTGAGTCGGTTTTTAAAATTTATGATTATTGTATTTGGTGGTGGTACGGAACCCTCAGTGTGCGAGCCTGACTAGCACTTTTTTTTGCCGATTTATTATTTAAAAGTGTACCTCTTGTTGATGGAATAATTAGCAGCTTTCAGTTGTTATGCCTTCCTTTATTAAAATAAAATATTCGGCACATTAAGACTTACTGAACCAATCTCTCCATTCACTCTGCCCTTGCAGTTCTGGTAGCATTTTGGCGAAGAATTCGGCCACTCGTTCATTGCGCACCCCTCCTGTGCACTGTGCTGCTGTCACCAGGTACAATTTATACAGACTGTATTCTATCTTACGGACAGCTGTAAGCACAATAAGAAGGTGCAAAATAATATAGGCGTGAAGAATATTGGTTGTAGATATTTTAGAGTTTATCAAAACAGACAGTCTTCGACTTAACATTAGATTTTGGAATACCTGGCTGAACATGATTTTCTAGCTTGGAAAATACCAAATTGTCTAGGTGAGACCAATATTCTTTTAGGCCGTTAAGGTCCGAAACATTAATGAAATGAACAATTTGCTCAACTATTTTGTCGACTCTGAAACCCTTATCTTTGTCAGATTTTAAATCACTGTCGAACGCTTTTACAGTGGACGTGAAGCCTCTGTAAAGTAAGTATTCACGCACTAATTCATCTACAAACTGAACATGAGCCATTTTTGCTCAATAATAAGAAATATTGAAAAAACACAAACTGCCAAAAGCCCAAAACAAAACACAACAAGTGTATTTTTTTATTTTTTTTCTTCTTCCCCGAGTTGGGGCTTTTGGCTCCGCATGATTGATGCAGTTGCCATATTCAAGTCGTATGAGTTTAGTTTTAGAATTTAAAGGTAGGGAAACGATACGCGAAAATTAGGATATAGGAAGGATTAGGATGGACGGAACTCATGCCCCTGTAAAGTGGTGGAGACTTTACAAGAGGCTCCTATGGAGTTTTGGAAACAACACGAAAAGACACGTTTCACCTCGTTATATCACTTCCCCACACTCGGGCACGTTTACGAGCACTTAATGAATAATAATTCACCATTTAGTACACATTAACACTCGAAAATACACAAGTTTAGGAAAATAATCCAACGAGCCGACATGTTTTTTCCGCGTTGGCGCCAAAACTCCCAAACAAGTGTATGACAAGTGTTGATAATTGATTGACATGACATGACACTTCACAACACACAGTTTTTTTTGTTGTTTTTATGGCCGTTACTGGACAGGCTAAAGCCGTTAAAGCCTCACCCGCATCCTCATCCTCACCCACGGAACACTATTACTCCTTACCACTCACCGCCTCATCATACGTAAACGTAACGTTCGTTGACTCGTGCAGAGTCGGCTTGGCTTGGCGTTGCCAAGCCACGCCAATGTTAATGCCGATGCCATGTCGATTCGAATCCTGCGAGTCAGTGAGTAAGCTCGAGGTTAGCACTACCAGCGCCCTGGGCAAGACTTCTACAGCGCAACGGCCCTGCCATTGAATCCGAAAAAAGGCAAAGAATAGAATAAATAGAATAGATCTATAGATATTTTATATTTACCTGCGGTGCCCCTCTATAGACGCCTATGGCGCCCCTTTTTGTCTGGCGCCCTGGGCGGTCGCCCATCCAGGCCCTACCTGGTACTGCACTGAGGACACAACACTAAACGCACAGCATAACTTTTTAATATAGGTAACCGCAGCATATGCAGTATTTTAAATACGTAAGACGAGGCTGTATGGGCACAATAGCTTGCTTTAGCCTGCCCAGCCTTTAAAACTCAAAAAAAAATTAAAACCTGTCTGACGTCAATGTCAAACAAACGTCAATAAATCGCTTTTATCAGCTGTCGATTTTTATTGGAATTTGTATATGTTTGTAAGAAGAATTAAACAAAATGTGTTTTGGTAAATGATAGCCGTGTTGTTTATGAGCCGGGTGTCGTGTTGTGATCACGGTGGTGCTAGTGTTCGGCGGCGGTGTGTGCGGAGGGCGATGGGCGCGGGCGAGTGAAGGCTCGCGTCGCGGGCGCGGCTCGGACGCGCAGGCATGCGGCGGCATGGCAGGCGAGGCTGCGGGCACGTCGCGCGGCCTCCGCGTCTACAAGATAGTGGTGCTGGGCGACGGTGGGGTCGGCAAGTCTGCCGTCACCCTGCAGTTCGTCAGCCACAGCTTCCTTGACTACCATGACCCCACCATAGGTACCAACCACTTGACAGCTTCAAGGCTAATGTCATTCTGCTATGTAAACATTTAGATTTATATGAAATTGTAAAACATACTGTTACTGCAAGACCTAGAAATATACTGAATGTGACATGTTTTTTAAGGTCACAATTAAAAAAATATAAACCCTTTGGACTTGAGAAACTCTTCCTTTAATTTTGTTAGTCAATTATAGTGAAAGTAGTGTAGCGGCACCAGTTTCTGAACAACCAAGAATTCTAAAAAATTAAATGGATTTAAAAAAAAATTATAAATATTCAGGACATTTTTGTACATACGCTCGACTGACCCTAAACTAAGCAAAGCTTGTGATATGGCTGCCAGAGACTGATATACATACATATATAGTTTTAAATACATACTTAAATAGATAATAACAGAGCTGGGGCATATTTCTCTCAAAAATTAAGCCTCGCAATCCAGCGGGGCAATGCTGCCAGCATTCTGGGGACCCTGCTGCATAGTGGTGATTTGTTCAACTAGGTTTTTACTTTCTCTGTATATATTATATTTTTATTTTATCTGTAATAGTTTTATCGATAAGTTGTTTATAATATCTATGTTCATAAATAAAAATATTAACAACCAGATATAGAACAAACACACATGTTCATCACATAAATGTTTTTCCTAGGTGGGAATCGAATCCATGCCCCCAAGCTCAGAAGCTATCAACTAGCTGCACTTGCCTCCACAGTTTCCCGGCATGAATATTCCCTCAGCAACCATAAATCCAGGATAAAAGTATATACTATGTCACTCTCCAGCCCTTCAACTATCTTGATGCAAAAAATCAAGTACATCTGTTGCTCTATTCCTGAGGAACAAACATTCTTTAACATTTATAAATAACTAGCTGCGCCCCACGGTTTCACCCGCATAGTGATGAAAAATGGAGAAGATGATGATGACGAAGAAGCCTTTGTCACTCTCCAGCCCTTGAACTATACCCGTGCAAAAAATCAGGTCAATCCGTTGCTCTGTTGCTACGTGAAAGAGTAACAAACAAACCAACAAACTTTTCGCATTTATAATATTAGTTTGATTGATTGATTGATTTTATAATAAAATTATTGTTAAAAAAACTAAAAACTAGCTTTTAGGCGTCCACCGTATTGAATTTAGTGTGACGTCTTTTTCGTTTTCGTATTCTTCTCAGCAAACTTTCATTTGAAACCCATATCTTGAATATGCATAAAAAATAACTAGTTTACCATCCTTGGGAATCCGCCATATTGGATTTAGAATGACGTGACTTAACTAACCATGTCATCCAAACTAAACGTGTAAGTAAAATTTCAGCTCTATCGGTTGGGGATAACTGTTTTAAAATTCAGTTACAAGATTTTACCCATACTAATGAGGCAAGTTAAATATAAAAGCTTGTAAAAACCGCAAAATAGTATAAAAACTGATGTACGTTGGCTTTGAACCTAAGTGCTTTAATATTTAATAGGTAATGAAAATAGTAATTATAGTGCATTACGATTAACGATAGATTTTATTAGTTGATATAGTAATACCCGCCGTCGCCTAATGCTCACCTACCATCTTTTTCTGAGTAAAGGGGTATGCCGAAAACCAGCCCTGCGTGACCCTTCGGGACCTCGCAGTACAGCACTGAGCGTACCCCTATTGCCAAACATTGTATCTCCTTATGTTTCTTATAGTATGTGTCCATTGTTTTTGTTTTCCGGCAATAAATATATCTTATTATTATTCTTTGATAACCGTGATGCAGATATGCAATATTGACTTTTATCTAGCTGATATTTAGATACTGTTTAATTTATAATCATTATCATCATCATCACCATCAGGCTATCAGGCTTAACTCGTTGAATGTTCATCTTGTGTGATGAATTGATGAGTACCAAGCCATCTAGAAATTATATGCTTTTTGCCCGTAAATGACTAGTGCAGCAAGTCACTTCATAAAATATGCATGTATTTTTTTTTAATATTTTTTTTTAAATTTATATAAAATAAAATAAAAGTCCGCCTTTGACCACCAACTCGCCTGTTGGTAAGCGACGATGTGGTCGAAGGTGAAGCATGCAGACTTAGAAGATACCTATCATAGTGAATAGGTATCTTCTAAGTCTGCATGACTTGAAAAGGCCCAAATTATATCTCTCAGGAAACAAGGAAGCTGGCAGATTGTTCCATTCTTATGTATGCTATACACTTTATGCTATTGCTTTCCAGAGGATTCATACCAGCAACAAGCTGTGATAGACGGAGAACCAGCCCTTTTGGACATTTTGGACACAGCTGGACAGGTGTGTTACAGTATTATAAATTAAATTCGCTTTTAATTGCTTAAGTGAAGTGTATTTAAATTCTATCTTACTAATCAAATTAGAATTCGATAAAAACAACAAAAAAAAAAATTATAAATAAAAAAATCCGACTTCACAAAATTAGTAAAATACGCAATTTTATAATCATCTCAGTAATTTTGATTTTAGTGCCAAACTACTAAACCGATTCTGATGAAATTTATATGGGACCAATAAAAGGTATATCCTTTAAATTTTTTTTTTTTTCCCATATTGGTTAATTTATGATGGAGTTCTGAGGTAACAAATATTAAAAAAAACGAATTGTGAACCCCCTCCTTTTTTGAAATCAGTTAAAAATTTAATGCTGTTCTTTGGTAAGTCACTTGAGAACGGCTGGACAGATTTATATTAACAGAGTTTTAACTAAAATAATTATATATGATTATTTACGGGATATTTACCGTGATAAGGTTGTGGATAGAGCTCCTGATATAAACTCCCTTTGAGATTTATATTTGATGGGATTTTTGTCAAGTCAAGACCATATTCAAACAAAATTATTTAAATTTGGACAGGACAACGTCTTGATAGACGTTACTAGGCTATGCCAGCTAGTACTAAATGTAAACCAGCACAGATTTATAGTTCCGAGGTAAAATAAAAAACATTACCTAAATCCTGGCGAAACATTATTTTTACCACCAGACACAAAAAAGAGCTGTACCGAATTACTTCCATCCATTTGAGCATATCGTTCGCAGTTGTGTGCCGCTCAATATTGAAGTGTGCGTTTGTAATAAATGTGTGTAATACATGTTTACATCACCCGTTCAGTTTTTGGCAGACTTCTTTCGCTAATAGCTCAAGTTTAAAGCACATCCAAACTATATGTGATCAAAGGTTCTTAGCTATGATTCAAGAAATCTGTTTAGCCATTTGAAGACTATCCACTCTATTATGAAGGGTTTTCTAAAATGTTCAATGTAAATTTGTTCCAGGTGGAGTTTACAGCAATGCGTGAGCAATACATGCGTTGTGGAGAAGGCTTTGTCCTCTGCTACTCAGTGACGGACAGGCGGTCGTTCCGAGCGGCGGCCGAGTACAGGCGACTGCTCTCCCAGGCCCGACCTTCAGAGAGATTGCCGTTGGTCCTAGTCGGGAACAAATTAGATTTGGCTCCGAGATTCAGACAAGTGAGTTTGTGTACTGCATGTTTGTTGAATAGGGTATTTGACATTTGACCATAAATTATTACAAAATGGCTTACACTAGCCGCGATCGCGCGCGGACGACCGTCTCCGGGAGCGCGCGTATTCCCTGATGAAGAAGCTCCAATGGCTCCGAAACCGGTAGATCGACTCGACCGATAAAACATCATCGTGAGTGCAAGCCGGTGTTATAATAATTTATGAATTTAATCGTCCACAAATACTGAAAATTATGAATATTAAGTCACAAGATTGCTTTATTATATACAATTTGAGATGGTTTCGTAGTAGAAGATATTGAAAACCAATTGAATTGTTTTTTTAGAACTAATTGAAATAAAAAACTTATAAAAAACCTCGAAGAATAAACCTCGATTGTTGGGCTTATATTTTTTTAATTATTTTTAGGTTAGCACAGACGAAGGGAAAGCCCTGGCTACTCAGCTAGGATGCCCGTTCTTCGAGACGTCAGCTGCTCTGCGGCACTTCGTCGACGATGCCTTCCATGCGCTAGTCAGGGAGATACGACGTCTGGAGAGACAGAGACAAGTAAGATATTTGTGTTGTAGAGAAAATTTAAAAAATATATTTCCAACAAAAAAAAAAGTATCCATAAAAATATGATAATTCTTAACAGATGCTTCTAAATGGTAATACATAATTCCATGGTAGTTGCCAGAACTTAACTTAGGGCGAAAAAAAAAATTTTTGAGTATGTCGGAAAATTTCTTTAATTTGTGTTGTTTCTTTATTTTTTCGTTTTATGCCTTAAAACAGATCTTAAAAATTTAATAATGAAATGATTAAATAAAGAGAATTAAAAAAAATATTGTAGCGTTGTCAACTATTAGTTAGAAGCTAGTCAATTATTTTATATAATGGTTCTGTCACTTCCAGGCTTCTATAATGGGCACGGGCATATCGACGACGGGCGGCGGACGGCGGCGCTGGCGGCGCCTGCGCAGCATCTTCGCCCTCGTGTTTCGCCGCCGGCGGCGTCACCACTCCGCGCCGTGACTTCCACTGTAAGGTCTCGCGACTTATCTGGAAAGGTCTTTGATTTGACGCATTTTGTCTGCAAAGATATTTGATTGGACGGTCTACAAAGGTCTTTGATTTGACGCATTTTGTCTGCAAAGATATTTGAATGGACGGTCTACAAAGGTCTTTGATTTGACGTATTTTGTCTGCAAAGATATTTGATTTGACGGTCTACAAAGGTCTTTGATTTGACGTATTGTGTCTACAAACATTGACTTGATTTCATGCAAATGGTCTTAACAATGTCTGATTTGAAATGGCGTGATTGTTTTTGACGAAATTTATTTGGCCCATTCGGGAGATGCACTTTACGCCTTGACCGATTCCACTGTAAGGTATAGTGAGTACAGTTCGTATAAGGGCCGAGTGGCTAGCCCAGAACTTTATTGTACGGTCCTTGATTTAATTTAACCCAGTTTTTCTGCCATTTATTTATTACCCAATTTGATTATGTTTATCTAGGAAAAGACATGAGTTGAGATGAGACATTGTCTTATAAGTATAAGTATAAAGCAACTTCTCTGCAAAGATATTTGATTTGATTGATACAACTGATCTGCATGGTTCGTTGATTTTATTTCACACTAGCAACGCACCCCGGCTTCGCACGGGTGGGTGTAAGTCTTATTTTTTTTACACCTTGGGCTACATTATTGGAGTTTAAGTAAAGATCTCAATAAAAAAAAAATACATATATATAGCCTAGGTCACCCGGGGATAGTGTAGCTTCCCAACAGTGAAAGAATTTTTCAAATCGGTTCCGTAGTTTCGGAGCCTATTCAATGCAAACAAACAAACAAACAATCAAATCTTTCCTCTTTATAATATTAGTATAGACAATTTGTCGGCTTAGATTTTGTCATTGATTTGACACTTGAACTTTTCTGCTAAAATAGAACGCAGTTAGTTAGTTTTTACGCAATGTTTGCATAATTTTCTTAACACAAAATATTGGAATATGGGTTGCACCAAAAAACCACGGTTGGTTTAACATGGTGCTCAGATTCTAAATCACATTCTCAATTGATTTGATGCATTTTGTTTACGAAGATATTTGATATGATGTGATCCAACTTTCCTGTGCATATCTTTGATTTGATCGATGCTACTAATCTAGAAAGATCTTTAATTGATTTAACACAATTTGTGTGTAAATATATTATCGTTAATGTCATTAGACGCGACGTCTGTAAAGACCTTTGATTTGATTGAAGCAAAATACGCGAATACGAGGAAAATCTATATCTAACGTAGTACTTTACTTTTTTTTTAAACACGTAGATTTTTGACTAAAAACTTGTTTGTACTCCATCACTTAGTGATGTAAATAAACCTTTGTGACGTAAAAAGTTTGGCCTATTTTTGCAAAGATTTGAGATGAAACTTGGACAAGAACCAAGAATAGAAAAATTGTTGAACCATCAAAAAAACGGATACAACTTTTTAGCGTGCTAATTCGAGATATAATTATAACCCGATTATGTGATATAATCATGAATTGTCCAACCTTTCTCTACCTCAATTTCTTGTATCAATACTATATTTTATGCCAGGGCTCTGATTCACTAACTACAAACACGCTCGTAACGCGGCGTGTTAAGTTAACCTCAAAAAGTGGGCCTTTATTCCCTGGGTAATAGAGGTTAACCACCGAGATACAATTCCTATAGAGTCACAATCTCTCAGTAAAAACAATCAAAAAACACCGAGCGTCATTACGTATCATACGTCATACATTTTATCAATTATAATTATTGTGTTCACAATGCCACATTTACTCCAATTTAGACGTTATGTCGCTTGTATAGTGTTCAACGTTAGTTGTCCGCTATGTCACCGTAGCTCTGGCATCGCGCGGCGTTGTAGTCTGATCGCGGTTACCTTGTAATTAACCAAAAGTGGGCGCAATTCGGAGTGTGCGCCGTGTTTTGGATTGGACATTTTTGTAGCACGATTGTGACTCTATATTTATTGTATCTCGATGAGGTTAACTTAACGCACCGCGCTACGTGCGTGTTTTACTTAGAGAATCAGGCCCCTGTTAAATTAAGTGTAAGAAATATTATCTTATTGTATTTCCTTTATAATTTATCCAGTATAATCATACACAGCCAGATGTATGTTGTTGATTCAACATTATTCTTCAAATTGCCATATTATAAAATAAAAGCATTTAGTATTAAACTCGCCATAAAACATACCATCGAATTCCTAAGCCATGGTCCTCTCTACCTCTTATGAATTCCTAGCTAAATGTATTTGTTACTACTTTAAAAAGAACGCTTAAATAAGAAAGCTAGATAATTACGTGACAAGCGCAGATGATACAACCAAATATGATTTTGAACAGGGGCCTTAGTCCCAGGTTTGATAGTTTTCGAAAACTTTTTTCGTTTACGTATTGTTCCATACATTTTAGTAAAGCGCCTCCAGCGGAAACGCGGAGGAACTAAAATCGGCGGTATAGATTGCTTCATTCTAATACGAAAAAAGTTTTCGAATACCTTTCAGCCCATCAATGTAAGGAACAAAACGTAAACGAAAAAAGTTTTCGAAAACTATCAAATCTGGGACTAAGCCCCCTGGAATCAAAAATAATATAACCTATTACATATATTTATGTACTTAAACAAATTGTTTAATTATTGAATAAATAGTCTTTGATAATTTTGTAGATTACAATCTATATCAGTGTAAACTTATTTATAATATTTATTATTTACGTATTTTTATTATTTGTGCTAAAATAAAATAGCAGCCTAAATATGTATCAATCTATTCTTATATTTCAAAATTTTAAAGTAGGTAATGCTAACATTTTAAAGGTTCTAATACACACAACACTGTGAACGGGTTATATGGAACGGTGGTACTGAGCCGAAAGGTTATTGTACTTATCATTATGAATAACTTTTACTAAGGGGACCAACCCTAAAATCACCAAACGGCTCCAACGGAAGACCAGCGCTGTTTAACAGCCGGCACTATGCTGAGTTAGGACCGATTTGTGACTTTATGACCTTTGTCTTTAAGTGATTTTTCGAAAACAAAATTTGGTTACAAAAAAACTTTTTTCTTTCTTTCTTTCTAATATCTCGCAATAAAAAATATCAGCGGTTCCATACACTTCATTGAGTGTCTTTGATCATACGTAGCTTGGATCTACCTTAAACTCGAGCTAGTACCGAAAAAAATCTGCTAAAAACTGAAGGGGGTGAGGTAAACACGTATTGCGCACACCTACATATTCTTAAGGCACCTGTAGACGATGCGTAATACAATTAGCAAGTACAAGTTGGAAGTAGCTACCACTGCCAATTGCACTAAACAAAACGTTGCAGACGATGCGTAGTAGCTACTTGCAACTTCTACTTGCTACTTGTAGTACTCATCAAAAGCACACTTGAATATTCAGTGGCACACAACTGCAAACTAGACAATCAAATGGACGATCAATTTGTAAGAACTAAAGGGGAAACTGAAGATTTAACAGTTCTGATAATTTTTTGTGAGTTGAGTGTAAATTATAATTTTCTACGGAAAATCGGATTTTCTTTCGTCATTTCAGAGTTATTCCCGTTGTAAACGAGGTTCATAATAATGAGTACAACTATTTCTCTCAGCTTAAAATCATCTTTCCCTGTGACCCTGTATGTGAGACAAGACAAAACGCGTTTAAAACTGCTCTTGTCATTCGAAAATACGCAATTTAGCGCGTTATTTCATGAAATAACTTCTCATACGATAAAAGCATTTTCACATTATTACAAATACATTTTCCAATGCCCTCATTGTGTGTCAGACTTCACTTTTGTAAAACACTGTTTTAAACTATCACGGTTGTTCACTAAATATATATGATTATTTACGGGATATTTACCGTGGTAAGGTTATCGAAATATCGGGAGCTCATTCCACAACCTTACCACGGTAAATATCCCGCAAATAATCATATAACTACACTTAGTATAACTACACGTAGTTATTGAATAACATTCAGGAATGTAAGTAAGTAAAGCCTAATATAAAAAAGCCTAATGTAAAAGTAGCAGACGTCTTCCGCTAAACGGAACCCTTAAATAAAGCAATATTATATTTAAAAAAAAGTTATTTACAAGATGCTTGTGGTTTTGTGTCATTTCATTTATAGTTTATAATGTTTAGCGTGTAATATTATACACATAGTTATAAAGAGTTTAGGGACCTTGTAGAGAAATAAATTTTATTTAAAGTATTCATATGAAAAAATTACCTAATATTGAGTATTTACTATTAACCAAAACCGTTTGTGAAGTTACCCATTTTTATTAAAGTTTATTTTAACCTGTAGTACAATTAAGTAAGTGAGATATATCGAGCTCTTTTTTGCTCTGTGCGACAGAGACAGCAATAATATTAAAAAAATATATATTTATAATTATTACGGTAATCTTAAGTAACTGAAGGTATATGTTACACGGATATATGTGTTTTTTTAACGTTTATAAGTCTGCGTTTAACACCAACTCGCCTGTTGATAAGCGACGATGTGGTCGAAGATGAAGCACGCGGACAAAAATAAATATAACAATCTTTACTTCGTTCTTCATGAAAATGTATATTACCAGTCACTCCATGCACGCTTTTTATATTTAGAAAACGGATCGATTTGCCAACCAATAGATCGACATGATTTATAAACCTTGCACTAATTTTCCATAACATTAGAAAACTCAGGTCTGTTACGAAAGTCCGTGTGAAATTTTCTTGAATCGACACTGGCCGGAATAGTGCAGACACAACACTACATTTCCTTTTGAAACGACTTCTGGGTCCTTATTCTCTAACTCACATGAGATTCCTTGCCATAAACGTGTGACGTGTTAACATGAAAATTTAATTTAAAAATTGACTCTGTCCCCTAAGTTTCTATGACCACCTGAATGCTTAATGCGGCCGCGTCACGTTATCTGCGTTGGAATTTGCAATGTCAAGTTTGCTAACGCGATGAAGTTCGTAACGCGCTCGTTTTGAACAGTCAAAATAACGTGGAGCAAGCTAACGCATTTCGTGCGCGTTTGCTAAGAGAAAGTAGTATCCAATAGAATGAGGCGTTTGATTCGTTTCAATTATGTCACCATGATTACTGTGTTATTGGCGTGTTTTTACAGAATTAGGGCCCAGTAGGTTCTCAATCGGTCCATATTTTCTTTAATTTCTTTATGCATGTGCACCGATTACTCCAAAAATTGTGAACCAATTTACGCGATTCTTTTTTTTTATTATGTAGAAGAAGCTCTCGATGTAATCCCACAAAAAATTCATTAACTTTGGCTTAATAGTTGATTAATTGCCAATATCAATCATTTTGTTCGAACTCTAACTTATTTTGAAGTCGGGTTTTTACATTGATAATATTAATAATAGATCCGTGTACATATTCCTTCAAATTATATTGGTGTATTATTCAGTATATTAGTCTAACGGCTGATTCATCAATCGTCAAATAATTCAATAACGAAGTTTTGTAAATTTTCAAAACTTATCACTTATTTAGAAAATTTTATTTGACGATTGAAAACTTGACCATATAGCTGAAATCGCCCCTGGAAGTGACTTGCTTAGAGCTTAGAGTCTCCTCGGTCGCAGAACAAACTATTCTGATACAGTACTGGCAAGAGCGCCCGGGGACCTTACGGTCAAAGCTATCAAACTAACGTTAAATCCGCTCAGTTCGAAAATCTATCTGTACCGTATTTGGGCGCGTTAAGGTTCACGTTTGCGTGATTTTCCAACTGAGCGAATTTAACGTTAATTTGATACCGCGTTAGCAGTTGGCCGTAAGGCTCCTCTATTCACTAGCTAAAACACGCACGTAACTTTTGCTAACGTAACATAACGCGCCGCGTTACTTGCACGTTTATTTAGTGAATACCGGCCCTGGGCACCAGTGCTGCCGGCCCTGAGTGTTTATTTTAGAGCATATTTTCTATGACCGGGCAACTTGCTAGGCTCTAATCAAAACATCTGCCAGTGCGGTTTCGGCCAAGTAAGTTTTAACGGAAGCGTGGGTTGCAATATATTGTTAACTTTTAGGTCGATACGCACAAATATTAGTGTAGTGATTGTACATTTGAATGTTCGTGGTATATTGATGGTCAAATTTGTAACCGCTGCTTATAGTTCGCAGTTAGATTTTTTTGTGTAGTTGGTATATTTATGTTGGTTATAGGAGAATAGTAGTCATAGGTGTCGAGGTTAGAGCGAAGTGTTGGAGAAAAGTAGGGAATGCTGTCTCCAATACCATGTGTGATTCATAGATGGGAAGAGAAAGAGAGAGAGTAGAAGTGCAGTTAAATCAATCCACGAAGACCCGACTCATCCTTTGTATTGCTTACAGAGCAAGTTACTTTTGAATACGCCGTAAAAGAATCGATGCGAGTGTCTAGATACTGAATCTAACCTAACCTAACCTAGGAAATAACCTAACTTAGGCACTAACCACAGATCTTAATCAAGTTAGAAGTCGCAAACACGTCAAATTGTATGGAAACCCAGCGTTCGTCGCGAGAGTAATTTTGTGGTAGTTTAACTCCATTCGCAAGGTCAAGGGTTCTTACAGTTTCCTATGGCGCAATTTGACACTTCAGGAGATCTAACTGAATTAAGTTGGAGCACTGATCCAACTTAAAGGCTCGTTTGCACTTTGTTTAGTGCGAGTGCAAGTGATTATTTATTAGTAATTTTGCGAGTGATTAAAGTTTACACTCGCATTAATCGTTTATGGTCCAAATGTGTTTAGTACTAATCACTAAGCACCTGCATTAACCACTCGCACTAATCACTAATCAAAGTGCAATCGGGCCTTAAGACAAAGGAACAGACACGTAAAGTAGGTGAATTAACGGCATCTAACCTGATACAGATCTGTTGCACTAATCTAACCTAGGCACTGACGTAACCTACCTACTAATGAAACATGCATAGCCTGTCGCAGTTACATGAAACATGCCACACACTCCTTTTATATTGCTTTTGTATGTTTTTTGTATGAATTTGGTTAAGTATGAATGCGAGGTGTTTATTATAGGAGTACTAACTCTAGTCATTGCTATTTTATGTAGCGGTTTATAGATGTTCGTATTTACATGGTATTATTGTTCTGGTCGAGTTATGACACAAATGTCTACTTACTGTACAGGGGCCTAGATCAAGGGCTCTTTGAAAGAATTTGCTACGGGCCCCGCGCTTGTTTAATCCGGCACTGCTTCATACTCAAAATGCGGAGTGCGCCAAGCCTGGTATAAGTAAATAATTTTCATATTCGTTAATGAACAATTTGAATCATCATCATCATCATTTCAGCCATAGGACGTCCACTGCTGGACATAGGCCTCCCCCATCGATCTCCAAAAGGGCCGGTTGGAAGCGGCTTGCATCCAGCGTTTCCCTGCGGTCTCTTTTAGGTCGTCTGTCCATCTTGTGGGTGGACGTCCTACGCTGCGCTTACCAGTCCGTGGTCTCCATCCCAGAACCTTTCGGCCCTATCGACCATCGGCCAATTTGAATATTGTAACCAAAATGAGAATCTGTCACAACTCGACCAGATTTATGTAAAGTAGTTATGTATTAGTAAATATGTATTTACGTACTCGTATCTAGTTATTTAATGTTTTTGGAACCAATCCTCGTTATTTCTTAGTGATGAGTTTAAAAACTAGCATCATTGGTACAATACCTTTGAATACATGTTTTTTTTAATGATCCTATTCTTTATTTTATTTGCGTTTTCATAAATGATAATTAAGCGCCAAATGACTAGAACATCAGTTGAGTTATGATTGCAGACCTTGTCCGTCTACCATAAAAAATAATAATTTAAGAGTCCGCTCTCTGGATAAAGCTCGCATGCTCACTCTTTTTCGCACATTATGAACATTTTTGAAGAAAAAAAAATCGCTTTGTGGGAAAACTGATTGGGCGTTTACATTAGTACAATGTTAATATTTTTTTAGTTTGACTAAAGAAAAAACAACGAATGTAACATAAACTTTCTTTGATCACATGTTTTAAATGTCTATCGCTCGTGCGCGGTGGTTTTGACATGGCCGAAGCGTCGAGCAAAAGGTACCTAATTTGACCTTAATAATATTATTGAAAAACCACCACCAAATATTCACTTTGAAAAAGACCGCCTAATGCGGTTGAAACTATAGTCGCAGTGACCAGCTTAATCTTACGTAAGTAATTCCCGTGTAATATAAATAAAATGTGTGAAAATCACGTCAGTTTCTATAGTAAAATTATTGCTGTTAAGTCCCAATAGACACTTTAAAACCAAAAACTAGTTTATTTATACTCGCCAAAACATAAAATACTAGCTGTGCCCCGCGGCTTTCCCTGCGTGGAAATTGAAACTCGATCAAAAAACTCTCACTCAGTGATTTTTACCTTTAAATATAAATATTTTTTATGTGTGAGCAAAATAGCCGTGGCCAGGGAGTGGGTTCTTAATATCAACGATCCATACTATCTTCCTTGTTTTTTTTTTTTTTGCTAAGTATTTCTTTAGCGTATAAGATTTTTATACTTTCGTTTTATGGTGATTTATGACACATATACTGTTTTATTATCATTTTATATGTATAACTAACGTAGATATTTAGGTATAGTATGTTATAGTCGTTCAACAAGCTGGTAGTGTATTATGTATTTTGAATTGGCGCTTAAAACGTAATTAATTAATAGTTATTCCATAGATTAGTGGTTTAAGAGAATATAACCCCTGCGTAGGTGATTTGAACAATAATATATTTCTCGTTCATGTACAAAGTTTTTATATGTTGTATTTAAAAATGTTGTAATTTTCGTTGGATTGAAATATTTAGTATATTATTGTAAGTCGATGATTTGTTATGTGTAATAATATAATTTATAACACCAAATAGTACCTTGCAGATGTTTATTAATATATTTGGTATTTGTAAGCAGTGTGTAGAGATTTTGTTGAATTAAATGTCATGTTTCGAAATATATAGTTTTTTTTTATTCACCGGTCCTTGTTATGCCGTAACTTTTTTAAATTGGCATGTGCCTTTTTTATTAAACAATAGGCTTGCGTTCGTCCGCCAACTCGCCTGATGTTAAGAGCTGTATTACAAAATGCATATTTCAATTTTATATTTCAATATTTTCGGACATAAAACGAAAAAAATAAAGGCGTAATTGTCAAGACGGATATAAAAAAATAAATGTTTATATTGGCAATTTAACGAAATCCACTCTCAAACTTTCCCTCTGATAGTTTTACGAAAAACTACTTCTGTAAATTGGAGGTAATAAGTTGATATATATTTAGTTTTTCCAAAAATTAGAGCTATTAGTTATTTTCAATAAAAATACAGTTCTATTTATTACAGAAATATTATTTTTTGTGGATCTTTCTATTTGATAGGTTCAGAACGCCAAACATCCAGTTTTCGTTGCTTTTTTCGTCACAAAATATGAGTGGGCTCTTAAGCGATGACGCCTTTTGTAACGAAACAAAAACGTTACATATTTATAAGAATATAAATACATTAAAACTATTAGAATACGAAAATTACAAACAAACAAATAACATTATTATTTACAAAACTTACACAACAAATAAAAAACTATCTCTTATATTTACATCTACCTACCTACGTTGTTTAATTTCTTGCAAATCCGAGCGTGGCTATGCAATTGACATGTCACATAGATTTGTATTACTCAACGGCCGGCGGGGCATGACTTGAGGTACGAGGGGAGCAAGCCAGTTGAGTGCGCGCCTAGCGGCCATTCGAAGCAACTTTGATTTTGAGACGGTCGACACTTGTCTAGCGTTCTAGCGGACAAGTGTTTTTAAGTTCGCCATAAATAACGATCAGCGATCTAGCTGCAATTTATTGTGTAACCTGTGTGCAGTTTCATGAAAGTGATTTCCCGTTATAGGGTGAGTTTTGAATGGCACATAAAACAAATCATGTCTTGCTTTTATTCATACTGTGTATAATTTTACAAATTGTGTTACTCATTCATTTCAGTTTTTCTCTGCACTGTACCTATTTGCACGAGTCTAGCTTGCTTATCTATTGGAAATTCCGTTAAAATCACTTCACTTCGTTTTTTATAACTACCTTGTTTTTTTATTAATTTTACTAAATGTACGCATTTAGAAAGCTTTTACATTTCCAATCAAATCACATTGTTTATTTTATTCATCACTTAGCCTTCAGCTTCTTTATATACTGAAATGCAACTCCGTTCTGATAGTAGTTACCACCACGACAAAGCAACTATGCAGGTAACTACCCACATTATTTGTGATGCCGTGGTGGGTCCTCAGAACGGAAGTTAGATGAGCCAAATCTAATTATTTGGTTTGTCGATTCCAGGAACCATCTCCGGATTACCATCCGACATACCGTAGTCCCATTTGGAGTATACCTTGGGACTGCTACCGGTCCGACCCGAGTGCGGCCGTTTTACACCACCACCTGTCACCATCAACATCTTCGGCTGGTTCAACCTCGCTGCGCGTTCTAGTGCCGAGGCCACTTCCCGTGCTGACCCTGAGGCCACCTACCATCGTCGGCCAACGCACAATATAGGGTAGTACTGCGCTGCGGAAGTAGAAACAGACGGATCTTCAGGTCCTTCAAAAGGATCGTGGGTAAATTTAACATTGGCGCCCCCTTACGTGGTTGATTCTGTTTCTGCTTCTAGTAGTAAGTAGTTAGTTTTTGTATGGTGTGTGGTTTAGTTGTTAAACGCTTTTTATTTTTGGTTTGCAGTAACTGAGGTGAAAGTAGTTTTTTTTCGTTTGTATTTAGTATCCTACGTCTTATTGTATTATAAACGGAATTAAAAAAAAAAAAAAAAAATTTTGCTAAATGTACAATCGATGAAAAAAGTGTTAACGAAAAATTTAATTTAATTTTTTTATTTATTTATATTATCTTAACACTCGATTGTTTTGATTGTTTTGCATACAATTGAGTATTGTAAAGCTGCTTTCACACCAGTTGCATTATTTTAACATCTTTTGTTTTGGTTTTTATTTTTTTGATCCAATGATCTTTAGTCTTTCTTTAGTCTTCAATTTTCATCAAACCGGAGCGTTCTGTTAGATTTGAATGTAACAGAACGGAGTACTTACACCATTGATCAAATTAACCAGTTTTGTGTGCCATTTACAACAAACCTTGCTTATACACTTGGTATATTAAAGACTTGGAAACATTAGGTAAAAAGTCCTAATAGTTTATTTACGTTGTTATGTTGCCCGTGCCCATTTTATTTTATTTGACATTTCTTACAAGAAGTCGTAAGTCGATACTTATGGCGTATGACTTCCATTATGTGAGGAGGAGTCTTATAATTATTATATTATTCGACTTAAGTTTGGTTGGATATAGAAGAAGTATGAATGAGAAGTATGAAAGGTACGTAAGAATGTATGAAAGGTAATTGTAAGAAATTGATAATTAATTTAAAAATTGCGGATTTTAATTTTAAATTAAAATCCTTATGAGGGACCAGCGGGTAATGTAACGAAACAAAAACGTTACATATTTATAAGAATATAGAAATACATTATAGAATACATTAAAACTATTAGAATACGAAAATTACAAACAAACAAATAACATTATTATTTACAAAACTTACACAACAAATAAAAAACTATCTCTTATATTTACATCTACCTACCTACGTTGTTTAATTTCTTGCAAATCCGAGCGTGGCTATGCAATTGACATGTCACATAGATTTGTATTACTCAACGGCCGGCGGGGCATGACTTGAGGTACGAGGGGAGCAAGCCAGTTGAGTGCGCGCCTAGCGGCCATTCGAAGCAACTTTGATTTTGAGACGGTCGACACTTGTCTAGCGTTCTAGCGGACAAGTGTTTTTAAGTTCGCCATAAATAACGATCAGCGATCTAGCTGCAATTTATTGTGTAACCTGTGTGCAGTTTCATGAAAGTGATTTCCCGTTATAGGGTGAGTTTTGAATGGCACATAAAACAAATCATGTCTTGCTTTTATTCATACTGTGTATAATTTTACAAATTGTGTTACTCATTCATTTCAGTTTTTCTCTGCACTGTACCTATTTGCACGAGTCTAGCTTGCTTATCTATTGGAAATTCCGTTAAAATCACTTCACTTCGTTTTTTATAACTACCTTGTTTTTTTATTAATTTTACTAAATGTACGCATTTAGAAAGCTTTTACATTTCCAATCAAATCACATTGTTTATTTTATTCATCACTTAGCCTTCAGCTTCTTTATATACTGAAATGCAACTCCGTTCTGATAGTAGTTACCACCACGACAAAGCAACTATGCAGGTAACTACCCACATTATTTGTGATGCCGTGGTGGGTCCTCAGAACGGAAGTTAGATGAGCCAAATCTAATTATTTGGTTTGTCGATTCCAGGAACCATCTCCGGATTACCATCCGACATACCGTAGTCCCATTTGGAGTATACCTTGGGACTGCTACCGGTCCGACCCGAGTGCGGCCGTTTTACACCACCACCTGTCACCATCAACATCTTCGGCTGGTTCAACCTCGCTGCGCGTTCTAGTGCCGAGGCCACTTCCCGTGCTGACCCTGAGGCCACCTACCATCGTCGGCCAACGCACAATATAGGGTAGTACTGCGCTGCGGAAGTAGAAACAGACGGATCTTCAGGTCGATCAACCACGACCCTATAAATTTCATGTGCCTCCTTCTGAGCTATCTACGGTCAATTCTTTAGTCTAAATTTAATCTTCCTTCCACTGTTTATAATTTAACTTCATTTTATTACATCTTTCTTTTAAAATACCTATTACCTTAGTTTTCATTTTCTTAATACCATATTAGGTAAGTTAGAGGTACAAGGGAATTGTAATACGGTACACTTTATGGACTAAGCAAAATACAAGCTATTAATAAAGACCTAATCTACTATCGATACAGCAGTGCAAGTACCGTTCTTTTATCGATCGTCAAATTGACAGTTGAGGTCGTCAAAATCGATAATATGCCATTTTTTCAGTACTCGCTGTGATCGATTCTATGGCATTTTAGCGAATTTGACGATCGATAAAGAACGGTACTTGCACTGCTGGTCGATACTGTTGTAATAATTGGCCAATCTTGCTATTACCTATGGAAGTAACACCAAGTCTCTTTTTGGAGTAGTTATAGGGTACAGGTAGGTACGGGTAGGTTACAGGGTTACTTTTATGATCACAAAAACCTATAACTTGGAAATTTGTATAGGATAAAAAAAAACACCAATTATTACTCAATATCCTCAAGATACACTTCATGAATTCTTAACGAGACGCCGGACGGTCTACCCCATCAAAACTATCTTATACCTACGAAATTTATATTCATAACCCTGTAAGAATACTGAGGAAAAACCGGCCAAGTGCGAGTCGGGCTCGCGCACTGAGGGTTCCATGCCACCACAAAACACAATAATTAACAATTTTAAAAACCGTCTTCAAAATAAGTAAAATGTGGCATTACGATTCGGTGAAATAAAATGAGGTCATCCAAATAACCCAATTACCGGTTATAACTTGGTAATGAACAGAAATTGTCACTGACTCGCACTTGGCCGTTATTTATATTTGTTGTTATACTTTAGAGTGCGTACTATAATCATGCCAAGTTTGACGCTTGTACGTATTACCGTTTTTCTATTATAGCTAATACAAAAATACGTTAAAATATACGTTTGTTGTTTGGGGACCCCTTTCGTTTTGGCTTTTTTATTATTTGTTAGGTAATCCGCCGTAACATTACTTATTCTGTGAACATTTCAACTAGCTATCTATCACGGTTCGAACGATACAGCCGTTTAAAGGTAGGACAGACGGACAGACAGACATCGTAGGCTTACTAATAGGGTCCTGTTTTAACTTTTTGGGTACGGAACCTTAAAAATGAACTCAAGGCGGAAAATGTGTTCCATTATCGTGTCTATTTTTAACATCAATAGTATTAACTCAATAAAAGCCATTAAATAGGAATAATACAAAACCTTATCTTACCTTGCCCGAGGACTTAATGTATAGGTAATTTTATGTTAATGGTTTTATTACGAGAAGGTAAGAACGTTAGCGCCAGCAGCGGTCCATTACATGAAGGGCTATCTCGAAATCTGTCGGTCATAAAGTTTATGCTATCACACTAACGTCTCTAGTCTAGTCTCCACTCTAGAACCAGTGCCGGCTCTAGCCGTCAGGGTAGAGCGAGATTGTCTTTCAGCGCGTTTCATTTCTAAACACTATCGTACAGGAATCGGTTCCGGGATAAAAAGTATTCCATGTGCTAATCCAGGATGCAAACTATTTCCACGTCAACATTGTATGCTGGTTACAAACTTTACAAGTGAGTATTTGTTATAATTTACTCGAGTGTACTTATTGCATACTAGCTGGAACCCGCTACTTCGTACGCGTAGAGCTCGGCCTTCGGCCTCGCTACTACAACCCGTTATAGCCTATGTGTTATTCTAATGTATAAGCTATATTATTGTAAACTTTCATTAAAATCCATTCGGTAGTTTTTGCTTGAAAGAGGAACAAACATCCATACATACAAACTTTCGCGTTTATAATATTAGTAGGATGACATCACAGTATGATCATAAGTAACATAATTTGGAATAAACGAATTTATTATTTATTATTATACTAGATGCGGCCCGCGGTTTCACCCGCGAGTTAAAATAGTCGGTAAGTTTTCTGAAATTTTCTTGCTGGGAATCAAACCCACGCCCCAAGCGCAGAATGCAAAAAAATCACGCCGATGCGTTGCTCTGTTACTTCGTAAAAAGGGAACAAACAAACACACTTTCATTTATGATAATTATTAGTGAGTGTGATACGAGTACTTACCTACTTATTGAATTGAAATAGATCTTGTAAATTAATCTGTGACGTCTTTCTCATCAGAATTAATGGCGTAGAAAACAACTGGACCTGTTGATGTAGTCCCAGAATACATGCCAGTTACTAATTTCAGGATTTCGTTTGCAGTGTCTGGGATTTGCCAGCTCGGCAGTGTTGATTCGGCTTTCGTAGCGTGCAGACGTTTATCGCAGCTGCCGATTTTCCGATACGAGTGCACGGTGTTTTGAATGAAAGTTTTGTTTCCAGTTTTAAAAGTTCCTTTAGCTCTGAAGTTTTATTGAATTTACTCTATATTTGAAAACTAATTGATTAATTTAAACGTTGACCTTCCGATAAACAAATTCATAACGTTATCAAGGCAGGAATATATAAAAAAAAATGCATTTTGCCATGTTCACCTCTATCTTACTCCTGACCGCTGTGCTTTCGACCTCGACGTCCAGCCTCAATAAGACAGTGTACAATATCGGTGTACTGATGGCCTCACACCTTGACTCTCCGTTTGACCTGGAGCGGTGCGGTCCGGCTGTTGACTTGGCATTAGATAAGGTTAACGAACAGTTCCTGGCGCATCATGGTATTGAGCTGCAGAAGGTGCAAGGCAGGTAAGTTGTCGAAATCACAACAGAAAGGAAAATTAAAGAAAGTGGAAATTACTTTTATTTTGAATATTTAACAACAGAAGTAATTTCCATTTTTATACGTTTCTAGACTAAAAGTAAAATAAAAAGACTAACTTACAGGTACTTAAAATGAAAACGGGTTTGATCAACGGTTTTCCTGATTTCCAGTATTTAAATGTAATTTACCGAATATTTAAGTACTGAAGAACATAATTTAAACTTTTCTATTTCATTATAAGTCCAACTGTTTGTTTCCCAATCGAACTTGTCTTACCTATTTAACTACTGAAAGAAAATTTATATATAAACTAGCTGACCTGACAGACGTTGTCCTGTCTTAGAACTGTCAAACACGTAAATCTTATTTTATTATACCTTGGGTTACATTATTGGAGTTATAGTAAGGATCCCTATTTTTTTTGAAAATATACCATAGCCTATGTCACCCGTGGATAGTGTAGCTTATCAACGGTGAAAGAATTCTTCAAATCGGTTCAGTAGTTTCGGAGCCTATTCAATGCAAACAAATAAATAAACAAACAAACAATCAAATCTTTCCTCTTTATAATATTAGTATAGACAAGTAAATTATTAAAATAAAATCAAAACCCCACTCGATGCATTACAGCGTAGAGCTGTCAGAATTGTCAACGATCCCATGCTCACTGAACACCTTGAGCCACTCAGCATGCGCAGAGACGTCGGGTCTCTTTGTATCTTTTATCGCATTTACAACGGGGAGTGTTCTGAAGAACTGTTTGATCTGATGCCGGCGTCGCGGTTTTACCATCGCACTAGCCGCCACCGCCTGAAGGCTCATCCACACATCATAGATCAGTGGATATCTTCGATCGATTCGATCTTCGACGATCCTTCTTGCCTCATACCTGCAAAATGTTCTACGGTGTTTCCGAGAAGTTACAACATGGGGTTCTTCAAAAGGCGAGTTAATAGAGTTCTAAAGGGTCGGCAACGTATTTGTGATGCCTCTGGTGTTACAAGTATCCATAGGCGACGGTGACTGCTTACCATCAGGCAGCCCGTCTGCTTGTTTGCCACCTATGGCATAAAAAAAAAAATATATTCAATTAATAAATGCATCTAATCTGGGCATGAAAATGAATCGATGAAACACCTCACGCATCAAAATCGGTGAAGCCGTTTATTTTATAGAAGGTAAGGTTGACAAACAAACATACATACGCCTGAAAAACATTACCCTCCTCCGACTTGGGCAGTGAGAAAGAAAATAACTCGTTTACTAACTGACTCATCACGAAATCTCAAAAACTATCTGACTACGAAGCTGAGGAAAGTAGATTCCATAGGTGCTCTAAGAAAGGATTTTGTGAAAGTTTGTATGAAAGTCTACGCGTATGAAGTCATGGGCAATAGCTAGTTTAAAGATAAAGCAGTGAGTCTTTATGAGCCTGAGAGTGAGAACAAATACAAATAAAAATAAGTTTCTTCTCGATCACTCAAAAAAGGATGCCTTCTTTCTCAAAACTAGAATAATATGCGTATATAAGTGCTTCACCTGGCTGCAGGGCGTCCTACTCTACGTTTGCCGATACGCGAGCTCCACTCTAGAACCCAGGCAGCCAGGTGGAGTGGCGACCTGCGAAAGGCGGCTGGTGGCAAGTGGATGCGAAAAGCAGAAGATCGTGCCTTGTGGCGTTCTTTAGGAGAGGCCTACGTCCAGCAGTGGACGAACATTAAATAGGCTGATGATGATGATGATGCTTCACTGTTGACACTAGTCATCATCATCATAGTCAGCCTGTACTCGTCCACTGCTGGATATAGGCCTCCCTCAAGGCACGGCACTCAGCCCAATCGTCAGCTTTTCGCTTCCAGCCACTGCCAGCTGCCTTACTTATATCGTCACTCCATCAAGTGTCAGGGCGTCTCACGCTACGTTTGCCGAACGTGTCTCCAGTTTAGAACACGTCTACCCAACGGTTATCGTTTTTGCGATAGATATGACCGGCCCACTGCCACTTCAGCTTGCTAATACGTTGAGCTATGTCGGTGACTTTAGTTATCTGGCGAGTAACTTCGTTCCGGATACGATCCCTCAGAGAAATGCCGAGCAAAGTTCTTTCCATAGTTCGCTGAACGGCCTTGAATTTGTGGACCGCTCCAACTGCAAGTGATGTCCACGTTTCAGCACCGTAACTCACTGTATGGGATCCCTGTGAACTCATCATTCATACAGAACTGTATGTAAAAGTAAATAAAGTCGCTTACAATACACGAGTGACGACACAAATATTAGTGGTTAGAATTTATCTTAGTAGTCAGAATTTATCTTAGTAGTTAGAATTTGTTAACGCATACCACAATGCTCAGAGAATTTTCTTTTCGTCTGTAATACGTAATTACAGAAGCCTTAAACGTTTATTGGAAATCTCGGAGGAATTCCAGGGAAAATCCGCTTCGATGGATGGATAATTTAATGTTTCTGGACAAAGGAAACATTTGAACAAATAAACACGATAAGTATATTATTGGATGAATTTTGGCGAACATAAATTTATAACACGTCACATTGTGTCGAGAGTAAATAAAGTACTAGATGTTGCCTGCGACTTTGTACGCGTACTATTTCAACTCTATTTTGCTTCCTTATTTTAGTGAGAATAACATATTTCGACAACTCGGATGGGCAGCGTTCGGGAAATTGCGTGACATCTTCTCGTCCAAGATACCACAGTGCCTCAAGACGAAAGTCTTTGACCAGTGTGTGTTGCCAGTGATGACATATGGTACTGAGACGTGGTCCTTAACTGTTGGCCTTTTAGAAAAACTCAGAGTCACACAGCGGGCAATGGAGAGAGCTATGCTCGGAGTTTCTTTGCGCGATAGAATCTGAAACGTGGATATTCGCCAAAGAACCAGAGTCACCGACATAGCTGTTAAAATTTGCAAGTTGAAGTGGCAATGGGCAGGCCACATCGCTCGAAGCGATAACCGATGGGGAAGAAAAGTTCTGGAGTGGAGACCACGAACCGGAAGACGCAGCGTAGGTAGGCCTACCACTAGATGGACCGACGACATTGTGAGAGTCGCAGGCATCCAGTGGATGCAAAAGGCAGGCTGTCGTTCAGTGTGGAGGTTACAGGGGGAGGCCTATGTTCAGCAGTGGACGTCTTCTGGCTGATGATCATGATGAATATGAAATAGTGGGAGAGAAAGAGTGAGAATAACATAATTATCTCCCATTTTTTCTCTCCCATTGGTCAGATGGCAGTGCTTCAACTAAATCCACACGTCTGTTAGGGCTTTTAGCGGATTTACTTTAGTCCATAAGGAATATTCCTGCCAAATGTCAGCTTCGTACGTCAAGTAGTTTTCGAAATTTTGTGATGAGTCAGTCAGTCAGTGGGTATTTCACTTTTACATAAATTCATCAGTACAATATCTCTGTAACACGACGGACATGTTCGAGGATATCATTATACTCATTATTATACCTAAACAACTTTTACGATGGGACCAACACCGAAATCACGAAGAAAATAATCTGCTTTTCCATAGAAAATACAGGTACATTCACACTCAATAAAATGTACGGAACAGCTGATTTTGTTTTGCTATTTCAGGGTTGGTCCCCCTTACCACGGTAAATATCCCGTAAATAATCATATAACTTTATTATACGGTGTCCTAAAATGTAGTGTCGTTTTGAAACCGACCCCATTAAATTATATTCCTCTTGTATTGTGTATGCGAGTCACGTGGCAAGGTCAGTGTTTCAACGTGGAGTATGTGGAAAATACGATGTCCCTAGGGAGGTAAACTATTTATTGTGATGTTATTACACACGCAATCATTCATTTACATTGTATAAACAAAGCAGTAAAATACAGTTAGTTAGTTAGTTAGTTAATACAGTTTTATATTAGTTTTATTGTAGTTACGTATAAGTACGTAACGTATACCAAAAATATACATACTTTGTTCTCGTTGCGGCTTAACATATCTGTGTGAAATTTGGTATTAGGGTTTTAGGATAGCTCTCAGATTAGACAAACAAGAGAGATATGGTAAGGTGGCGTGGCGGGTGCGAACGCATCTGGCCTAAATCAGGCATAATTCGCAGCAGACGAACTTGTCGCTTTTTTACATGTGGACGATTAGTTAGTTCACTGGTATCGCTACAAGTTTTTTTGGGTGCGTAAAAAAAATAGTATTTATGCCGTACTTACAGTTTTTGCTTTAAGCGGTTTAGTGGTATGGTGTTTTATTTTATTTTTTATCCCATGTTTGTCTGATCTGAAGGATAGCTCATACCTCGAAATCAAACAAACTAAAAAAAAACAGTTTTATAGGATGATAGGTGAAACCGTGGGGCGTTAGTAGTTAAAAACAATGTTAGGATTACGTTCATTATTGTTATTTAGCTCACGATTCCCTGCGGCATGTCTCTGCTTTACTAGTCCTGCTATAGAAATATAATATTTCCATCTTGATCTTAATAAAAGTTATCCTAGGAAAGCCTTTATAAAGCCTAAAACTGCCTACAGGCAGCACGTTTATTATTATTGAATTTCAAAGATAGTCTGTACGAAAAGGCGGTGTAAGCTAAATGAGATTGAGATTGTTTTCAAGTCTTAGCATAGATACGAGGAAGAGTACTTATCTTTTACGACCCTTGGGTGAAAACGTTTGTATTTACATTACTCGGTAGTACATAACATAGTTATCAGGATTGATCGGAAAATCCTACTTTTTACCAGACGATGCAAAACATAGTGTTAAATGTACAATACTCAATATTTAATTGCTGACATAAATGTAGTAGGTACATAAAGTTCTTGTTTTTTTACTGTTTCATTGACGATGAATATAGAAATAAGTCTACGTTTAACCACGAACTCGCTTGTTGACCTGTGGCCTTAGTGCCTTGGTTGGTGTGATACAACTTCCTAGATTCAGATTTTTTAATGTACATTATATAGCCTGTTGGTTATGTATTTGAATTTTTGATATTTTCTCTCTTTCCCCCAGCTACCCGTCCTGCTCTGGCGCCATAGCCCCCGGCCTGGCAGCAGACATGCACTTCAAAGATGACGTGATAGCGTTCGTGGGACCGGCGTGCGCGTTCGCACTGGAGCCAGTTGCACGCCTCGCCGCCTACTGGAACACGCCTATCATCACTGGAATGGGAGATCAAGTAAGCATGAAACGAGTTCAGATTATGTTCAGGCGACTTTGCACTGGACCCAGATGCTCGCCTCGCTGTCTATTGGAACGTGCAAGTAGTTATATGACACTTATAATATATGATAAATTCTGAAGCTTGTGTGTGTGGCATTTTTGATGTGAAACATCTATTGGCCTGCCTTGTCAGTAAAATCGACTCGTATGCTGTGATGGACGTGACGTCATGTACTCTCTTATGCCGCCATGTTTCACATTTGCCCGTGACGGCCAGCTTTTTTAATTCAAAGATAGGTTTGCTCTTGAACACCATTTCGCCTGATGTTAAACGAAGATGCAGTGTATGATGGAGCATGCTTGCCCAGAAGAAATCAATTCACTCGAGACTTGAACACACCCAAATTGTAACTATCTAGAATACCCGATATAATACGTGTCTGACACAACGCATTCCACAGCCTAGTAGTTTGCTGAATAAAAGAGGAATTAAAGCGCTTCGTACGAATTTAAGGAATATTAATCATGAAACAGTGTCGATTTTTCGTGTCCAAACTGGCATTCCGATAGAAAAATGGGTACGAGAGAATGAGGTCATGCAGGTCTGATGCACACTCTCTAAATTGTATCTGATAAAAATATGGGTGTGTGTATATTAATTACAGCTTCGTCACGGCTTATTTAGTACCTAATTAAATTATAAGCTGTTTTGATGCAATCGCTCAAAACCGGAAAATATCGTGAGGAAACGGTTATGTCCAAGAACCTCAAAAGTTCAAAGACATGACCTTCACCAACATGCACTGGGCCAGCATGTTGGATAAGAGGCCCATCCTCTTTCTCTCTTTCTCTTTCTGAGATAAGGCTTGTGTCAATATAAAAAGTGTATAGTGTATAGTGGGAATATAAAAGGAAAAAACCCATCAAATACGTTTTGGGTGAATTTTGGTATGGAAGTAGTTCATATCTTGGATATGGAGATAAGTTTGTCACTATTCATCTCGCAAACTCTACTTCGTAGAGTACTTATACTTCACAGATTGTACCTTGAAGTACTAATCTATACTAATATTATAAAGAGGAAAGATTTGATTGTTTGTTTGTTTGTTTGTTTGCATTGAATAGGCTCCGAAACTACTAAACCGATTTGAAAAATTCCTTCACTGTTGGGAAGCTACACTATCCCCGGTTAACATAAGCTATATTATATTTTCAAAAAAAATAGGGATCCTTACTAAAACTCCAATAATGTAACCCAAGGTGTAAAAAAATAAGATTTACAATTTTGACTTTGCGTGTTTGACAGTTCTAAGACAGGACAACGTCTGTCAGGTCAGCTAGTAAGAAATAAGAAGCAAATAATTCTCTTCCAAAAAATTAAGACTTTTCTAGCGATGTAAATAAATTAACAATCTAGGTATAAGGTAGGTCAGCGAGGTGTGAGTTTTATCTCGTACCCGGTTCTTTTAATTGCCCTGGTGGCCCAGTTGGTAGTGAACCTGCCTTTTGCGCTTGGGGGCGTGGGTTCGATTCCCACTTAGGACAAACATTCATGTGATGAATATTTGTGTTTGTTCTATATCTGGGTGTTAATATCTATTTAAGTATTTAAAATATGTATTTTAAAATATATATGTATGTATATCAGTCTCTGGTAGCCATATAGTGCAAGTTATGCTTAGTTTGGGGTCAGATGACCGCGCAAAAATGTCCCGAATATTTTTAATTGTTTTACTTTTTTTTACTTGCCAATCAGCAGGTATAAAATTCATAGCAATGATTCAAATATTTCAAAGGTTGAACTACAGAGATATTCGTATACACTGCCATTTACGAAAGGCAAACAAAATTGTTTCTCAAATTCTCCGAGAGAAATTACGGCTTCACAGATTAAAACATAGCTACTAAGTACCAGCCTGCCCTTCGCATTCCTTCGGGAATATATAAGCAAGTTATATCCATAGTTTTTATGGCTCTCTCTTATAATATGTTTACTCTAAAACTATATTTCTTTATTAGAAAAGTTTAGATGACTTTCAAAACATAAGTGGATTTTACTTTAGATTTTTGCTTTTATTTGCTTAGTCAAGATTACGTTTTGAGTGTAGCTATCTTACTAATATTATAAATGCGAAAGTTAGTGTGTAAGTCTAAGTGTGTATGTTTGGCTGGACTCAACGTCGAAACTACTAAACCGATTTAGATGAAATTTTGTATAGGGATATCTTATACCCTGGATTAACACATAGGCATTATCATCATCATCATCATCACCATTTTTCATCAACATGCGGGTGAAACCGCGGCGCTCAGCTAGTATTGTAAATAAAAGATAAAATATGTCATGATAATTTTTAATATCGAAAGTTTTCTCTCTTTGAAAAGCGGCAATTAATTATAATTTTAAATGTATTTTAATGTGTGTTGTAAGTGTTATTGTGTGGGCGCAAATTTATTTTTTGTAAATTTATTGTGTTACAAGAGCGTTGGAATTTATTTTTGTGCGAATATATTGTTTCGTGCTTCAAAAACCACGGGGAGTTGAATTTTCCGAGCGTAGCACATTACATTCGTCGTAACGCTATGTCTACGTCGTAGCAGGCTCTACGCCGTAGCGCGCTCGTAGCAACTCGTAGCAATTGGCTACGAGCGTAATTTGCGACGCTATCCGGAACGCCGCGCTGTTTTGGTGGGTTGGCTTTATAGTTTTTAGAATTATATAAAAGTATAGTTTTTACGTTGTTGTTTTTAAGTCTCGTGACTTCGCTAAACGCGGCTTCAACGGAAGATCAGCGCTGTTCGGTAAACAGCATTATGCTGAGTTGAAGCCATTTTTGTGACACAAGGCATTCATTAATCTATAGTTATAGCTTATATCTAGCTATAGATACATATGCAATATTGCTCACCTGTATATATTGATTTATTTTACTCACAGAAAAGTAAACGATTTTTTTTTCTCTTCTGTGATTTTACTAATTTAACAAAATAAAAATATATTTATTTCTTTATAACTTTCTTTCTTTAGCAATAAAAAAATAAATGTTTACCTACTCTTATAACACAGTGTGTTTAAATTAACTAAAAAGTATAATATGTAATATATCGTATAAATAGGGTACTAAGGATGAAACTGCTTTGAAGAAGAATGCCTCGCTTCGTCTTTAAGTGTATCTTGAACCTTAGAGCGTCCTTCACTAATGATTACAATTAAAGCAATCTAGGGCTAAATAGTTCTCTAAGGACAAAGTTAAACGTTAATTCACTTGATTTAAGTGATTACTTGTTTCAAAAATACGCACTTTTAAAACAAAATGATCTCACTTAGTTTAATTGCATACAAATGCTGTCAGTGATTGAGGAAAGTTTTTTATTGAAAAATATAGTTTACTAACCAAGCTTTTATGAAATTTGTGATCGGAATGGTGTTCTGATGAAAATGGGCTCACACACTGCCAGTCTACTTATATCTATCGAGGAGTGCCGTTGTCCACCGTCTCCATCATCAAATCAGCTCGCTGTCACCATAATATTGTAATGCCATCGGAACTTGAGTATGCCAAATTTCAGCTCAATTGAACACCGGGAAGTGGCAAGAATTGATAACAGACAGATAACAGGCACAGGTAAACCTAAATAAAGGCTTGTAAAATACAATTAGTCAACTAGCAAGTAATTATAACTATATATGTATGTATATCAGTCTCTGGCAGCCATATCACAAGCTTTGCTTAGTTTGGGGTCAGGTGACCGTGTGTGCAAAAATGTCCCGAATATTTATTTAAATTTTTAGGCAAATAGACTGTATTGAAATTGATGTTGCATTGCGGACCTGCAATGTGGAATGTTCTTCCTCCAAAGGTCTGCCCGCCAAGCTTTAATATGGAGCGTTTCAAAAACTACTTGTACGGGCTAGCAAAGCATCGACAACACTCGCTAGTGTTGCAGGTGTCCGGCGATAGAGGACGGCTACCGCTTACTATCAGACGGACCTCAAGTCAAATTTCTATCGGTGAACACATCCGAATAAAATATTTCTAGAACATTTATTACACATAAAGAAATAATGTCAATGAATCGATTTTAAAGGTCTTCTTTTGAATATTTGTGAGGACGAATCGTCAAATTTGAAGCATATTTCGTCTGGATGTTGAAAGTTTATATGGAAATCTACGCGTAAAAATTCATAGTAGTGCTTTAATATCAAACGAAAAGTATAATTAACTTTCAAAGCACGAATTCACTTCATCATGAAGTGAGTACAAAACATTCTTGAATTGGCTTCTACATTGAAAGGTGCGCCCAAAATGTACGCCCGGTCTCTACAAGGGTTTTACGTGTATTACATATAAAACCTTTAAGTTTCATCCCGGAATTTGAATGAGCGCACCATTCGCCGAGTTTTTATATAAAAGGTGCTTTTAGAAGCAGCGTTGTACCCTCATTTGTGAAATCTCCGTACAAATATAGACTTTATGGCCTTCGCAGCCTCATCGAACTCGATTACAATGGATATTTTTTCAAGAGGAAATCTTACATCGTCATTGAAAATTCAATGGCTGTGTTGATTATTTTTAGAGTCCCGTAACCAAAGGGTAAAAACGAGACCCTATTACTAAGCCTCTGTCTGCCTGTCCGTCTGTCTGTCCTACCTATTAACGACAGTATCTTTCATACCGAAATAGATAGCCAGTTGAAATTTTCATAGATTATGCAATGTTACGGCGAATTACCTATAAAATAATAAAAAGTCAAAAAGTCAAAACGTAGGGGGATATACAAACGTATTTTTTTAACGTATTTTTATATTCGCTCTAATGTAGAAACAGTATTACGTACAAACGGTAAACTTGGCATGATTATAGTACACACTCTAAAGTATAACAACTAACAATAAAAAATTGCCAAGTGCGAGTCGGTGACGAATTTCTGTTCATTACCAAGTTATAACTGGTAATTTCGTCATTTAGACGAGCTTATTGTAAGGTCGAACTTATCATTTCACCGAATCGAAATGCCATATTTTACTAATTAGCTTGCTTCGACTATTTTGGAAGGCGTTAAGCAAGAATTTTCCAATTTTCAAAAAATTTTAAGAAAGAAACAGAGAATAAAATTGAAATAAAGAAATAGCGCACACCTTAGTGTGCGCTTTCACTCTATAAACACAACATCCACATTTCATGTCACTACCCATACTGATTGTATCATTACGATATAAGTTTTTGTGTCGTGTCGAATATATATTTTTTTTTCTTTCTTTCTTTCTTTCTTTCTTTCACTAGGACCAGCGCAGCGGTTGATATGCCATTCAATGATCATTCTGGACTATACATTTTATACATTTAGATCACAAAAATCTGTCGCCAAGCATTATGACAGAACCTTGATTGAACATTCTTATTTATGTCAACGCGTCCAACGTCTGGACCTTACCTTTTCGGGTTAGGTTTCAAAGTTCTTTGTCCACATCACTGTTGCTAACTGATTTCGAATGACGTTTATATGCGTGCAACTGGCTACAACTCTTACAAAAATGCATTGACAGCCGTTCTAATTTAAACAAAAAAAAAATCTTTACTGTGATTTAGATAGATAAGGTGCGTTAATGATCAATAAATAGCTTTACATAATATTAAATTAGCGTAATTTCGAGAACTTTGATTACGGCGCATTTTGGATGCCAGTACCTCACTCGATAAGTTACTTTGTTGTAATTGAATACGCTAGGGTCTTACAAATTGTTTCTCCTTGGAGTCAGACTCCCAAGTCAGATAAATTGGTACGTGCATGGGCACTCACAACAGCTGAGATGTGACTTGACTAGCATTACCTATACTAATCCAATCATGTAATGTACGGTTTGTTATGTATGTATGCTAGTTCATTACAAGCCTCTGAATCTTTACAGGGTGACTGGAGACAGTGGAAATAATCCGGGGAGATCATTGTACTCATCTTTATAAACAAGTTTTACTATGGGACCAAACAAGAAAACGCGTAATCACGTGCTATAGTGCGCTCTCTGTCTAGCATGAAATTAAAATACTTATAACATTTATTTATGAACAAATTTCAATTTAGTTTTCGTTGATGGGCTCTATTTATGTTCAGCTTTTTACTAGATATTAAATAAAAATTAGGACACAAGCCAAATCAATAGTTTGATCTGTTCAAATACTTCATTTATCCTACACGAGTGTTTCCCATCAAGCCATCAAGTCAAGGGTACGTGATCAAGTAGAAAGCCTCAACGTCCGCGCGAACTTGGCATTGAACGCGTAATAGTATTGGATTGAAGTGTAACGAGCCGTGTCCTGCCCTTTATGTCAACACGTGGCGGGATGTTCCTTCCAGATAAATGTACTCTCGGGGAGGTTGATGGTTGGATCGTGATCTATCGGATACTAAGTTGTGAGCGTTTGCTATTGTAGTGCTTAGACTGACAAGACTTGGCACTTGAACTTTAATACGTTAATATTCCGACGTTAACATTTTTAGTGAGGTCACAGACGATATATTAGTAGGACTACAGAAGATTAACTCCGCGAAATCATTTAAATAAGTAGCGACTCTTGCTACTTCACAATCGCGCGAGCGCTAACTGCTTATAGAAGTTGCCTCTCTGTCTATTGCGTAACTCTTGTCGCGTTATCTCTGTCTATCGCGTAGCAGCGGGCGCGGCAAGTTCGACAAGTCGGTTACTTGTCTTCATTCAACATGGCGGACTCCCAAAGAGTGTGGAGCTGTTATTTTTTATGCACCTCCACGTTAGAGGTATCAAATAAATGGGTTTGCTGTTGCAGAAAAGAAAACGAAAAATAAAATCCTGTCACACTAAATTCAATATGGCGGACGCCTAAAAGCTTGTTTTTTAATTTAAAAAAAAAAAACGGGTTATCTCTATTTCCGGCAAAACTACAAGTCATATGGAAAAAAGTTAAATCGCAAAGTTGCAGGCAACCATTTACTGAGAACATTTACCTACCATAGTAATGTATATTTTTTATACCATCAGAAAGTAGAGATTTCCTTGCTACGCTACTGCAAAGGACACTTTATTCTGTCACCACAGCGTATTCGATACTAATCGAAACACCTAGAACAATCGACAAGTAATTTATCTAAAGCCGAGGTTAATTCCCGTCCCGTGGTTGATGTTTAAAGGTTAGCCCTCACGATGAACCTGCCATTATGTACACTTCAATCCGATTCCATTCGCACCACAATCTATTTACGAGGACTTCTAAACCAAAGTCAAAATAACACACAATTTGTCTATGAAGTATGTCTATGAAGTTTGTGTAAATTGCTATCACCCGGGTCTGCAAAATTACGTTATGCAGATGTTAGTTACGCCTTCAACCAAAATAAAATGAATCGACGGTCCCAGTAAGAGCGCATTTTTGAAGATTACAAATTGAGCGCCGGCGCTCACTTCGTATCAGTCGGTCTCTAGCCGTAGGAAGTGCGACACAAGACTATTGTTACATGATAACGAAACATCTGACAAAATTATATTTATTTATTATCGGCATTTATAGTGTTAACACACGTAAGGATTTCGTTGACGGACCGCCGTCCAACCAACGGGAGAAAAAGAGTCAGATTATCATATTTCCCCCTTTTTCTCTCCTGTTGGTCAGACGGTGGTTGAGGTCAACCAAATCCATACGTGTGTTAACACTATTAGAATCGCAATCCGAATTGGTTGCCGATTGCACCAAGCTATGTAAACTAATTATTTCCTTTTCCACTTTCCTCACTACTGAACCGGCCAACACTTTGTGGTGGCATTGTAAATAGATTTGTATAAAACGTTCAAATACTTAAGTAATTTGTGCTCAAAATAAATCAGTGTAACGCATGTTTGTACATTTATTTCGGCCCAACCACAATAACAAACCCATCCCTCAGCGCGCCGCCACTGTTTTACCACATCTTACCCTTTATCATTCACTCCACTATATTACTACGAGGCGCCGCTTTTTCCTCGGGAAAATCAGATTAGATTTAGCCTTGTTTTGGGCCTTCGTTTAATATTTACCTGTCGCCTAAATTTGAACAAAATATTTCAGTAACTCGATTCTAAGATAAGATATATTTATTGCCAAAAACAAACAAACACAATGGACATATCCTATTAGAAACATAAGGAGAAACAAAGTTTGGCAATAGGGGTACGCTCAGCGCTGTACTGCGAAGTCCCGAAGGGTCACGCAGGGCTGGTTTTCGGCATAGGTACCCATTAAAGACAAAAATAGTGTGATATGATATGACTTTGGATCTTGGTTCCCGAGTTTTATTTATTTACCTATTAATTTATTGAGATAGGTTCGGTAACAGGCTATAGGCTGTTATGTGCGTATATGTTCTCTATGGACTCCAAAACGGCTGGACCGATTTTGACGGGACTCTCACTGGCAGATAGCCGATGTTATAAGGAGTAATCCACGCGGGTGCGACCGAGGGGCGCAGCTAGTATAAAATATGAAAACTTTTTTTTTAAAGAACGAACATAGCCTTTATTATACGACTTGCCACAGAATCTCATGTTGTATTGTAAATTCGCCTATTAATTCAGTCCTAAGTCACTTAAACATGTCCAAGCTGTGCACGAAATGCTATGTTTATCTGGATCCACTGGGACACCCAAGACACAGGCTTCGTTGCCTAGTTTGGTTCGTAACTACTGTAAATTGTAACTTAGGTCTAAGATAACTTACGTCCTTTTTAAGGCTTAATGGAAATAAAGTTTAGAAAGAAACTCATAATTTTGTATGTACGATTAGATTTGATCTGCTGTCTTACAAACACTGTCTAGTCTTGATGCAATGAACCGCATCAATATTTACTAACTCGTACACGATATCTTTTATGTAGTACCTATCAGTTTATTATCAGCCGACACATGTGTATTAGAATACCGATATCGGATATTTAGATGAATTTATTATTGACGATATTCTACTGTATTGCGCACCTCTCCTATAGAACTATGCAAGGATATTGACTCGTAACCTGTAGGAGTGACCTTGAAATAATTACTAGGTACGTGTTTTGAAAGTGGGTTCGATTCCCACCTAGGGCAAACATTCATGTGATGGATGTTTGTGTTTGTTCTATATCTGGATATTAAAATCTAATTAAATATGTTTAAAAAAAATGTATGTATATCAGTCTCTGGCAGCCATTTTACAAGCTTTGCTTTGTTTAGGGTCAGATGACCGTGTGTGCAAAATGTCCCGAATATTCATTTATTTAAACGTCTTTAATTGCTAAATGTCTAACCGTTATGCAATCAAACCATTTTAGACATTACAACGACGCGTCGTTGTTGTCGTTGTAATGTCTAAAATGATTTGATTGCATAATGCGGCCAGTTGAGGTAAGCCAAGGGTCAGGGTCTCATTTAGCCCCATGGAATCGGGGTCTATTATTATTATTATTTTATTTATCTATAACTATTATGGGTGGTTTAATCCTGCTTAATTGAAATATGGTTTGATTTGAATTCATGTCTAGACAAAAGTAGAAATAATCACAGAAAAGTGTTTCTCTCTTTTCTGTGGAGACAATGGCTTTGTCTTGTTAACCAACGTATAATAACTTCCTGCTTTTTCCCTAACACTCGGAAAATTATTTTATATTTGTCTCTTAACATACAAAAGGGAGAGCATTATCCCATTAGACCACCTGTTTCATACAGGTGTGCCCATAAAAAAAAAAAAAAAAAAATTATACACGTCATTTGAATACTGTTGGATTCAGCTTCTGTATACTAGTTATACTAAAACTACTAGTAGTAGCTAGTACTAGTACTACTAGTTATACTTTTCTAGTAAAAGATACATAAAGAACCTATGAATGAACAGATATTTTTGAGCATAATGTTATTATTTACTCACAAAGTTCATTGTGTTGCAGCCGCCATCGGAAGGAGAGCTAGCAGCGCCTGCCAGCGTGGTCAGTCGAATGCATAGGCTAAGGAACCTTCGAAAGGGAACCAGGGTAAGTTACTAATTTATTCGTATTTCTTTAAGTAGAAAAGTATATCAAACAAAGAAAATAAAAAAGCCTTAATTATAACTTATTACTAATTAATACTAATATAAGCAAATATCAAAAACAAGATGTTGTCCGTGTGGTAAAGTGCCAAGAACGCTGGCTGCATTCCCGCGTTGAATTGCTAAAGAAGTTCTCTGCGCGAGGAATGAGCCAGCTCTCTTATCACCAGCGGCGTCGATTAATTGTGGCGATTTTTTTAAAACTTACAAGATAATTCATTCATTCGGACATTCAACTTAAAGACATTTCTTTAAAAGACATAAACGGGATGTATCCTCTAATTTTTCACCCTTAGAGGTGAAATATATTTATCTATTTTTTAAAATAATTTATTTGTCCAAGCGATGAGAGGTCTCAGATGTAGTAAGTAGATGATAGGTAATGGCTAATGGGACAAGTCTGCATTTCGGCGTGCATGGTTTATTCAACGATAACTTGCAAATCGTGGATAACACGTTCTTCGTGAAATTTGTAAACAAGTAGTTCGTTTCAATACAATTTGAAAGTTGAAATATGGATAAAATCGTTTGAGGGATTCCGAAGGTTTATGGATGGTGAGGTCACAGTTCGGGGCAAACTACTTGTTTTATTTACTCTTGAATTATAGCCTATTTAATGGAAATAATAACTATGAAAATTGGTTTACAATTGGCGAAGATATCGAGTAACATACACAAAGTAACAATTATTTTTTTCATAACTTTCAATTCAAATTAAGAACCTCTAATAGTTTTTTTTTAATATATTTTTTATGCCAGAGTTTCCAAATAAGTATACGGATAAAATAGAATAGAAACGTGTTAACCTCATTGTTTCTTTCAGCCTCAAACATTGTTCAACGACAAGGGGAAATACCCGACGCTGACTCGGATGTCTTACTGCCAGTGCCGGCTGCCGCGCGTGTTCACGAGCGTGTTCGAGCGGTTCGGATGGACGCACGTCGCTTTGCTGCTAGACAAGTCTGATTTGTTCTCACTCACTGTCGGTCAGTATTCACTTGTCATTGACTCGCATTTTATACTGTAAGTCTGTCAATGCCCGCTGTTCACGACCGCGTTCGAACGGATCGGATCTGTGGATCGGATGGATGCACTTCGCTTTTCTGTTCGTCAAGTTTCGCTCACTGTTGCTGTCAGTCAACCCGATGCTAACTTGTATGTATAGAGGGTAGGAGAACCGTCTCTGTGTATGAAAAGTATCCGTCTAAATGCGTTAAATTAGGGGACGCTGCAGAAGCAGATGGGTATATTTTAAAGAAACCGCCAAAACGTATTATATTAGGATAGGGAAATAAACAAGGGAAGAAAAATTCCGCTTCGTAAAAAAATTATAAAAATATCTTCCCTTTATTTACGCCTGCGCCATTCTGGAGGGTTTTCAACTTGTCTCTTATACAAGATGTTTCTCCTTACCTCTACATGCCTCTACCACCCATACTTACATACCAACTACTATTCTCGCCAACTCCTCAGGAATATTAATCAAATTCTCATGATTGTGTCAAAATTTTCTAGGAGTACATTCATGTGGATAAGAATACAATATAACTGTTTTAGCGTCCAACAATAGTTATTTCTTATCCAAGAGTGCAGTTGCTTTTTAACCGCGTGCTCAATTTTGATGATCGAGCAAGCGAAGGATTCTAAAATTGAATCAGGAGCGTAGCGAGTGTTAAAAAAAATAGAATCCTGAGCGTTAGCGAGGGAATCAAAAGAGCACGAGGTGAAAAATCTTTGCACTCGAGTGCAACACGTAACTTTTCCTCCCACCTCAGCGAGGAATTGAATAATAGCAAATAAAAAAAAATTGCGCAATATTAACAGCTTCAGTCAATTCTGTTGGCGTCAAATAAACTTCCTCGTCGCTATATCATTAGTTTTCAAGTTTCTTGTTTTTAACCTAAGGTTGACAAACAGTATGACGTGAAAAGAAAATAGCGTGCATATAGCAAATAAAAAAAAAATACCAAGAAGGTTCTGAGTCTGTGTTTTTAACAAATTAAAAAAGGTTGTATGATAAATTCGGCACCATGGAGGTAGAAGTAAATAGGTTAAATGATGTTTTGAATTCACAAACTTAGTGCACACGATGTTCTAAATTCAATTTACTTTATCCCCTAGCGGATAAAAACGGCTTTTGCACTCAGATATCGAAGAGCAAAAATACTCTTTCCGAGATGGGGGGATGAAAAAGTTATTAAAGGCTTTATGAAACAAAGCAAGCCTATCTATACTTATTATAAATTATTCAATAACAAATCTTATACCTAACGAAGACTTGCAAAACTCGTAAATAATGAGGTATGGATAGAATAATTCAATCGACCTTTATGAGAATATTTTTAATATCAATTCTAATGTGCCGGAGCAGGTGCTCACATGATTGATGAGTATTTGGTACTGGCATGGTCCAAGAAAACAAGGTCTAGCGCTCTGGGAGTTGACACTCAATTACATCACTGTCCAGTTGCCACTTTATTGCAACAAACACAGATATTGGGAAACAAATTAGCTAATAATCTATTAAATAAAATACTTAAAGCATTTCAATTGTCATTTGTTGTGTCCGCTCAAGCAAAGCAATTCAAGTTAACCACGAATTTAGATTATTTATATCAAAACCACATTGATTTATTGGATTCCCACAGGTAATATACGGAGATTGGGGAGATAAAATCTCACGCTATTGGTAATACAGAAAATCAGCTGTATCGTCATCTCTCACGAACTTGTTGTAAATTACTTATTCTTACTTACTTATTACTTATTGCATTGATGACTTCAGTGGGTGTCACCCACGTGACACTTTTTCTCGAAGCGCTTTACCTGGCGGAGTAAATTATTATACCATGTATTCGGGAATGTTTGCCAACTATACTAATACAAACTTATTTCGTGTTGACACAAATAATTTTATATCCTTAATGCACCAGCGCAAAAATAAATTCTGTCATTTGCTATATAGATAGATAGAACTTTTTATTGTGTTCACCAGAAATAAAATTACAAACAGTTAGAAAACACCTACGAGCTAGTGCCACAAGTGGCGGCCTTTTCGCTAAAAGTGATCTCTTCCAGGCAACCATTATACCAAGTAATACCAACAACCATTATATACCGAGTATTTAATCATCATTATCAGCCTATCATGTTCCCACTGCTGGGACACAGGCTTTCTCGCAGAGAGAGAGAGAGAGAGAGAGAGAGAGAGAGACTCTATCCTCTCTTTTTCTCTCTAATCCACCATGCTGGCCCAGTGCATGTCATAATTATGCCTTTGGAACTTTTTAGGTTCTTTGACATGTTCTTTCACCGTTTATGAACGATGGCGGCGAAATTGCACATAATTGATCATCATTTTTTTTTTTTTTACGTTTATTAAATTAAATTAAATTAAATTTGTTTATTGAGATAAAAACGATCTGATCAATTACACTTACCTCACAAAGTAACACAGAAAAATAATAATTAGAAACAATAATAATACATTCAAAAACTAAAATTCCATAAAAGTAAAAGTAAACAATGGTATATATAAACAATTTATATATACGGTTCCCGACATCCGCGACTTTTGTCCATTCGACGGATTTCGGTATTTCGGATTCGTATTCCTTATACGCATAAATATAAATGTACATACGTATACATAGGTGCCTGTTTCTCGGTTTTATTTTCCGACTTCGCTTACTCTACTACTACTGTATTCCATTTTAACAAAGATCAAATTAACTGTTACTAAGAGCAGCAGTGCCAATTTGCACATAGAAATTGAATTAACCTTCTGAGACTTGGTAATTGTATTAGCTAGGTAATATTTCGGAATGGGCGCTGTGATATACAACAAGTGAGAATTGCAGGTGAGTTAATTGTTGGCCTGTTAAATTAAAATGTTTATTTTTAACCCCTGTTAAAAGACCTGGTAATCTGCAAACGGCTGTACAGATTTTCATGAATCATAGCTAAGAAATGAAGAAATATTTCTTACTCCTGCACCGCCGCGGTAAGTAACTTTCTTTTTCTGCCGTAGGCCCAATCTATCTACGGCAAAACAGTGATTCCTTGAAGGACCGCATCTTTGTAACAAAATACCACGGAAAAGATTATTTTTTTTGTTGAAATTAGAACGGCTGTCAAGGCATTTTTGTAAGGTTGTAGCCAGTTGCACCCATATAAACGAAACGTCAGTCAACCGAAATCAGTTAGCAACTGTGATGCGGACAAAGAACTTTGAGACCTAACCTTAAAAGGTAAGGTCCAAGTTCGTTGGATGCGGAGTTCGACGCATTGACATAAGAATGCTAATTTGCTCAATCAAGGTTCTGTCATTATGCCTGGCGACCACTGGCGACAGATTTTCCTTCTCATTTCCGTGTTTCCGTTCTATTTACTTCTCTTATCTGTGCAAAATACCCACGAAAATTGATAAATTTTCTTTAAAAAGAACCGACTTCCAAAAACCACAAAACACGAACATTGTGCCACTACAAAGAACAACATAATATTTATACACGGATTTTGAAGTCGGGCGGAAATTATTTTCAAATTAAGATTTAAATTTTTAAGATTTATTTTGTTTCTGTTCCCGCCCGACTTCAAAATTCGTATATATGTTGCAGTCAAACTCTTAACCAGTCATAACACAGATCGGCAATATATTTTAGTGAAAGAGACAACTTGATATGGCTCAGCACAAGTACGAAAAGGACATAAATAGATTTTGTTGTCCTTATCGGCGTGACCTGTTTTTGGTACCTCAAGTGTCAAAATCTGTAATAATCAGTGACAAACAAAACGGGTCTGAATTATATTTATTGCCTTTTTTTGGTGATTAAATGTGATAAATGCGTGTTTCCTCTGAGAAATAATTGTAAAAGATATTTTACAACGGTTGGTTGTAGCATTTTGGGCTGCAAGAAGCGCAGTGAGCGAAAATACGATGAAATATCATTTCACACGTAAGTAAACATATAAAGCTTGTAACGATCACCTAAATAAATTCAGGATATCAATTCGCAAATATTTTATTCATAATTAGTCAGTTTTTAGGTCGATTAGTGGTCTAATTCTATGAATTTTATCAAATTCTTCACTTAGAAAATAAATTATGAATGTTGCCAGTTTATGAAAGAAATTACCCACCGCAACTAACATAAATTATTCGTTCTGCAGGTTTCCAACTGATCCTGTCACATTGCTGAAAAAAGCTGGCACATTGCAAGAAGTGCAAAATACCGACCCTTTTATGCCCATATGAATATGGTGAATGTTAATATTAAATATATATTAATGAGGCCACAGTTATGAAGCTGGAAAAGCAAAAGGCGATTTCGGCGAACCGATTCAAAAAGCTACGCGCTGTTCGTGAAATTTGTACTGTAAACATTAAAGAGTCTATTTATCTAATTATTTGGAATGTTATACATAATTCCATTCATGAAAAAACTAAACTGACCAAGCGCGAGTCGGGCTCGCGCGCTGAGAGTTCTTTACAATCACAAAATACAAAAAGTTGTGCAAAAAGACAACATCACGCCCAGGCTGTCACCCATCCAAGTACCGACCGCGCCCGACGTTGCTTAACTTAGTGGTAAACAGAAATTTGTCACTGAATCGCACTTGGCCAGTGTTTATTATTTGTTGTTTTACTTATGTTCACTATAATCTGCTAAATTTGACGCTTGTACGGATTACCGTTTTTACACTAGAACAAATCCAAAAATACGTTTAACGTTTGTTGCATGGGGGCCCTTCCTTTGCCCTTCCGTTTTAACTCTTTGACTTTTTTATTATATTTAATTAATCATAAAAAATCATGCTATGGTTACTTTACAACCTTTTTTCTAGTACTATATTCTAATCCTAACAAATAATTATAATAAAAACGCAAGTAAGTTTGTAACTTTCTGTCTGTTTTTTTTACGAGGAAACGGCTAAGTCATGGTATAATAATATACTCCGCCAGGTATAGCAATTTGAGAAAAAATGTTTACGTAGGCGTCCCGCAATGATGTCATGATGTCAATTTACAACAGGTTCGAGAGAGATGACGATACACCACGTAACAGCTGATTGAATAAAGTGGCAACTGGACAGTGACGTCATTGCGGGACCACTCCCAGATTGCTAGACCTTGTTTTCTTAGATCATGGGCTAAGTCAAATTTTGTCAGGACGATAGGGTGTGTCATGAGGACAGACAACGTACTTTTCTTCCCAGAAAATTGCAGGTAGCACCGCGGGTTGCAGCAGATAGTGTATAAAATATAAATATTTAAAAGGTAGTATTGTTTCCAAAGTACTCATTGAAGATTCACTACCCATCATAGTAGGTAAATTACCCTAACTTATAGCAAATCATTTTAATGTAGCAACACACCTTGTTGAAGCGAGAGGCACTGAGCTAGCCACGCTCATTGAAAATCTATAGGTAGTAGATCTGTGAGTCATAAGTACTTTTATATTTATAGATAGACTAGCTGACCTGACAGACATTTTCCTGTCTTAGAACTGTCAAACACGCAAAGTTAAAATAGTAAATCTTATTTTTTTACACCTTGGGTTACATTAATGGAGTTTTAGTAAGGATCCCTATTTTTTTTATTAAATATAGTATAGTCTGTTACCCGGGGATAGTGTAGCTTCCCAACAGTGAAGGAATTTTTTAAATCGGTTCAGTAGTTTCCGAGCCTACTCAATGCAAACAAACAAACAATCAAATCTTTCCTCTTTATAATATTAGTATAGATGTATGATAGTTCTTTTCCTATTATACAGGTAAAAGCCTGGAATGGGGCCTGAGGAAGGAAGGAGTTTTGAAGGCAGTCCGGGAGCTGGACGGCAACGAGCGAGAGTCATACGAGGCGCTACTGCGAGACGTCAGCATGTATGCCAGAGGTAACATTATAGTTCATCATCATTATCAGCTGTGTTTGTCCCCTACTGAACGTAGGTTTCTCATAATTTATGTCATTGAGCTCGTTCTTTATCTCTATACTCATGTTTCTGTCCGTCACTTTATTCATGTTTATATTTAGTAATCATTATGATAAACTAGCTGCGCCCCGCGGTTTTACCCACGTAGTGATGAAAAATGGTGATGATGATGATAATGATGAAAAGTAGCCTAATGCAAAAAATCAGGCCGATCCCTAGCTCTGTTGCTGCGGGAAAGAGGAACAAACAAACCAACAAACTAACAAACAAACACACTTTGGCATTTATACTATTAGTATGATAATTTTTTTTTTTATTTTCCATGTCAAATCATATGAAATAATTACTTAAGTCTGTATATAAATTTAAAATAAACGGCCCGTATTGAGCACCTGGTGGGAAGAGGCGAGGAGGTGGTGAAGCGCGTGCGAATTTATACGTGCGTCTCAATTACTTCGATAGTGGTGAAATATCGTAGAAATCAAACTATTTGTACGTTGCTGGTTTCCGTAAATTATATTGATGGATTCAGTCAATCCAAACGAGACTAAAAAGAATACGAGAACGTTTGAAGAACGATTTTCTGCAATAGTATGATAAGAGACGGAACTTCTTTAACTTCAAAGTCAGTCAAGCGAAGCGCGATTAATTGAAAACTGAACCATCGATTTCATGTCATCGCTATTCACTATTCTCGTGCTTATATCCGTCCGTTTTTTAAAACCAAAACAAAATATTCGAGATACAAACTGCATCATCATCATCAGCCAGAATCATCATCACCAGCCTATGTCCACTGCTGAACATAGGCCTCTCCCTTTAACCTCCACAGTGAACGACGGCCTGCCATCTGCATCCACTGACTGAACCCCCGAAACTCACATAATGTCGTCGGTCCAGCTGAAACAAACAAACCGCATTCGGAAGTTAATTTTAAATTGGAACGTTTTCCGCCGTAGGAAGTAGATATGACGGATATTCAGCTTTTTTATCAGTGCGATATAAGAAACTAAATATAATGGGACTAAAAGTATCGCCCTGGTGTACACCAGTTTTAGCTAGGAAGGGTGTTGTATCGCTAGCATCTTTGTACTATGGATATGGACGTACATTATTGAGAAATGCATGAGCACTTCCTCTACTCTGAAGAAAAAGAAGATCAAGGGCGAGGTGAAATGCCTTAGTTATATGTAGTGTTAATAAATAAAACAAGTCTCTTTTGTTATATTTTATTTATTACTTTAAAGTTGAAACCACACTATAATTCACGAAACGAATCTTATGACTATATTACATAAATACGCTAAAACTAATCAATACAACATTTTGTTAATACTACCTGGAAATGGTTTTGGTAAGATTAAGCCGTTTAAACCGATTATAGTAAAAATAAAGGGAGATGAAGCCACGAACGCTCTCACCTTGAAAAAGACCGCCGATGCGGTTGAAACCACATATTTTTTTCTGGTTTAGATGAAACTGCAGTCAGAAGAGGACAAGAACCACGTCAGTTTCAGTAATAATGATCAATACACGTGTGTAAACTGCATAATGACAATAAGATAAGTAACACAAAAGCTAAAAATCATCCCGAGTAGATCCGCATTTAGAGGAATAATTTTATAGACATAGAAGTTCATGGGTCGCGCTTCTACATATCGAATAAACCTCGTTACTTCGTTCTTACTTGGAGCATCTAAAAACAAAACAGTGATTAATCTTCTTCATTCATTACTAACGGACCGTTCCAGCTTCGCACGGGTATAGATTATAGATTATGTCACTCGGGGATAGTGTGACTTCCAAACAGTGAAAGAATTTTTCAAATCGGTTCAGTAGTTTCGGAGCCTATTCAATGCAAACAAACAATCAAATCTTGCCTCTTTATAATATTAGTATGTATAGACTAACGGTCCGCCCCAGCTTCGCACGGGTATAGATTATAGCCTATCACCCGGGGATAGGCAAGCCTTCCAAACTGTGAAATAATTTTTGAAATCGGTTTATCACCTGGGGATAGTGTAGCTTCCCAACAGTAAAATAATTTTTCAAATCGGTTCAGTAGTTTCCGAGCCTATTGAATGCAAACAAACAAACAATCAAATCTTTCCTCTTTATAATATTAGTATAGATAGTATAGATTCACGTATGAGGACTTTATTCTTTTCTACTTCCCTAATCGTATATGGCTCAGAATCCTGGACCGTTAAAGCTGGAAGCGTCTGACGAATCGGACGCTTTAGAAATGTAGTGGTGCGATGTCACAGGACAAACTAATTCAAACCCTAAAAGTAGCAGCGTTGTCTCAGCGTTGTGTCATCAATTACTGCAATTTCTGGAGACTTCGTCTGCAGGGGCTATTTTTAAGTTCACGCAAACGAAGTTGCGGGTACAGCTAGTATTAAATAGAAACCTAAAATCCGGAGCACCCAATGATACGCTCGATGTCTAACACCAGCTGTTTTGTGTGATCGCGCGCATCACTTTATACAAAGTAGGTATGTGTGTTACTTTATATGTGTGGTATTTATATAGGTGTGTTATTTTATATTTTCCTAAAATTATTTAATTTTTTCTTATCGAGAACTAGTTGTTTAGTTTATCAATCATAATTTTTATGACAACTTACGAACATGAAATGACACGTACTATTATGTGCTAAATTAATAAAAATAAACTTATCTATTCATAAGGATCTAAAAGTTCTATAGAGACGTATACAAGCATCTGCTACTAGAGAGTTAATATTTTATTGTATTATAGGCTTCGTTTGACCGCTGTTTGAGAGTGCTGCAATATCAGTGTTATATAATCCCGTAGTCATGGTGGTGCAGCTCTACGACGCAGCTGGACACAAAGACCGAGCTAAATCTGTATGTATAAAAGCGTAATTCGCTCATTCATTCACTCGTCACAAAATTTCAAAAACTACTTGACCTACGACGCTGAAATTTGGCAGGTAGATTCCTTATGGGGTGTAGAGGCCCGCTAAGAAAGGATTTTGCGAAAGGGTCGAATTAAGGGGGTTAATGGGGACTGAAAGCTTATAAGAGAGTCGTCGCGTACAAAGTCGTGGGCAACAGCTAGTTGAATATAAATAAATCTAACCTTGAATTGTCATTAACTTGTTATGAAGAATTATTTTTATTTTGTCAGTTTGAGTTGCCAGCATGCCAGCAAACAACGCGGGCAAAAGGATCTCAACCAGCGTAATTACCACAATAATAGTTGATAGTACGATAATCAAAGACTCAACCTGAAAATAATAAATATATTTTAAATATAATAAAAACATTTTTATACTATTATTTATAAATTCTAACTTAACCTCCAGTTATACCAGGCAGCTGTGCAGTGTTCAGCACATTTGTCATTCCAGGAAGTCTACCTAAACCTATCGTCTAGCTATTCAATAGAAGTCTGATTTTCACTCACCGGAATTGTTAGCCATCTTAAAAAGGCCACCATGTAGTAGATATAAAGCATAATCTCCGGAACATTAAATAATAGTGCTGTAAAAAACTGGAAAGAAATAAACAAAATAGGTCAACAGTAAGCTATTTTCTATTTTGGATTAATAAGTTATAGCCATAGCATTTGAAGACTTACTAATGGATCAAAAGAGTTTTTAATCGATTCAGTGGCATCAACGATAGATTTGTATACATTATGGAACGGGAAAAATCCTGTACTTGCTGTCTCCAGTTGACATGAAAGCGACTTTAAACGACGATACATCGAAAAGTACACCAAAGAATTGGTAACTAACACTAAATCATGACATATCAACAAAATAAAATGTATAATAATTGAAAACATGGGACTCGAAATGTCACGGTTAAATATATTCCAAATAATTGCCAAACCAGACTTAACAATGATTACTAACATTGTTATAGTTACATAATAAAATTTATTAAAACAGTATTCCTTGTTTGTTACATTCAATATTGCATCGATTTTTGTCAATGCACGAAAATAGTTGCACAAAGTGTTCTTTTCTCTAAAAAGAATAAAAACGTAAATCAAATGCTTTATAGCATAATATATGTTTAAAAAAGCGCCCATTTTGCGGACGATGTAATAGTATGCAAACAACATGTTGCAAACACATGTTGCGATACTAACAATCAGAGATAAATACTTAATTAACATCTTTTTGTTTGACGAATCAAAAAATCCGAAGTTTAGGCCAAATAAAATATGTAAAGAATTATAGAAGAATACTACCCAATTTGGGTATGTGTCATCATCGTCTTGTGAATTTTTCAAAAAAGAGTTTATGTTAAGAGAATGATCCATGACGGTTTTCTTTTAGGTTTATTATTCAATTGAGAAAATAGAAACAGATCTGATCAAAACAACAGCTTAGAGTAGACTAGAATATTGAATGAATTGTTGGAATATTGTACTCGTAGTATCCATGGTACCTGATATTAATCAAATTAAGTAAGTACTCTTTCTGTCGTATACAAGTAGAAGTGATATTATCGGTTAGAAGTGAAGTTACAAATTAAATAGAGGAACTCGGGGCATGGTGGAATATCTACGAGAAAACATAATAATAGTAGATAATGCATCATGGGTATAAACCAGTGTATCGTCTTTAATCATGGATGTTTATAGAATCCCGAGGGTAACAAAGAATACTAGATTTAAGACCCGAGCATAGCGAGGGATTTAAGATTAGAATCCTGAGTGCAGCAAGAGATTCAAGGTCGATAACGTAAAGACAGCTTTATCCCCGAAGAAAATACTCTACTTTTTACACCTTCTATAGGTCAATAATAATTCACTTCTCTCCTTATTTCACCTTGTTTTACTTTTTATAATCTTTCATTTTGTTAATGTGCATATAATTTACATATTTAAGAACACTGTGTCAATATCAAGAGATACATAAGAAATTGAACTGAATTGAAAATGTGGTTTCAAAATCAAATCACATCATTGGTTAGCAACCAAATACAAATATAAAAAAATGCAGCGGGAATAAAGTTGTACTAGTTTTCATTATTGTCTTCTGCGCAGTACCACTTTATTGCGTGCTCAACTCTAAGGCTAAAATGACTAACTTTAGGTTACGTTTGCATAATTACATATTACATAGTACATAATTGGACATTGTTGAGCTGGTGGTGTAGTTTTTAATGTTTTGTGTAATTTAATGTTCAATAAATGCAAATGTAATTTGTATTTCTAACTTATCTGAATAGGTTTTAGCATAGTAATTGACACGCTTATATAATTCATAATTAACATGTCATAATTACTTCGTTTATGGAGAAATATCATAAAAATGTAATCATTTTAACGTTGAAGGCTTCCATAATTTATTGATGGGCGCTTTTAATCCAAACGAGACAAAAAAGTACAAGAATATCTGAAAAACTATTTTCTGCAACAGTATGATAAGAGCAACTTCTTGAAGTTCAAAGCAGCCAAACAAGGCGCGAGTAATTGAAAACTAAACTATCGATTTCCTGTCATCACTATTCACTTATACTCTTGCTTATATCCGTCTATTTGTTTTTCAAAGCCAAACATATGATACCGAAGGGACAAAGCAGTTTGTCTCTTAGATATTATCCGTCTTACCACAAAAGATTTAAGCACGCTTTAGACAAGTGTTTAGCAATTGTTTCACTGCGAAAAATATGCTAAACACTTGTCTAAAGCGTGCTTAAATCTTTAGTGGTAAGATGGTATATGTTTGACTGCAGGCTCAGACTTAATCAATACAACTAATCAACACTCATATATAATAAACCTTTTATATATAAGGTTTTTTGAGTGACTGAGTAAGAGACAAAGTACAGCTCAGACCACTGGACTTAGAAACTTAATATTTAGAGAATGTGTTTATGAAGAGCGAAAATGCACAATAAGAAAAGATTTCGGGAAACTTGTATCTCAAGGGATTCAAAAGGGAGGTCAAATAAAAAAAAAATCTGTTTGCCGACTCCGTTCATGTTAGACAGTCGATTTTGGAATGTTGAAATAGTTATTTATGATACAAGTGCGGAAAGTTGGTTATTACAAACGAGTAGACGAATGTAAGCCCGAGACGAAGTCGAGGGCTTACCATAGTCACGAGTTTGTAATAACCAATCCGCACGTGTGCCATACAACGTTTTACAACACATTTGCGAGAATAAAACAAAAAATTGAAATTAAAAAAATACCGTAACGTACACGCACGGTGCTATACAACGGAGCGTGCGGACAAATTCATTACAGCACGCTCCGTTGTATGATCCGTAATGTTTAACTTTCGAAAGATGTATTCAGGCTTCGTAAGTGCACTTTTTGAGCAAATGTGTTGTAAATGTGATTTTGGTATGTTACTACTAAATTATGCCACATAGAGCAGCTAAAAGGACTATTATTAGGATTCCGTATTTCAGGGATATTATGAAAGAAGGTATATGTAGCGTTAATTAACAAATCATCTCCTCTTTGCCATATTTAATTTATTGTTTTTAATATACTACAAAATAATTCACACCGAAAAAAAACCCACGGAAGCTTAAAACACACCAAACAAATCTTATAACTAATCATATATACTTACGTAAATACGCTATAACTAATTAATACAACATTTTGTTAATAAGACACGGGAATTACTTCACGTAAGTTTGATTCAGTTATACCGACTATAGCAAAAACAAAGCGCGCGCGCCATGAAAAATACCGCCGAATGCGGTTGAAACTGCAAACGGACGAGGAATTCCCGTATAATTGAAACAAAATGTATGAAAAACACGTCAGTTTTCATATTATGATCAATACAAGTGTGTAAACTGAATAATGACAATAAGATAAGTAACACAAAAGCTAAAAATCATCCCGAGTAGATCCGCATTTAGAGGAATAATTTTATAGACATAGAAGTTCATGGGTCGCGCTTCTACATATCGAATAAACCTCATTACTTCGTTCTTACTTGGAGCATCTAAAAAAAAAAATAGATTAATCTCCTTATAGAGCGGTGGTAGCCGGGCGGCAGCATCTGCGTTTTACAATTTGATGGCAAATTGTAAAACGCACCCGGTTCTATCGTCCGTCGGCCCTGCACCAATGACTTATTTATTACGTAAATAAGTTATGTTCAGTTTCAATGCCATCGCTCAGCAACGGTGAAGGAAAACGTCTTGAGGAAATCGGTACATCCAAGAACGTCAAAAATTCAAAGACATATGACATTCACCAACATGTACTGAGCCAGCATGGTGGATTGGAGCCCATCCTCTCTCTCTCTCTCTCTCTCTCTCTCTGAGACAAGGCCTGTGTCCCAGCTGTGGAAACATGATAGGCTGATAATGATAAATCTCCTTTATTAATTATTCACGTGAGGATTTTAGTCTTTTCGGTTTTCCTATATGGTTCACAATCGAATGGTAAATGATGTACCTATCGGACGCTTTAGAATCGTGATGCGTGTAGTATCATATGATGTTGATCCGTGAATGACTCACAGGACAAAATCTAAAAGTTTCATAGATACATTCTAGCATCTGCTTCCAGATAATCCTGCAATATCAATGCCATACAATACAACTCGATAGTCACGGAAGATATGTGAGGAAAAAGCTCAAGGTGATGCAGCCCTACGACGCAGCTGGACACAAAGATCAAGCTAGATTGAACATGAAAAAATCGAACCTTGAATTGTCATTAACTTGTTATGAAGAATTACTTTTATTTTGTCTGTTTGAGTAGCCAGCATGCCAGCAAACAACGCAGGCAAAAGGATCTCAACCAGGGCAGTGGTCACTGTTAAAGTTGATAGTATGATAACTATAGACCCAACCTGAAAATAATAATACATTAATAAATTTGCGAGTATGTATTTGATTTGCTTTTGTTTGTATTTTTTTTCTGTTCAAGACACATTCTTTGGGGACCATATAAACCATGCCATAGCGGCAGGTTCACCCACATCCAGTGCAGAGGGCTTAGTCCCAGATTTGATAGTTTTAGAAAACTTTTTTTGTTTACGTATTGTTCCATACATTGCCGGGCTGAAAGGAATTCGAAAATTATTTTTCGTATTAGAGTGAAACAATCTATAGCGCTGATTTTAGTTCCTCCGCGTTTCCGCTGGAGGCGCTTTACTAAAATGTATGGAACAATACGTACACGAAAAAAGTTTTCGAAAACTATCAAATCTGGGACTAAGCCAGATGAGTATTACAATCATAGATCAAATTAACAGCTGATATTGTACCAACCGTCCGGCCGCGGCCTATATACCTAAAACTCTGCCAAAACGCACCGGTGCCGGTGCAGCAGTTTGCATTCAGTTACTCATTACCTAGTGATGCGCGGTTTTTTGTAAATGTATTTTTCCGAGAGAATATCAATGGAGATTAACCGACGTTATATTCGTGTAATGATTTATTATGACTTAAAAAAAATATATAAAAATGGCGCAAAAATGTTTTGAACTTTTATCCACATCTTTGGTCCTATATGGCCCTAGCCGTCATTATAGCGTGTCGTTTGATCTACATTTCCTAGTCAACACAACCTTCTCTGTTTGATAATACCAGTTATTCTGAATACCTGTGCAGTGTTCAGCACTGTCTCATTTGTCATTTTGATGTATATACCCAAAGAAGACTGTAGTAGCTTTACCTAGTTTGTGTCTATACCTATCGGCTAATTAATATAAAAACCTGATTTGCACTCACCGGATATGTTTGCCATCTTATAAAGGCCACCATGTAGTAAATATAAAGCATAATCTCCGGAACATTGAATATTAGTGCTGTTAAAAACTGGAAAGAAATGTAACGTTATAAGTAACGTATTTTCTATTTTTTATAACTTAGTTATAGCATTTGAAGACTTACTAATGGATCAAAAGAGCTTTTAATTGATTCAGTGGCATCGACCATAGATTTGTATACATTATGGAATGGGAAAAATCCTGTACTTGCTGCCTCCAGTTGACATGAAAGTGACTTTAAACGACGATACATCGAAAAGAACACCAAAGAATTGGTAACTGACACTAAATCATGACATATCCACAAAACGTAAAATGTAATTGTTGTGGACATGGGACTCGAAATGTCTTCGATAGCTAAATTCCAATTAATTGCCAAACCAGACTTAAAAATGATTGCTAACATTGTTATAGTTACATAATTAAATTTATTAAAACAGTATTCCTTGTTTGTTACATTCAATATTGCATCGATTTTAGTCAATGCACGAAAATAGTTGCACAAAGTGTTCTTTTCTCTAAAAAGAATAAAAACGTAAACCAAATGCTCTATAGCATAATATATGTTTAAAAAAACGACTTCTGTACGTAAGATATAATAGTATGCGGCTAGCATGTAGCAAACACATATTGCGATACTTGAAAATAGAGATAAATATTTGATAAACAATTTTTTGTTTGACGAGTCAAAAAATCCGAAGTTTAGGCCACATAACATATGCATAGAATTATAGAAGAACACTACCCAATTTGGGTATGTGTCATCATTATCTTGTGTACTTATCAAATAAGAGTTTATTTTAGGTGGATGATCCATGGCTATTTAGTATTATTTGATTGTGAAAATAGGCGTTGGAAACAGATCTGATCAAAACAACAGCTTACGGGAGAGTAGGAGATTGAATGAATTGTTGAAATATTGTACTCGTAGAATCCGTGGTACCTTATAGTAATCAAATTAAGTAAGTACTCTGTTATGTCGAATACAAATTGAGTATTGAGTGATAGTATTTGTCTGACGTAAAGTTACAAATTATGTAAAGGAACCCGGGGTATAACGGAATATCAACATAATAAAATAATGTAGTGCTTGCTACAGGTGGTACGTTTCAAAAGGGGCGGAATAATTCATATTAAAAAAAAAACCTAATTAATACTATTATTTTTAATGATGTACCTGTAAAAAAACAACAAAATTTTAGTAAGGTATCATCTACACAACACAAAAACCATAAACTCTAAATGTGAATCAGCTGCACAAGCACCAACCGCTGTTATAATTTCAGCTAAACAGGTACAATAAATCAGATAGGTGTTTGATTTATTAAAAATTAGCGTTCCGTCCCAGCTTCGCAAGGGTATAGATTATATATAGCTTATGTCACCCGGGGATAGTGTAGCTTCCCAACAGGGAAAGACTTTTTCAAATCGGTTCAGTAGTTTCGGAGCCTATTCAATGCAAACAAACAAATAATCAAATCTTTCCTCTTTATAATATTAGTAAACAAGCTTACTGAATAATTTAATTAAATGTTATATTTATACTGAAGAAACTATCTAAATCGGCAAATAATGTTTTGAGATGTAAGCGTTCAAAGTTTTTAGTCGGATTAGGAAGGTATACTCTATCCCTTTCCCGCAATTTGAGTTTCAGCATGGAAATTGTATGGCGTACTTACAGGTGACGGCATTCATAAGTATAGTGCGCTCTCTGTCTAGCAAGACATTAAAATGCTTAAGGCCCTCTTTTCGTCTTTTGACAATTTTGGTCATTCTAGTTAACGCATGCCTACTTCCATGGTTAGCTTAAATCTGTAAAAATGGTTTCGTATCAAAATGTAATGTTTTATCTAGGCCGAAACACGATTAAGGACATTTCGTTCGATAGAAAAAAAAAAAGTAACACCGAATTGCGCTTTTCTCTCTGTTTTTTGGATTCATTCAAATACATATTTATTGAATTATGTCTGCGATATCTTAATATACAGATTTCATAATTATGTAGGTAACCGCTAAGGCATATTTTACAATACAGCTATACTTTTCGAAAAATATGAGTAAATCTCAGAAATAGAAGTAGAGAAACGCACGACTGTGTAAGCGCCATGGTTTTGCTCCGCTAAATGCAACTTTAATACAATAAACCAAGCCTTTATGGTCATCTGTAGCAATAATCGTTACTTAAAAGTGGGAAATCCTCGCCTTAATATGCTTAATTTATAGTCTTCCTTAATTTTGAATTTATTGCGTTTTTTTTCAGTTTTCGGCTCTATTTATTGTTACAAATGACAAAAAATTATCAGTCTATTTGCTTATTACACACTTGCTGCCGAACTTCGGTAAATTATGTCTGATAAAAGCTAAACACAAACTCAGGTTACGGGAAATCGTAAATTTATATCAAAATCTTCTACTTTACGTTGTTGATAGGTTTTCCCTAATGGTCTGTAATTTTTAATAACAATAAAAGTATAATTAAAAATTTCACAATTGTTTTTGACACGGGTCCCAGGACTCCCAGGGCTATTGTAAAAGTTAAATGATTATATTAGAATTCGGGACCGTCCCCTCTTGTGCCCTAACTTATGACAGCTTATCCTGTTATGGACACAAAATGTATTGGACTTATTTGACTAGCTGCTTCCTTCGGCTCCATTTAATTTGTATTCGATGCCCTGTACTATGCATGTCTGTACTATGTCTTTTACAGTTGTAATTTGTACTGTTTGTTGAACAGTAGTGATCCTGAGCGTGCGCGGGTCGTTGGTGCGCGAGTTCTTGCTGGCTGCGCACGCGCTCGGCATGACGCGCGGCGACTGGGCCTTCCTCGACGTGGAGATATTTCAGGTGCGTAGGTTATTTCTATTGTTGTGAATCATATTTTCGTGGATCTTGTCTGATTTTTAGCATTTTTTTGGAATTTCTCTTCATTTGAAATTTGATATGGTATTAACGGTAATGGTTCGTTCGGCTTCACAGGTTACGCTAATGGTAGCTGTTATTTAATGACGTAACTGTTACGGCGAAGAATCTTTTGAGCAAAATCTTAAGTTTATTATCTGTGACTTATAACATATTCCTTGTAAAAGTGACTTGCCCATAACGTTTAATGTTTTTATGGCCAATAAATATTTCTGATTTCTAAAATTCTAAAGGCAAACCTATTATTGAATTAATAGAAACTATGACTACACTATGACATTTACAAATAAGACAAAGAAAGAGAAGAATAAAACACCTCAAAAATATTGTACTGGGGCCTTACGCGTTTAAATTAATCCAGTTTAGGTGATGAAAAAATGTTGCGCGACCGCAAATCGTATCTGGGTGCGTTAAGGTTCACTTTCGCGTGATTTTCCGAACTGCGCGGTTTTAAAGTTAGTTTGGGACCGCGTAACGAGTTGGGCGTAAGGCCCCTATACTGAAATATCATAATTTAAAAACAAAAATAATTTTCTCTTGCATATTTTACAGCTAGTGCTAATCCCAGAAGGAGATGTAAATCTCCCGAACAAGTCAATTGGCGGGAGCCAGTTCACCAATAATAACGATACGTTCAAAAGATTTACCGATAGCTGCCCATATTTATATGTATTTTATAAATAATAGGCTTACTAAAGTTATATGATTATTTACGGGATATTTACCGTGGTAAGGTTGTGGAATGAGGTAGGTTCGAGTTCCAGTGATAACCGTAGCAAAAGACTAAGAAAGAGGGTAGATCGTTATGTCTGCACCTAACTTTTTAACTGTTCTCCAACCACCCGCATTCTTCAGTCTTCCCGTGAACATGGTGCATGTAACTGCGCCGAAATATCGGGAGCTCATTCCACAACCTTACCACGGTAAATATCCCGTAAATAATCATATAACTTTAGTGAACAACCGTGATAGTTTAAAACAGTGTAATAGGCTTACGTTTGAATACCATCTCACCTGATACCTATAGGAATTCTTCGAATAAATTATAGTCATAATTCGTTCAATAAAATTAAGATATTTTACTCTATAAGGTTTTTTCAATACTTAGGTACTTGTTTAAGAATATAATTATGTTAAATATTTTGAACAGCTTAAAAGCATCGTTCTTCCATCAAACTTTCAAGAAAAGTTTAATTCAGTTCACAAGTTACAATCATGTTTCGTAACATCTAAAGCATTTTGGTTTTAAACGTTTATATTATGGTTCAATTGTTTTGTTATTTTTCAACCATATTCATATTCAGTGGCACGTGAAATCGTGTATTTATATTAGCAAAGTTCATTCTTCTACACACTTCATTCTTATAAACTGTTTGAAATAAGTTGACTTGGTGTAATCTAGTAATTTTTTTAAACATGTGGTTACCATTGCTTTCTCTCCCTCTTCAAAACCATCTTAGTAGAGAAAAATTAACTAAATAAACATATCTACTTGTAAAAAATATTTTTGGTAAATCAGGATGTGGATAGTGAGGAATGAGAAACCATTTATCCTAATTTTGCTGCGCCCGATCAACAGACATGAGAACTGTCGCTTGGGTTAGGTTTGTGATTTTTTATCATATGTACTTGTGGATGCAATAAGATATTATCTGAATGTACATGAATCTATCTAAATCTGCATGACCTCATTCCTGCCCATTTTTCTATTGGACAGCCAGAGCGGGCACAAAAAGTGACGCCATTTCATTGTTGAAATTCCGAAAACCCGTCGTAGACTGCGCACTTATCATCAGTCGAGATGGCGGTCAAGTACAAGCCCATCTTTCAATAAAATAATCAAATGTCCCTCTGAGACAGCCCCGTAAACACAAGTTCCATTTAAACTGTATAATGTTCTTTAAGTCCACTAAGTTTGGATAAGCTTTTGATCGTGCGACCTCCCTTTATGTGTGGGGTTAACGCAGTGTTTGCACTGATACTTGTGTACCGACACAGAATTGCAGTCTACTATAATACTAAATCCAGCTGTTAAATATAACAAATTTTAGATATCAGTGTAATATTTCATTCTCGGGAAAATGTATATTCAAAATGGGCTACATTTTATATGGTAACCTTGAAATCGCGACCACCAGTTGATAGAGATTAGATGCAGGTAGTAGTAGAATATGCCGGGAGTATCTCTACTAGACGATAGGCGTTTTCAAGGATATCATTGTTCTCATCATTTTCACGATATCAGAGTTGCTTCCAAACTAAACGTTTTTTGTTATGATCAGTACCTATAATAATACCTGGTTTCCTGGAAGAGATCGCTTTTAGCGATAAGGCCGCCACTTGTGGCATTAACTCGTAAGTGTTTTCTATATGTTTGTAATTTTTATTTCTGGTGTACATAATAAAGAGTTTCTATCTATGTCCGTCGCGTAGTCTAAATTTACATCCGGTAAAACATAAATATTTGTTTTCTTATAAATGTGAACGCCAACCAAGCGATTTGCTTCGGTACTGTACTAAGATGTTGGGTTAGGTTAGCTCCAATGCTCCAATCAACCTGCTTATACAGGGTTGCACGGAACGGTAGTATTAAGCCGAAAGGAGGTCATTGTACTCAATCCATCCGATCTAAAAAACGTTTTGAACAAATTACAACGTACGAAAGGCCTAACACTGAAATTAAAAAATTAAAATCATCCGTTCCATACATTTAGTTGGGTGTAACTATATTTTTATATAAAACAGCTGCTTTGTTTTCGGGATTTATGGGTTGATCTCATAGTAAAATTTATGGTTACTTTGTGAATGACAAGTGAAATGACCTCCTTTCGACTTAACTATACCGTTCCCTGTCACACTGTTCATCTGCCCTTGTTGACACAGCATCATTGAGTTCTCAAGTCACGATTGTGCCACCTACTGGCTGTTGACATTTCTAGCTTTGCTTTAGGCATGTGTCCTCATGTTTAATTTATTACAAATAACCGGCTTAGCGAGGAATATAACTAAATATATTACACATACTGAAAAAATAATTTAAATTGGCTGATAAATCTATGAGATATGAGCATTTAAAGTTTTAGGTGGGGATAGGGAGGGGATGCTCTATCCCTTACTCACAAAGCGTGTGTTAGTATAGCATTTGTATGGCGCTCCTGAGCCGTGACGTCACGGCTCAGTATAGTGCGCTCTCTGTCTAGCATGAAGTTTAAATGCTTATATCAGCTTATATCTTATTTATTTTTAAACTAATTTTAATTTTGTTTTCGTTGATGGGCTCTATTTATGATCAGCTTTTTTATGAGGTAATAAAAAATTATTAGTCATCATGCCTAATTTAGTTCAAAAATAAATAAGATATAAGCAGATATAAGCAAATGGTTCATCGTATATCTGATTGGATAATCAGTGCATTGTTTATTTTTTTGTAAGAAAATGTAGTAAACTTTAGCAATTCGTTGCGTAGTTTGTTGTGGTGCAAAGTTTCTGCTGATATTTGGCAGCCTTTGTCATTCAGCCACCCATCGTTATTGTAAAAGAGAGTGTAACAAAGGTCGATGGATTATCGTGTAAATGGACGTTCGTGTAATGCTCTGAATCTACGTCAGTGCGGTGCACTTGTGCACTTTTATGTGTCAGAATAGAATAGAAATAGCTATTTATTTTATTGCGATTTTATACGGCAGCTCAAGTCTCCCACGAAGTCATAGTCACTCAAGCTTCCCACAGGCGATCATTGACTTGAAGCTTAATCGACAGAGTGGGTACTGGGGCGAGACCAGTGGGCGCATGAATCGGCTGCTCGAAATGGCTATACATAATACGTGAAAACAATCAACTTTTGTTATTTATCGACTTACGAAAATTCCCAAAAAAATATCAGCTGTTTCATTATATTTTGTCGAAAGTATTTTATTTTTTGTATGGAATGCAAATTTTTTTATTCGCAAATTTCAAAGTCGTAGTACAAAAGTTGTTTGTTTTGATGTACTGATGCCGCCCAATTGATTATAAGAAACCTTGTATAAAAAGCGTTTCTCAGGGTATCCCTCAAGCTTCTCCCACAGGTTATGGCTGATATCTGACGCTTGGTCGGCAGGGCGGGTACTGGGGAGAGACCGGGTGGGCTGCCGGCGACGCCCGGGACGCGGCAGCGCGGGTCGCCTACGAGGCGCTCCTCAGGGTGTCGCTCAAGCTACCCACAGGCGACCGGTTTGACGAGTTCGCCGACACGGTCCGCGCGAGAGCTCGTCTGCATTACAACTACACCTTCTCGGATGGGGAAGAGGTACGTATAGTGTCAAAAAGTACACGTTGGTTAATTAAAAAAAAAAAAAAAAACGATACGTACATAAATTTACTGGGTGTTCAGATGGATGACGGACATATTCGAGGACGTGATAGTTAGGCTTACATGGTGCGAAAACAAATGTATTAAATATATAGACTGAAAAAGTAACATCAAATTTTTGCACTTGACAGTAAAAATTGCGAACGAGCACGCGCGCAATGTCGGTCAAAATGACGGGATGTAAATTAGGTCACAAAGTCAACTAACGGCTTCTACCAGCCGGATTGCTTTATAAATCTGCCAGATCTGTTCAAAATCCCTCCTAAAATTTGTCTGTCATCAAACTGCACAGCCTGTATAAGAAAATTATAATTTAAATTGTGTGGAATTCGTTAGTACAGCTAAAATACTCGTATTTCGCCCTCTAAACATGCCCTGCATGCCCTATAACGATGGTTCTACAACAAAATAGGATCGACTGTAAAAAACGATCGCAAAAATGCAATTTAGAGGGTACTTTACAAAAAATAAATTCTGATTTTTTTTGTAACCAAACCATTTTACAAAACAGGTGAATTTCTTCATTGGGGCTTTCTATGACGGCGTTTACTTACTCGGCATGGCTTTGAACGAAACTCTGACTGAAGGTGGAGACATTCGAGATGGGAACAGCATCACTCGGCGTATGTGGGGCCGGGACTTTCACGGTGAGTCCAGGGTGTATGATAATTTTTAACCGACTTCAAAAAAGAGGAGGTTATCAATTCAACTGTATGTTTTTTTAAATTTTTTTTTATGTTTGTTACGCTATTACTCCGCCAATTTAGAATTGTTTTTAATGATTCTTTTTTTGGTTGGTAGGTCATAGTGATGAAGTTATTTTTCAAAAAAATATTTTTATTAGATTAAGTTTTTGCAAAAATTTTATAGTTGGATTTGGTACTGGTTTCCTGGCATTGTACTTCAACAGCAAATTAAAGGTATCGGCGGGACGTAGTACATGGGTGTAAGAGCTTACTAAAGTTGAGAGCAGTCATAAAGTTTACAACACTTGTATAGCTACATGCTAAATTTTGTGGTTGAATTCAATAGTGCAACAGATTTTCGTAGCATACTATTTCGTAGCATGTATATATTGCTACGATTTCGTAGCATCTAATTACGTAGCTTCTGTTGCTTTTACGTGAGCTTGCAGCTTTGAATTTTGTTTTATTTAATTTTGCAGAACAATATATTGCTACTAACCCGTAGCTTTGAATTTTTTAGCGCTAATAAAGTACCTTCTGCTTGGAATGTAGAATTATTAATGTTAGTAAAAAGTGACAGCAAATATTACGACGACTATAAATGCAAGAGTAGAATTAAAGTTTTAGCATAATTACTTCGCCGCGATTGTTCAAACAAGCTATTCACAGACTCAAGTACGTGCCGCTTCACTCTTGTTACTTTGAATAATTTATCTCTGCAACGCGTAAAGTGGAAAAATTCGGATCAAGGACTCTCTTGCACCATCGTAACCGTGATTTATTCATATAAACCAAAGGCACTTAGACCAAATGTATCTTAATAACTTTTTCACCAAAACTTATATATAAACTTATGTTTTTCAGTGATAAAATACCTAATCCTCAATGTAGTTATAGAAATACTAGCTGACCTGACAGACGTTGTCCTGTCTTAGAACTGTCAAAAACGTAAATCTTATTTTATTACACCTTGGGTTAAGTAGATCTGTGTTGGATTACATTATTGGAGTTATAGTAAGACTCCGTATTTAAAAAAAATAATTATATAGCCTATGTTACCCAGGGAAAATGTAGCTTCCCAACAGTGAAAGAATTTTTCAAATCGGTTCAGTAGATTCGGAGCCTATTCAATGCAAACAAACAAACAAACAATCAAATCTTTCCTCTTTATAATATTAGTATAGATAGATAATAATATGTATGGATGCAGATCTTAAATAAGATGATTTATTAAAAAGAAAAAAATAATGAAATTTTTATTGTCCAGATTTGCCAGGGCCGTCTAGTCAAAGTATTAGTAATACAATAAACAAACTAAAATATAGTAAATTCAAGTAGATACTAAAGCATTTCTTTGAAAGGAACCTATGTTACAAGCTTTTATTTAACTTGCAATGTATGTATATTTTGGGTGGAATCTTGCAACTCAATTTTGAAGCAGATATCTTCAACCGATTGAGCTGAAATTTTGCATACTTCCTACTTCCAACTAATAATATAAACGCGAAAGTTTATATGGATGTATATATGTATGGATGTTTGTTCCTCTTTCACGCTGCAACGGAACAACGGATCGACCTAATTTGCATGGGTATAGTTCAAAAGCTAGAGAGTGACATAGGCTACTTTTCATCATCATCATCACCATTTTTCATCACTACGTGGGTGAAACCGCGGGGTGCAGCTAGTATGTAATAAATTATTTACCTAAATTAAGTAATACGTGATAAGTCCCGATTTGGTCCCGATAAACATTTAAAACATGTGTTCAAATCGCGAAACTTTAAAAATTACTATAGTTATGTAAGTTCTATGTACTAATTCTACTACCTAACGTGGGCGTACTTAACGTGGGCTCGAAACAACGCTGAAACAGCAGTGCGGCAAATCACGGAAACATGAACCTTAATGCGCCGAGATACGGTTTGAGGTCGCGCAACTTTTTCACCTAAACAAATGAGGCCTCAGGACGCTGAAGCTCACACAGATCCCTTTCCATGGCATAATTTCCAGGGCATGGCAGGTAGCACACCTCCGCGGCGGATCCATTGCAGCGAAATCGCTACCAGTTCATAATTATGTGAACGCTATACTAAGCCAAAAAAACTGCTGTTCCATAAATTACATATACTTACACATACAATTTGTTAATTGTCAATTACCGTTTTCTATAGAGAAACAGATTTTATTCGTGATTTCAGGGTTGGTTTCATAGTAAAAGTTGTTCATAATGATGAGATCATAGACTTCCTTTCGACTTAGTACAGTCTATATGCGTAACCCTGCATATCAGAATTTTACATACGCATAAACGCATCGAGAGGCACCGTCGTTCGCTGCTATGGTTCCGCGACAGAAGTGTGCTAACCGAGTAACCGAAGGATGGTAAGATAGATTTAAAAAAGTTGTTTTGACAGGCATAACCGGGCACGTGAGGATCGACGCGGTTGGGGACAGAGATGCAGACTACGCGATCTTGGACCTCGATCCTGTTACTGGGAAATTTGAGGTTTGAAACTATAATATGATTTAAAAAATAATATTATTCTTCATTTTTAGGGTTCCGTACCCAAAGCGTATAAACGGGACCCTATTACTAAGCCTACGATGTATGTCTGTCTGCCTGTCTGTCTGTCTGTATGTCTGTCTGTCTGTTTGTCTGTCTGTCCGTCCTACCTATTAACGCGTGTATTTTTCGTTGAAATTTTCATAGAGTATGTAATGTTACGGCGGATTAACTAACAAATCAAAAATAAAAAAGTCAAAAAGTAAAAACGAAACCCCGTACAACAAACGTATTTTTTTTAACGTATTTTTGTATTAGCTCAAATGTAAAAAAGGTAATACGCACAAGCGTCAAACTTGGCATGATTATACCAAGTACGAGTCGGTGACAAGTTTCTGTTCATTACCAAGTTATAACTGGTAATTTCGTTATTGAATTTTGTGGTGGTACGGGACCCTCAGTGCGCGAGCCCGACTCGCACTTATATAAAATATAGTATGCCGGTTTATGTATAATTAAAGTGAATTGGTTTCTTCTAGGCAAGCGTCCACGTCCCATCGCTTAACACAGGTGGCGGTCAAACGCAAGCTTATTACTCATTTAATTTAAAAATCTAAATTCTAATTTAAGAATTATTTATTCGACACGGATTGCAAGAAGCAAATCTACGCTGCCTCTTGGGGACCGTATAATATGTAATTTGCATATTTTCCTGTAAAACCATTGAATTATTTTAGCTATGGCTTAATATTCAAACCGGTTTAACCTGCACGTAATCTTTAAAGGCTTAGCCTTCATAATCATCACGCTATAGGCACGAAGGTCGTGATAAAGCGAAACGTTTGCAATTAGTGGTATTATACTCTTATTTCCATCTCATAAGGTTCAAAACAGAGTTTTCCAACCTTGTGATTCTGAGAAAAGTTCACTGTTGCAATCGAAGGAAGCGAGTAAACATCTTTTTTCCTTAACTCGGAAGATAGACGAGTACAACCGCAGTTTGTTTTGATTTCGTTTGGAAATAAGGGAATAACTGTCCGAATTTTGAGCAGGGTTACCTACTTAACCTTGGGCGGAAAAGTTACTATTAAATTTTTTGTGACTATGTAACTCAGTAACTGAGGTCCTAACGAGTAGTTAAGTAATGCTAGTTTTAATGCAATCGTTTCTAAGTGATGATGTCGTCTTTTAATCAAATGTTGTCTTTTGGCTACGACGTTGCCGATGCCATTTTGAATTCATTAATTAGTTGTAGATATAGGTACAACTAAGAACTAGGTAAGAACTAAGAACTAGTAAATGCGCGCGCGCGGCTGCTTCTCGCTTTGCAAAGACTTTGAAGAAGCGGTTGAAACTATAGTCGGAGTAACCGGCTTAATCTTAAGTGAGTAATTCCCGTGTAATATATATAAAATACTGAAGTAGACTTTGAATACAGTAATTTTAACTTCATTCGAGCATGAAGAGAATCTTTTAGACGCATATTTGCTCAAGGCTCTCTCCGTCAACGCTCTGCACTCCCTATCTGTGTCCGCTTCATCACTTAGATATAATAGAAGTGGTTGGAACGTTCAGAAAGTCAGTTCAGCTGAGATCGACTGTGACGTAGCAATAATAAAGTAGGTCGTTTGAAAGCGTCGCCGCTAGACTCCAAGCTTTTGTATGCTACTGCAAATATTTGACGGCTAGCTTCAGAATAGAGCGCAAATGTTTGTACAGCGGCGATTATGATATTAGACGTCGCTTAGTCGTGAATAAGAAATATTTTTGGTACTGAACTGTACAAGATTAGTTGTTTAGTGAGTTAATAGGAAACTGAATGTTAATGCATTGAATAGGTACAATAAAAGTAACAAAGAATGACTGAGATTAAAGCTTTTCAACAATGAAATAGGTTTGAAAGATTCTCGGACCTATATTTTTATTTGAAAAGCGAGATTTATAAATAAATTGATAAAATACACCACTCCGTCAAAAATGCCAATCAGAGCAAATGACGTCATGTACGAAAACAAACATATTAGAAAATTGCATTCGCAAAATCATAAAATGTTCCAAGGAACCCCTTATAAGTTCGTTCTGTCTGTCCGTCTGTCCATCCGTCTGAATTCTTTAGAACCTTCTATAGTTATTAAGATTAGCGAATGTAACTTTGCACAATTACAGTTTTAGTATAGATGTCAATAAAATTACAAAAAGTGTGTGACCATAAATAATCAAAGGTCAACGCGACATGTAGAAGTGAAAACTTTATCAAGGTTGACTATATCTCTCTCACGCTCCGTTGGTCGACTCGAGCCGAGTTCCCGAACGAGTATCTGAGCGTGACGGTCATACGAGTTTAGTGCTTTTTCCTCTTCCCAAAAAGTACCCAACGTGCCTAAAGAAGAATTCACTTCAAAAATTGCGTTTTACAGTGGCTCTGATACATGTGAAATGCAGATGAAACCGTGAATGTGTGTGTGTGTAAATAAATAAATATTTGGGACATTTTTGCACACACAGGCATCTGACCCCAAACCACAAAAGACATCTAAGCAAAGCTGATATATTTTTATTTTTTTTAAACTTAACTTAAATAAATATAAACATCCAGGTATAGAACAAACACACATGTTCATCACATGAATGTTTGTTCTAAGTGGGAATCGAAACCACGGCCCCAAACGCAAGTCAGATTCACTACCAACTAGACCAACGGGGCTCTCAAATCATTTTGCAATCTGCGTGTGTCACATTGTAGTTTCTTTACCTCCTCTTTTGCTGATACTCACAATGGCTAACCGACTTGTCCTCTGGTCTAGGTGGTGGCGTTCTATCACGGGCTTAACATGAGCTACAAGCCGGTGGCAGGCAAGGCCATCCACTGGCCGGGGGGCCGCCGCGGACCGCCACCCGACACGCCTCGCTGCGGGTTCCTAGGAACAGATCCCATGTGTCAAGGAGGTATGAGGAACTCATTGGATCTCAATGAGCTACAAGAGTTCGAAGCCGGTGGCGTGTGAGACCTTCCACTTGTCGCCGCTTTCCGCCGCCACGCTGCTGGTTCCTTCAAAGATCTACTCAATACGTTATTGCATATTATGAAAATTACATACAGATCTTCGGTAGCATGTTTAGAGTAGGTATAATAGGTGCATAATGACCCTGATTGAGTGTGGCACAAAAAGATAAAAGGAACACACCTTTTATTTTAATTTTTTAGAGCCCTCTAGCATTGCTTGACGAATAAAGCAACGAAAATTAGATTTTTGGCGTTTCTGATTCTATCAATTAGAAAGTTAGACACTAAGATGTAGCCACGTCATCGTAGCTGGTTCTAGCCAGATTTGTTGCGGTAAGCTAATAAACAGGTAAAGCTCAGTACAATTTATCATTATCACCGAAAATCTCACCATCAATCTCTGTCTCATGAACAGTTATTTATAAGAGATTGCCAGAGTAAATTACGAGGGAAAATGGCTCGTGCGAACCAAGATCGGGTGATCTCCCGAGACCAGTTTGTTTTAAACGAAATATCGCCGCTCGACTGGTGTCTCTTTAATATTATCTCTTAGTACGCATTTTACCTTCAATTTAGTCACAGAAACTTTCAAATTGGACGCTACAACTTTGTCGTAACCATGTGACTAAAGGGTCACCTTTAAAAGACACGTCAGTTTCACCTCACAAAATACAGTCAGAATTGTGTGGTAAAATGGGATTTATTTTTCACGCTGCTTTGGATAGAAGCCCAGACGGTTATAATATATTGTTTTATTGGCCTCGCAATATTTCTAACGTTCGCTGTGACTGCTGCGTGCGTCGCTTATAAGTAAGTACCAATCACTTTGATTCAATATTTTCAGTTAATACTTTATGGTGACGACAGATAGAAGGAAAATTTATGTCATAATAAATTATTTTTTTGGAAAAAAACCCATTAAATCGACTTCAAGACAAAGAACTTGGACCTTGCTTCAAGACTATACCTACCTACATGTACAAATTTTAACAAAAAAGTAGAAAAATGACAGTTAAAACAGAGATTAACAGGCCTCATACCTCGTTGAAGTTAACAAACCAAAACGACATCTGTGTTTGTATATTTTTTGCTGATTTTTTCAAAACGTGCTTATCGGTAAAGTTTATTTGAGACCACCAAACAAAAATAATTATTAAAATCAATTCATAATTGGTGGAGTAATAGCGTAACAAACGTACAAATAAAACATAAAAACCGAATTAAAAAAATTACGCCTCTTTTTTTGAGGTCGGTTAAAAAGACAGTTGTTTGCTTGAGCTGTGTAACGCAAACTTTGAACATCTGTTTTGTATTTTGCACAAAATCATAAAATTTTATGCTTGATCGCACGTGATGATGCTATGAATTTGGGAGCATAAAATTATTGTTCGGTTCGCGTTTGAAAATATTGGATCATCATTCTTATTTCGATTATGTTTCGTGAATAATTTAATTTATATTAAGTTTTTGGTATCTTTATTTGGCCACTCTCCGTGGCCTCAATCAGATCGTCCAGAGTGCAGGTTGTAGGGCATGCTGGATATTCCATCGAGCGTGACATTGTCTGAGGGCTTACACCAAAGAGGTATTTGGTATCGGACCTTTTGTTACATAACTTTGTCGTGTTGTCCAGAATTTGACTCACATCATTTGGTTAGCAGGTTTTCTTATAAAACATCATCTAACTTAAGTACAAACAACTTATCGGCAGAGTTAAGTGGTGCGAGCCACACGGTATTTTCTGAAAATTCTAAACAAATATTTAAGTTCTTTCCCTTGACCAACTCTACGTGTAAGTTGCTTGAACTGCTATTTTTATTAACCCCCTACGCAAAGAGAGGGGTGCGATACATTTAACGTGTGTATATGTGTCTGTCTGTGGCATCGTAGTTCCCAAAGGGCTGATTTATTTTTTGATATATAGATACGAGCTACGTTTGGCAACAAACTCGCCGGAATAAATTTTGATTTAGTTTTTTTTTTGTTTCAAATGCGACTTGTTCGTGAGTGTTCTTCAGATTTAATATCTATCCGTTTGAAGATCATCAGCTCTTTTAAGCTTTATAAAAAAAAAACTACGTGTACTTGTTTTATTTTCACCAAGGCAAGCGCGCATAGATGCTGAACTGAACAACATGGCCTGGCGAGTGAGGCCTGAAGAAGTGCTGGTGGAAGTTGGAACAGGGCTTGGAGCCAGCCCAGCGCTGCACAGCATCAATGAAGTGCTCAAGGTAACCATGTCCCAATAACTACTTGACTGCTCATCTTTTACCCCGCCGTAAGCCAAAGTTACACTTTTTCAGCTTTACCTTTTTCGAGCGGGTCAATCCTAGGCGTGAATTGAATGACTTTTTAGGCTCCAATCAAAAGCGTCGAGTCTCCAATCACAAGCGCCATACAACAACCCCCCCACCCCCACCCCCGCGACCGACGTGGCTTACATCTTCCACAAGCAAATTATGACTCGTTCGCGATCAAGTGGTTATATTATCTTTGCCATGTCCTCACTTTGCCATATCTGTTACTCTTATGCCCTCCAAAGCCGCCTATGAAATCATGGTGATCTTGTTGCTCCAAGCCGTTTAGACGTAATAATAGAAGCACTTTAATATTCAGGGTTCATATCATAGCTAGATCATAGCTTTGAAATAAGACTGTCAGTCTAAAGTCTAAACTAATATACAAAATATGAATTAGTTCTTCATTTGAGAGAACAGGTTATTCATTAAAATAGAAATTAAATATGAACTAAAATTGAATCCTAAAACTACATATGTAGTTTTAGGATCAAAATAAATATACTTGCAGAAAACTAAAATAATCTAAAGGACCGCTGCCCTCAGGCATCGTTCCCTAAATGCTGGCCGCATTGCCGCGTATAGATAACATGGAGTCACGCTATTTTTGCACCTATAATAGTAAACCGGCCAAGTGCGAGTCAGGCTCGCGCATTGAGGGTTCCGTACCACCACAAAATACAACCAGTTATTGTTCAGGCTTAACGCCTGCCAAAATATTCGACGCGATTGCTACGTAGTCACATAGTTAATATTTTGCTACAGTGACCCTCGAGTATAACACAATTATAACTTGGTAATGAACAGAAATTTGTCACCAACTCGCATTTAGCCATTATTTATTATTTGTTGTTATACTTTAGAGTATGTACTATAATCATACCAAGTTTAACGCTTGTACGTATTACCGTTTTTACATTAGAGCTAATACAAAAATACGTTTAAAAAAATACGTTTGCTGTAAGTATGTCCTATTTCGTTTTTACTATTTGACTTTATTATTATTTTTTAGTTAATCCGCCGTAATGTTACATATTCTGTGAAAATTTCTACTAGCTATCTATTACTGTTTGAAAGATACAGCCGTTAATATGTAGGACACACGGACAGACAGACAGACATCGTAGGCTTAGTAAGTTTTTACCCTTTGGGTCGGAACCCTAAAACGTATGGTAAAGAATAAATAAAGTATAACTAGTTCTTAAAGAAAATATTCAACTGGTCACAATCACAATATAAATCAAATTAAAAAGAATCATGGGCTGGATTGTGTCGACCGGGCCATAACCACCATAACTCGGCTTAACTGCGCCGTTAACGACTAACGTACACTTTTAAATTGGTTTCAACAACCTTGTTATGGATAGTTTCAATGAGGTTTGCTACTTTCTTTTCTTGTCGTAATTTTTATGGATGTTGGGATGAACTTTTTTTCTTATTATGTGGATAAAATCTGTGGGATATGGTGCAGTTTTGAACGAAACAAAAAGCTAACTCTTTTCGGGTGAAACAGCGAGGCGCACATTATTTAACTGGCTGACCCGACAGACGTTGTCCTGTCTTAGAATAGTCAAACGCGATTAAAAAAAAAACTAAAAAAAAAGGTTTCTGAAATTGTCCAATTTTCTTCGCAATTTACTTAATTTTTCTTTCCTAAAAAACCTTCTGCAAAGTATTAGAAAACTTTAAAAAAAAGATGAATGAAATCGGTTAAGTCGTGCTCAAGTTATGGCGTGACCAAGGTAAATAGGGATTAATTTTTATATGAATAGATTACCTTACCTAGTATCATATCTATTTAACAATCATATAAATATGTCAACAAAAGGACTCATCAGCGTAATTAGTTTTGTTCTTTACTGCCATGCATAACGGTTTCAATCTATTCATTTATCTAATTACTAGCGACCCGCCCGCCCGGCTTCGCACGGGTGTAATTTACGTGCGAAGCCGGGGCGGGTCGCTAGTTATACATATAAACCTTCCTCTTGAATTACTCTATCTATTAAAAAAAACGCTTCAAAATCCGTTGCGTAGTTTTAAAGATTTAAGCATACATAGGGACGACAGACAGCGACAGCGACTTTATTTTATACTATGTAGTGATAGTGATAGTGATGATGATAGTGATAGTGAAGTACTTATACATTTACCCGTGCTACTTTTGTATCGCTACAAGCTGTGTAAACGTATAATACAAGAAATATTTAATGGTGCATCAGAAATAGATACGCGCATCAACATGTGTCCACCAAATAAACTATGTTTGAAAATTGAGATCGAATGGACGAAATCGGATTTCGATTAAGGGGCAGATAAAAAATGATTTTGTCGACTTAAAAGCACTAAGTAAGAGTATAAAAAACTAACTGGGCGTTATCTTTAGGATAACACTTGTAAATTATAAAAAATAATTTTTATGTTAATACTTTATAGGATCTCTATATCAACGATAATATCAGTTTTTTTTTCGATCTCTTCCTCTATAATAAGCCAGATCAACATAAAACTATTTTTAAACGATTGAAATGGTTTTTTTAAACTAATCCAACCGATTTTTTATTCTTACTTTGCGAATTGTTATCATTAAAAATGTTAAAAATGTGTTTAAAAGATAGCTCTGGTTGGCAGCATTCAAAATTAGAAATAGAAAGAAACGGAGCCCTCGCCTAAGCCTTTTTGCTATAAATTTTTTCATTTGAATCTATGACACTTCTGTCTAGATGTTTATTTTTGATAAGTACATATTATAAGTGTAAGTAAACTTAGCAGTTTTGTTGGGTAATATATCAAAAGTGGGTTATATGGTGCGCAATTAAATATCACTCTAAAATACGTTTTTATATGCACATATTTTGATGTAAGTACACTTATTAATACTGTTGGAACATTTATCAGAAGTGGGTTATATGGTGCGCAATTAAATAACACCTTGAAATAACTAAGGATTCAAGATCGTTTTCGAGAAATAATATTGTTTAATCAAAGTTCTTTGAACGCCTTGTTTGTTGTGAAACAAAGACAGAAAGCTTCTATGCAAAGGAGAGAATTCATCAAATCAAATAACTTAATAAAGGAATGTATTGTGTTCTTTTGTGAAAATTATCAAAGCAGTCGAGTATTGGAGGATTCAATTTTCTTTAGACTGTTTTGTATAATATTTCCTCGTTCCTGAATTTTAAATAGGTACTGAACACGTATGTCGTATGTACGTAGATAAGTATTTTGAAAAGAAACTGGCAATGTATAACTTGAGTCAATTCACAAGAACACATCCGACCCTTTTTCCTAATCACTTGCACACAATGCAAAAATGCAATGTTCAACTTTTAAAAAAAAAATAGACTCACATAGACTTGCACTTGATCGCAAACTCTCCAGTCTACGATGGAGCACGCTTCATCATCATCATCATCAGCCTGTAAACGTCCACTGCTGAACAAAGGCCTCCCTCGTAGAGAGGGGTGTTGCCATAATCCCCACGCTTGGCAGGCGGCACAAAGCAAAGCAAAGCTAAGGATGGAGCACGCTTGCTTGGAAGAAACCGCTTCACTCGCGACTTGTAGCTATTGGGGAACATACATTCGCAATATTCTTATAGTGTTAATTAGCTACTAAGATAAATGATGTGTGCAAGGACGCAAAGTTGCAAACACTGTTTTAACTTTAAACATTGATAAACTGTTTGCAAAGAAATAAACCACCACATTTTTTGTACCTACAATAAAACTCGAACCGGATTGAGAAGGGAACCTTGAATCTTGAAGTCGGAATATTATTTTAATAATTTTTGTATTAATTTGTTACTACATATTTATTAATTTGTCAGTATTTTTTATTTATTTAACGACTTCGCACAATTATCAATAAAATTTAATGTTTATCTGTCTATTGCATGCATAGGCGATTGGTAAAGAAAGCGGGACACGTTGCTCAAATCTTCCGGATAAATGTAAAAATAAGTTCGTACCTAGAATCATTTTAGTCATAGGTTCGCTATATACTATAACCTTTAAAACCAAAACAATAACATTACATTTAAAAAATACACATCAAGGGGGTGGTATAAAGGTGGTCTTGTCGCTAAAACATCTAAACCCGTACGAAGCGCTTTAATTCCACTTTTATTGTGAGAACTGCTAGTCTGTGGAATGCGCTGCCTGAATGGGTATTCCCCGATAGTTACAATCTGGGTGTCTTCAAATCACGAGTCAATCGGTTTCTTCAAGGCAAGCGTGCTCCATCGTAGACAGCAGGCTTGTAAACTTGAACTGTTCGTAAAATACCCTTTTTTTTGTTTAAATATATCTAAAGTGGTGTTATATCAGTTATTGTTTGTTGTCTAGTTGTCCCTCGGATGGAGCCACCGAGGCAGCGTGAGTGCGGCGTCGAATACTGCAGCGACGTCTCTCACTCTCTCCTCATTCACCGTGGGCCTGTACAAGGGGAACAGGGTCGCCGTCAAGAAGATACACAGAAAGAAGCTCGACTTGAACAAAAAGCTGCTTTGGGAGATCAAACAAGCAAGTATTTTTGAACATTGTCTAGTTAAAACGAATTAAAAGCACAGGGGAAGCTTTAGCGTGGCGTCAATTCTTTTACCAGGCAATGTATTGGAGTAATGTAAAATTTTTTTTTTTTTACTAATACTGTATCAAATAGTAGCTTGTATTGCTATGGAACTCTAAAAATAAGTCAATAGTAAAACAAATATTTTTCAACAAGCTTTAGCAAAGAAAACGTGCCCATTTTGGAGCGGCGGCCATATTGAATTTAGTGTTATGTCGTTCACTTTATTGTTTTATACTCTTCAATTATTTTCTTAATTACTCTTCTCTTTTATTTCCTTTCATTAGTAGATTTAAGAGAAGATAAAGGCATCCGCGGATCCACATGTAGAGCCAAGCTGTATGTGGATACATGTGGACGAAGGCCTTTTATTTGATACCTATAAATTAAGAATGTTGACCAAAAAAATACGCCATCTTGTGGCCACGGCCATATTAAAATTAAACTTATCGCTTCCTACTTTTCAAGCTCTTTTATTTGATACCCATATTAAGAGGGTCGACAAAAACATACACCATCCGTCATCCTGAGGCGGTGGACATTTAAAAAATATTACAAAATTGTATTGTCACCAGAACTTAAAGGTGTATGCAAAATTTCAACAAAATCAATTCGGAGAAACTGATTCTAATTCAGAATGCAAGATTTGATCCAAACAAACTAACATATATTGAAAGTTATATAAAAGCTTGAAAAATATCAAACTTTTGCTTGATCTTTACTAATGAAAAACACGTTTTTTTTCATTCGCCACATTTATCAAGGTCCATAAGAAATCTGAATCACTTACTTCGAAAACGTTATTACATTTTGAAATTGAATCTACAATCTATGAATGTTTGTCTTCAATAGAAAACGGAAAATGAAATCTCTAGAAGCCCTCACGACCAATTTAAATATGTATGAGTAACACTGCCAAGTTAAATTGAAAATACTTATTTAAGTATACAAGTATAGTAACTTAAAACGTTTTCAAGTGAGCATACTTTGAAGTTTCAGAGATGGATAAGAATAACAGTTTTCTTATAACATGTTGATGTTCAAATCAAGTTATATTGATCTAAAGTTTCATATCGTTTCGCATATCTAGAAATTTATCCAAATAGATAGGTTTAGTCGACATTTTGACCTATTCTCAAAACGGCTTACCCTTAAAATAAAGACCTACTCGCCGAATGACTTTTTCCTAAAAAGGCCTGTTCGCATAATGACTTATTCTTAAAAAGGCCTGTTCGCCTAGTGACTTATTCCTAAAAAAGCCTGTTCGCATAATGGCTTATTCCTAAAAAAGCCTGTTCGCATAATGGCTTATTCCTAAAAAGGTTAGTTCGCATAATGACTTATTCCTAAAAAAGCCTGTTCGCATAATGACTTATTCCTAAAAAGGTCAGTTCGCATAATGACTTATTCCTAAAAAAGCCTGTTCGCATAATGACTTATTCCTAAAAAGGTCAGTTCGCATAATGGCTTATTCCTAAAAAGGCCTGTTCGCCTAGTGACTTATTCCTAAAAAAGCCTGTTCGCATAATGGCTTATTCCTAAAAAGGTCAGTTCGCATAATGACTTATTCCTAAAAAAGCCTGTTCGCATAATGACTTATTCCTAAAAAGGCCTGTTCGCATAATGACTTATTTCTAAAAAGGCCTGTTCGCATAATGACTTATTCTTAAAAAGGCCTGTTCGCCTAATGACTTATTACTAAAGAAGCCTGTTCGCATAATGACTTATTTCTAAAAAGGCCTGTTCGCATAATGACTTATTCCTAAAAAGGCCTGTTCGCATAATGACTTATTTCTAAAAAGTCCTGTTCGCATAATGACTTATTTCTAAAAAGGCCTGTTCGCATAATGACTTATTCCTAAAAAGGCCTGTTCGCATAATGACTTATTTCTAAAAAGGCCTGTTCGCATAATGACTTATTCTTAAAAAGGCCTGTTCGCCTAATGACTTATTACTAAAAAAGCCTGTTCGCATAATGACTTATTTCTAAAAAGGCCTGTTCGCATAATGACTTATTCCTAAAAAGGCCTGTTCGCATAATGACTTATTCTTAAAAAGACCTGTTCGCATAATGACTTATTACTAAAAAGGCTTGTTTGTCGATTAACTTATTTTTTAGAAAGTAATGTGCTGAAGTACCAGCACATCAGCAGTCCAATATTTTTTCCACCAAACTTTTGACCAAAATTCATGAACAATATTTTCATCGAGTAATACGTTTAACTAATAATCAATATAGATTATTCCATTAATGAATAACTATAATAATAAAAGTATTTTTTACAAAAAATAAGGCATATTGCGAACAGGTCCTTATAAGACTATGGGCATTTTGCGAATAGGTCCAATGTCGACTAAACCAATAGATAGTTAAAACTGCACTACACTGTACCTGTTATTCATAACTTTTTGTATGATTGTTTTTGACAGCTTTGCCATAAAAATCTGACAAAATTCGTCGTTGCATAATATTTGAATGGGAACTTCTTATTTATAGATCTGATTTAGTGCCAACGAAAAAAAAGTTTTAGCTTAGGATTGCACGGAATTCTCGGGTTAGTGGTGCAGCTACATACGGCCGTTATTAAGCGTCAAGGCGCTAAAACATATTTATGTTAAGGCCGCGCTCAAGGGTCAGAGCTATCTATCACGCACATTTTTAGCATGTTAAAAGATGAAATTTGCTAAGTAGGCGTAAACAACCGATTGAGCAGTATTTTTAGAATAAAATCATTAACGTTTTAAAGTCATGTTTATTGTTGATATGTTTAATTTTCTCTATACCTTAATATCCTTATTAATAAACTTGGAGTAGCCTTGGAATAGTTATTCCGTCTTTTGTCTTTTTCGATCGAGTTCAAATTTTGAAAGAGAGAAGTAGACAAAACACTGCGTAACAATTCCAAGACTACTCCACGTTTATTAATAAGGGGGTAACTGTTTAATTTATCTGTTTTTGTATAAAAAGCTTAGTTTAGGTATTTAGTTTAAGTTTGTAATTTGTTTAGTCAATATTAACGACACTTGCTTCAGATATAATAACGATTAAACGGTTAAACCATTTTCGTAGATAATATTTTGGGAAGCTAAATTACGGCACAGCTATTTCAAAAAGAGTTTATTATTAACGAGCGAATTAAAAATTACAAGACTTAAATCGATTGAATGTGATTTGAATTTGAATTTGAACTACTTGGTTCTATTTCAATTATTTATGCGAAAAGTTAAATAAACAATTGGCTTATGAAAAAGTTGAAATGGGTTACTAAAAATAACCATTGATGCATATTAAAAATCAAAGTGGCCGACTGGATTTACTGAGTGACTGTAATATCAAATGAGTATTGAATATCAAGGCATATCCGACAGCATTTCTGACAGTTAGGTTAGGGGTGGGAGCTTGGCCTTCGTGTTTTTTTTTTATAACAACGCAAACTCTTCCCTTCAGTCCTGGCTCCTCTATCAGGGTATAGGTTCAAATTATGTTACTTAGCTTACCTCGATCAGGATATAAAGCAGCATTCTTAAAAAAATAAATGCAAAATGTTGAACATAATGTGAGCCGTTTTCAATATTTGTATTCGCCCATTTAGTATTTCAGTAGGTACGTCATATGTAGTATTTTGACACCTTTAATTTAAATTTTCGTTCATTTAAATACTACCCTTTTAGAAATCCCAAGTTTATAAAAGTAAATGTACATGTTCGGTGTATCTCAAACCGGTTTGTCCGTAATTGACCGGAATAGCAAAGTACTCTGTGTTCTTAATGGGTGGCACAAAGTGTACATCACGATTTATAAGGCTGCTGGGGCTGTCCATTAATCTCCTTGACTGAGTATAGACTGTAAGAGTGCCTCTGGTACTACGTAACTGTCCAACGGACCTAAAACTATGAAAGGAACAAAAATTTTAAACAAACCGGCCAAGTGCGTGTCTGGCTCACACACTGAGTCCACACGCCATGCACGCCACATAACTTGTTAGCTACTAAAGTTAAAAAGACAAAATCCCATCAACGCCCAGGCGGTCACCCATCCAAGTACCGACGGCGCCCGACGTTGCTTCACTTTGGTGATCGTACGAGAACCAGTGGTTAGGAAATTTGTTATCGGCTCGCACTTGGCCATTATTTATTATTTGTTGTCATACTTTAAAGTGTGTACTATAATCATGCCAAGTTTGACGCATTCTTCATCTTCAGTCTTCCCGTGAACACGGTGCATGTAAAAAAATCTGGCCAAAACATCGGGAGCTCATTCCTTAACCTTCCCACGGTAAATATACCGTAAATAATCATATAACTGTAAATACACTGTCTATTAAAATCAACTGTATATATGCCCAAAGCCGTTCGGAGATAAGAGAGTGTGCATCGGATCTGCACGGTCTAATTCCCTCCTGCTCATGTTTCCATCGGACTGCTAGAGGGGGCACGAAAAATTGTCACCGCTTTATGGTTGATATTCCGAAAACCCGTATGAAGCGCTTTGATTCCACATTTATTGTGCGAACTGCTGTCTGTGGAATGCGCTGCCTGAATGGGTGGGTGTTCCCCGATGGTTACAATCTGGGTGTCTTGAAATCACGAATGAATCTGTTTCTTCTATGGAAGCGTGCTCCAACGTAGACCACATCATCGCTTAACATCAGGCGTGATGGTGGACAAACGTAAGCCTAACATTTATTTTTAAAAAAATAAGAAAGTAAATGTTATCTACTTCATCATCATCATTTCAGCCATAGGACGTTCACTGCTAGACATAGGCCTCCCCCATCGATCTCCAAAAGGGGCGGTTGGAAACGGCCTGTATCCAGCGTTTCCCTGCGGTCTCTTTTAGGTCGTCTGTCCATCTTGTGCCCGGACGTCCTACGCTGCGCTTACCGGTCCATGGTCTCCATTCCAGAACCTTTGGCCCCATCGGCCATCTGTTCTGCGTGATATGTGTCCACTGCCACTTCAGCTTGCTAATCCGGTGGGCTATGTTGCTGACTTTCGTTCGTCTACGGATCTCCTCATTTCTGATTCGATCTCGTAGAGAAACCCCGAGCATAGCCCTCTCCATAGCTCGTTGTGCGACTTTGAGCTAATGAGCTTTGAGTTAATGTTATCTACTAATATAACTAATACTAATTCGTAGGCCCGTAACGTGTCCCACGAGAACACAGCGCGGTTCATCGGCGCGTGCGTGGACTGTCCGCTGGTGTTCGTGCTCACCGAGTACTGCCCCAAGGGCTCGCTGAAGGACGTGCTGGCGAACGAGGAGCTGCAGCTCGACTGGAACTTCAGGACCTCGCTGGTGCATGACATTGTACAGGTAAGGTAACAAACTGCATCATTAAAATAACTCTAAGAAACCATATAAAATATACCATATCGCTGGATCACTATTACATGGTTCCATGTAATTTTTTAAACGTTCTGTAATTTCAATTTTAAACTTTTGACTTTCATAAATATTGACTTAGCAGGGTTTATGCTTGAGCTTGAGGATTTATGGCAACCATAATTGGCCGTTTTTAGGGTTCCGTACCTCAAAAGGAAAAAACGGAACCCTTATAGGATCACCTAGGATCACTTCGTTGTCCGTCTGTCTGTCCGTCTGTCAACACCCTTTTTCTCAAGAACGCGTAAAGGTATCAAGTTGAAATTTATACTAAATACTTGGGTCTACGGTTTCATTTGGCTGTAATAAAAAAAAAGTTGTAAGTCAACGCAATCAAGATATGAACGTTTATGACGCATATTTTGCGATTTCACAGGGGATTCAAAACCTATAGGGTACTTCCCGTTGACCTAGAATCATTAATTTTGGCAAGAGGCAAGGTCTTACACACATATGAAGTAATAAATCTGAAAGATATTAATTTGAAGTTATATCATATAAAAAATATTGTTTTACAATTACAAACTTACATTTTGTAGTTGTTATGTATTGAAGAACCTTATTGTCAACTACAATGTTAAGTTTGTCTTTCAATATTTCAACTTCAGTTAGTTTTTTTTTCAACAGTACCCTCAGAGCACGAGTCCTACTCGTACTTGTCCGGTTTTTTTTACCTGGCAACCCTATTTGTTATGAAGCTTGTATAAATTCTTCTCCGCAGTGGCGTCAACCCAGAGTGGTGTTTCGTGCACCCTGTGAATCATCCCTAAAGATGGCATAAGGTGAAATGCTTTCAAAATGTGCCTTTTAAACCGGTATAAAGTGTTGGAATGTCATACGAAAAAATAAACATTTCAGGGGTCTAGCTTAATAGGTAGTTGTCCCGACCTCGACTCGCCCACCTATAAAATGAAAGGAGAGATAATAAACTGACCGTTCTCGCCGTCAGATGCTGCGGTACTAGGATTTTATGTGGCATGCAGAAAATTACCAATATCCACATCATAAAGAGGCTATTACGCGTTTTTGTGAAGGAGTCATAACTGACAAAGAGAATGTAACGCCACGCTAAATATCTGGTTTCTAGTGAGCGTTTTATGTATGTACTAACTGTGGTCTGCGACTTGGTACGTACAGCTTTCTTAGCAAAATGTTTTTAAAGCGGACCTCTACAGCACCCCTGAAGAATCTACCTGCCATAATCCAGCTTCGTAAGTCAGGTAGTTTTCTTTCGTGTAGTCAGTCATTGAGTGAATGTATACATCTATAATATGTATATAGAATTCTTAGGCCGCGACTTGATTAGATCGCAACGACGTCTTCGCAACTTGATACGTCGCCGACGTTTTGTCGACTCGTTTACGAACGAAGCACTATTTAAGCGCATGCTATTCTCAAAATGCGTGTCGTGTCGTGTACGAACGATCTAAGAAAGTAAAGATTAGTTTCAAATTAAAATATTTTTGAGTTGCTTCGTAGCATAGTACTTGGTATACATGTATATAGAATTCTTAGGCCGCGACTTGATTAGATCGCAACGACGTCTTCGCAACTTTGCATACGACACGTCGCCAACATTTTGTCGAGTTGTTTACGAACGAAGCACTATTTAAGCGCATGCTATTCTCAAAATGCGTGTCGCTTCGTGTAGGAACGATATATTCGAATAATAATGAACATCCGACAACGAGACAGCTGAGACCCCACTTTACACAACAAAACATCCTAACACTCCCATCTTTGTAGATTCTCGAGGCAGCAACATTTATAAAAAAAAACACACGAATTTATTCACATTTAACACAAACGCTCGCAGAAAAAACCAGATCGTGGCTCCAGAACAAAACTAGAAATAGTCAGAAAAGGTCCTCAGTACATGATGTACAAAATATACAACCACCTACCTAAAGAAATAAGAGAAGAGACACATGACGGAAAGTTCCAAAATAAACTGAAATTATTTTTGATAAAAAAATGTTATTACACAATATACGAGTTTTTACAAGAAAAATCTTTCAATCTCATAAGTATTTTATGAACATTATTCTTAGTGTAATTTTAAGTAGAATAAGTAAAACCATTTACTGTTTGCAACACCCTATAAACAGGGTATAATGTGTATTTAGTGCATTTTAAATGTTACAACGCAATATATGGCAATGTAAATAAAAATAAATAAATAAAAATAAAATAAATATGTAAATCTAAGAAGGTAAAGATTAGTTTCAAATTAATATATTTTAGAGTGGCTTCGTAGCATAGTACCTACTTGTAAATAAAAACAATATGATCACTAGAACTCTAAAGTGAAATACCTTAGTGCATCAAAACATAGCAAAATTTTAAAATAAACTAAAAACCTTTTTAAAAGACCAATTTAAAAACCCTGTCTGTGTTTCCGCAGCATTACAATCCTGGAGTGTTCAAGTCTAGGGTTAATAGGTTATTACTGGGCAAACGTGCTCCATCTTCGACTGCATCATCGCTTTACATCAGGCGAGATCGCGGTCAAACGTTAGCCTAGTCCGATGTATCGGTCCGATCTTTTAACCTTAAGTGATATAATTTTATTAAAGTATCGTAAGTTTTATGGGTCCAGGGGCCTTAGATACGGACAACTGCTATTACAGGCACCTAATCCGCTCAGTTGGAAAATCACTCGACCGCAAACCGTATCTGGGCGCGATAAGATTTGCGGTCGCGTGATTTTCCAACTGAGCGGATTAGGTGCCTGTTATAGCAGTTGTCCGTAAGGCCCCTGTAGTGTATGGGTAGTTATAGTAAAATATTGCCATGTTTTGTGTTTTTTAATGAGTATGACGTCTCTATTGGTAAAACAAATTAAACCTATTTAGTGGGTATGGAATGTAAAAAAAAAAAAAAAAATATTTGACTGCCATATCACCTGATGTTAAGCGATGATGCGGTCTAATGAAGAATAATGACATTACATTTCCGTGTGACGTTGTGCAGGGTATGTGCTACCTGCATGGCGGACTGGGCGCGCACGGCAAGCTGCGTTCCTCCAACTGCCTCATCGACGGCCGCTTCGTGCTCAAAATATCCGACTACGGGCTGCACACGCTCTGCACGCCCACCGACTTGATCAAGGACGACACCTATTACTACAGTATGCCTTTCTATTTCTATACAAAGTAAAAAAAAACTGACTTCAAAACTTGCCACAGTACAGACTTAAACTAAAAAGTAAAAAGAAATAGTGGAGGAGTTTGGTAAAATTGGATTTATCCCGTAATTTATCACCAAAAGAGGTGGAATATTAAAAAACTGATAATTTTGCACACACGGTCACCTGACCCCAAACTAAGCAAAGTTTGTAATATGGCTGCCAGAGACTGATCATAGGTACATACATGTTTATTTTAAAATACATACATAAATAGATATAAACACCCAGATATAGAACAAACACAAATGTTTATCACATAAATGTTTGTCCTAGGTGAGAATCAAACCCACGCCCCCAAGCTCAGAAGGCAGGTTCACTACCAACTGGACCAACGGGCTATCAAATCCCATCCCATCCAATCCAAATGGGATTGGATGGGATGGTCAGCTTTCAATAAACACAAGCGACGTTTGCTAATACAATACAGGGTTACGCATATAGACTGTACGAAGCCGAAAGGAGGTCATTGTACTCATCATTATGAACAACTTCTACTATGAGAGCAAAACTGAAATCGAGAAAAGCACCGCTTTTCCATATTTTGTCGAGTGTCAATTCCGTTTCTATGGAACAGCTGATATTTTTTAGCGATTTCATATTTACTCTAATAGTAAAAGCTGAGTGGGAATCGAACCCATCCAAACCCAAGCTCAGAAGGTAGGTTCACCAACTGGACCAACCAAGGTAACTGGACCAACGGGCTATTAAAAATTTACACATGTATATTTTTCTCTTTACCGACATAGCTGTTAAAATTTGCAAGTTGAAGTGGCAATGGGCTGGCCACCTCGCTCGATGAACCGATAACCGATGGGGTTAGATTCTGGAGTGGAGACCACGAACCGGAAGACGCAGCGTATGTAGGCCTCCCACTACTTGGACCGACGACATTGTGAGAGTCGCGGGCATCCAGTGGATGCAAAAGGCAGGTTGTCGTTCAGTGTGGAGGTTAAAGGGGGAGGCCTATGTTCAGCAGTGGACGTCTTCAGGCTGATGATGATGATGATGATTTTTCTCTTTACTAGAACTACTATGGACAGCGCCGGAGCTGATCTCGGGCAGTATCTATCCAGGGTCAGTGGCGTCTTTGAAGGGAGACGTCTACAGCTTCGGCATTATATTGGAAGAGATCGTGCTGAGAGCCGGCCCTTTCCACCATTACACTCCAACTATGTCTAATAAAGGTACGTAAACACAGTGCCGGTTTTAGCACTACCAGCGTCCTGGGCGAGACTTGCTACATTAGCGTAGCACTCGTGCTACGATTAAAGTAGCGTAGCAATCTACGCCAACTACGCCGTAGCTAGTCCCTGTTCGTAGCTAGAAATGGCAACTACAAGCACAGAAGACATAATAGCACACAAAAGGTTCACTCCGCGAATAAATTTAAATAAATAAGGACTCTATTTACGAGGCAATAAAGTAGCAATTCAACTCGTACAGCGCTGATACAAGTAAATAAATATAACTAAAACAGTGTTGTATCTATACGGGGTTACGCGGAAAGGTTGTATTAAGCTGAAAGGATTCTAGTAACCATTATTATGAACAACTTTTAGTATGGGACCAACCCTGAAAATGCGATTGTTTTTTTAATTTTTAATTAGAATTTAAAAATAATACAATAATATGTCACTCCAAAAATACTAATAAGTACATTTATAATGCTTGCTCATCAAGCCAACGTTGTAGACGTGATTTGAAACATTGCAGGCTAGGAGCTGCAGTGACATGTTTTTGGATGTGATCGCACACGTTGGGGCCATGACATAAGTAAAGTTTGGTCGACTTGGTCAGCGTTCGCTTGATGCTGGCGAGATGATCAGCTGTGCTTGGGAGATTGTTATGGTACTGGTAATATTAGCTGTTCCATAGATTTTGTCGAGTGTGAATGAACGTTTTCTATGATACAGCTGATATTAAAGTTGTATGATTATTTACGGGATATTTACCGTGGTAAGGTTGTGGAATGAGCTCCCGATATTTCGGCGCAGTTACATGCACCATATCCCGTAAATAATCATATAACTTTAGTGAACAACCGTGATAGTTTAAAACAGTGTTTTACAGCTGTTCCCTTTCAGCTTAGTACACTGTTTCCGCGTAACCCAGTACATACAAATACCTACTAATATTTGATCCGATGAAATATTTTATTTGTGGTAGTCGATATTGTGTGGTTTTGTGTAGGCTTTTATCGTATTTTGAAAAACGACAAAGTAATGCTACTTTCTCAGAAATTGTGTCCCGCGTGTGCGCTCGCGAGTCACCCGCGTTCCGGCCGGTGGTGGGGGCGTCGGAGGTAGGGGCGGCGGGGGGCGGAGCGGCCGTAGAGCTGCTAGAGCTGGCCGGCAAGTGCTGGTGCGAGTCTCCTGACGATAGACCTTCGTTTGACACCATCAACGCTAACTATATCAAGTAAGTATACACCACATAGACGCCACAAGTCGACCTACCTTGCATGTCATATCTCCAATACAACTACGATAAATTGTCGTAGTTGAGTCCAGCTAAAACCAGTCTGCTCAATCGGTGCCGCAACAACATGTAGTTTGAAACGAAAATGGGTAATTGTGCAATACTGGGTTTTATGAATATCACAAATAGAGTTGGCCGACAGAATAAATACATTTCTTTTCACAGATAAGTACGTTTAGGTACGAAAAATTTGACACACTTAGTTTTAATACAGTTTGGACCGCTTGTGGAGTCTACTTGGATATAGATCTGTGATATACACGATAGACGTTTAATACAATACAATACAAAACTCTTTATTAAAATACCACAAAACAACGATAACATAAAAATTACAACAAAAATATTATCTAGGCTTTTAACAGGCGGCCTTATCGCTTAAAGCGATCTCTTCCAGGCAACCGTGCACGGAAAGGAATTATATTTAATAATGTGTGGCCTTAACTAAAAATAAAAAATAGAAAGTAAATACCTATGCAAATAACAAAAAACAATCAATAGACTACAAATAAATATTACATACTAATATATACATATACATAGACTACATAATATAAACAACATACTACATACCTACCTACATAATTAATAAACTACATAAAAATAACAGCATAGACTTCGCGAGCATCACAAAAGGTTTTTATGAAGTTTCGCTAAACCAGTTTATCAGCTTCAATATTTTGTCCAGGGGTTACTGCGACAACCTCATGGACGACCTGCTGAGCCGCATGGAACAGTACGCCAACAACTTGGAGACGCTCGTCGAGGAGAAGACGGAACAGCTCTCGCTGGAGAAGAGACGCTCTGAAGAGTTGTTGTATCAGGTTCTACCGAGGTGAGATACTAATCAGAAAGGTTCTCGAATAGAGACCGGTAAGCGCAGCGTAGGACGTCCACCCACAAGATGGACAGACCGCAAGGAAACTTTGGATGCAGGCCGCTTCCAACCGGCCCTTTTGGAGATCGATGGGAGAGGCCTATGTCCAGCAGTGGACGTCCTACTGCTGAAATGATGATGATGATGATGACACAAAAAGCGGTGTTTTAAGTTTAACGTGTGCATCTGTGTGTCTGTCTTTAGCATCGTAGCTCCCAAACGGCTGTACCGAGTTTGATTAGGTTTTTTTGTTGTTTGAAATATGACTTAGTCTACTTTAATAGCTATAATTCAAGAAAATCTGTTTACCCATTTAAAGATTATCAGACTTTTTCTCAGGGGTTCAAAAATCAATTTATACAATACATGTATTAAAAAAAATTGTTAGTAAATTGTGTTTTTAATACCACTACCAATACCAATTTGAAAGCATGGACAAGCGTGACGCTTCCCATCAGACGATCGATTTGCTCGTCTCGTCACCTAATTGTATTAGAAACCCCTGGGTATGCAGTTATCCGAGAATTACACTGTATATTGCTTTTGTTCTGCGTTAGAGTAAAAAAACGGGTCATTTTTTCACACACGGTCATCTGACCCCAAACTATGTGATATGGCTGCCAGAGACTGATATACATACATAGATATTTTTAAATACATACTTAAATAGATATTAACAGCAAGATATAGAACAAACACAAATGTTAATCACATAAATGTTTGTCCTAATGGGAATCGATCCCACGCCCCCAAGCGCAACAGGCAGGTTCTCTACCAACTGGACCAACGGGCTATCAAAGTTGATTCTCTTCATATTGGTAGCAATTTAATATTGATTTTTATTCCCAGGCCCGTAGCCCAGCAGCTGATGGCCGGCGAAGTGGTCCAGCCGGAAGGGTTCGAGTGCGTAACAGTGTACTTCAGTGATATAGTGGGGTTCACGGAGCTCTGTGCGGCGTCTACTCCCATACAAGTGGTGGACTTGTTGAACGACCTTTATAGCACTTTTGACAGGATTATTGGATTCTATGATGTTTATAAGGTAAGGTTTTTTTTTTTCATACAATATTAAAGTCTTAATTCATTGCCAAATTTTACACAACTTTAATCCAACATGTGCAAATAATACTTTTTTACAACCTTGCATGTTTTTTTAGTTAGGTTAGTTTTCTCCAAACCAATTTTGCAAAAAAAATTCATACACCTTTAGTTCTGGTGATAATACGAAATGCATAACCCAAAATTGTAATATTTTGAAAATGGCCGCCAAAATAAAAATTAAAGGCATCATTTAAAATGTAAGCTTTTATATTTTTATATGAAAGCTTGTTTCGTTTTATTTTGTTATTATACCTACTGCTTAGTTTTACATAGTAGGCTACCGAGCATCTTATTGATATTTTTTAAGTTAGTTAGTTATAATACTTCTACTGAAGAAATTATTTAAATCAACTTGTAACGTTCTGAAATATAAGCGTTTTAAGTTTTTAGTCGGATTATGAAGGGATTTTCTGTCCCTTTCCTTCAAAGTGAGTTTGTTCTGACAGCTGCTATAACATTATAAAAAGCTGAATGAGATCATGATTTCAGATCACTTTCGATAGGGTTTTGAACGTAGGACTATCCCCGATACCCCATAAGAGGTACCCGAAATAGTTTAGTGAAATATTAAAAGAAAATATTTTCACTCAGTTTTTTTAACAATGTATTGCAGCTGTCAGAGCATATAAACGAATGAAAATAGTATAGCAAAAGTTAACATTAGTATCCTTTATAGTAGCAGCTTTTAATAAGATAGACAATAGTAAAGCTCCAACAAACCACATTGAATCCCTTTGATAGATTACTCGCCTTCGTGGAAGGGTTCAAGCGATAAGTAAGAAACTTTGAACGTGATCTCTACGGACTTGCTTTCCCGATTGCCGCTTTGCTAATGGATTATGGGATTTCTCTTTGGTGTTACTTTAAATGAGTAGACGTATAAATGACGCTTGCGCCTTGGAAGATCTAAAAAAAACACGCAGAGCCATTCAACATCTTCATGATCAGCCATAAGAAGTCCACTGATGAACATAGGCCTCCTCCTTAGAACGCCACAATGACCGACAGCCTGCCATCTGCATCCACTGGATGCTCGTAACTCTCACGATGTCGGCGGTCCAGCTAGGGGCAGGCCTACCTACGCTGCGTCTTCGTGACCTCCACTCAAGAACCTTTCTTCCCCATCGGTTATCGGTTCAAGCGATGTGGCCTGCACATTGCCACTTCAACTTTGCCACAACAACTCCGAGCATAGCTCGCTACATTACCCGCTATGCGACTTTGAGTTTTTCCAAAAGATTCGCAGTTAAGGACGACGTCTCAGTACCATATGTAATCATTGCCAACACACACTGGTTAAAAACCGTTGTTTTGAGGTACTGTGATATTATTGATGAGAAGATGTCGGAGTAAATGAGTAATTGACCGTCCGAGTTGGATTCTTCGGGCGACCTCTCTGTATAAGTTGGACCTGCCTAACTGAACAATCTGTCCAAGATATGATGATCCTGTTATAGAGGTCAACAACTTCGAGAGTAGAAAGCGCTATTGGGTTTCAATACTGGCGAACTATCGATTCGACAAAATAAACGATGAAATTTTTGTTACAGTGAGAGCATGTTTTTAACACTGTAAGCTTAAGATCGTTTATTTTATATATAAATAATTAATTTAAAAAACGAATACCCACTAAATCATATTATTATTACCAAAAATGTAGTCTATGAGTCTATGACATTCTCGACATGAAGGCAAATCTACTCTAATCGACACTACATCAAAATCGATCAAGCCGTTTAGGCTGTAAGAGGTAATATAGAACCATAAAAAATATACAAACATACATATAGATACTCGCGATAAACATGACCGCCTTCTTAAGCAGTTGGGTAAATAGTGAGGTGTAAATTTAAACACGATATAATAAAGGTATTGAGTGCATTGAGTGTCAATGTCGCGATACGTGAGTTGACACTTTGACACGTGGTTTAAAAGGGTTTTCAAGTGAAACTCCCCGCTCAAATATTTGTAGTTACTTTAGTGAAGACTCAAAGTGAATTTTTGCCCCCGACACCTGATCAGGTTAATGGTCCTGACCTGGTCAATCTCGCTTGCTAGTTGGCGACAGGAGTCGAAAGTTTCTACAAACTTCAATACTTTCTATCTTGTCCTTTTCTCCAAAGGTGGAGACAATAGGCGACGCATACATGGTGGTGTCTGGACTACCTGAAAGGAACGGAGACTTGCATGCGAGGGAGATCTGCCTCATGGCACTGGCGATAGTCGAGGCAGTAAGGAGCTTCGTGGTGAGGCACCGACCCACGCATCGACTCGAGGTAAGCACATTTTCTATGCAATACTAAGGTAGATCAGAAACTTTCCTTCGGGGACCGTCAGGTAAAAAAATAACTAATTGGTGCAGCGGGCAGGGGGGCATCGGGTAATAAATAAGCCATTGGTGCAGGGCTGAGGATCGAACCGGGTGCCGTCAGATTGTAAAGCGCGCATATTATCGGTCGGCCACCATCGTTCCCGACGGTGTGATAGAAGATGACAAACACGCCTAGCTTGGAATGTAAACCGGCTCTCCAGTGAGGCTTCTGGGTGGTAGCTAGCCAACCAAGCACTAGAAAGTGCTCTACCACCTTTTTTTTTCATGATGTTGTCCTTCACCTACATCACCATCTTCAGCCTTTCATTGTCCACTGCTGGACATAAGCCTCTCATAATGCACGCCACTGAATTCGGTCGGTAGTTCTCTGCATCCAGTATTTACCCGCTTTCTTACGCAGGTCGTCACTCCACCTGGCCGCAGGCTTCACCGACAGCTCACGCTTATTGTTGGGTTTTGAACCCACATTCTGCCGTTTGGAATTCTAACCCACAACCACTGAGCTATCATCGCTAGAATATAGTAAGATGCCTTGTGATCTGATGGAGTAGATAACACATAAGCGTTAGGCAGTTCTAGACTACAAAATAAAATCGAGGACCAAGTTAAGTTGCCACCTTTAGGAAGCAATTTATGTCCAGCAGTGGCCTGATCTCGTCTGATGTTGATGAAAGATTTTATCATCAGGTGCGAGTGGGAGTTCACTCGGGACCAGTGTGCGCGGGGGTGGTCGGAGTGAAGATGCCGCACTACTGCCTGTTCGGAGACACGGTCAACACGGCGAGCCGCATGGAGTCTACTGGGCAACGTGAGCTGATACTTTTAAGCCATTAGATCACATAAACCAGAGAGATATGCCTTAGTACAATTATTGTTTGTATTCAAATATCTATGTGCTTCTCCTACTTTTTTCCGTCACAACTGCTTAAACAGTAAATACGGCACACACAATTATTTTCTCACACACACTAAAAACTTACAGCTACACCAATAAACTAATAGTCCACATGGAAAAAAGGTCTGTAAGACCATCTGCAGGGTGAGTAAAGCCGGGGGGTAACGGGGCGAACAGAAGACGCGTGTAAGGTGGGTTAAGCTAAAAGCAGAAACTTGCATCAAGACTTATTTACTGCCAGATACCTTCGGACCCGCCACTTTAACCCTAGCTCAAACTGTAGATCCTCTTTTACTCATATTAGAAATAAATAAAATTTTAACTAGCAGGATGAAGTGGGCCTGGAATCGAAAGAGTTCTCTGATGAAGGAGGCAATGACCCATTTTAGGTGGTCGCGATAGTTGCTGCGGAGTAAGTGATATGAATTAACAGCTGTTGGATTATGAGCTGCTGATGAAAAGGCCCAAAATGTTATGGCTGTTGTTATCACCTTCAATTCTTGAAAATTGTAACCTGAATCGTAGTGTTTAGTTTTTATCGGAATTCCATAACCGCACATCCGGACACCGTCAAAAATTCACCCCACATGTTGCAAGACTGGAAATTCCACACACCGTATAGTTTTCCGCTCCTTTTTTTCGGACTTGCAAGGTGTGGAATGTCTCCTGAAAGTCTTCTCGACGAGCTTTAACAACGATCGTCTCACAAAGGATGTCTTACACATCTCTGGGCTGGCAAATAATCGATAACACCGCTAGTGTTGCAGGTGTCCATAGGCAGCGGTTACTTCCAACTATCAGGTAGACCGCGTGACGGTTAGCCGCTCTTAAAATATATAAAGTTAGCAATAGCGGATTAGCAAGTTGAAGTGTCAGTGAGCAGGGCACATAGCACGCAGAATAGATGGTAGATGGGGCCGAAAGAATCTCGAACGGACACCACGGGCCTGTAAGCGTAGCGTAAGACGTCCACCCACAAGATGGATAGATGACCTAAAAGAGACCGCAGGGAAACGCTGGATGCAGGCCGCTTCCAACCGGCCCTTTTGGAGATCGATGGGGGAGGCGTATATCCAGTAGTGGACGTCCTACGTCTGAAATGAAGATGATAATGATGAAATAAATAAAAAGTTCCTATAGGAATAGGATAATGTTGTTTCCAGCCCTCCGCATCCACCTGAGCGAAAGCACGCGGGCGTTGCTCGACCAGTGGGGCACGTTCGTGGTGGAAAGCCGGGGCGAGGTCGAGCTCAAGGGTCGAGGCAGGATGTTCACGCACTGGCTCCTGCAATGCTCCGAGCCAGAGGCCAGGTCAGTTTTTTTTTAAATATAACTGCGAGACGAGTTTTGTAAGCCAGACAACCGCAGGGCCAGTTGTGGTTACTACTGTACTTACAAAATATGACTGTCCTGGTGGCCCAGTTGGTAGTGAACCTGCCTTCTGCGCTTGGGGGCGTGGCTTTGATTCTCTCCACCTAGGACAAACATTCATGTGATTAGTGTTTGTTCTATATCTGGGTGTTTAATATCTATTTAAGTATGTATTTAAAAATATTTACGTAATGTATATCAGTCTCTGGCAGCCATAGTAGAAGCTTTGCTTAGTTTGGGGTCGGATGACCGTGTGTGCAAAAATGTCCCAAAAATATTTATTTTATTTATTTATGCTAATATCTCCGCAGTTTTGCCGCGGGGTGACCTTTGACAGCTTGAGATCATATCACTCTATGAATGTGTGTTTGTTTGTTCCTTACTCTTTCGCGCAGCAACAGAGCAACGGACGGACGTGGTTTTTTAGGGTTCCGAAATTTTCACAGAATATGTAATGTTACGGCGGGTAAACTAAGAAATAATAATAAAGCCAAAAAGTAAAAACTAAAGGGGGCCATCATACAACAAACGTTTTTTTAAACGTATTTTTGTATTTGCCCTTATGTAATTACGTTAATACGTCCAAGCGTCAAACTTGGCATGATTATAGTAAGCACTCTAAAAAATTACAACTAATAATAAATAATGGCCGATTGCGAGTCGGTGACCAATTTCTGTTCATCACCAAGGGCGCGGTCGGTACTTGGATGGGCGTGGTGTTGTCTTTTTGCTCAACTTTTTGTGTTTTGTTGTACGGTTGTACGGGACCCTCGGTGCACGAGCCCGACTCACATTTGGCCGGTTTATTGTTCTAGCATATTAGCGGATAATTGTAACTGGCCGTCACCTATAATCAATTTCTTACTTAAATAATTAGGATATAAGTTTCAACCTAAAATTATTCCATGGCTTATCATCATTATCCAGAGCCTTTTTTATCCTACTGCTGGTAAGAACTGAAGAAGAGAAAGGCTTAAACTATACCGTCCTATAGTTTAAGCCTTTCTCTTACTGTACGCCATCTGCTTTGATGATACGGGTCTTGCTCCGTCTCACGATTATGACAATATCGTCGATGTGTAATAATAATGGATGTATTTTCAGGTTACTAACACAAGGTCCCATCCCGCCGCCGCAGTACCCAATACTGTTCCCGGCGCTCCCGCAAGCAACCATGTCACTCCAAGTGCCGTACCTAGTCGTCGACCCGCCGACGCTGCAGGCATGATGTGAGGAGATCATTATTTAGATGGAATTTATTTTATGATAGGAACTTTATAGATATTTATGAAATTTCGAGGTACCGCATTATGACGGGCGTTTATTCGGCGAAAATTCTCTGACTCGCTCGCTCTTATTCACGTTTATCTTCCATCTTTTTCATTCTCTAATATTTCAAGGTAACGCGCCGTGCATTGCCGCTTAGGTTTTGAACGGTTGACGGTCTGGGTGGGTTGTTCTGGGTGGCACTGGTTATGGGCAAACGTGACGCTTACCATCAGGCAAGTGACTTGCTCGTCTCGTCACTTAGTTGCCCAATCGAATAGGGGTGATAGACAAAATCAGCAAAAAATTATGCCTATACGGGGTTATCCGAAAAAGAAATCTTTTCGTCCACACATTTTGTCAAGTGTGAACAGCCGTTTTCTATGGAACAGCTGATATTTTTTCCACGATTCCAGGATTGGTTTCATAGTTTAGTTGTTCATAATGACGAGTATTAGGAACCCCTTTTGGCTAAGCATACCCTTTGCTTTCTAACTAATTTATCATGTCTAGTCACGGCTATACTATACCTACCTTACGACCAAGCTACACGATGCATTACGGGAGCGTATGGCAGTGCGGCGGAAAAATAATGTGAACCCATAATCTTGCGACATACGGCAGATTTTCATGAAAACTGCAGATTCGTTAATCGAAATTAAAAATTGTAGTTTTTCTCTCGAGACGATATTGTATCTAGTATTGACATAATAGTTATAATTTTTTTATTTATTTGCTTTTGACATTATGTTAATTAACTTATTTTTATTATACTTTGGACTTATAATAATTTTATAATAAAAATTACAAGCCAACTTAACATTAGAATATTGACGACAACTTAAATTAATGACTAAAAACTAAAACTTATAATAAAATCTAAACAAACTACCTATGAATTAAAATTGTAATTACAAACTAAATAATTAAAATAAATAAAAAATATAACAATCAATCAAATAACCCGCCCCTAACTGTACCTGGTGCAAAGGTGCCCATAATGCTAGCAGCATTGCCACGCTGAATGGCTATGGCCAACCTTTGCACAAGGTACGAGCCGGAGCGAGGGTCGTTATTTTTTTCCCTCAACCATTATTTTTATTATATAGATTTATTTGTTTTTTTCTTCTAATTGGTAAATATGATACCTTAATACTAGATAATTATTATAATTAATATATTAATATACTTTTTTACTATACTAGTCAAAACACACATATATATCGTATAATGACCTGTAATTATGTTACCACTAAAATGATAATCATTATGTATTTAATCATCTATCTATCTCACAAATATTTTTTGCAACGCATCGTGTAGCCTGGCCGTTACTCTTGCTATTCTACGTAATAATTAATGTAGTATTTAAGTACAAAGCCAGACTTGTCGCGTAGTCTGGTAATTGACTAGACATTTGCTGGTTCAGTGATACCAGAAGCTTAGATAATTATAATAGTAAAAGTGTAAATACTATTACCAACTAAATATATTAGTATATCCACCAATTGACTCAACTGAAAGCATGATTTGAACCAACAAAAAACAAAAATCTGTATAATTTTTACTGAGTTCGAAAAAGGAGGACGGTTCGCAATAGGGCCCATATTTTTTTGTATGTATAGCGATTACGCCGGCATTTGTACACCAATTTGCATGTTACCTTTTTATCATGTAGAAGAAACCTTCGAGGTGGTTCCCACAAACATTTCATTAATTAGGGATCTGCAGTGCAAGTACCGTCTTTTATCGATCGTCAATATGACAGTTGAGATCGTCAAATTCGATAAAATGTCATTTGATCAGTACTCACTATGATCGATTCTATGGCATTCTATCGAATTTGACGATCGATAAAGAACGGCAGGTACTTGGGGCCCAGTAGTTTTTAAACCAGCTCAAATAATAGCTAGAGCGCCTACGAATTTAGCGATAACAAATCATTCTTGCTCCTCGGCTAATGATATGGTACGATTGGTCATAGTTAAAATAAAGCTTTTTAATGACGTCTTTATTGTAATGTCAGCCCACATCAGTCCACTGCCGGCAGGGGTGGATCCAGGATTTCATTTGGGGGGGGGGGGGGGGGGGGGGGATGGGGCATTCTGCCAAGGGTCGAAGGAATTAAAACGAAAAATTGAGTCGAATGTATGGAATTGCTAGGTGTTTTTTAGGTCAAGGTCTAGGTTGGAATTGTCATAGTTACAAGCTTTTTAATGACTTCATTATTGTAATATCAGTCCACTGCCGGACACAGGCTCTCTCTCAAGGCTCTTAATTCTCAGCTAATGACATACACACACAAAAACACACACACGCACTCAAATGAAAGAAAGGGGAAAAAGAAGAGGTAAAAAAATGAAAGGGTAGACATTCCAGTTCCAGTACAGTAGGTCATCCTTTATTACTCCACTATTAACAATATTAAGTTTATGAAATCACAACAACAGCTTAGCTAACAGATTAACGACGGACTAGCTCGTAAAGCTAGTCATCTCAGCGCTAGTAAACTCATGTATAATTTTATTAGAACTCCTTTCTTGGGTGCCTCGTTTACGGCTCGAACGCTATTACATTTGCATTTTACAGGCTATGTTGTCTTATGCAGGACTTGAGTGAAACATCACAATACGTAATATCATGGTAATATTATCTGTAAATATGTAGGTACTTACATTTCCATATTTCGTAAAAAATTTACGTTTTATTTTTTCGTTTGGTCGTGTATGTATATTTTCTTAAACATGGTATTTAATGTGACCATAATTTGAAGAACGCACTTTGGCGAAATGTGATTTTAAGGTCTTGACATTCAATTAATAGGTGGCCAATTTTTGTCTCTTTTAATATCTAGTAGGTACGTGCGTAGGTAACCTAGGTAGGTTGGCCCTGGTAACGCACAATGTTCGCACACTGAGGACCGACGAGAAGATTGTAGAGCTGGAGGAAGAATTGAGCAAAATACGATGGGACATCATAGGACTATCAGAAATCCGACGAGAGGGACAGGATACGATAGTTCTGGATTCCGGGAACATGCTCTTCTTCCGGGAAGGAGAACGAAAGTCCCAGGGTGGTGTAGGTTTTATCGTCCGCAAGTCACTCATTAACAACGTGATTAAGGTCGATAGTGTGTCGAGCAGGGTAGCATACCTTATACTCAGAATAACCGATCGTTATTCGCTGAAGGTCATACAGGTATATGCGCCGACCTCGACATACCCTGACGATGAAGTAGAGGCTCTGTATGAGGAGATATCCGAAGCCATACATTCCTCCGAAACATACTTCACCGTTGTTATGGGTGACTTTAACGCAAAGGTGGGCACACGGAATGTCGATGAGTTAAGAGTGGGGTCATATGGGTATGGACGGCGGAATCCGAGGGGCCAGCGGCTGGTCGACTTCATGGAGAAGGAGGAACTCTATTTGATGAACTCCTTCTTTCAGAAGCGACCATCCAGAAAGTGGACGTGGATGAGCCCAGATGGTTCGACCAAAAATGAGATCGACTTCATCATGACGACCAAGAAGCGAATATTCAATGATGTCTCCGTGATCAGCAGGGTGAAAACCGGTAGTGATCACCGTATTGTCAGAGGCACATTGAATATCAACATCAAGCTAGAGAGGTCGCGTCTGGTGAAGTCCACGCTCCGTCCTGGTCATGCCCAAATCCAAAACCCAAATGACTTCCAACTCGAACTGCATAATCGCTTCCAGGGCCTTGCCGAAAGCGGAACTGTGGACGAATTAAACAATGAGCTGGTGGAAACTGTCCAAGCAGTGGGGTCCAAGTTCTTTAAGACCCCACCCCGAAAAAGACCTCAGAAGCTCTCAGACGAAACCATTAAGCTAATGAAGGACCGGACTGAGATGAGACTGCAATCTTCAGCTGATATGTCGGAATATGGCCAACTTAATAGACGAATCTCGAAATCGGTGCGACACGATCTGCGTTCCTACAATACAAGATGTATTAGGGATGCAATTGAGCGGAACCAGGGCTCGAAAGTGTTCGCGAAAAATTCGTCTATTGGGAAAAGCCAAATGACAAAGCTGAAGATCGAGGATGGCAGTATCATTTCGTCAAAGTCGGAGATTCTGAGAGAGCTTGAGAGGTTTTACGGACAGTTGTACACCTCGACACGACAGCCTATTGTCAGTACAGCTCAGGACAAGAGAGCTAAACTGACCCGACACTACACTGAGGACATCCCAGACATCAGCTTGTACGAGATTAGAATGGCTCTGAAACAGCTTAAGAACAACAAGGCACCGGGTGATGACGGAATCACGACAGAACTACTGCGAGCGGGTGGAAAACCGGTACTGTTAGTCCTCCAGAAGTTATTTAATTCCGTCATACTCGATGGTACTACGCCTGAAGCATGGCACAGGAGTGTGGTGGTGCTCTTCTTCAAAAAAGGTGATAACACCTTATTGAAGAATTATAGACCCATCTCACTCCTGAGCCATGTGTACAAGTTGTTCTCTAGAGTCATTACGAACCGTCTCGAAAGCAGGTTTGATGACTTTCAGCCTCCCGAACAAGCCGGTTTCCGTAAAGGCTGGAGCACCATAGACCACATACACACCCTCCGCCAGATTATACAGAAGACTGAGGAGTATAATCGGCCATTATGCCTGGCGTTTGTGGACTATGAGAAAGCCTTTGATTCCATCGAGACCTGGGCAGTATTACAGTCCCTCCAGCGTTGTCATATCGACTATAGGTATATCGAAGTGTTGAAGTGTTTGTATAGAAACGCCACCATGTCGATCCGATTACAGGACGAGAGCACGGAACCAATCCAATTGCAGAAAGGCGTGAGACAGGGAGATGTTATCTCTCCGAAACTGTTCACGAACGCATTGGAGGACGTTTTCAAGCTCTTGGACTGGAACGGATTAGGCATCAACATCAATGGCGAATACATCACTCACCTTCGTTTTGCCGATGATATAGTCATCATGGCAGAGTCGCTGGAGGACCTAAATACGATGCTCAGCGACCTCAGTAGCCTTTCCCAACAGGTGGGTCTTAAAATGAACATGGACAAGACAAAAATCATGTCCAATGTCCATGTTGAACCCGTGCCGGTAGTCGTTGGGAACGATACTCTCGAAGTTGTTGACCATTACACCTATCTTGGGCAGATTGTTCAGTTAGGTAAGTCCAACTTAGGCAAAGAGGTCGCCCGAAGAATCCAACTCGGATGGGCAGCGTTCGGGAAATTGCGTGACATCTTCTCGTCCAAGATACCACAGTGCCTAAAGACAAGGGTCTTTGACCAGTGTGTGTTGCCAGTGATGACATATGGTACTGAGACGTGGTCCTTAACTGTTGGCCTTTTGGAAAAACTCAGAGTCACACAGCGGGCAATGGAGAGAGCTATGCTCGGAGTTTCTTTGCGCGATAGAATCCGAAACGTGGATATTCGCCAAAGAACCAAAGTCACCGACATAGCTGTTAAAATTTGCAAGTTGAAGTGGCAATGGGCAGGCCACATCGCTCGGAGAACCGATAACCGATGGGGAAGAAAGGTTCTTGAGTGGAGACCACGAACCGGAAGACGCAGCGTAGGTAGGCCTCCCACTAGATGGACCGACGACATAGTAAGAGTCGCTGGCATCCAGTGGATGCAAAAGGCAGGCTGTCGTTCAGTGTGGAGGTTAAAGGGGGAGGCCTATGTTCAGCAGTGGACGTCTTCTGGCTGATGATGATGATGATGAGGTACGTGCGTACAATATTTTAATGTGCAAAGAGGAGTGATCACGTTTTTCCACAAAAAAAGTTGAAAGATCAGTGCATAATTATGTTTTAATTTACATACAAAAATTAATTGGCATTTTCAGATAGCCATGGCTTGGAGTCCTGTGATAGTCTCAAAATACAAACCATGGCCACCTGAAAATGTTTTTTTTTTTGTTTGGTCGCTACATATTATTGAAATGTGTAAATTGCTTGAATATATTTATGTTTATTTTACGATAACATTCACGTAATGTTTGAGAAAGTACTGTACAAGCCTTGACTGAGCATTTACGGACTTGCGTATGCTGGCCTCGGCTACGCCCTGTCTCATATTTTTACGTTCGTCCGTAAATAATTTTGTTGCCTGCCGCGGCATTAATGTAGGTGCAGTAGATATTTTAAACTTTTAAACGGGACAGTAACTTATACTTAGTTAATTATATGTATCCAATATTTATGTTATGTAAGATATTAATATTATGTATTTAATTTCTTTTTTATACTAAAAATACTATCTAGATAGGGTTTTCTTTCCTAACCAAGATACCACTATAGACTTATCTATGACTACCTAAGATTTAGTATTATAGTATTTTATGGTAAGTACTTAATTGTTTTTAGTAAAACTATTTATTGTAACTACATAACATAAACATCTATGTAAATAAATTATTAAAAAAATTTATTATGATAGTAAAAACAATATCTCTGTCTATTTTTCTAAAAGTGTTAGAGTTCAAGAAAATATATCAGTCTATAAAACAAACTAGATGCTTCTGTTTTAGAGTCAATTAAAAAGTGAGAAGAGTATTATTTTGTAATATTCGGAATACAAATAAATGTTTAAAACTTTCATTGTTTCATTTTTTACCTACTATGAAAATCACCATCAGCCCAAATCAGTTCACTGCTAGACTTAGGCCACTAAGGTCCACTAAGCTCAATTTTCCTATAAAAAGATACAGTAATCAATTAAAATATGGTCTATTTATTTCTAAAGTAGAAACTACAGCCTTATGTTTCACCACTTCCAGTATGAAAACTACAATTGATACAATATATCCAAGGAGTAAGCAAAGCATGCAGCTCGATATCTGATCATGTGTCAGGGGACTAGGTTCTGAAAGTATCTGACTAGTGGAGGGACTACTCAAGTCACTGCTGCGTTGCAGCAAACCACTCTCTATAAGCCTCGGAAGCCAGACAGAAAAAGATCTCTTGAAAGGTGAGTGCACCTTCATCCAAATAACCAAAGGAACAGACATGATCGAGTCAGGAAGAAGGTGACCGCACTCTTTCCCATTTTTCCCCACTGCTAGGCAATAAGCGAAAGCGTATTCCAAAGACGTAGCTAAAACAAACTTTTTTCTGCCTTCTACCACATCAAAGAACACTATTTCAAAGTCTACTTCTAGTATAATTTTAAAACGTTCGCTTATGAGTGGATCGTTTTTGAAGTTCGACATCTTTATGTAGAACAACCGTTACTTCCCTTAAGACAGAAGGTATTCTACTATTACCACCACTTGTTTTGTCTGCACTCCCTCTCTTTTTGTCTCCACTATTACTGTACCTCTGTACTCCATCAAGAATTCGTTGACCAAAGCTTCATCGACATCTTTAAGTTCTGCAGTGCAAGTACCGTTCTTTTATCGATCGTCAAATTGACAGTTGAGGTCGTCAAATTCGATAATATGCAATTTTTTCAGTACTCGCTGTGATCGATTCTATGGCATTTTAGCGAATTTGCGATCGCTAAAAGAACGGTACTTGCACCCCTGATTCGCGACTTCAATCGCACATCGTATAATTTGCTGCTGAGTATAATTTTTATACTGAGGAGTCAAGTTCGCCAAATATAAATGGCAACAAGAGAAGATTGCACAAACTTTTGTTCTGACTGAACAAATATTTTCATAAAGAAAATTCCGTGAGATGGTGTATTTGAGAAGTTCTACGAGAAGTCAAATCTTTGCATTTACCACGCTTGGGTGCGCTAGCCGGTTTAATCGTCCATGCCAGTCCCTCGCATTAGTCATAAAACTGAATTGTCATAAATCAACCTTTGTTCTAAGATATGGCATTTACTGCACCGACTTCAGACAGGGATTTGATCGATGACAAATGCAAAGTTAGCCAGAAGGTTATAACTAAGCTTGGTGCATTATTGTTTTATGCAAATTTTACAGCAAATTTACACTCTTATGTATATTTACAACTATAAAAAGTTATTTCGTATCTGTTGGATTGCACACGTGGATAAATAAGCTGACAAGAGAGCCATAGTGAGAGTTTGTGCCCGCCACAGCCTAGCATAAATTATCCATAAATAGTCACTTTTATAACCAGGGGCCTTACGGACAACAGCTATTGCGGCACCAAACTAACGTTATATCTACTCAGTTGGAAAATCACGCGAACGTGAACCTTAACGCGCCCAGATACGGTTTGCGGTCGCGTGATTTTCCAACTGAGCGGATCTAACGTTAGTTTGGTGCCGCAATAGCTGTTGTTCGTAAGGCCCCAGTACAAAAAGTAACCCGTTTAGGTACAATTCATTATTGATTAATGGCTTGCATAAGTATATCTGTATCTGATGGAAACTAGATTATGAACATAGTAGGCAATTAGGCAAGTGATGAATAGCCAGTTAGTAAAAGGTCTGACTTAGTAATCACAAATTATGTTGTATGAACTTGGGTAGCACTTATTAATGCATCGTTCACACTACAGATTCATGCACGTGTTCCACGCGAAACCCGATGAGTTTATTCCATTCTCAGTCGTATAGTAATGACTCTAAAATGTTCATAAACGCAAATTCAAAATTGCCAAATGATGTAGCGCACGAGAAGACAAAAAACCATGAATTTACCATGAAACAAATGGGATTAATAGAGCGATTGAAATAAATAATGAGAATAAAATAAACTTAATGATTAGTGTGCAAGCTAGGAATACCAACTGAAGCGTCCACATTTTTTATTTTTTTATTTTTTATAATTAATAGGCTTGCGTTTGACCACCATCACGCCTGATGTTAAGCGATGATGCGGTCTACGTTGGAGCACGCTTGCCTAGAAGGAACCGATTCACTCGTGATTTGAAGACACCCAAATTGTAACCATCGGGGAACACCCATTCATACAGCGCATTCCACAGACTAGCAGTTCGCCCAATAAATGTGGAATCATAGCGCTTCGTACGGGTTTTCGGAATATCAACCATAAAGCGGTGACGATTTTTCATGCCCGCTCTGGCAGTCCGATATAAAAATGGGCAGGAGGGAATTAGATCGTGCAGATCCGATGCACACTCACCGAAATGTTATGTGAACAGAGCCTAATAAACACGCGTTGAAATTAAAACTGAATTAGGACCAAACTTTGTTAGCAGCTAGGCTTTATCACTTTTCTAACTAATTAAACTTAACATAAATTAGGTAAAGGCGTGCTAAGCTGAGTAAGGGTTAATATTTCACAAGTGAATTCATTATCGGAAAATTAATAACCTTTACAAACTTTTATTCTGTTACTACGACGTTAAGTCAAAGGGTCAAAATATTTTATTAGGACACTGTTACGATTGGTCACTACAACTATATTATTATTAACGGCTTATTTACCGTGAGCCGGTGAATGTGGTGCTTGTAACTGCGCTAAAATACCTGCTCTCTCCATCAATAACCTAATCACGGTAAATATCCCGTTAATAATCATATAAATGTATTTTATTAGGTACTACTAACTGACACGACAAACGTTATCCTGTCCAAATATCATAGAAAAAAGTTCACGCATTTTCCAATTTTCTTTTTCTTTGAAATCACACCTGTATTGAGGGGAACAAAGCAAAAAACAAACCGGCCAAGTGCGAGTCAGGTTCACGCAGTGAGGGTTCCGTACCACCACAAAATTCAATAACAAAATTACCAGGTATAACTTGGTAATGAACAGAAATTTGTCACCGACTTAGCATTAGCATTTTTCCCGCTTAGCCATTATTTATTATTTTTTTGTTGTTATATTTTAGAGTGTGTACTATAATCGTGCCGTTTGACGCTTGTACGTATTACCGTTTTTCCATTAGAGCTAATACAAAAATACGTTTGTTGTATGCCCTTTCGTATTTACTTTTTGACGTTTTTATTGTTTCTTAGTTAATCCGCCGTAACATTACATATTCTGTAAAAATTTCGACTGGCTATCTATTACGGTTCGAAAGATACAGCCGTTTAAAGGTAGGACAGACAGACAGACAATGTAGGCTTAGCAATAGGGTCCGGTTTTTACCCTTTGGGTACGGAACCCTAAAAACGGTCATATAATTTTTTAGTTTTAGTGAGACTAACGAACAGCAATTGATTTTTATCTCTACATACTATTTAAAGTCGCTTTCCCCGTCTGTCTGTATGTCAGTATGGCTGCTAACTCCTCCTAAACCACGCAACGGATTTTGATGCGGTTTTCACCATCAGATAGATAAATTTTCACGGAAGGTTTATATATATAACTAGCGACTCGCCCCGGCTCTGCACGAAAATTACACCCGTGCGAAGCCGGGCGGGCGGGTCGCTAGTCTATACTAATATTATAAAGAGGAAAGATTTGATTGTTTGTTTGTTTGTTTGCATTGAATAGGGTCCGAAACTACTGAACCGATTTGAAAAATTCTTTCACTGTTGGGAAGCTACACTATCCCCGGGTGACATAGGCTATAATTTATACCCGCGCGAACCTGGGGCGGACCGTTAGTATATTATAAAGAAGAAGATAAGATATTTTATTGTATGTACATTAGAAAGTTAAATCATAATAATAACACATTTATCTCTGTTTCCATTTCATTTATTTACGTATCTGTGTTTCCGCACCATTACAATCTTGGAGTGTTCAAGTCTAGGCAGACGTGCAAACGCATCATCGCTTTCCATCAGGCGAGACCGCGGTAAAAAGTTATTATGGTCAGTTGTAAAAAAAACAACAGGCAAGCTATAGAATAGAAATAACATAAATAGATACTCCGCAGTTCTAATGAAGTGTTCGTCGTTCGTATGCCGGACAAAAAATCCTAATAACCGGAGCCGACTTCTTCCTACAATACGTACTGATTCCAAAATTAAACACTTACTAATATTAACCAGGTTGTTAATAATACCGGGCGTTTTTCGGTTATTAAGTCCGGTCACCGGCCTGTTGAGACTTTGTCGCCACAGCAGTTCGTGGATGTTGGATATATCGAGGAAAAAAATTACAACAAAATATTATAATAAGAATTCCAAATATAGTCATTTAGTTAATAAGTCGCAGTCATGCTCGTGATAATAACAAAGAAATGCTGAATTTATGATTGTATACAATGAAATAGGTTTCCGAATTTATTTTTATTTTTTTATAAGCGAGAATAATTATTTTGTAACGGAATACGGATATGATGTCTGCCTGCAAATCCACCAATGAATGTGAGTCAAGACTAAGCCGAGCCCTACATAACATGAGTACATAGCCGAATTCATCTATTTCTTTCTCGAAAGCGAGGATATTCTCGAAAAACCCGCTGCAATAATGAACGCATAACCGAGCATGTTTGAGAAAACATGCTCGGTTAACAACAGTTTAAACTTACCGCGTCCTTACACTGCACCGCTTACACGTATCCTAGCAACAGACACCTAACAACTTAACCTAAACAAAACAACTTACACAAACTTTAATGTGCTAATTCAAGTGCCGCGCTTAATTAGGCAAAGTGACCCGAATGTGCGTCAGATCAATGACGTCATAAGTATTCATATCAATTAGTCGTGATTAAATGTGTTATTATACGTAACTTAAAGGCTGTAATCTTAATGGAAACAAAGGAATGGACGTTAACGATGTTGTGGTTTTTGTGCTCTTAACTTGTGTAGCTGAAAAAGAACAGGAAAATGAGTTTAAATCGATTTGATATTTGAGTAAATTATTTCTGAATCTAATCGACTAAGGCCGCTCGTACACGAAGGCAAGCAAATCGAAAAATCGGTGATATGAGTGACTCGCGGTGCGGTTGAATCTATAACTGAGGAGGCCATATTCCAAATTCGAAAAAAACTCTATTGAAAGGAGGCTAGAAATACATTCGAAAAAACTGTCTATTGATCTTTTAGTCTACTGACGACTTTTTTTAAAGTGAGACAAATTGTTATTTATATAACTACGGTAACAATTTTAAATAATTATTTATAAATTAATTTATTATTTGAAATGTTATTATAATTATTTTGTAATATTGAATATTTTTCACACAATTTTCAATAATCATGTTTATCTGTGAGCGATATGTGCCATTATAGCACATCGCACAACTTGTCTAATCGAGTTGTCGAATTGCATCGCCTTATGTGTGAACGGCCAAATACCTTAAAATAATATTTAAATATAATTCCTTTCCGTGCACGGTTGCCTGGAAGAGATCGCTTTAAGCGATAAGGCCGCCTGTTAAAAGCCTAGATAATATTTTTGTTGTAATTTTTATGTTATCCTTGTTTTGTGGTGTTTTAATAAAGAGTTTTACATTGTATTGTATTGTTTCAAATTTAAATAATATGAAAACTTTTTAAAGACGACAGAATGCTGTGGTGGTTTTCTATAATTTTATTCGTCGGTGCGAGAGGTCTGGAGATTCCTGGCAGTTGTGGCATGACTCAATATTATGACACAGAATTATTTAGCTGCGAATCTTGTCCAGCGAATTCTTCCATGGTCAAATCTCCTGATGGTAAGTAAACTTTTTTTCAATGACCTAGTAAATTAGGGGGTATAATCTTCTTAGTCTTGAGCATAGCCGTAAAGTTGCTAGTCTATCGGTTTTTATCGGATACATTTCCTAGAGTGTGCATCGGATCTGCACGATCTAATTCCCTCCAGGGGCCTTACGGACAACTGCTATTACAGGCACCTAATCGGCTCAGTTAGAAAATCACGCGACCGCAAACCTTATCGCGCCCAGATACGGTTTGCGGTCGCGTGATTTTCCAACTGAGCGGATTAGGTGCCTGTAATAGCAGTTGTCCGTAAGGCCCCTGCTCATTTTTCTACCGGACTGCCAGAGTGGGCACGAATAATAGTCACCGCTTTATGGTTCATATTCCGATAACCCGTATGAAGCGCTTTGATTCCACATTTATTGTGCGAACTGCTAGTCTGTGGAATGCGCTGCCTGAATGGGTGTTCCCCGAAGGTTACAATCTGGGTGTTTTTAAATCACGAGTGAATCGGTTTCTTCTAGGCAAGCGTGCTCCACCGTAGACCGGATTATGTAGTATGCATTTGATAGCCAACTCGCCTGATGTTAAACGATGATGCGGTCTACGATGGAGCACGCTTTTGTTTCCATTTTGAAGATGAAATTCCGCTCAGCAGCCCTTGGTTGAATTAATTTTAGTTTCACTGTTTAAATTAGAAGATGAAAGTTATCGAGAATTGACCTAATTAAGCTACTTACTTCTTGATTCGTATCTCACAGGTTTTGGTTGTACTTGCGACGATCACAGTATACCATCAGGCCCTGGCCACTGCAAGCCATGCAGCGCGACTGAAGTATTGTCGTCCGACGGAAAAGCCTGCGTGCCGCGGAAATGCCAGAATGTGTCAGGCAGGATGGCTTGTAGGAAATGTCCTAATGATTACATTTCTGGTAAGTGGATTTAACAGAAAAGAATAGCCCAAAGAAAAAATAATTTCGTGACTCTTTTTGCAATTGATGATCAACAGTTTTACAAACCACTGTTTCGTTTACATACAGTTACTCAAAACCTGGACGGCTCACCAATGAAAGAGGTACAGTGCATCAAATGCGCGCGAGGTTTCAAGCCTCAAGGCAACAGCTGCGTGCGCTGCGAACCTTGCACCTGCAATAAAGCCCAGGTAATAAAAAACTTAGAATAATAAACATAATATATTACGGCCCATCAATGACAATATAACCACTAGACTGCTCATGAAGAAACTAGATTTTTGTAAATAAAATTCTTCACGATTATTGGTCTTCTACAAGTTTTATCACTACCTATACTATTTTTTTATCTAAACACTTAGGTTTGTTATTAATAAACTGTGTATTTGAAAATACACTTTTTGCGTAATTTTGGGTTTGGTCCTCCTCTTAAGCCAGCGACATAATGCATTATGCCCAAAAATGATTTTGTATTTTCGTCAGGTGGTAGTTAGAGGGACCTGCGTGCCGAAGGTATATGTGAATGAAAGGACTACGTATGCAGAGAAGGTGCTGCATCCGCTGCAACTGCTGGACGTGGTGAAACATGAATACTTGTGCACAGTAAGTTCTGTATTTTTATCTCAATTTATTTTTGACAGAATTCCAAAAATGAGAAAAATCAAGTCAAATGTATTTAACAAGCTTCTATTCAACTTGCCTTGTGATTATGTAATGTAGGTACGTTCGCGGTATGTGTGGGAGAAATCTTGCAACTAAATTTTAAACCAGTTATCTTTAGCCGGATTAGGCTAATATTTGGCATATTTATATAAGTTCGGTGACAATGCAATGTTATGGTACCATCAAGCTGGTCTGATGATGGAGACGGAAAGTGGCTATAGGAACTCTTAAACGAAACGACGTAACCCCGTCGATTTTGGGTTCGTTGGGTTTGTCATCCCAAGCACTTTGGTCCTAGATGATGAATTTAATATGGCGGACAAAATGTTCTTATCTACCATTATGATATGGGTATTAAATAAAAGGGTTTGCTGAGAAGTACACGAAAAAGCTTGTTATTTAAAAGTATAATATTTTTATTAGGTAATAAAATTTATTTTGTATTTTTTACGCAATGAAATTTAAAAAAAGTTTTATGGATGTCTTCTTTGGTGTTACGGTTTATTATACGCTATTGTGAACCTATTTTATTGGTAAAAGAGCTGGCAATGCAGATCCGGAAGCTGGCGGATCCAGGATTTCATTTGGGGGGGGGGGGGGGGGCTTCGCCCAAGGTTTGAAGGAATCAAATCGAAAAACTTAGTCGAATGTATGGAATTGCATGGTGTTTTGTACTTTATTACTAATACTGATTTTTAAATACTTATTTGGCTTAGCACCTTCCGCGTAACTTTGTATAATGAGAATATGTTCAAGTGATTCAAACCCCATTATTGAAGACGTTCCATCCAAAAGAGGCACCTTCTTCAAGACTTTAAATAAATCCACCACAAAAAAACATTTGAAAAATAACCGACTTCACAGAAAGTTCATCCCCTAATTTTCCATCCTTTATTTTCTTTAAATTAAAATGGAACTTTAAACTTATAGCCTATTTTTATGCCATAGGTTGCAAACAAGCAGACGGGCTGCCTGGTGGTAACACCACCACACCGGTAGTCACCGTTGCCTATGGATACTTGTAACACAGAGGCATCACAAATATTACATTGCCACATTGGCGGATCCAGGGGCCATGGCCCCCATGGCCCCTGGATTTTTGAATGTTTTTTTGTGGTGGATTTATTTAAAGTCTTGAAGAAGGTGTCTCTTTTGGATGGATCGTCTTCAATAATGGGGTTTGAATCACTCGAACATATTCTCATTATACAAAGTTACGCGGAAAGGGTACTAAGCCAAAAGGGAACAGCAATATTTTTTTTCGCAATTTCGCAATCGTATACAATCGCAATCGCGAACCTAGTAAAACTTGTTCATAATGATGAGTATATTATAACGGACCCCTTTCGGCTTAGCACACCTTTCTGCGTAACATTGTATAGGATTAATATTTGATGCGTGTCTGTCACTAATTTTTTTTAAACGAATGGCGTAAAATTAACTGAAGTTTAATTTCAGAAAAACGATCCTCGGATGTGTCGCACTCTAGCCAACGAATGCGTGAAGAACTTTTATACAAGTGACCTGGGCGGCCCTTGTAGGATTTGGTTGCAACCAAAAGTGGCTCCTAAAGGTATGAAAAAAGTCTCACTTAAAACCAATGACGATATATCTATATTATATATATATATTATATATCTATAGATATTATATTATATTCTTTGCTAAAAACACATCAGTCCCAGCAGCATCCTAAACGCGTTATTGTATTGCACACGCAGGGAGCTGATTGTCTTCTGTTAGTTCATCTACTGCTACACTGTGTACATCAATAATTAAAATAAAATAAACCAACTGTCACAGTAATTATAAAGGTGAAAACTTGAGCGAAAAAATACATGAATTACAATAAACAAATGAATCATAAAACGAACAAAATTAAAAATTCAAGTCTGTTTTTATCGAAATTATTTAGTGTCTAAATATTCGCCCATAAAACGAAAAAATTAAGCTGTAACTGTCAAGAAGAATACAAAACAAGTAAACCAGAATATTTAAATTGTTTATTCTAAGTCAGTAATATAACGAAATCCACTCTCAAACTTTCGCTCCTAGAGTTTTACGTAAACTACTTTTGTGAATTGGACTTGCCCTATTGGCGCCATCTAGAGTGAAACTTTAACAGCTCCAAAGTTAATATATTATGTATATAGTGTATGTCTTTAGTAAGGAATATATATTATACACCTATATATGGCTTGTACCAAAAGGGGTCCAAAATATTTCTATTCTTCACTAACTCCTTTTTTTATCCAGTTTAATTCCCAACGAGGTCCAAGAGTTAGCAGAGTAGAGTTAGCAAAAACACTACTGACAAAAACTATACATTTACCCTCTCCGGAGGAGTTTATGTTTTTTTATATCCATAGACATAAATACAGGAAATAACCATGGTTCCATAGCACCCAGGTACGGCGTAAACAACGCCTACCTTTTTCCACTGCTAACCCTCGTATTTCCCTTGGGAACCGCGTCCTTTTAAATCGACCTTTATTTATTTTGGTAGCACGATAAATACTTTGAAAAAGTCAGCATTTCTTTGTATTACAAAAAACGATTTGAAAATAGATTTACAATGTATTTTATCACAGCTTTTACTATGGGACCAGCTCTGAAATAACAAAAAAACAGCTGTTCCATAGAAAAATATGTCACACTCAACGAAATGTTCCGTATTTTTTTTACCGACTTCATAAAAGGAGGAAGGTTCTCAATTCGTCCCTTTTTTGTGTTGAGTGTATATGATATTTACAGCTGATATTTTTTCTGCGATTTCAGCGTCTCAGTTCAGAATAGTCGCTTTTCTGGGAACCATCCACAGAAAAGAGACTTTTTTTTTCTGTGGAACCAGAAAAAAGATTTTGATTGTGGTTGTTTTAAGAGTGCTTTTCCATCAAAGCTGAAATAACATGAGCCGTGCGCGAGGAAAAAATCGTCCAATACAAACGCTTCATACAGCTCGCCTCGCACCTCGCCTCGCCTCCTATTGGTTGATATTTTCCTCGCGCACTCTTCGATGGATACGCAGCCTAATACCAACACTCCTGCTATAGTAGGTACTTACCTAACATTGCTGAAGGATTATGTTTTCTCCGCCACATTTGGCATAAGAGTTAGGTGACGCTATAATTAACTTTTATTTTGCAGGTTTACCTCCCCTTCTCGTGAATGATACAGCCCCTGGAGAAATGAGCTTGCCACGGGGAAAGGTAACAAATACTATCTATATACCTACTATATCTATATAATACATCGAGATAAAACTCCTAAAGAGTCACAATCTCGCAGTAAAAACAATCAAAAAACGTCCGAGCGTCATTGCACATACTAAACATTGTATCAATTATATAGTTCACAATGCCACATTTACGTTTAATTTACGTTATGTCGCTTGTATAGTGTTCAAGGTTAGTTGTCCGCTATGTCATCGTAGTTTTGGCATCGCGCGGCGTTGCAGTCGGATAGCAACTGCTATGTAACTGCTAACTTGTAACTAACCAAAAAGTCTGCTCAATTCATCGCGTGCGGCGGAGATTTTGTCTCTATACCTATGTATTGTATCTCGATGTTAGAACCATACGAATAAAGTTTACCAACAGTGCGATTAGTTAGAATAAATGATGAAATTATATTAATAAATAATTACTTCCAATTAAGTTCCAATATTAAGTCTTAATTGCTTTTTGAAGCCAGTTAATAAGTTAGACGTTTGTCTACTAAGAAAGGTAATGGCGTACAAAACTACTTCTAATAATATTATTTCAGTTATTGTTTGTCTTTTCACTCTTTTCAGGGCATAATAATTCTTGCTGCGGTAGTTTTCACCTCCAATGGAGGGATAATTGTTAGCGACATTCCTGAAAAGCAAAAAGAGCCATGTCAGTTACCATTGAGATTTAAGATCGGGGATGATTACACGTAAGTGAAGCCCCTTGTATACGATTCGCAGTTTATTGCGAATACATCATCATCATCATCAACAAATAAATCATCATCTGCTTCGTAAAAGCATTTCTACTATGGTAAAAGTATGAGTGATATTACGGCTGTGCTCAACGGCCATATCTAGTATATCTCTTTTGCATGATTTCAACATTTTTGAAGTTAAAAATCGACCGGGGAGAGTGGCTTAAACAAAGGGAGGCCTATACCCAGCAGTAGATCATTCAGAGCTGAAGATAATAATGATGATGAATAACGTTGAAATGCGCGAGTGAGATAGCCGTGCCATTAGCAGATGGTGGGTTATGAAAGATTACCTTCGTGCTTGTAAAATTATTCGTATTATCAATAATACGAATAATTTTTGATAATTTTTTTCGCTTTCTTCTAGCGAGCGCGCTCACCAGGCGAGTTGGCGGCAAACGCAAGCCTATTTTTTTTTTTTTTAAAGGTTGAGCGTCTTTTGATTTGCCAATCTTATAAATAGTTTTGTTCGAGCACTTACTAACTTTGAAGTAGTTATTCTTATTCATAATTATTAGTTTTATTACTGTACTTGTAGAATTGCATTAGGTCTTAGTTATAGAAAACTTTTCTTTTGTTCACAGGTTTGATTGCAATTTGAACTTGTCAAAGCTCAGTTTATCCGAACTAAATGAAACTTTATCTCCGTATGTTTTGGCTGATGGAGAATACAAACCTATTCCAGTTTCACTTATTAAACCTAGCGGATTTATTGTGCAGGTAAATCATATTGGCTTAGTGGTACGATGTCTGTCTTATGATGAGGAGGTCCTCGACCAGCCAGATGTTTGAATGATGAATTTAAATATACCTACCAGTTGTAAGAGAAACTCGAGATATGATAAGAGTTCTAAGTACGGTAAAATTTTGGATTTTCTTACAAAATTAACCAGCCAAGTGCGAGTCGGGCTCGCGCACTGGGGATTCCGTACCACCACAAAATACAAAAAGTAGTGCAAAAAGACAACATCACGCCAGGCGTTCACCCATCCAAGTACCGACGGCTACCTCTTCTAAGGTGGTTTTAAGCGATTATGTTTAGGTGATTAGAAAATTTGCGCGACCGCAAACCTTACCCGAACTGCGCTGTTTCAGCGCTAGTCCGAGCCGCGTTATGAGTTAGCCGTAAGACCCCTGATCTTTTGTCAACTGTCACTCGCATTCGGGTAGAAGTAAGTGTGACAAAGACAGCGAGAACAGCCGGCCAAAACGCCTGTTAAACTGTTGTAATTTGTTTCAGAGAGGATCGTGGCCAAACCGTTGGTTCAGTCGCTATTTCTTGGTACACCAGTCTCCGTCTACGACGTCAAATGCGACGCATACTGTTTACATGCGGACGATGGTCATACGTGTCAGGTAGGTTTGGTCTCAGGAAGTGGGTTAAAAACATTCTTATAATAACCTTACGTGAGACGTGACGTCATAACCTTACTGAGTTATGACGTCACGCCTCAGGCGTGCCATATAAATGCTATACTAAAACACGCTTTGCGAGAAAGGGACAAAGTATCTCCACCTAAAACTTTAAACGCTCATGTCTCATAGATTTATCAGCCAATTTAATTTTTTTTTTTTCAGTATGTTTAATGTTTTTAGTTATATCCTTCGCTAAGCCTGTTGTTTGTAATAAATTAAATATTAGGACACATGCCTATTATAGTGTTTTTATATTCAGTTGGTTTTTCGGTATCTTAAAATTATCCTTGTTCTTTGGTTTATTATATATACCTGCCTGTTTTCTAGGTTACAAAGAGACAGCCATGCGAATGGATCTCTTCGTCTACAAATAGCAATAGAAGCACAATATGCCTCGGGAGATCGAGACTCCGTTACCACTACCTTGAAGGTAGAACACGTGATGCCCAGCGCTGGAGTAGTCCGCGGACTTGAGGTTAGCGAATCTTACAACCTGTAATAATACATATGAAGCGCTTTGATTCCACTTTTATTGTGCGAACTGCTAGTCTTTGGAATGCGCTGCCTCAATGGGTTTTTTCCTGACAGGTACAATCTGAAACTGAGAGTTCAAATGACGAGTCAATCGGTTTCTTCTAGGCAGATATGCTCCACCGTAGACCGCATCCTAGTTGGCGGTCAAACGAAAGCATGTTATTGAATTTAAAAAACACGCGAAAATATGTCTGTTAGCTTGTTTGTTGGTTTTTTCGTTCCTCTTTCACGCTGCAGCAGAGCACGTTGCTTGATTTTTGCATAGATCTCTATGCAGAGATAGATATAGTTAGATATAGTTGGAAAATTACAGGATACTTTTTATCCCGGAAAAATTTACGGTTGGGACAGGAATGTCCCCACGGGTCAAACCGCGGTTCCCAACTACTTCATCGATGAAGTTGAAAGGGAGCCACTGTCGTATTTTCTCAACTGTGTTTGTCATGATAGTCAAAACATGCAAAGAGAAGGGTTCCGTACTCAGATGCAATAGTTTGTACAATAAAAAAGTAGACTATTCAAGGTAATAAAAAATGGAAATTAAACGGTGCGTAAGACCGTTTCCAAAAAAAATATGTTAGGATAATTTCTTTCTGTGTAGGTTTGGGGAGGAGCGCTAGGAGCCTTCTTAACCCTGTACGGTCTGGTTCAGTGGCGTGGGGCGCTCCGCAGGGGCGGACTGCATTACTCCCTGGGGCCGCTGCTGGCAGGCGCTGCTGCCGACACTCTTTATTTTGTGAGTTAAAATTGTAGATAATAATATTATGTTATTACTTACAGTTATTATTATTTCTCTTTATTTCACGGTGTTCTCGGGTATAGCCCGGTCCTTTATATATACGGCATCAGTGGGGCCAAGGCCAATACAGAGAGGCCTTTTTGTCTATACCTACTATATAATATAATATTATAAAGAGGAAAGATTTGATTGTTTGTTTGCATTGAATAGGCGTGGTCCTTAACTGTTGGCCTTTTGGAAAAACTCTGAGTCACACAGCGGGCAATGGAGAGAGCTATGCTCGGAGTTTCTTTGCGCGATAGAATCCGAAACGTGGATATTCGCCAAAGAACCAAAGTCACCGACATAGCTGTTAAAAGTTGAAGTGGCAATGGGCAGGCCACATCGCTCGGAGAACCGATAACCGATGGGGAAGAAAGTTTCTTGAGTGGAGACCACGAACCGGAAGACGCAGCGTAGGTCCCACTAGATGGACCGACGACATAGTAAGAGTCGCTGGCATCCAATGGATGCAAAAGGCAGGCTGTCGTGCAGTGTGGAGGTTAAAGGGGGAGGCCTATGTTCAGCAGTAGTCGTCTTCTGGCTGATGATGATGATTGAATAGGCTCCGAAACTACTGAACCGATGTGAAAAATTCTTTCACTGTTGGGAAGCCACACTATCCCCGGGTGACATAGGCTATAATCTATACCCGTGCGAAGCTGGGGCGAACCGCTAGTAATATTATAAAGAGGAAAGATTTGATTGTTTGTTTGTTTGCATTGAATAGGCTCCGAAACTACTGAACCGACTTGAAAAATTCCTAAACCCGAAACCTAGTCTCGATTTTATGTCAATTATTTAGTCTACATTACATATCAAAACATTATTATCATTAAGGAATTCTGAAATTTCATAGTAGCATTTTTGGGCTAATAAAGTTTTAAGTTTATTTTTAATCATTCCGATATTTAAGTCTCTCATAATTTTAGGAATTTTAGTATAATTATATTTAAGGATCCATACAGAACACACTTTTTTGCATGAGTGCAGTTTTGGCCGTACGTGGGCAGAGCTTCATCTCGGCCTGTGTGCGAGATCATGTGCATTAGAGATAAATAGCTTTACATGATTCTGTAAAGAAAAATAATCAATTATATTACGGAAACTGACGTGGTTTTCACACATTTTATTTATATTACACGGGAATTACTCACGAAAAAAACAATCAATTTGCGCAAACATCATGATCGTTTACAATAATTACCCAGCCTAGCTACAAGGACAAGAAAACTGTTTGAAATTTGAATTTCCCGCCATTGATTGACTAGATGTTATTTATTTATAGGCAGCACTACTCGCAACCCTCCACGCGTTGGCAGCTGAAGGTGGTACTCTTGGCACGACGCTGTCGCTGTCTCGGACTGAGGAAAAAATTATAAGGGACTTTATCTTCTCTGCTGTTTCTTTAAAGGTAGTAATAAGTACGTACTAAGTTTGGTAATAACTGAGGTTCAGTTAACACTATTAACAGTATTTTGCGATTTTAGTAGAATATTTTTTTATTTTTTTTTAAATTTTTTTTTTTTTTTTGGGGCATTTTTGCACACACGGTCATCTAACCCCAAACTAAGCAAAGCTTGTGATATGGCTGCCAGAGACTGATATACATACATATATAGTTTTAAATACATACTTAAATAGATATTAACAACCAGATATAGAACAAACACAAATGTTCATCACACAAATGTTTGTCCTACATGGGAATCGAACCCACGCCCTCAGGCTCAGAAGATAGGTTCACTACGAACTGGACCAACGGGCTATCAAGAGTGTTTAGAATGTTTCTGATTAGCCTGTAACAATTTAAGTTACTTATTGCTCATGCAACTTTGCCATATCCAGCGTTCAACTTGTCTGCAGAGGGGATAGTATAAAGCTTAGAATAACTACTCAGAGAAGGTAAGTTTCCAAACAACGCCTTCTCAAAACGTAAGCTACAAATTCGCTTTGTAGCTTACGTTTCGATTGGTATTTTAAACGATTTAAGCAAGAAAATTAATGGATTACCTGTGGAATGTCACACCATAACTCTTATGCTGCTTTTCTGATTTGTTGTGGAACGATTTCAACGCGCAAATTGTCATAGTAAAATTTTTATAATTTTTTGGAGCCATATATGACTACATTTGAATGGCTTAAATTTTGCGAATGTACTTGGTTTCTATGTGTAGTTATTCTATGGTATATAGTTTTTTTTAAACACCGACTGAAAAATAAGTGTGCTATAAGTGTTACGTGTGTATGTGTGTGTCTGTGGATCTGGTATCTGTGTGTCTGTGTGGTGGCTTGATCGAGAGTGTTCTTAGCTATGATTCAAGAAAATCTGTTCAATCTGTTCAGGCGTGATGGTGGTCAAACGCAAGCCTATTACTTATTAAAAAGAAACCGTTTGATATTTATCAGGTTTTTAAATTTTTCTATTTTCGATTTCCGTACCCAAAGGGTGAAAACAGGACCTTATTACTAAGCCTACGTTGTCTTTCTGTCTGTCCTATATAGGTCCTATATAAAAGGTATACCTTTTAACGTCTATATCTTTCGAACCGTAATATATCTTGACATTGACATTTTCACAGAATATGTAGGTACCTAATGTCATAACATTAGGTACCTACATATTCTGAAGAAACTAAGATTCTGATTAACTAAGAAATAATAATAAAGTCAAAAAGTTAAAAAATAAAGGGTCCTGATACAACAAACGTATTTTTGTAATTGCACTAATGTAAAAATGGTAATACGTACAAGCTTCAAACTTGGCATCCCCTCTCTATCGACCTAATACTTTAAACGCTCATATCTCAGAGATTTATCAGCCAATTTAATTTATTTTTTCAGTATGTTTAATGTATTTAGTTAAATTCATCGCAATCATCATCGCATTCATCAGTTAGATAATTGTTCACGGAAGGTTTATATATGTAACAAGCGAACCGCCCCGGCTTCGCACGTAAGTTACACCCGTGCGAAGCCGGGCGGGCGGGTCGCTAGTTTGTAATAAATTAAACATTAGGACACATGCCTATTGTCTATACACTTATACGGTGAATGTTCATTTTTACAGCTTCTGAAAGTAGCCTGGATACATTGGAAGCAGTGCACTTGCGATATTTTTTTTATAAACTGGGCTGAGTATAATCCACCAGTGATTAAAGGTATGCTTAAAGTACTTAAGTACAGGGGGCTTAATCCCACATTTAAAGTTAACGAAAACTTTTTTCGTTTACGTATTGTTCCATAGATTTTAGTAAAACGCCTCCAGCGGAAACGCGGAGGAACTAAAATCGGCGGTATAGATTGCTTCACTCTAATACGAAAAAAGTTTTCGAATACCTTTCAGCCCAGCAATGTATCGAACAAAACGTAAACGAAAAACGTTTTCGAAAACTATCAAATCTGGGACTAAGCTCCCAGGGGGCTTAGTCCAGACAGAGCAATTTTAAGTAGTAACGCCTCTGAGTGTGGCTGTATGTATGAGGAATGATGTGTGTAAACTTAGTGACTTTGAATTACTTTAAAGTTACTGTATTTTCTTGGTTTCCTTTTCTCATTATGGGTTATTTTATTCTACCCAAAAAAATTCGTCATGTGTTCTAAAATGGTATTTTCCAAATCATGTGTTCGATTATGAATAGTAAAGTTAATACATTTTAAAAGACATTACATTACACAATGTTTTTTTTTTTTTTTTGGTAAGTTAATATTTTTCAAAGATTATTTTTTTAACTCATTTCCGAGTGCATAAGGTAAAAATACAATTATTATTGATTACTACAGACAGTTTAACGACTGCCAATGAAAGTTGGAAAGCCACAACCCTGGCGAGGGAATGGAGTCTAATGCAGACTATGAGGAGAGCATGCCCAGGCTTCACTGTCCCAGGAGCACTACTACTGCTGCACGTGAGTACCCATTACTAATCATATTATCACATCATCGTCATCCACAGCCTTCCTTATCCCACTGCTATCCTCGGTCCTGTGCTAATCGAGTCCAGGGGATGTAAAAAACTGTTAAAAGCATTCTTATATTTGAGAATTTAGAATCATCATCATCAGCCATTAAATGTCCACTGTTGAAAAAAGGGCCTCCCTCTTAGAGAGAGGTGTTGCCATAAATTAGAGAATTTAAAATGCGAAAAGATTATATTTTATCTGAAATATTCTGATTCAGCAGCCAATATAGACCATTAAAGGTCTAAAGACAATCCAGCGTACCTGCTGGCGGCATTACCACGCTGATGGAAATTCTTATTTACGTTGAGCCAGAAACACGCCAGCATTTTGGTCACGAGTCAGGCGCTCGCGTTTTTTGCTTGATTAGAAGTGGCACTGACTTCCAATGGTATAATTATATTTTTATCTTTTACTTATTTAATCGAGGAAAGACAACGTTCACGGTGATTTCCCAGTTGATGACCCCATGGCAGAGCAACCTTCCCCGAAGCCAAGCGTACAAGTGGGCGGTAGCGTCCATAGCGTGGTGGACCTCCTACAGCCTCGTCCTGATCACCAGCTGGCTGGTCGAGAGGTTCGTGGCCTCACCAGTGGGTGCCCTTCCGAAGGTCTGCACTAGACTGGGCCTGTCGCTGATGGTCTTTCAGGAGGAGTTCTACGCGCATTATGTTCATGGCAGGTAAGAAATAACTCTGTTCACGTTAATATTAACAACTTTTATTAAAACAATAATCTTATTACCAATTTAAAAAAACCGAATTCAAAATAAGTAAAATACGCATTCGTTTACTTGAATGAAAACATTATGTCATCTAAGTAAATATTTTTTCCAGTTATTTTGATATAAAACCAATACTACTAAAACGATTTTGATTAAAACAATGATTTGTAATGAATAAAAAAATATTTAAATCGGTTTATAAATGATGATTATAGCAAACATAAACAAATATTTAAAAAGTAACAACGTTATTGTGAAGTAACAAACATTAATGAAAATTTATCATTCTCGATAGATCCATTGCTAAGATCCATAATGGATCTAATTAAGAACCTCTTTTGAACCTTTTAAGTAGTCGGTAAAAACCTTACCAAATCCCAAACAATGAGCCTTTAGGAGTAGGTACAAGGAGTCCAATCGGCGGCAATAACGCGGCACAGTTAACCCTATTTTATTTTACCTACTTTTCTAGTGGTCAACTCAACCAATCATGCAAATGCAAAGTACAGTCAGTAAAAAAACTGTTGAAAACCGAACAAGAACTACCTATCATTGAAATAAGACCTACTAAAGCACGGTCAAATGCCTATCCATAAAAAGCTTAAAAAAATGATCAGAAAGTAAGTAAGAGTAAAACACTTTTCTATACTAATATTATAAAGAGGAAAGATTTGATTGTTTGTTTGTTTGTTTGTTTGCATTGAATAGGCTCCGAAACTACAGAACCGATTTGAAATATTCTTTCTCTGATGGGAAGCTACACTATCCCCGGGTGACATAGGCTATAATCTATACCCGTGCGAAGCTGGGGCGGACCGCTAGTTTCTAATAAAATGCTCGGAAATTGCGGTTAATACCCCGAGATCACAGCTATTTTCCTGTTTCGTAATTAAATGGGACCCTTTCAAATAAAGAAGTACCTCTATTAGGTACGTATTATTAGTAGTGTTTTAATTGTATTTATTTTAATTAATTCACGGGTCTATACCGGACTTTTGAGAGATTGGTGGGTCCGAAGCCAACACCAAGAAGCCCTGCTGAATATTAAATAGAATTAAATGGAATGTGTACAAAAGGGAACATGAAACTATTGTACAGTAGTGCGAGTCGGTGACAAGTTTATGTTCATTACCAAGTTATAACTGGTAATTTCGTTATTGAATTTTGTGGTGGTACGGAACCCTCAGTGTATGAGCCCGACTTGCACTTGGCCGGTTTATTTCCTTGCGCACCGCTCATCTTCCTCAAGCATCTCAGCTGGAAACGCAGCCTTAATCAGGGTAGATCGATTGTCGATTCTGTCTTTCGGCGCGTTTTATTTCTGGAAACTATCGTAACAGGAATCGATCCGTTTTACGGAATAAAAATTAGCGCCGTGTGCTAATCCAGGGCCCTGATTCTACTTAACAAATTGTTTTTAAATTGTAATTGTTTCAATTTTAATTTGTAAATAATTGCCTCAAAATTGACAGTATTTAATATATTTTTAATATTAAGTTATAATATTAGGATGTGGCATTTTTCTAGTTAAAAATAATTATTGACATTAAGCGACGAATTTTTTTACTGGTAAATTAAAAATATGTGTGTTTTGAATATTTTTAGGAACGACGATTTCCAAGAAGTCAGATCGATGGCTGGTCCTCTTGCAGTTTGTCGAGTCGCATGCGTGCCAAAATTAAGGTACGTTCCTAAGGCATAAGTACGACTACGTTCTTTCCTATACACGTAGGTAGGTATCTATTTAAAAAGGTACTTTTTCGCAAAAGATTTTAAGCCATGAACATTTGCTATCTCTTTCGCACATGTTTGAAGAAGAAGTACCTAAGTGAACTTAGTGGTTTAGCAGTTTTCATATTGATATTTTATAGGATGGCGGAAATTGAACGACTTGTTTTATTATTATGTATGAGTGATTTCAATTTTTAAAACCGACTTGAAATTTGTAAATACACAATTTCGTTTACTTGGTTTTAATATGTTTTTCTGTTATTTTGATTTAAATACCAAGCTTCTGAACTGATTTTGATGAAATTTTAGACTATGAGACTAATCTGTAAGTATAATAATTTCTTTTTTTTTTTAATATGTGTATAAATGACGATAAGTAAGACACTTTTAAAAATAAACAATTGAATTGAGAACTCCCTCCGTTTTTGATGTCGGTTAAAATGATACAAATGTGCGAGTGTGAGCTTCTATCGTTGAAGATTAGAAGCTGAAGTTTTTATTTCTTCAAACTACCCTTTATTTTAAAATACGCTAGTAGCTTTGAATGGCTATTCTCACCGTCCAGTCTAGGCCAAGGCGTCGCGTCGGGTTGTATTTCACTATTGTTATCTCCCCAGGGCCGTCTGCAGGCAGCTGTCCACTCCGGCCCCAGGTAAATAGGTTAACTGGATACTTGTTACTTGAGAACGGATAAAAACGGTTTGTTACAACGATACTACCTAGTGCAGCTTAGAGAGGAAAGAAAATACCGGTTTCCCAGCTAAGTACAATAAGTATGATCGTCTAGGTATTGTTTTAATAATTCTTGAGTTATAAATAGACAAAAAATCACTTTGTTATGTAATGTTCACACCAGAAATAAAAGTTAATTAAAGGTACTCGTAGAACCTATTAAAATTAAAATAGTCATAGTATTTTATTGGTAACAAATTACAAGTAGGTACACGTCACAGAAAATAAATGATAATAAAATTATTTAAAACTATTACAATAATATAAAAGAGATTTCAACAACCAACCAGAAACAACCAGATGGAACCAGAATACAACCAGATGGCGACAAAAATCTTGTATCAGTAGAAAAATTAAAATTACAAATAGGTATAGAAAAAAAATACTTGTAGGAACAGAATTAAATAAAAGAAATACATACAGATATAGAAACCAATTACTCGAAGGAACAGAATAAAAAAATTACATAGGTAGGTACATAAGATATCAATTACCTATCAAAACGACCTACCTACAAATAGAGAAACCAATTAACCGGAGAAAGAGCATTAAAAAAAACATAGGTACAAATAGAGAAAGAAATTACTCGGAGCATCAGAATAAAAAAAAAAACGAATAGAAAAACAAATTAGAATCCGAACTCTTGAATTATTTGAGTAGACACAAAGTGATATTTATGAATGTACGTTCTGTTTTAGATCTACTTATTTACCTAGGCATGATCATTAATGAAAGGTTAATTCAGTAGGAACAGATACTTGATACTGGAGTTAATTGGCGTACCTAAGTACAAACCTAAGATTTAAATGGATTTTATTTTTCGTAGGAATTTTAGGAGAAACTGAGTCCAGACAAACGTTGCTATCAAAATTCTTGGCGGCATTCTTCGAGAGAGTAAGTTAAACGATAATGATGACCAATCTCTATAAAAACCAAATATTTTCGGTCCAAGCATTTATTTACTCAGACAGCTGCAGTAAAATTGTAAAAAGTTGAATGAAAACCACAAATTCTGATCACTTCCGTTAGTTTTTTGAAGTTAAGATTGCAGCAGGTACTTGATATACTTCTATTTTTGTTCAGCTTTTTATAACGTTATTGCAGCTGTTATTAGTGTGCTAATAGTGCATAGACGCGTATGTGTTTTAGGCATTAGACGGACTGAACTGGGTGGCGAGTGAACGGACCTTGTTCGAGAGAGCACTCGACGTAGAGCTGACGAGCAGAGAAGCAGGTGGTACCAGTGCTCTACTCTACGACGACGATCATACGCCCTCCTGCTTCGCTGTCACTTGGTAGGAGTACTTTCAACTCGCAGTGGCATTCGAAATATTGCTCGCTGCATTGATCTGATGTTTCGACGTAGAGCTGACGAGCAGAGGCATGCAGCACCAGTGCTCTACTCTACGACGATGACCATACTCCTGCTTCGCTGACATACCACGTACCGCCAAAGTGTGGTCTTATTTGGGCATTATTAGATATTCTACTTTTTTAAATATCAAATTTGTTTTCTCTGCCAGATTTCGTCAAGATTCGTAAAGTGGTAACAAACACACAAATACTTCTAAAACACAAAGATAGCGAGTAATATACAGCAGGGTAGAGTATTTTTTTTTAATACAGGTAAGCTTGCGTGATATTAAACGATGATGCTGTCTACGATAGAGCACGCTTGCCTTTAAACCATTATCGTGACTTCCATCCAGAAGGCATCCAGTTTCTTTTCGCATGACCTTACTATAGCAGTGCATTAAGTAGGAAATTTATTTTTATTTCTATAAATAAATCTCTTTGTTAGGTGGGGTGAAGAATGGAGCCTATCAACGTTCGACGCCATGCTGTTCAGCTGTGCTCTCATCGCGAGTGAGGACGCACTCTTGGCTTCCCTGGTCACCATTTTCACGTGGCAGGTAACTTTTTCCATCATCTTCATGAACCAGATCTCTCAAAACCTTCGAGTACATAGCCCGACTGCACTCCGACATATCTCAATGCAGACGGATACGTACGAAGAGCTTTGATTCCACTTTTATTATGCGAACTGCTAGTCTGTGGAATGAGAATGCTGCCTGAATGGGTGTTCCTCGATTGTTACAATCTGGGTGTCTGCAAATCACGAGTGAATCGGTTTCTTCTAGGCAAGCGTGCTCCTCCGTAGACCACATCATCGCTTTACATCAGGCGAGTTGGCGGTCAAACGCAACCCTATTATTAAAAAAATATTACTTTTCTGCTCTTGAGCTGTTTGCTTGAATAACATGTATGGTAGTACTCTTACTACCATGGTAGTACTCTTACTACCATGTATCAGGACTTGTTCGTCTTATCGGGCAATATAAAAAAATCGTATCCAGATTCAGCGCTACATCTTTTAAAAATAATTAGGGCACCTTAACTTTTAAAGTTGGTAGTTTCATTTCTGTTACGAATTACTAAAATAAAATAATTAAATCATTGGTAAAGTTCTCAACGTTAAAGTTCTCACTGAATGAATGGTGTCCTAGACAAAATAAAAGAAAGAAAGTGAGACAGCGTCTTAGATGGGAGGACAATATTCGGAAGATAGCGGGGGTCACCTGGAAGAGGATGACCCATAATAGAAAGGTGTGGAAAGCTCTAGGGGAGGCCTTTGCGGGATCGCAAGACAATCTAAATACCGGTGTCTAATACAGAATATAGTTAATTTAAGTTTAATATTTCATAATTTACTTGTATATATACATTGTAAGATTGTAAATAAAGGCTATTATTATTATTATTAAAAGTTCTCAACGTCCCGAGTTCGCTAGCTGAACTTGTAAAATACTGAAAACTTTTAGCTTCGCGAAGACCAAGTGTCGAGACAGACTTAACTTTATTGCTTTACCCATTAGGTTCGAGATAGGTTACGCGAACTGGATAGAACTTTCTAGATGGATTAACATTGTCTTGTTACTTTCAGGTACAGAAACAAATCAGGACCTGGCTCGGAAACAGAAATCAAGTGCTGAAAACTGGTGTCGATCTACAATTTCATTAGGAACGTAGAAATGGATTAAATACACTAAAGTAATTTCTTGATCAATCAAAGTAATCAGCTTTAACACTTTTTTAATATCCAGTGGTTTTACCTGCAATATTTTAGTTCTATCGTTTTTTTTTTTTTTTTGAATAAGCAGTTTTTTTTCTGTTTGTCCTATATAATCCATATTTTGTTATCTACCTAGTTTACATTCGCAATTAGGTAGTTATTACAAATATTGATATGAACATAATTATTTGTATTTTAGATTTTTAAGGACCTAGTGTAAGGTCTGGAGCTCGTCTCATTTTTAAAAATGTTTGCCTGCTTGTTGCGATGCGTGACCAAAATGCCAGCGTAGGTATATCTGGCTCAACATACCGTATATGGACTAAAGGTATAAGCATTGCTATTCAGCGTGGTAATGCCGCCAGCATGCTGGATATGCTGCCAACTGACTGCAGCTGGGGTTAGTGGGCTTGAGAATTTGGATTGTCTGTAGACCTTTAACGGTATATGGGCAATTCACTCCAATATGCTAAGGATTAGTGGTAGTTTGCTTGTTTTTAGTACTAAACATTTTTTATAAATAAATAAACGTTTGTCCAATAGAACCATTATTTCTTTACTTTCATCAAAGTTCATAATTAGAAATTCACGTTCGTGATGTAGGAAACTGTCGATAAAACACTTACCGGAATAACTTTGCAAGTCGTTGAGATAACAAGATGTACTGAAACCAATTGTGCTATGAAATGTTAAAAAATTGCGATAATTTACGTTTTACTTAGAATTGTAATCGGCGACAGTGAAGAAAGTGATAGTGGAGAACATCAGGTAGATATATCTACTAAAAAAAATGATAATCTGGAAGATAACATTAGTGTAAAACATGAGCTAGTTTTAGTTTCTGGACCAAATGATAGTCCAGAAGGAGATACAAGTAGAGAACATCTGGCTATTAATTCGAATGAAAACAATCGTCCAAAAGAAAGCACACGTGTAAAAAATGGGCTGGCAACTATTTCAAAAGATAACAATACTCCGGAAGAAGGCAATAAACATTCAAAAGAAAGTACACGTGTTAAACAAGCTATTCTTTTTCAAGAAAACGACAGCCAAAGTATTAGTGATGAGTATCTGGCTCTTAATTCTAAAGGAAATGAACGTTCAGAAGAAAGCTTAGGTGTAAAAAGTCAGCTGGTTATTCCTTCCAACAAGAAAAATAATCCAGACAAGAGATATGACACTAGAAATAAATCCAATAAAGAGCCCAGCAGCTATACGTCTTCGTCTGAAGAAAACTTTCCTTTTCCTTACACCTTTAAGTATATTTCTACTACAAAAGCTCCTTTACTGCCGAGAGGACCATTCTACGATTTTGTTGTGAACATTTGCCAAACATTACTAACACGATTTTGATTAAAAGAATCCCTGGATACTTCAGCGTGCTGAGCAAAAGTATCAGAAGCCTTGAAATCGAATATTCAGTTAAAAGAATAATCGATAAATTCGTTAAGAAATTGAAGAAAAACTCTCAGTACAATGGCAAGGTACTAAAAGCTAAAGTAAATAGTTTCATAAAAATTATTTCGAGCGGTGATCCTGTGATTAACGAGTTCTTTGACGCAATGAACGTTATTTATCATGCTGCCGATGATATGAAAATGGACGATTATATCTATCGTTTGAAGCGGTACGGCGAAGGCGAGAGCAGACGCATTGGAGAAAAAACAAGACAGGTATTCCGATGGGTCATTTTCCACCGCCTCTACCACTTAGACGAGCAGTCAATGAATAATATTCAAATGAAATTTTTATCAGCCGTCGTAGATTACATGGAAAAAAATAAAGAACATATTTGATTTAAGCCATTCATTTTAAAATCAAATTACGATGCTACCATCCGTGAAATACTCGCACTTACTTTTATGATCCTATGACTCAACTACATACCACTGCTCTACCATAAGGCATACCTAAATAAAAAAATGTTGCATTTAAAATATACATGCGCTATTATTTTTCTAAAATTAGCGATATGTTATAGTTATACAATAGATATATTTGATACTGACAGGCTTGATGAGAATGGAAAGCCAAATCTAAAGACGGTAGGTGACAGGGCTGACTTTCAGCATGATATACGCGGTGCACTGCGTAGTGGACTCCGGACCAACGAAATCCGGCGCACTAATCTTTTCGAAGACTTCGTCATGGCCATGTTGGATTTACTGCTGAGCTACCCTGGACGAATGCTGTCGAAGTACTGCAGGGCCGTGTACAGAGAAGTCGATCAGCTAGAGTACAGATACACAAGGAAACTGGCGAAGCGTTTCCGGGAGCTGTCTAAAATGGATCGGGATGAGATAAAGGATGAGTTGCGGAACTATCAACAAGCGATGCAGAAGAAGACGCCGCAATTGGAAGAGTTCATCGCAGATCTGAACAGAGTATTCACAATGGAACAAGGCGTGAAATTCAGAGACTACGTGTTTGATGTTAGAGACTACGGTAGTTTAGATAAAAGAGATGTTGTAGAAGAAACGCAGGCACTCTTGAACTCTATTTTGAGAGCTATAAAGGAGCTAAGCATACGTGAGCAAAATCAATTGGAAAAGAAGATGAGAAGAGCTGTTAAGGCAGTTTGACAACGATACTAGCCTTCAGTCTTCCCGTTACATGCACCATGTTCACGGGAAGACTAGTCAGTCTTCCCGTGATGGTGCATGTAACTGTGCCGAAATATCGGGAGCTCATTCTACAACCTTACTACAGTAAATATGTCTTAAATAATTATACAACTTTAAAATACATTTCATCAAAATAAACAGTAGTAGTGAAAACTTTTATCTATGACAACCAAAACTTTAACTTCTATAGCTGATGTAGTGAGCACTTATGTAGTGCTGCAGAACCCTAATTTAGTCCTCCCCCCTCCCTCCACCCTCCTCCCCATTTCACTCGACTCGGTCAAAGTTTTTTCAGGTCGATTAGATGCATTTTTTTTATATGATAGAAACATTTATTTTTATAACTTAAAAATGTGGTTTGCTAAATGACCGCGGTTTTGTTCGCGTTTTGATTTCGATTTCGACTTATGGTCTCGCCCATATGTAGATATATTTATATATATTTTTAAATCCTTTCTTAAGATCCACCTATGTTTTAGATAGAATACCACTTGTCCAATTTAATGATTAACCGATACACCCAGTGGTTCAGGCTGTGCGTTGTCTGTCAGTAGATGCTGAATTTAAGACTTTGATAAAGTTTGGTTCGAAGGTAATAAAGCATAATAATAAATAATATTGCAATATAATAAATATAATAAGTGTTACAGGTTACAGGTGTGACATTTCGAGACGCAAAGGTCACGTGGGTGACATAAGCCTACGATATCGATGTTTAAAATTCGTGGTTAACTCGAGTTACTTCGCTTGACAAACATTGAGGTGTTTTTTGTATTTTATTTCGTATTAGATTTGTTTCCCAATTTCTGTGGTTATTTGCATTGAGATACAATAAATAAAGAGTCACAATCTTGCCAAAAAAAACTCGGCGCATGCTACGAATTGCGCCGACTTTTTGGTTAGTTACAAGGTAACCGACTGACTACAACGCCGCGCGATGCCAGAGCTACGATGACATAGCGGACACCTAACGTTGAACACTATGCAAGCGACATAACGTCTAAATTGGAGTAAATGTGGCATTGTGAACTATATAATTGATACAATGTAGGTATGTATCGTATATAGACGCTCTGATATTTTTGAGTGTTTTCAATTATAGATTGTGACTATAGGAATCACAGGGAAATATATCTCGATGGGTTGATGCAATGAAGTGGCAACTAGAAATGACGTAGGTATATGTGCCATTCACTCCCGGGATGTCAACCCTTGGTATTACCAATTAGGTACTCAAGGAAAAGAAGAAAAATATTTTCTGTGGTATTACTGGATCAAAACATAAGTAAATTTCATTCGGTTACCGCCAGCTACAATCTTACGATCAAAAATCTAGCGAAAGTGATCAGAATGCATGGTTTTCATTGAGCTTTTTACAATCTATAGAAAACCTAGATTAGAGCTAAGCAATGAGTTTGAGCTAGGTACAAAATACTTGGGAGTCTTGGACCGATTTTCTTCCTCATCCGTTTTTCAAACCGGACCATTATCTGCCCAACAGCCATTAAACAGCCCAAGGCCCAATAAGGTTGCACAAAATTAAATTGGATCCTCTAGTTATTATTATGATGAAATATCACTAACTTCTAACCAATTACTTACATCAATGCTTCTACTGTCATTATTTCAGCGTACCGCACAATGAATTCAATGTACCAAACCAACGTACCTAGTACGTATACATCAACGGTACCCACAGGCATCGAACTTTTTCGGTACCGCATTTATAATATTATTTTGTTTAATTCGCTGAAAAGTTTTGAATTTGGTGCGAATTCCAAGGAAGGAAACGACGCCAACATAAAAAAAATTGTCGGTTCTCACTGACTTGACGAGCATAATGTTTTTTTTTTTTAATATATAAACCGGTACTTTCCGTGTGTAAATAAAAACTCACTGATTTTCCATAGACAATTTTTTCGAGCTGGCAACACCCACTGTCTTCGAAGAACAAATGAAATACGGCAACGTCACGCACGGTCTAAAGTGGTGAAGTGATTGTTCGTTCGGCATTTCGTAAAAATAGTTATTTCTGTAAATTATTGTATTAATTTTTGATTATAATGGCAGACAATAAAAAGTAAGTGTATATTCTATCTTATCAACTATAAATTCGACCAGCCCAAGTGCTAAATAGTTGTTAATCGGCGTATCCATTGTAAACGATTATTCGAAATTGGCTTGTCATCATGTCAGAGTTAACAAACCAAGCTCTTCCAATCGAATTTTGCAAGATCATTACAAAAAGAATCACTCCAAAACTTGTTATTTGAGTGGTTTTACGTAGTATCTTATTAGATTTCTAGTTTAGTTTGCCCGTCGAACCCCTAAACGCCAATGGGTGTTTTTTGGTTTCGTTTTGCAGCCCTGATGATTTATCGACCGCGATCCTGCGCCGCAAGGACAGGCCTAACCGTCTCATCGTGGAGGAGGCCGTCAGCGATGACAACTCTGTCGTGGCGTTATCACAGGTCAGTCTTCTTTGTCCCTCATTAACATGAAATATTCTAGATCGTTATCTGAGATGTACACCATCGCCTCTATTAGGTATTGAATGCTTCTAGAATGAAGGTGTAAACAACTCAAATGTCTGTTTCTGACACAGCCTTTGGAGTTGTGCAATGATCAAATTGCTATGGGGATACTTGAAAGAAGTGTCAATGTACGTTCAGGATTACATATATTTATATAATTTAAGAATGGGTTTACGATCTCATGTTAAAAGAAATTGTCTAGATATGAGGCATTTCACAATAAATAATTTAATGATGCTGATATTCCCTTTTGTTATATGTATTAAATTCACTTTTTTAGACTCATCATTCTAACCTAAAATTGTTACAAAATAATGTATCATTCTGCAAAAAAGATATCACAGTGGATGAATGGCAGTATTGTTTTAAGTACCCACCTAATAAACATTTTGTACTAACAAAATATCATCTAGGTACCTATTCTATTTATGGCTATTTGCTTTATGGGTACAGGCTCATAAGAAGAATTTTAATAATGACAATAGGGTTGACAAATTAGCCCAAAGATCATAAAAACTATAGCTTCAAAATAAAACTACAAAAATTGTAGACAGATATTTAAACTGCCATTAGCCAACCATATTGCAATACCGTTATGACTAATTTCTCAAATGCACAACTAGTGGCATGATTCCCATCTATGTAAGCACTGCATTTTGTTGTCATTTTCGGTGTGTCAATTTAAAATCCATAGTTTTAAACATCATTTGAAACTTAATAAAGTCATTTAAAGTAAACACTAGTTAACTTAAACCAAAGAATAATTGAACTGTTTCTAGTAATTTAATATGTGGGTGTTCCCCGATAGTTAAAATCTGGGTGCCTTCAATTCGCGAGTGAATCGTTTTCTTCCTGGCAGGCGAAATGAAGGGCAAACGCAAGCCTATTATTGATTTTTTTAAAGTTGTTTAGCCGATAAACAACCTTAGTTATCATTAACCTTTATAAATTTTGTTCAGTTGGTAAGTATGGCTCATTAACAAAACGCTATGTCAAAAAAAAGGAACAAAAAAAAAACATACAGTCGAATTGATAACCTCCTCTTGAAGTCGGTTAAAAACTAAAGACATTAATTCAAGTAAACATAACAAAGGTTTTACTCTACAGATTAAGCAACTTGCCTCTACATTTGGCCAAATTATGAATTCAAAATGTTCTATAAATGCCTGTCACTTTTGTACTGAAAATACGATTGTGGCTCCCCATTTAACACTGCATCTAAGTTGGTCGCAACAATTATGTCTGTAACAAAATGAACAAGTAAACTCTATGGTAGGGTATTCCCCTGATTTCTTCTTTGACTGTTGTTTGTTCCACAACTATTTATAACTTAAATACTCAGTGTAATGAATGCCAAGTAGAAGCAAAAACTTTCTGCAACATATTGCACATGCAACTTGCAACAATGATGAAGGTACTTGTGGGAAATAATTGCAGAACTAAGTTTACAATCATTATTTTTAGGGTTCCGTACCCAAAGGGTAAAAACGGAACCCTATTACTGAGCCTACTTTGTCTGTCTATCTGTCCTACCTTTAAATGGCTGTATCTCGAACCGTAATAGATATCCAGTTGAAATTTTCACAGAATATGTAATGTTACGGCGGATTAACTAAGAAATAATAAAAAAGGAAAAACAAAAAGGGGATCCAAACAAAAAACAATTTGGCTTTGCCATTATTGGGTTTTAAAAAAAGTTCCCACTAAACAATAGGATGTGTTTGAAATTACAGAGAGATAATTTGATACATAATGCTTAAGCTAAGGCCAGGTGACAAATAGACAAACCGACATATAAATGAGATTGTGTATCTGTGTTCAATGTGATAAACAAACCGGCCAAGTGCGAGTCGGGCTCGCGCACTGAGGGTTCCATACCACAACAAAATTCAATACTAAACAAAATTACCAGTTATAACTTGGCAATTAACAGAAAATTGTCACCGACTCGCACTTGGCCATTATTTATTGTTGTTATACTTTAGAGTGTGCACTAAAATCATGGTAAGTTTGGTGATTGTACATATTACCCTTTTTACATTACAGCGAATACAAAAATATGTTTGTTGTATGGGGACCCCCTTTTGTTTTTACTTTATTATTATTTCTTAGTTAATCCGCCGTAACATTACAAATTCTGTGAAAATTTCAACTGCCTATCTATTATGGTTCGAAATATACAGCCGTTAAAAGATAAGATGGCCAGACAGACAGCGTAGGCTTAGAAATCCCCTTTTTTACATCCTTTGTATTTTTTTCATTTGGACGTTGGAATGTTGTAATTTATTTTTAAGCCACTAGTTACTAACCAAGCTATAAAGATAGACGGAGATCCCGATATTTTGGCGCAGTTACATGCACTATATTCACAAGAAGACTAAAGAGCAGCGAGTTCTAGTGACAACCGTAGCAAAAGACTAAGAAAGAGGGTACATCGTTTTGTTGTTGTTAGTCTATAGTCTTCCCGTGAACGTGGTGCATGTAACTGCGCCGAAATTTCGGAAGGTCCATCCACAACCTTATCACGGTCAAGTAGATAATATTGCTAACATGACCTCGGACAATTACAATGTTTATTCTCTCCATTCAGGCTAAAATGGAGCAGCTGCAGCTGTTCCGCGGAGATACTGTCCTTCTGAAGGGCAAGCGCCGCAAGGAGACAGTCTGCATCGTGCTCTCGGACGACAACTGCCCCGATGAGAAGATCCGCATGAACCGAGTAGTGAGGAACAACCTGCGAGTGCGTCTGTCAGATGTAGTGTCTATCGCACCGTGCCCCTCGGTCAAATATGGCAAGCGGGTGCATATTCTGCCTATCGATGACTCTGTAGAGGGTCTTACTGGGTAAGTTGGCTTGGTTGTTCAGTTAGATCATTAGCTTAGTCTGTTATCTGGGACGACAACTGACCCAATGAGAAAATAAATAAATAAATAAATAAAATAAATATTCGGGACATTTTTGCACACACGGTCATCTGACCCCAAACTAAGCAAAGCTTGTGATATGGCTGCCAGAGACTGATATACATACATATATAGCTTTAAATACATACTTAAATAGATATTAACACCCAGATATAGAACAAACACAAATGTTCATCGCATAAATGTTTGTCCTAGATGGGAATCGAACCCACGCCCCCAAGCTCAGAAGGTAGGTTCACTACCAACTGGACCAACGGGCTATCAAATCCTTAGGTCCATGTAGTTAGGAATGACCTGGGAGTTAGTCTGTCGCATATGGTGTCTCTTTTACCGTGCTACGTTTATTATCATACTAGAAAATTTAATGTGAAAGTGTGTACTTGTTATTTTAGATCTCAGTTCTGAATGATTACCACCTATATAAACATCTACAACACTGGCCTACCAATTTAGTTTGACAGAAACTCCTAGCCCACTAAGTTGTAAATGTTGTCCCCAGTAACCTATTCGAAGTGTATCTGAAGCCGTACTTCATGGAAGCGTACCGTCCGATCCACCGCGACGACACGTTCATGGTGCGCGGCGGTATGCGAGCCGTCGAGTTCAAGGTAGTGGAGACTGACCCCTCGCCGTACTGCATCGTCGCGCCCGACACGGTCATCCATTGCGAGGGAGAGCCTATCAAGCGGGAGGTAAGATAATTAGCAAATAAGTTCTTCATCATCATCAGCCAGAAGATGTCCACTGCTGAACATACCCTCCCCCTTATTGGCGTCTACCTACTACCTACTCTGAGTCTTCCGGTTCGTGGTCTCCACTCAAGAACCTTTCTTCGTGATGTGGCCTGACCATTGCCACTTCAACTTGCAAATTTGAGTAGCTATATTGGTGACTCTGATTATTTGGCGAATATCCCCCTTCTGGAGCGCAAAGGAACTCTGAGCATGACTCGGATAATATAAGTTCTTAAATAAATATTATCGCATAACGATACATACAATATTCTTGTATATATAGAGTTGGGGACGATAAGTCCTGCATTGACGTCCTGCTTGTGGTGTATTGTGCGATGCTCTGTGAAGATATCTAGATTGTAGTTACCAGGAAACAAGGATGACAGTAAAAAAAAAAAGATTGTATGGATCTCCCCTGCCATTCTTGGGAGCACGCAATATGAATGTGGAGCCAAATCCTTGCACACAAATGTTGGGAATTCCCACTAGACGTTGCTATTCACAGGACTATTCAGAACAATTTATCGAACTCTCTTTACTTTTCCAGGAAGAAGAAGAGGCTCTGAACGCTGTAGGCTACGACGACATCGGCGGTTGTCGCAAGCAGCTCGCGCAAATCAAAGAGATGGTAGAGTTGCCACTGCGGCACCCGTCTCTGTTCAAGGCGATCGGCGTGAAGCCGCCGCGCGGGATCCTCATGTACGGCCCGCCCGGCACCGGCAAGACCCTTATCGCGCGCGCTGTCGCCAACGAGACCGGTAACTACAGAAAAACTCACTACACATTCATTCTGTTTGCAAGACCACACTTAGTATTGACGCCAACGTGAAAAACACATCATCCCCAATCATTGTATTATTTTCCGACATTGTACTTGTGTATTTTCGAGTGTTAATTTCTACATGGTATAAATTAAAATCGCTTTCCGCGTCTTGTCTGTATGACCGCTAACTCCTAAACCATGCAACGGATTTTGATGCAGGTTTCACCATCAGTTAGAGAATTTTTCATGGATGGCTTATGTATATATATTTATATATAACTAGCGACCCGCCCCGGCTTCGCACGTAAATTACACCCGTGCGAAGTCAGGACGGGTCGCTAGTGTGTAATCAGCTGTTCCATACATTTTGTCAAATGTGAAATTTTCTATGGAACAGCTGGTATTTTTTTCGCTTTTTCATGCTTGGTCCCATAGTAAAAGATGTTCATAATGATGAGTATAATATAGTATGTACCCATTTCGGCTGAGTAGTCACTCTTTCCGCATAACCCTGTTATTGTAGGCTGGTGAGTTGGTTGATTTTGCACTAAAGTATTTTTGTTTGCGCTGACTGCACACTCTGTCAAAGTTACTTTATTTTTAGCAATTATTTGTACCACCAGGTGCGTTCTTCTTCCTGATCAACGGACCGGAGATCATGTCCAAGCTGGCTGGAGAGTCGGAGTCCAACCTGCGCAAGGCGTTCGAGGAGGCTGACAAGAACTCTCCTGCCATCATCTTCATTGACGAGCTTGATGCTATCGCTCCCAAGAGAGAGAAGACTCACGGAGAAGTGGAGAGAAGGATTGTGTCGCAGCTGCTTACTCTTATGGATGGTGAGTATCTTCATAATGGTTTATTAGGTTTTTGCGATTACTGAACATTGAAATTAAACACTAATAATGAAAAGACAGATGAAATTAGACTTATAAATGAGAGATGGTAGCATGTGCACTTTACAATTTGACAGCACCCGTTTCGATACTCTGCCCCGCACCACTGACTTATTTAGTACTCAAATAAATTATGTGCAGTTTCAATACCATCACTCAAAAACATCGTGAGGAAACCGGTATGTCCAAGTACTTCAAAAATACAAGGGCTTTGGTTTACAACTTATGATTACCAGGCATGAAGAAATCGTCCCACGTGATCGTTATGGCGGCGACCAACCGGCCCAACTCGATCGACTCTGCGCTCCGTCGGTTCGGGCGCTTCGACCGTGAGATCGACATCGGCATCCCCGACGCCACCGGCCGGCTCGAGATCCTGCGCATCCACACGAAGAACATGAAGCTGGCAGACGACGTCGACCTGGAACAGGTATAACTATTTACTAAATACAACGGGTGTATGGGGGGGGGGGGTGTTTGGATAAACGACAAACAATGTTATACGATATCATTGTTCTAACTTTTTTTTTTTTAGTTACAATATGGGACCAACATTGAAGTTGTGAAAAAAAAAACCAGCCAAGTGCAAGTTGGGCTCGCACACTGAGGGTTTCGTACCATCATATAATATAAAAAGTAGGGCAAAAAGACAACATCACGCCCAGACCCACCCATACAAGTACTGAGCGCGGCCGATGTGGCTTACCTTGGTGGTGAACAGAAATTTGTCACCGACTCGCACTTCGCCATTATTTATTATTCCTTGTTTTACTTTAGAGTGTGTACTATAATCACGCCAAGTTTGACGCTTGTGCGTATCACCTCTTTCACATTAGAGCAAATTAATAGAAAAGTATGTTTAAAAAACGTAATATGTTGTTGTACCCGCCTTTACCTTTTTTTTGTATTTTTTTATGTTATTATTATTTCTTAGTTAATCCGCCATAACATTACATATATGAAAATTTCAAGTAGCTATCTATTACGGTTCGAAAGATACAGCCGTTAAAAGGTAGGACTGACAGACAGCATAGGCTTATAGAGTCCCGTTTAGACCCTTTGGGAACCCTAAAAATCTGCTGTTCCTACTGATTTTTGTTTTTACCATTTGGGTCATGCAGTACTTAACTGTCATATCGTCTTGTGAGAGAACGCGCTAATACTTCATGTTTGTTTATTTTTTTATATCATGCTTTATCTATTTGTACCAGATCGCGGCGGAATCGCACGGTCACGTGGGTGCTGACTTGGCCTCACTGTGCTCGGAGGCAGCCCTGCAACAAATCAGAGAGAAGATGGACCTCATCGATTTGGAGGATGATCAGATCGACGCGGAGGTGCTCAACTCGCTCGCAGTCTCCATGGACAACTTCCGGGTTAGTACTATTGTGGTCACTTATTTTAATACGTGAAACAGTCTTGATGATGGCAGATGAGCTGACCGCGCCATACCAAAGCCCTTGATGAAAAAAGAAATGTAAAAGTATCAGCATTAATTCGTTATTGTGATGGCAAAAGGTACCTAATGATAATTAAAAATCAATATTAATCAATCCTAAAATGAATCTTGGATACCAAGAGCTTAACACTGCAACATTATGCGAATCAGGTCTAATGACCTTGCACAAATCCCATTCTACGATATCATACCAGTACGGAAGAGTCCAGGTTACAGGAGTTCCATCCAGGATGCCTGGAAGAGATCGCTTATAGCGATAGGTCGCCAATCGTTTTACTAGTATTTAAGTTTTGTCCTATTACTGCCTAGTAATAGGCATGCAGTCAGGCTCAAGGCGCCATGCGGGTGTGGCGGTCTTCCAAACGAAAAAGTGACAGCGATTCTGAAATGGTCAGGTCAAGAGAAGCTCTTGCTCGCAGATAAAAGCCTGCAGGCGCGCTCCGATGGCTTTTAAGTATTTATAAAGTTTAGGTATGTGCTTTGCTGTCCTAAAAATTAACTATACTACTATGTCGCAAGTCTTATTTAAATATGGTTCCGGAGAAACCTTCTATACTTGTACCATTATGTCTTCCGTGCCACTAGCTAATATCCAAGATTTCGGTCCCCAGTACGCGATGACCAAGTCGTCTCCTTCGGCGCTGCGCGAGACAGTGGTGGAGGTGCCGAATGTGACGTGGGGCGACATCGGAGGCTTGCAGAGCGTGAAGCGCGAGCTGCAGGAGCTGGTGCAGTACCCCGTGGAGCACCCGGACAAGTTCCTCAAGTTCGGCATGCAGCCCTCGCGCGGGGTGCTCTTCTACGGACCCCCCGGCTGTGGTCAGTAAGCTTTCACACTCGCACTAGGATTCCCTGTAGCGGTGATGAAAGACACTTGATGACATGGACAACTCACACCCAGATGCAGAGCAGATATTTAAATTGATCCTTCAAACCTCTGCCTGGCCGGGAATCCAACCCGGGACCTCCTGTTAATGAGACTAGGGTTACCATATTAAAAAAAATTAACGTCTTGACCTGAAGCTGGATATTTACCACCGGTAACCTGGTGGTTGTACAGACATTTTAGTATTTTGGTAAATTTCTTAAAAGAACATTTCTGTTTTATGTTTAGGGAGAAATTCATGAAGAAGAATGATGAAGAAATTATGTATGTTTTATTACTCTTATTACATCGCCCAAGCTAATAAGCAGGACAAAGGTATAAAAGTCTGGAGAAATCTGGACGGATGATAACCCTACATGACACCCCCTGATCGGTGATGATGATGCCTCTCAATCCGGATCCAGGGTCATCGGGGCCATGGCCCCCCCAAAACACCTAGCAATTCCATACATTCGACTAAACATTTAGATTTGATCCCTTCGAACCTTGTCAGAATGCCCCCCCCAAAATGAAATCCTGGATCTGCCCCTGATGCCTCTTGTTCTTGAGTAACACACGTATACTTGTAACTAGCATTATTTACACATACATTTTCCCCTATACAGGTAAAACTCTCCTGGCCAAGGCGATCGCCAACGAGTGCCAGGCTAACTTCATCTCGATCAAGGGTCCTGAACTTCTCACCATGTGGTTCGGTGAATCTGAGGCCAATGTGCGCGACATCTTTGACAAGGTCAGTTTCTTCCTATATTTGACTAGCTGTTGATCGCAACTTGCCCACCTTAATTCGGCCCTTCGCATTAAAAAATCTAAGCGGACCTCTACACCCCATAGGAAATCTGCTAAATTTCAGTCAAATTTTAGTAAAGGCACTGAACCAAATCGTACCAAGTAATAATAACATTTCGACAAAGGGACTGAAACAAATCATACTAAGCAATAGTAACATTTTGGCAAAGGCATTGAAGTAAATTGTACTAAGCAATAGTAACATTTTGGCAAAGGCATTGAAGTAAATTGTACTAAGCAATAGTAACATTTTGGCAAAGGCATTGAAGTAAATTGTACTAAGCAATAGTAACATTTTGGCACTGGGCACATGATACTAAGAAGCCCTAATTCCGTCAGGCCCGGTCAGCGTCACCGTGCGTGTTGTTCTTCGACGAGCTGGACTCGATCGCGAAGTCCCGCGGCGGGTCCGTGTCGGACGCGGGCGGCGCCGCGGACCGCGTCATCAACCAGATACTCACGGAGATGGACGGCATGGGCGCCAAGAAGAACGTCTTCATCATCGGTATGTGTTATACTAGACGTGCGCAAACTAAATGTTGTAGGCTATGGGACTGTTTAAATGCCATAGGTGGTAAACAAGTAGACGGGCCGCCTGATGGTAAGCAGTCACCGTCGCCTATGGGTTACTTGTAACACCAGAGGCATCACAAATACATTGCCGACTCTATAAGACTATTAACTCGCCTTTTTATTATTTTTCATTGTATCATAAAAACTGATCAAGCAAGGTTCCTTCTAGGCAAGCGTGCTCCATTGTAGACCGCATCGTCGCTTAACAGCAGGCGAGTTGGCAGTTAAACGCAAGCCTACCATAAAAAACTAACCAGTTGTTTTTTTTATTTTTATAATAAGAGCGAGTTCGACCAAACTTGAATTTATACGCGAGTAACTATACCAGGGATAAATCTATTCCACGATTACCACTCGAGTAATTCATTCGTCGTTTTTCCACGCAATACAAAGTATAGCTACGCTTAGAATTGGCATACGCGAATAGCGAGATGAATGATGCACGAATCTATTACCCGGCTAACAATCATTGTTCTACAACGCCACGGTATTCAAGCTTATGTCATATCAACTCGATTTTGTCGTATTATAGTGTAGGAAAATAAATTTCTAAATATCCGCATTCGTCAGACGTCGAAAGTAGAATTAATTGTTTATAACAAAACTACGATCTTTACTATTCAATTAAATTCTTTGCTTTATAATTTATTTAGTTTTTCGGAGTTTAGCAAGTTTTTTTCCTAGTTTAAAATTTATCCACCTTGGACGTCTAGATATAACTTCCTCGTTACTATCACTATCTTCAATCAAATTTCTTAAGCGTTGCATTTAATTTTTTTTATTTAACAATAATTACTGACGAAGTGAAAAACAAGACAAAACAAAACAAAGAGAATATAACCACACAAAAGAGCAGAATCATATGGCGCGCTGCCGCCATTAAAATATTCTCGGAATAACTATTATTCCACCAAAAACGGTGGTATAGTAATTATTCTCGAATAGGCTTGCTATTCTTAGAATAGTAGATGGTAAAATGTGAAATTGATTTACTCTCGAATAACTGGCGATTTATTCCAAGAATAAAATTTACTCTCGTTTGGCGAACTCACCCTTAGGCGGTATATCTATATGAAACCTAGTTACTAAAAATAATACTTTAAAAATTGCTTCATTACCTTCTCGAGTGACTACGGCAGTTGAATTTTTATTTGCTTATCTTTTACCTGTATTTTTTTTTATGAGGACGCCACTCCTTCGCTGTTTTCACCTTAAAGCGCCGTCGGGTGTCCACATTTGACCGAGCCATTTTAACTTTCTATATCACTTACTCCATTGTGCAGGCGCGACGAACCGTCCGGACATCATCGACCCGGCAATCCTGCGGCCCGGCCGTCTCGACCAGCTCATCTACATCCCGCTGCCGGACGAGAAGTCGCGCGAGGCCATCCTGCGAGCCAACTTGCGCAAGTCGCCCATCGCCAAGGACGTTGACCTCACATACATCGCCAAAGTAAAGTACACTCACTATTTCCATTGTGTATTTCAGGGTTGTTTTTTTTTATTTTTTTTATTCCAGTAATGCATGATTTTTATGTAAAACATAATATATTGGCGCGCCTTGGCTGTAAAACCGACCGTATGCCGTGACGGACGTGACGTCATATGCTCTCTTATGCCGTCATGTTTCACATCTGCCGGGCGTCCCGGGACTGCCAACTATTTAAAAATAAATCTTAATTAATAATGACTTTTTATGTTCTCGTTTAATCATATACTTCACAAAAAAATTGCGTAAAACGGAACGCGCCCTGCTGTAGGAGGAAAAGGGAATCCCCGCGAGGTGTTTTGTAAACTTCGACTTGCAATGCAATTACGATCTTTCATTCCTTCAATCAAAGCTTTTATTCGTTGAGGCTTGTGTAAATTTGATATAGTCAGAAAATTCGTATTTTTGGTCAAATATTACAATAACAACACTTAGACATCCGAATATCCGATTTAGAGTCAATCAAACGTAAAAAAACGTTTTTTTTTTTATCAAAGAAGAAAAAATTGTTAACAGTTCTTTTTATTTTCATAAAAAATAAAAAAAATAAAAAATAATTATGTAATCGTGCCAACCCTGTATTTGCTCTGAAATCTGCAATGCCTTTGTAAAAAGCTAAATAAAAAATAATTATCTATCATTATTTCACTGAATTATATAATTAATAACAATATAAAAAAAAAAAAAAAAAAAAAAAAAAACGTGTATCTGCTACAGTCTAACAGTCCCATAGACAATATGGCGTTACACTAGTTAACTGAATGTTACAAATGTATGTTGTTCCAGGTGACACAAGGCTTCAGTGGTGCGGATCTGACGGAGATCTGCCAGCGCGCGTGCAAGCTCGCCATCCGACAAGCCATCGAGGCGGAAATAACACGCGAGCGCACCCGCCAGACGCAGGCCGCGGCCGCTGTCATGGACGTAAGTACTACCAAGTACTACCTATCCAACCTCCACCTGCCTCGATTTACTTAAGGAAGGAGCCAAAGCAATGGGGAGTTGTTCATATTTTTTTATAGATTGTATTTACAAAACCATTTCGAGCAAGACTTATTTATTTATTTATTTTTATTATCTTAGAGACTCTAAGGGTTGTAATTAACAAAGTTAATAATTAGCTAGAGACTAAGGGGCCATTTAAAAATTTCTACTTATAAAAAACGGAGTTATATGAACGCTAAACGTGTGAAAAAAAAATAGAAGTAGTATATTTCTATAACAAAGGAAAAAGCAATATACTCTAAATAAACTAAAATACGGTTTAAGATTTTTTTATTTTCTCAAAAGAATTTACAAATTCACTTATTGAGAAAACACAGTATATATAGGTAAGTATTATAGCGCCATTGAGCGTAGTTTACAGAGATAATTATGCAAACAATAAATTAACTAACAAAACAGTAAAAATTAAAAAGTCAAACTTAGAGGGTAGATTTACAAAGTTTAGAAGTATGTCTATGCATGCAAGCGGCCTGATGATGCAAGATGACTTACTGATCACTATATATATATATTTTTTTTAAATTAAATAATAAGTCAATGCAGGCCTTGTCGCCTCTAATAAAAATAAGAATAAAATACCTTCTCCATTCCACCATGGGTAAAAATGGATTATTTTCTGCCTCCAGATGGACGAAGAAGACCCGGTGCCCGAGATCAACCGCACGCACTTTGAAGAGGCGATGAAGTTCGCGCGCCGCTCCGTCTCGGACAACGACATCCGCAAGTACGAGATGTTCGCGCAGACGCTGCAGCAGAGCCGTGGCTTCGGCACCAACTTCAGGTGAGTCGGGCCAGCTTGTATAACATGAAGTGCAGAGCAGGGATGCACGGATTCACGGATGTGAAAAAAATGTGCATCCGCAACAGATAGCGGAATGACATTAAAAACTTTGTGGGTAACAACACTGGGACAAATTGCACAACACACCCCAAGCGTAAAAGTTTCTAATCCGTACAGCCAAGGATTGGATCGACGTGCCAGCTTTCTTGTTTCCTGAGAGATTTCTGGGCCTTTTCAAGGCCAGAGTGAATATGTATCTTCTAAGTTTGCGTGATTCATCTTCGACCACATCGTCGTTTGCCAACAGGCGAGTTGGTGGACAAACGCAAACATATTCGCGTAAAAAAGCCGGACTTCGTAGGACACTTCGTCCTTGTCTCGAAAACTACCCTGCAATGTGGTGGGTGACACAATGTAGGTAGTGTAAGTATAATGCGAATGTAGGTGAGGGTGCTTTCATAACAAACAAAAAAGAGATATGGGAAGGTGGCGTGGCGGGTGCGGACGCATCAGGCCTAAATCAGGCTTGATGCGTCGAACTCACTGCATGCAATCTTGCCGCTCTTTTTTAACCGACTTTAAAAAAGGAGGGGGCTCTCAAGTTTGTTACCTTAGATCTCCGTCATCAGATTGTCCCATAGAAGTTACGTCTAAGTTAGTTCAGTAGTTTGCCATTTAAATCAAAATAACTGAATTAATATTTTACTAATTATGAAGTTGTTTTTTTAATAGACAATAATTTGTGTGCAGGTTCCCGACATCGGGCGGGTCGGGCGGCGGCACGGGCACCTCGGGCGGCGACCAGCCCACGTTCCAGGAGGAAGGCGGAGACGACGATCTCTACAGCTAGGCTGCCGGCGCCGCCGCGCTGCGCTGACGTCTCGGCGCGGCGACACCTCGCCACACACAGTTCTAGGACTGACATATTATTAAATAAGATTTAGATACATTACCGCGGCTCTTTCGGAATCGGAACGCATATAGCCAGACGCCGCGTATCTAAAACTATAAAATAACGGCGCGCGAGTCAGACTGCGCGTCGAGGTCTTATAAAATTTCCATCTATGTAGTAAATATGTAAATGTATTTATTTTGTAATTCGATCTTCGAGTTGTTTCTGTTCCGATTTGCTTGTGTTTAGTTGTAAAAGTATAATGTTTGTGAACGTGTCCGCTCGCCTCGGCGGGCGCGTGAGATCATATGGTATGTTGTAATTACGAGCTATCGTCGAAACCTATGAGCCACGGCCAGTGCCAGCGCTGCCGACTTTACACAATATTACAGTGATTTAATAATAAAAGATTTTTATAGACCAATGTGTGTTTTTATGTTTAATCCTCCAATAAAATATTACAAAATTGTTTAAATAGCTGAATATATAATCAGAAATAATAGTGATGTTTCTCACAAGCAGTGTTCAATGTTTTGATCAATAAAAAAATATCACGTCTCTTTATAGAATACTAGCGGTCCGCCCCAGCTTCGCACGGGTATAGATCATAGCCTATGTCACCCGGGATAGTGTAGCTTCCCAACAGTGAAATAATTTTTCAAATCGGTTCATTAGTTTCTCAGCTTATTCAATGCAAACAAGCAATCAAATCTTTCCTGTTTATAATATTAGTATAGATCACCTTTATGATTGGTCCGAAAATGCGTTTAATTTTTCGTCTGCTCCCATTAGTACCATTATCAGTTCTAATGACCTAGTGAGACTAGTATTTTTAGCTGTGGGCTAAGTTAAATTTGTCAGGACGATAGGGTGTGTCATGAGGACAGACAACGTACTTTTCTTCCCAGAAAATTGCAGGTAGCACACCGCGGGTTGCAGCAGATAGAATATAAATATTTAAAAGGTAGTATTGTTTCCAAAATTACTCATTGAAGATTCACACCCATCATAGTAGGTAAATTACCCTAACTTATAGCAAATCATTTTAATGTGGCAACACACCTTGTTGAAGCGAGAGGCACTGAGCTAGCCACGCTCATTGAAAATCTATAGGTAAATAATAGTATATAATAACCTATATAATCTATAGGTAGTAATAAATATTTGTTGATAACTTTTAAGTAGAAAATATTTTTCAAAATCTTTTTTTTTTTTTTCGATTATATTGAATAATGCGTGTAAGTAAGCAGCGGCTTGACTGAATAATAAAGTAGGAAGGTAAATATTATGTAGGTTATTTTAGGCTACGGACATCATAGTCGCAGTCTTCTTTCTTGAATATCTCTTGCAGCTGCGGAGAGTCGTCCAACACCTTTCTCAGAGTGTGAGCGCACTCGTGTACAAAGGAACTGGAGCGCTGTTTTAGGTGAGAAGACGACATGTCGTCACCGAGCACTTTGAACTTGGTCGGTAGCGACATACTCGCAGTTCTCGCCAGTTCCTTGAATAATTTCTTCACCTCTTCATCGGAGAAGCAAGTGCATAAGTAGTCAAACTTCTGGTCAGAGTACTGAGTGCTGGCGTCACGAGTTCTAGACGGCACTTCCTCGACAAGTGGTGGAGTCACGCGTCCTTGAGCCTTTTTCACCATACTTTTTAATGTGGTAAGAGGGCACCTCTCGTAGTAAGGCAAACTCGGTTCTTCAAACTTCGACATGTTTCTCATGTACGCCGGTATGTGTTCCTGCAAATGTTTCTTAGCCCGCTTACCGCATTTACATGCGGTGGGCAAGACATAGTTCATGTAGCTCTCCCATTTTGGCTCCCGATCATGCGCCAGCTCTATGTTTCGAGACTTAATAGTTTTGCTGACATTAACAGATTTTAACGAAGGAGACTTCTTTGTTTCTGTATGAGGAACATTCGCCATCCATCCGTGGCTTGCGCTCGGACTGCAAAAGCAGTAAGGTATATTGCACACGCAACATGCTGTAGGCACTTTTCTAACATTGGGTAGTTCTTTTTGCAGCACTTGCATTATCGAGCTCTGGAGCTTGAGGTCCAGCAGCTGTGTGGATGACGTTATTTTCACTGGAACGTCATGCTCGTAAATATGGGTGTCTTCAAAGTCGATGTCTTCTCCGCGACGGCCGTGGATGAACTCCGTAATTTTGTCGGTGAATTTTTCGAAGTTGTCACAAGCTGCGTAGATGAGTCGCTTGTTGACCACTACCACGGGCAGCTGGGAGGCGCTCGAAGTGCAATGTTTCGGACATAAGTCTTGATTTATCTGTTGTGCTTTATATCCTTTGTCGCAGAACAGATAAAATGGATGGGGTCTCGGGACAGGGGTGTGGAATAGCGACTCTTCAGCCTCGAAGATGCTCTCAGCTTGTGGACTGTCTACGATTTCGCTGAGTTGCAACATCATCAACTTCTCCATATCTATAAAAAAGTCTCCGTGTTCGGGCAATTCCTGCAAACAATACGATGCGAACATTTGAAACTTTTTTACGACTTCACAGATTTTCTTTTTCCATATCGTGTTCAGCTGGTCACATTTTTTCTCTTTCTCTATCGCCAGTCGAATTTCAAAGTCTTTCATTGTAATTTTCTCTTTCACAGCCTTGATTTTTTTCTGCTGTTTGTGTTGGGATAGCTCCATCTCTTTTTGGCACGCCTCGCGTTCTTTCAACGCCACGTACACTTGACAAGCTAAGTTCAGGCTTTCTTGCAGCTGCCTCAGCTTCTCAACTACGATATGCTTCTCTAACTTTATATCGTGAACACGATTTCCCATATTAGTGCGTATTTGTTCAACTTGTTTTATGAAGGTGCTCTTTTGATTTGCCTTATTTTCTTCTAGTTTTTTTGTATACCGGTCATACAACATCGTGGCCTGGTCATTAATCAGTTTCTTATAGTGAGCTTGCATTTTCTCGAAAGCATCGTCCCTCATTGCTTGTATTTCTTTGATAGAGGCGTCAAAAAGTACAGCTTCGATGTTGGTAATCGATTTGGTGTATAGAGTAGTGAATTCTTGGAAAGCTTGTTGAATCTTGGCGGTGTTGGCGTTGGCTTCTTCCTTGGATGAGTCGTCCCATTGCTGCCTGCAGCTGACTTCGATATTTTTCTTCCAATTGATGTCGCTTTCCAGAAGGACTTTATTCATTTCCGCCACCATTCTTTTGTGATGACGATCAACGAGGTAATCTCCTAAATAGGCGATACCATTGAAACCCAGTTTCTTGAGGGTGTCGTTTGCTACTGGCTTCATGACGAGTCTTCCGTCCAGGACTTCTTGTGGTGGAATAAACCAGTCGATCCCTCCGCCCTTCATCGGTGGTTCGAGGCCAGCAAGCACCTTCAGCTTACAATTCATGGATTTAAAGTAAACCTTGGCGAGGGAAGACATTTTATCGATTATCACACTTTGGGTCGGCACTGTCTCTGTGTCGAAGTAACATTTGCGCAGATAGTAGTTATCGCTGAATCGGGCCATTGTGTTTAAAATGTGTCTACATAAATAAGTTATTAAAAAAAATGCACTTAGCGCCATTGGCGCCGAAATGCCAAGTTGACATATAAATATTTATTTGACTTGAATTTGTTTACTGTTAGAACTATCCAAAAAGTATTTTCTTAAAAAAATTACCTATGATACAAACATTAAAGCACAACCCCGGATTTGGGGCCTTACGACTACCTGTTTTAAGCGATTCTATTTAGGCGATTGCGAAAAGTTACGCGGGCTCGAACCCGGCTACCTCGGAATGCCTTACGACTACTTAAGCAGCAGTGGACATCTTTTAGCTGATGATGATAATAGTACAGTCAGCATCAAATAATTAGTGAAAGTCAAGGTGACGGTAGTTACAAAAAGTTACGAAAAAGTCTGAAAATTTAAAAATGACCCTTTTTAATAATTGATTATGAAACAGCAAAGAAATGGATGAAGCGTTTCATGCTCAGAATTTCTGTGCAATCTTGAGTAACATTATCTACTTCTGAATGTCAAATGGCCTTATTACGCAAATACAAATAAGTACCTACACAGAAATTACTACGGGTTTACCATTTGTCCTATGGGACATTGAATAAGAACCGAAAACTTCAGTCAAAAAATAATTGTATTATTACAAAATTATATATATTTTCACCTAATCCTAAATTCAGTTCTGTACACTATGTAACTTCACTAACTGCCATCTGTTGTAACAAGGTCATCACATGGCAGAACCTTTCTTTGATTTCAGTCGCCGACCTATGCGGTAACAACTCTCTAATCTTCCCGAACACTTTCTCAGACCCTGCTTCCCCTTTCAATACTTGTAACATAGTTTTATCTTCATCACGAGTCCAGTTATTGCTCTTTAATTCTATTTTCTTGGCTTCTACACTAACTGAAGCATTTATCATGGATTCTTCATTTACTGGAGTTTCAGGGTTTACTGGAACTTCAATTTTCGCTTCAACTTTTATCTGAGTATCGATTTTATCTTCATCTTTTGTCAAAACTTCGTTTTTCAAATCAACTTTTATCGGAGCTTCTATTTTAGCTTCAACTTTTATTGGAGCTTCATCTTTTGCTTCAGCTTTTATCCGAGGTTCAATTTTCGGTGCAACTTTTATCGGAGCTTCAATTTTCGGTTCAACTTTTATCGGAGCTTCAATTTTCGGTTCCACTTTTATCGGAACTACAATTTTTGCTACAGCGTTAGTAACTTCAATCCTAGCTTGTTTCGGCTTCGGCGCGTCAACATCTCTTTTTTGCAACGCATTTTTACTGTCTTTCCTTTTCGACACATTACATTCCAATTCCTTCTTCCCATTCTTAGTTTTTTGTGATTGTGCCTTCTTAGGCTTCGGGCTGAGTTGAGACACTTGGCAATTGTTTTTAGTGTTGTCATTGACGTCCTTCTTAGTTGGTGATTTGGTTTGCTTGCGCGTGCGTTTTGGGGGCGGCTTGCTCTTGGGGGGTTCTTTCTGGGGGGTCTCCTCGTCGGAGTCGGGGGGTGTTGGGTGGGTGTGCGCGGGGGCGAGCCGGCGCGCATGGACCCGGTAGGGTTCCTTGCTGTAGGGGAAGATGACTCGCGCCGAGCGAAGTAAGCGGCCGTGCTGTAGGAATACGCGCCCGTTCATATACTGGAACAAAGCAAACATTCTGTGGAGACCTTTGAAGACGTGGGTTTCTACCCTCTAGACATACCATCACAATGACTGCAAAATAACTACTTGCTAAGGCACGCGTGGGTGGAGCCCTGAACGTTGGAACGTTGATTGGTCTGCCAAAGGTTACAATTCGATTTTAGAGTGTCAGTGGTGAGTTAAGACGACATATTATCAGAATCACGGTAATTTATCGTATGAAAGTGTCTATAGGGTTGAAAGTCGGCGGTTAGTTTTTTTGAGTTCCGGGTTCAAAGGATGTCAACGCCAGTTGGTCAGATGGTGCAACAAATTTTTTGGCCAACTGGTACTTTAACTGAAATGTCGATGTTTTGATAAAGTAAGATGGTGCAACCTACCCTTAGTAGTTAAGGTAGCCAAGTGAGCGCTACATACAATTATCGTGGTTACCCTGCATCATTCTAAGCAGTAGGCTTGTAATGAAACTCACCATAGTATCGAGATCTTCCTTGGCTCCGAGTTTCCTCTTATTTTCGCTTTCATCTTCAAACTCCCAGACGTCGTACCCCTTGTCGTTTGTGAGGAAACTCTCGTTGGTCATATCCACTCCACTCTCGTACAAACTGCAATGGCAAGCGAGATATAATTTAAACACTAAACTTCACTAACTACGACTGAATTATTTATGAATACTACGTAATTCGGCCTCCCAAAAGTCTATCCTTTACCGCTTTGTTGCTGACCAGTCACCAGGCCTCTCGTCGGGATAGTGATTTGATTATACGCCTAAGACAGGTTGGAGCGGAAGCGTAGCGCGCGCCTTCAATTCTTCGCTGGTGCCGTTGTCAGATCAGTCTTATTTTATTTTATTTTCATAGGAAAACTTACAGCTAGGTACAAAATTAAGTAAATAAATAAAGCTAGAAGGCCAGTCAGCTGTCGTTCATAATATAACATTAGTTGTCTATCACTGACCAGTCAGCAGGCCTCTCGTCGGGATACAGTGATTTGATTATACGCTTAAGACACGGGTTGGAGCAGAAGCGAAGCAGCATGCGCGCCTTCACTTCGTTGTGCCGCTGTTGAGAGCAGTCGTTCGTAATCTAACATTAGTTATCTATCACTGACCTATCAGCGGGTGTCTCGTCGGACAACAGTTATTTCTTAAGACACGGCTTGGAGCAGAAGCGTAGCAGCATGCGTACTTCTTCGTTTGCCGCTGTTGAGAGCAGTCGTTCGTAATCTAAAATTAGTTATCTATCACTGACCTGTCAGCGGGTCTCTCGTCAGGCAACAGTTATTTCTTAAGACACGGGTTGGAGCAGAAGCGTAGCAGCATGCGCGACTTCACTTATTCGTTGTGCCAATGCTGAGAGCAGTCGTTCGTAATCTAACATTAGTTATCTATCACTGACCTATCAGCGGGTCTTTCATCGGGAAACAGTGATTTGAACATGTGCGTGAGCCGCGGGTTGGACCGGAAGTGCGGAAGCACGCGCGCCTTCACTTCCTCACTGGTTCCGCTGTTGAGAGCAGTTGTTAAAGCGCGGAGCACTTTGCGCAGCACTGTCGGCTTCCGGGCAAATGTTGTCTGGAAAAAAATTACAAAGTTTTTTTCTTAATAAAGACTAACATATTTGTGTGTAGTAATTTTTAAACTTTCGCGATTTGAACACATGTTTTAAACGTTTACGTTTATAATACGTGATAAGTCCGATAAACGTTTAAAACATATTTGTGTGTATTCTGCAATCCTATTTATTTACAAACAAAATAAATATAGTAAATATTTGTATTTTTACATGTTGAAATGAAATGAGGCAAATATCATGTTAGCAGACCATTAAGATTAGTAGTAGAATAAACCGGACAAGTGAGAGTCGGGCTCGAGCACTGAGGGTTCCGTACCACCACAAAATACAAAAAGTAGTGCAATAGGACAACATCACGCCCAGGCGGTCACTATCCAAGTACCGACCCGCGCCCTACATTTTTTAGCTTGGTAATGAACAGAAATGTTACCGACTCGCACTTGGCCGGTTTTATTTCGGATAAAAGTAGATTTGTGTTTACTTACAAGTTTGTGGGTACAAGCTACTTTAATAGCAAATCACTATATAAATTACAGTCGCTTTCCGCGTCTGTCTATCTGTATGACCGCTAACAGCCTAAACCACGCAACGGATTTTGATGCGATTTTCACCATCAGTTAGATAATTTTTCACGGTAAGTTTATATATAAATAGCAAGCGGCCCGCCCCGGCTTCGCACGTAAATTACATCGGTTTGAGAGATACCATGCCATGGACAGACAAACAAATACTCTACTTAGATTGGGGGTTATTAAAAATACTTAGCATGATCAGCCTTTTTAGTCCACTGCTGGACTTAGGCCTACCCCCGACAGGGCAATTGAGCCATATCCACCACGCAGGCCCAGTTGCGTGTTGGTTGGTGGATTCACATACGACATTGAATTTCTTCTCAGTACGTATGCAGGTTTCCTCTATGATTTTTTCCTTCCCCCAAAAGTCAGAGGCATGAAAATCCGTACATAAACTCCAAAGAGCTCATTGGTACGGGTCCGGGATTTGAACCCGCGACCTCACGCTTTCAATTCTAGGTGTCTCGGGGTAGACTATCACGGCTAATAAAGACACTTGTCTTTATTAGCCTTTATTCTATTTGGGGATGATGAAGTCATCATCATCACCATTTCAGCTGTAGGACGTCAACTGCTGGACATAGGCCTCCCCATCGATCTCCAAAAGGACCGGTTGGTAGCGGCCTCTATCCAGCGTATCCTTGTGGTCTCTATTAGATCATCTGTTCATCTTATGGGTGGACGATGTGGACATCCTAGGGGCCGTCCATTAATCACCGATCGTGATGTTTGTTTTTTGCAATTTTTAACCCCCTCCCCCTTGGTGAGGTTTAAGACTACTGATTGTGATATTTCGTGATTTTTGCTAAACCCCCTCCTCCTCCTCCTCCGTCTCCTACGCTGCGCTTACTGGTCCATGGTCTCGACACCAAATATACTTACATGCAACATATTGATGAATCCAGTCATTTGCACCAATTTGAACCTGTCCATGAACCTCCCCACTTCGACAGCTTGCCCGGGCTTCAGAAACAGTAAGAAATCTTCCACAATATCCTTATGTTCCACTCCAAACAGATCTTCTATCTTCTTGTATAACTCTACTGGGGTCTCCGTCTTCGGATTGAAGTTTCTCAATATATTTTGGAACTGAACAAACTTGTTCGTAGGCACTGATGTGTTAGAGGAAAACCTTGATTGTACTCTCTGGTAATAGGATCTAATAAATGCTGGAAGAGAAACATGAGATGAGGTAGATACATTTGACATACACGCTTATTGTTCTTATCTAAGATCAGACAAACAAAGCCTGAATCGTTCCCCGATAGTTACAATCTGGGTGTCTTCAAATCACGAGTGAATCAGTTTCTTCTAGGCAAGTGTGCTCCACAGTAGACGGCATCATCGCTTAACATCAAGCTAGTTGCCGGTCAAACGCAAACCTATTACTAAATAGAAATAAAAACAAAGAAAGATGTACCTTAGTACAATTATCGTTTGTTTAGATGTCACCTATTGTTTCACCCTTTTTTCACTAAACCGTTTAAGGCCCTCTTTTCCGACTTTTAAGCAATTTTGGTCATTCTAGTTTAAGTGTGCCTACTTCCATGGTTAGCTTAAAATTATAAAAATGGTGGCATAATATAAAAAAATTATATTTTACCAAAGACCAAAACACGATTATGGACATTTCGTTCGATAGAATAAAATTATGAAAGAAACACTTAAGTATTTGCGCTTTTCTCCCTGTTTTTTTGGATTCATTTAAATACCTATTTATTAAATTATGTCTGTAATACAGATTTCATTATTATGAAGGTAACTGCAAAGGTACATTTTAGATGAATTAGTGATCCATCGTAATGTTGGATTTGCAAAAGCTCTTTGTCATTGAACAACATAATAGATATTGTTATATACTAGTGTTTACCTTCGGTATTTTGTATGTTTTAATATTGTGATGAGGGTACCCACATTATAGTAATAAAGTTAGTTTGTTTTCGACTCAACTTAATGGCGTTTACTTTAATGGCGACGAGGATAATTAATTGATTTCGGCGAAGAAATGGCATCTAATGTGGCAAATATTGTGTTCCCTGGGCAGTTTAACCCAAAAACCGACAAATGGTGCGATTACAAAGAACTTATGTTGTGTGCACTCGACGCGGCGGGTTTTTCCGACGTCACGGTGAACAAGGCGCGATCTTTGTTCCTGTCGCAATGTGGAAAGGAGACTTTCGCTCTTATCGCGTCGTTGCTGGTTTCTGCCCGCCCTACAGCAGTGCCGTTGGCGAGAATTATCGCAGTTTTGGATCAATTCTACGAACCGGAAGTTAGCGAGATTTTGCAAGCGGGAAAGTTTCATAGACGCTCACAGTTGCAAGGAGAATGCGTGCAAGACTTTGTAGGAGCTATAAGTACACTCGGTGCCAAGTGCAAATTCGTGGATTTAGAGCGTCAGTTGAGAGACCGGCTGGTGCTAGGGGTGCGTGATGAGCGTTTAAGGAGGGATTTGCTGAAGACGAAGGATTTAACCTATGAGCTGACGCTACAGATGTGTCTGAATTATCAAGCAATATTTCCCGACCTGTACCCGGAGGCAGTCGAGTCTAAGCAAACTCACTCGGGTGTTGCCGAGCCTATGGAGATTAGCAAAATTAAATCGGTGTCGTGTAACCATTGTGGTCGGCAACATAAGGCTGATGAACGTTGCCGATTTGCGGCGGCAAAATGTTTTTTTTGCAAGAAGGCGGGGCATATAGCAGCTGCATGCAAGAAGAAGGCTTCAAAAATGCATCAAGTGGAAGAAAATGAGGGGAGCTGCTCAGATGATTCCAAACTGAGAGAAACGGAAAATGGAATGATGGGGTTATATATGTGCGGGGTGGGAGATTATCTACCTCCAATATTAACCGATGTAACCATTAACGGAGCAAAATTAGCCATGGAAATAGATTCAGGAGCATCGAGATCTATTATATCGGAATCGACATACTTAAAACTGTGGTCGGTACCACCTTCGTTGACCCCGACCAATATCAAGTTGGTAACAGTGACTCGAGAAGCATTAAAAGTCCTGGGATTGTTACATGTACGTGTGGTACTTGGTGAGAAAGAAGCACAGTGTGAACTTCTGGTGGTGGCACGGAGTACTCCAAGCTTGCTGGGAAGAAATTGGTTCAACACTCTCAACATATCGGTAGCTGGGCTGTGTTGGGCTCAAGACAGAGTGGCACCGCTGATGCAGGAGTTTCCAGAGCTATTTAAAGAAGGGCTCGGGAAATACAATGGTCCAGAGGTGTCGCTACATGTTCGTGCAGATGCGGTACCAAGATATTTCAAAGCACGTCCAGTGCCATTTCCACAGAAGCAACAGGTCAATGAAGAGTTGAAGCGGATGATTGAAAATGGAGTGTTGACTCCAGTCAAGTATTCAAAATGGGCTACACCGATAAGGGTGGTTAAAAAAGATGATGGGTCACTCCGGATTTGTGGTGATTATCGAGCTACTGTGAACGCTGCTATTGATGTGGACACATATCCACTCCCTACTTCGGTAGAAGCATTTGTGAAGTTAAGCGGAGGGCGTGTTTTCAGTAAAGTAGACTTGAAACAAGCGTATACTCAGCTAAAAGTTGACAAGGAGACAGCAGAGCTGCTCACACTCAATACTCCACTCGGATTGATGAGGATGAACCGTCTTGCCTTCGGTGTGAGTGCAGCGCCAGGAATATTCCAACGAGTTATGTCTGCAGCGTTCGCAGATATGGATGGTGTAGCTTGCCTGTTAGACGATGTTGCCATTATGGGAAATAATATGGAGGAACATAATCAAAGACTTCGGAATGTACTGTTCAAATTGAATCAAATGGGATTTACACTAAATGTAAAGAAATGCATTTTTGCATCAGAGAGTATAACCTTCCTGGGTCATATGATAGACGCTGAAGGATTGCATCCATCCCCGGCAAAGGTCAAGGAGATAAAAGAGAAACCGGCCCCTACAAACAAGGAGACTTTACGTGCCTTTCTGGGCCTATATAACTTTTATGAAAAGTTTTTACCTGACAAAGCATCATGGTTGGAACCGTTGTACCGGCTACTCGAAGCAAAAAGGCAGTGGGTGTGGACTGAGAAGGAGCAAAAAGCATTTGAAATGGCCAAGAAATGGATATCGTCTGACCTAACATTGGTAGGATATGATTTGAATAGAGAACTGCTGCTGATTTGCGATTCTTCGGAGTATGGTTTGGGGGCAATTATTGCTCATGTGATGGATGATGGGGTGGAACGACCGGTGATGATGGCATCCCGAACAATGCAACCCCATGAGAGGCGGTATGGTCAGATTGACAAAGAGGCATTAGCCATTATGTTTGGGCTTACCAAGTTTCATGACTTCTTGTCGGGTCGGAAATTCGGTATTGTCACGGATCACAAACCATTAGTGGGATTGTTTAATCCTGTGAAACCTATTCCAGACCAAATTTCCCCAAGGATGCTAAGATGGTCATTAAAGTTGGGGTGTTACAACTATACGATAAAGTACAGATCTGGAAAGTTGATAGGTAACGCAGATGCTCTGAGTAGGTGGACTGAACCTACGACACCAGGAACCTGTGAAGAGCCTTTAAAAGAAGTACTGTTGCTGGAGGATCGACCAAATGGATGGGAGATGGATGCTACTAAGATTGCAACAGAAACCAAAAAGGATCTAGTGCTACAGAAGGTTATGTTCCATGTTCTGCATGGGTGGCCACGACACAATTCTGATCCAGAGCTACAGCAGTATTGGACTCGAAGGGAGGCCCTTTCACAGAGTAAGGATTGCTTATTGTGGTGCAACAGGGTCATCGTGCCCACATCCCTCCAACCGGAGGTGCTAGCACTGTTGCATGCCCCACATGCAGGGGTAGTCCAAACTAAAGCGTACGCTAGAGGATATGTATGGTGGGTGGACATGGACAAACAGATTGAAAGAATTGTAGCAGAATGTGAACAATGCCAGATGGTAAGGAACAACCCTCCGAAAGACCCGCAGGTATGGATAGCCACCGAAAAGCCTTGGAGTCGGGTGCATGTGGATTTTGCTGGGCCATTTCAAGGAAAGACTTTCTTTGTTGTGGTGGACAGCCATAGCAAGTGGCTAGAAGCTGAAATTGTGCCGTCTGTGAGTAGTGGAACTGTAATCACAATGCTAAGAAAGATATTTGCGTCTCAAGGCCTGCCAGAGGTGTTGGTTTCTGACAATGGCAGAGCATTTAGTTCAGCGGAATTTAATAATTTTCTAAAAAAAAATGGAATAAAACATTTGTACTCTCCCCCCTACCATCCCGCGACAAATGGCCAGGTGGAGAGAGCAATACAAACTTTTAAGAATAAACTGAAGAAGTTGGAAAGCTCACAGATGCCATGGAGTGAGAAGATGTCAAAGGTTTTGTTTCACCTAAGGACAGTGCCTAATAGCGTCACCAATAAAAGTCCCGCAGAGATGCTAAATGGACGAAAGTACAGAACGGCCATATCAAGGCTGCACCCAGAAAACTTGCCAACACGGGCAGATGCTCAATTAGAAGCAGGGGCACAAAAGCCACCGGCTAGGCATTTTCAGCTTAGGCAACCTGTTTTGATACATATGTACGGACCCGGCAGGAAATGGCAGAGAGGCACAGTGGAAGCTATAGAAGGCCCGAGTGCGTACAGGGTGAGGACGGAATGTGGAGAATTGCATCGCCGACACGCGGACCAAATGCTGGCGCGAGCTACAAAGGAAGAGACCACACCTGGACCGATAGATCAAAGACGGTTATCTTGGGATTGTCCAGATATAGGTATGGATCAAGCATCTCCAGAACAGGTGCTTCCTGAAATACCAGACTCTAGCTTGTGGCCAGAAATCATCGGTATATGATGTTAAATTATGTGTGAAGATATGTTATATACTAGTGTTTACCTTCGGTATTTTGTATGTTTTAATATTGTGATGAGGGTACCCACATTATAGTAATAAAGTTAGTTTGTTTTCGACTCAACTTAATGGCGTTTACTTTAGATATGAAATGATGCATGACTGTTCCCGATAATAGTTACAATCTGTTGTCAGTCGTGAGTGAATCGGTTTCTGCTAGGCAAGTATCCTCCATCATAGACCGCATCATCACCTAACATCAGGCGAGGTGGCGGTCAAACAAGCCTACTACAAAATTTAAAAACAACCTACCATTCCCGAATATTTATTTATTATTTATTAATTTTTTAGGCATGGAAGCCGGGAGTTATATTGTGGATTAGACTAATAAAAAAATTACCTTTTAGTAAACAAGCCTAACCTAACATCTGGATGTAAGTTTAGTTTACAATAGCACTCTAAGATCTGGATGTAAGTTTAGTTTACAATAGCACTCTAAGATCTGGATGTAAGTTTAGTTTACAATAGCACTCTAAGATCTGGATGTAAGTTTAGTTTACAATAGCACTCTAAGATCTGGATGTAAGTTTAGTTTACAATAGCACTCTAAGATCTGGTGTAAGTTTTCACATGATTCTCATGATGTATTAACATTGTGGAATGGGATATTTTCACTATTTGCAACAGCCACATTTTTTTTATGATAATGCGATACAAAGATATGAGTTAGGTCCTCCTTATAAGAAAATCCAATGGCATTTCACTTTGTCCTCATTTTTGTGACACTGACCTACCAAGTGTTATCAGATTTAGATAACATAGAGTAATTTCGGAGAGAGTGCATCGAATATGCATGATCTAATTTCTAAATCCTCATGATCTAATCAAATGCAAGCCTATTATAATAATAAAAAATGTCATTGACGTTCTTTTAATACATTTTACATTGATTTACTATTTAAAAGATGCCACAGTATTCCTAAAGTTGGAGTAAGCTATTAATATCAAATGGTAATTCCCTTTGGCTCATAGCAAATAAAAACAGACCTCTATAGGCCACCTAGATCATGATTAATTTGACTAATTTGAAACCATCTTAGAATACAAAATTTAGAATCAACATTGCATTACAAACATTCTGTGCTGGTATTTTCTATACTCACAATACCTTCCATATCCTTACTTACCATTTTCTAAAGCTTTATCATCAACATTAGGCGGATCATTTTTCTTCTTCTCAGGCTCCGTTTTGTTCTTTACCTCGGCCTGCTTAGGGGCCTCAGGGGGAGCCTCTGGGACGACCTGGAACAGGACAGCCTAGTAGGTCAAGGAAATACCATGCCCCAAAATATCATCTTCGTAATTTAAAAAATGGCGACAACTAATTACGTAGCCTATTATTCAATAAGGTTAAAATGTGTTTAATACAATATATACATGTTTCAAACCTTTGATATTATAAATTGTAAGCTTCAAAAACCCTATCCTAATGTTTTAAATGTTAATTCATTTGCAAGCAATGAAGATAGCTCTTGGTATTTCGTCTGACTCACCTGAGGGATAACGAGTTTTGGGATAGAGTTTTGACTGAAAAAACTAGTACTAGGTTGTATTCTACTCCCGAATGCTTCCTGGCTGTCCCTCGAGAACAAAACTGGCATGGAAGGCAGCATCTGGAAGATCTGAGGCCTTCTCCGCTCCAAGAAATCGAACAGAACAACTTTACAACACCACACGATTTCACATGATTTTTGTTTTTAACTATAAAATCTTATAAAACACAATATTATAACAACAATAAAATAAAGAATCAAAGATCTAAATCACACCAAAACCATTGTTTGTGTTTTTATTTCGCACAAACAACAGATTCAAGTAGCCATCGAATATTTTTTTATAACTTTTTGACAGATGAAAGGAAAAGGAAACGAGACAAAATCGGGCGGGCAGATCAAAAATGCCATTCACGTAAAACTTTTGAAATCGATGCGAATGATTTTATTTGTAGTATATACAAAAATTTATCACGTTTGTATGGTTGATAGTTTTTTTAAAAGCTAAGTAAATAGTTAGGTACTTTACAAAATGTAGTTTAATTCAAAATAATTCGATGCTGCGTAAACGTAAACTAGCGCGCGAACAAAAAGTTTTACATTACCGGAACTACCCCCCGGGTATGGGTAGGTAAAAGTTATTAAGTACCAACCTGTAAAAAAATCTGTCACATCCTACAGAATTTATGACCCGATTTATAATAATTATGTAGATTTTACGAATATCCTTTAAACAGGAAATAGGGTATTTGACTACTTTTGGGAAACTATTGCACATTATTGTCTGATATAAAATAATGTATACTGCATTTATATTTTCTGGATATCAGTCGTATTTGCGATATAAATCGATGTTAAAGTTTGAATAAAAAAAGATCGCGCCAAAACGCAGACCTGCGTCATAGCTCCGGTCGAGCGACGATTGACGTCACACAAAACAAAACAGCTGCAGCCAGGCAGCAAAAGTTTGATGATTAATTAATTTCTAATAGAAGTAATGGTTTATAAATATTGTGTAGTGCCAAAATGTACAAATACTTCCATAAAACACCGGAAAAACTATTCGTTTCTGTTCCAATGGACCCCAAAACTCGCAAAAAGTGGTTGGAACTAAGTAGCTCGTAGAGAACCTAAAAGTATTGGAGCTAATTCAAGTGTTTCTATGTGCGAAGATCATTTTGAGGTACATATTTGAGTCTATATATTTCTATTATAATTTGTGTTTTTATTGCATTACTATTTTATGTACTGTTACTTTCTTTTTAAACATTGTAAAGCTCGACATAACCTAACAAAATAGTGATATCCACTTACTACAACATACTTTTTGTACAACTTGATTGAATGTTTTGCTTGGAGAACAATTAAAAATTAATACCGACATTGTAGTTTTTACGTTTTGAGTTCTGCAGCGTAGAAACAATGACGTGGATTATTATTAAAGAAATATGCAACCATAAAAACATTAATTTTGGGTAAGTTACTGCTGTTTGCTTGCACAAAATGTTTCTCCATTCTTCTCACATTTAACCTCTGGACTGTTTTTGGTGAAAATTTCTGGATAAATCGCTCTCAAAATAGCTTTACAACATTAAATTCGCAAATATCAATACAAAATCTGTTTGTTTAGATTTGTGTGACGTCACTAGGGATGAAGCCAGTTACAGACCGTTTTCGATCACGTGATCAAATGTCGAAAATACAGTTATTTTAATCGCGTTTTTTCCAAAAAATAAGCATATTTTTATCAAAAAATCAATGAAATATGCTTTTTCATTATGTCATGTTTATGGATGGCGTCAATTGGCATAATATTTTTAATACAGTCAAGTACCCTATTGACATTGTTCCAAAGTGAAGCTAAAGAATGACCCCGGCTTGACCGGATCCGGAGGCTTGACGTCATAACTCGCTATAGAGCGCTCTCTGTCTAGCATGAAATTAAAATAATTATATCTTTATTATTTTTAAACTAATTTAAATTTTGTTTACGATGATGAGCTCTATTTATGATAAGCTTATATATGAGGAAATAAAAAATGCCGTTTATGTATAACTAGTGGTCGCTAGTTAAATATATATAAACCATCCGTGAAAAAATATCTAACTGATTGTGTTAGTTGCGTGGTTTAGGAGGAGTTAGTGGTTATACAGACAGACAGACGCGGAAAGCGACTTCAATGTATACTATGTAGAGAAGAAGAGAAGAGAATAGACAGAAAAGATAACATCATTGATTTTTACTAGCTTTTTGTACCCGGTAGCCAAGATAACTACAGTATATAATATTCTAAGATTTTTTTTCATTCGGTTTTTATAATCGTATTGCAGCTATCAGACGCATTTTCTCAACGGCTGAACTGTAAGTAGCGTTTACTTCGTAAAAACATTTTCTGATTGAGTAGGTAGGTTTAGGTAAATTTTCATGTTAACGTGTACATAAACTATACCAATTTTTTATTAGTTAGACGTAGCATAGTACTAGTTCTCCTTACATGAAAATTTACTCCTTGGTAGTATACTTATTTATACAAATCACAATCATGAATGCAAAGATTTTATACGTAGTAGTGTACTTGGTATGAAATCTTTGCATGAATGATTTAATGATATAATAAGCTTAGCTCAGTAAGTAGTAAGTATTTCTTCAATAAAAAGCTCAAGGCTGAAACAGTTTTGTAAATATACTTATTATTATACAGTAAATAGTAATATTAATATCATTGTTGTTTACTACGTTGTCAGGTAACGCCATCGATTTAGCCGATAATAGGGTGTATATGTATAGGTATCTACAGAAATAGGGATTATGCCGTATCCGTCCACTCTCCGGTCAAAATTTAGAACCCCATTGAAACTCCTAAACTTTTTCTGCTGTGCTGTGGATGTGGCAGCGCGCCACTGCACCACCACCGCTAAATCTATCTTTTTAGGTGTTTCTTCAATCGACCTTTAAATTGTTTGATCATTATTCAATAAAAATAAAGTTTGAAATACAGTGTAGAATGTTCAGTAGTGCTCCGACTAGTAAAGAGAATATCCGACTAGTATAGTAGATATCCGTGTGAGTGACAGCATTTAGCAGTAGTTACTAAAATATATTATACTAGCGGTCCGCCCCAGCTTCGCACGGGTATAGATTATAGCCTATGCCACCCGGGGGTAATGTAGCTTCCCAACAGCGAATATTTTTTTTTTAATTTGAGCCAATTCGTTACAAACATTCATACAAATCTTTCATCTTTATAATATTAGTATAGATTTATAAGACAAGATAGAAAAGGGTGAAGAAAAGATGAGACCAAAGCACAGAACCAAATAAATAAATACTTAATTCTTAAATTTCTCTTACAGCTCACCAGTTATTTTAATTTTGTCTGACAACAATTTTTTTAGTTCACCATATTTGGTTTACTTTACTTACTAGGTAGATTCAAAGAGTGTTTAACACGCGGCGTTTTTATAGTATTTTAGCGATGCAAAATTGCAAACATTTAATTATTATTTTTATTTTTATATCTAATTTGTGTGTATGTTTAACTAATTTAACTACAAATATTTTATTTTATCGCTCAATATTATTGCATGCCGTTTTCACCTGTAATTATTGTGACATTTAGTTATATTTTTATTTCTGTATAAAGTTTTGATAAATTGTATTGATGTACACAGTGTAGGTGGACTTAAATAAATAAACATCAACATCGTTTATAAAAGTGTTTACTTCGTCGCAATGCAAACTCGGTGTTAAAAACACTTACAGCGGCTACCAAACGATGAGTGTAACCCTTCGATCAAGAATGTAACCGCACAAAGATCTCAAAAGTTAGTAACATAATTATACGTTAGTTGGTAGAGTTGATTTTCACCCGGAAATCCGGCAAAACAACCGCATTTTCTCATCTCTATTCTACCATCCACCATTCATCGGAACCTTGTACAATACAAGTAGAAACAGACGCAACGTAGTAGACGCCACAGAGCGTAGAGCCGCCAAAATCATGCTTTGTATAATCACGTCTGGTTTACAAAAGAAATTAATTAAAAGTTGAAGAAATAAAGTGAAAAAAAAATCGTTACGATGGCTGCGATATTGCCAGCAGGATTGAGAAACGGGGTGAGTTAAACTTATTTGTACTGACCTACCTATCTATACACATTGTTGTTTCCAGTGTGATTTTTAAGATTGTTTCTAGTTTTTTTTACAATCAATTTTATTTTACTCACTTGTTAGAAATAGAGTACCTACAGTAGTACAGTACAGTAGAGTAGGTACAGTGTTAGTAACCTAAACTAAAAAGGTAAGGTCCAAGTTCTTTGGTTAGTAATGTATTTATAGAGAATGTGGAAATAATAAAACTATTTCTACGGGTGGCTCAGAGACATAGCTGTCAGATTTGCTTACAAAATAAGTAGGTACCTACCAGGTACTTAGTACTTACCTACGATTAGAGCTCTCCACCAATCCACCCAACTCTACATAAAGATCGGTTTTATTGTATGGTAAGAGATTAAAAAAAAAAACGGCTTCCTGAGAAATCGAGTAGGTATTACAGGAAATACCTACACAATCTGTACACAATGCATATTGATTATTTCCTAACTTCCGGTTTTGTATTTAGGATGGCCGGAAATGAGGTAACAGCATCCGGCAAACCCTTGATTGTGTTTTTAGGTCATCGAATAGTAAATTCAAACAGATATTAAAGCATTTCTTTGAAAACAACCTATATTACAAATTGGGTGAATATAGGTACTTCAATGAAGTTCACGGAATCCTCATTTTTGTAAGTTTAGTCAGTTTAATTGTTTTAGTGTAGTTGTGTTTTTGAGTTGTTAAATTATTGTTGTTTATTGTTTTTAATATTTTTGTTTTATAAGTTAGCCGATTTTATTTAACTCTTATAACACATTCCTTGTAAAATTGACTTGCCTATAACGTTTAATGTTTTTATGGCCAATAAATATTTCTGATATCTGATTTCTAAGTATCATATTAAGACTAACTTGCCTCTTTTTAAGGTTCCGTACCCAAAGGGTAAAACGGGACCCTATTACTAACCTTACGCTGTCTGCCTGTCTGTCTGTCCGTCCTACATTTAAATTGCTGTATCTTTCAAACTGTAATAGATAGTCAGTTGAAATTTTCACAGAATATGTAACGTTACGGAGGATTAACTAAGAAATAATAATAAAGTCAAAAAGTAGAAATGAAAGGGGGGGGGGGGGTCCCCACAACAAACGTACTTTTTCAACGTATTTTTCTATTTGCTCTAATATAAATAAAAATGTAACACCTACGTACAAGCGTCATACTTAGCATGATTACAGTACGCACTCTAAAGTATAACAACATATAATAATAAATGGCCAAGTGCAAGTCGTGACCAATTTCTGTTCACCACCGGTTCTCGTACGCCGCGTATAGCCCGCGTATCACCGAAGTTAAGCAACGTCGGGCACGGCCGGTACTTGGATGGGTGACCGTCTGGGCGATGATGGGATGTTGTCTTTTTGCAAGACACAGTTTTTTTTAATACAGAAATGTGGTGGTACGGAACCCTCAGTGCGCGAGCCTAACTCGCACTTGGCAGGTTTTATTTTTAGAATATTTGCTAATCTTCATCATCTTTATCAGCCTATCATATTCTCACTGCTGGAACACTAGCCTTCTCTCAGAGAGACAGGATGGGCCCCGATCCACCATGCTGGCCCAGATGAATGCCTAGTTGGAAAATTGGCAATAGGAAAAACTATTTTCCTAACCAAATCATAATTATCACGAATTCATAATTAAAAACAATGTAATTGTACATTGTACACTGACCGGTAAAAACAGTACGTACCTACCTTCCTGAATACCTAATTAACACATTGTTCAAATTGATCGAGTTGGCCTTCTCGAAAGGAAGTACGATTATCTGAGATTTCTTTCAAACACCAAATTTACAGCAGTGAGACTCTTGACGTGGTTGATATCACATGGAACTAAATGTGATTTTTCAAAATTGGTCGTGGCGTAACAAAGTTGATCATAGCATAGCGTACTGAACCAATTTATTTGTAGAGGTGGTCAAATGTAACTAATTTATTTAACGGGAAGCTATGGCTCCTCCTCTCAGCTCTACAAATAAATAGGCCAAACAGTGTCAATATAAACCACGCATCAATATCCATACAACACATCAAATTTGATGGCGACGTATCAAAGATGATCGTGGCATGACACAATTGTTAATTTTCAAGTTGATAACGACGTAACTGAGCTGATCCTCGCGAAACAAAGTTGATCGTGAGATAATATCAAAATTGATCGCTGCGTACTGAACCGCATAGTGACGATGGTGGAAGAGAAAGATGGAGAAAGTGTCAAGAATTCAGATAGTGTCGACGGTAGTGCTAAGACAGAAGCCACAGCGGATATCGTGTGTGAAGTTGTAAATGAGTTTTATTATATAACACCATAATTATAGTTGTTACCCTGAACTGTGAATTCATCCCCAACCGACTCTTATACGAACAAAAAATATATTTGTACCTATGCCTACAAAATTTCATTTCAGATCAACGGTTCACAAGTTATCGTCGAAACATACCCAACAAACATACACCATAAAAACAACAAAACATACATGCAAATATATTACCTATGTAAGATAACCAACCTATCTAACATTTCTAATCTTATAAAGCTCCTGCGTGTTCAATTTCTGTCTCCATTTCTAGGTGAAAGGTCTGGATGCCAACCGCTATGCGACGAAGAAGACGGTCGCCCAGGGCATGCTTGACATTGCCCTGCTGACATCTAACGCATCGCAGCTGAAGTACGTCCTCCAGGTTGGCCCCAAGCACGAGTTCTATACACTTCTCGTCGTGCTCATCTCTATCTCGATTGTTCTACAGGTGAGGATGTCCAATGAAGTCTATTTATCTGACCCCTAGCTGATGCCTGAAATTGCTTCAGGCTGTTTGTCGTAAAATGGAGTCTACTTGGTGATTAAAGTTCGCGAGGGTCTGATCGATTATGACGTTAAAGTTTTATAAGAAGCTGACCGTGAGATTCTGAACATCTGCTGTCAACAAAGTAGGCTATAAGTAGAACTATTGATTTATCTACGTAAAGACGCGGCGGACAAGTGAGGTACTTGAAAACAGTCTTATAATGATGAATGACATATTCTGTCTAAGTAACTTTACCTTTACCCCTTTTCGGAGATAAGGCTGTTAAAAAGTCCTTGTAGATAAATGATCCCCAAGCAATGCTTATAATTAGGAACATCTATGCATGTTTTCACCATCCTCTAGGTACTGATGGGCCTGGTGCTGCTGTCCCTGAACCTTCTCCGCGACTGCCGGTTCCACGTTCCTCGATACAAGACATCTGCTCTTAACATCAATTACGCGACCACCGCATCAGCGTTTGTGATCACTGTCTTGAATATACTGGTGTCGGCGTTTGACTCCTCACTAGCTAGATATATTGAAATACCTGCTGAATTGTAAAAAATTTGCAAAGGTACGATTCGCCATTAAGTAGCTAACAGACGTGACGGCTTTAACTGGAGGACCGCCGTCCAATGGGAGAGAAAGAGAAATTTTTCTCTTACTTTTTGGTCAGACAGCGGCGTACCAAATCCACACGTTAATACTTTTACAGTAAAACCGTTTCGATTGATCCTATAGAGTGCAGTCCTGCAGAGAATTGCGAATGCTGTCAAAATCCAATCGCTTCACAATGAATTGACGAAAAACGCCTCCACTCTAATATATGTAGTGCCGTAATATAGGGCTGTGCCAGCGGTGCCCAGCCCAGGCACAGCAGGGCGCAGACCCTGGAGGGGAGCAGAAATGACCAGACCTGGACCAAGTTTTGTGCTTAGTTAGAGAAGTTCGCACCGCATAAAAGGCTAGTTATGGTACTGAATATAGGTACTAGGCACATTGTTTCTGCCTTTGATTGAACATTGACAGCGTTCACAACCCTCTGCTGACCTGTATGTTTGTTTTAGCTCCTAGTCGGGTTGCTATTCGTGGTGATTGGTGGCTTGGATCTGAACGACCACCAGGATCAGCCGTCAGCGGTCATCCTCAATGACGTCATAGTAATATTTATATTCGTCATATCCGTCATCAATATCGTCATTTCTGCTTTCGGGATAGAGTATTCTAATAACCCGCTAGTGTTGGACAGACTTCATTATATCAATAACAATTATTTGAAGAAATTTAATGAGACGGCAGCTGCACCTGCTGCATAGAATATTATGTATTATTGAAATGTATACTTTAAAACATATACCATAAACCTGTATATTTGTAGTTAGACAGAGTTGTGTCAAAAAATTATAAAATTTGTGGATGTGAGTAAAATAATAATATTATTTAGAATGTTTCTCGAAATTTGGTAAGTAACATAATACTCGTGTTTGCCACTTTGAGAGAAAAGTTTAAAGAACCTCATTGTATATGATGTTTTCTATTCTATCAATCTATATTGTTAGAGATGATCATAAAAGCAGTCTTTTTTGAATTGCTAAATAGACTGCATGACCGCCACCTCGTCTGATGATAAGCGGTCTACGATGGAACACGCTTGTCTAGAAGTAATAGACTCACTCGCGACCGACTTAAAGATAGCCAGATTGTAACTATCAGTTCTTACAGTATAATGGTATATCTACCTAATCTACTTTAACACTAATACTAATTATTACATACAAATTATCACTAATATAATTAAAAATTAAAAAAAAAGATGTTGTCCGTGTGGTAAAGTGCCAAGAACGCTGGCTGCATTCCCGCGTTGAATTGCTAAAGAAATTCTCTGCGCGAGGAATGAGCCAGCTCTCTTATCACCAGCGGCGTCGATTAAATGTGGCGAAATTTTTTTTAAAAACTTTTTGGTACATGGGCCCCATGGACCAAAAGTTTCGACGCCCAGCGGCACAAATATATATTCACTTGAAAGTGATGCATACTTGCGCCGCTTGGCGTCTTCTGCGGCCTCCGCTGCGGCTCCAGCTTTTTGAATTGTCCCCCTGAGGTGAGAAGGGGCTAACGTATCAACGCATGTAGCGTCCCAAACGAGAGCCCTTCCCCGCTCCCAGGGGATCAGAGTTAAGCCATCAGGGCGCTTACCATCATCCCGAACTATCCCCACCGGCTCGAGAACAGCAGGGATGTTGATGGTGGCAAGTGCCCGTTTGATGATATCATTTATGGAGCCGTGGCGGGAAAATCTACCGGCACTACGTTGGCAGTAGAGTCCATGAAGTCCATTTTTATCGACGCCGCTTCCACACGGACACAAATGTCGTTCGACAATAGCAGCTCCTAATCGAAGACCGATGGCGATACGGAAGCTGCCATTGTCGAACAGAGTTCCGAGGTTGGCAGAAGGAAGGGCATGGAGCCACTGCCCGGACTCATGCTCGAAAACAGCAAGAAGCCTTGCGCGATCCTGGTCACTGAAAGAATTTTGAGTCAAATCTTGTTGGACTTTCTGTACCAATGGAGCATCCCATAGTTTTTGACGTTTTGGTTCCTTAGGTATATCTCCATTGGGACAGACAGTTTTCCAGGCCTCAATTGCATCAGCAGCACAGTGAATCCGAACCGATGATGTTTTCAAGATTGAAGAACACAGTTTGGATACACTGTGCACAGATGAAAGAAAGGCCGGAAGAGCTACACTGGAAATTTTTCTGATTCCGATACCACCAGATCGAATAGGCAATGAAGCTTGAATCCAGGAATTGTTTTCGAGGATTAAATTTAGAATTTTTTCCAAAGATGTTTTGAGGGTGGCATCAAGGCTTTCTAAAAATTGCGTATGTTTCCAGATTGGGCATGCTCTTAAGATATAGGTGAAATTTGGAACAAAAAGGCAATATTTTAAAATGGTATAGGCGATATGAGAATTTAGAAAGCCCAATCTGTTGATGTTTACCGAAAGTATATTAGATTTCTTTTCTAAAAGAGGTCCAACACTATCCTCGAAAAGAGGTGCCCCCAGGAGGTAAAGTGAGTTCTTTTCTAAAATTTTAATTTCCGGTGCAATGTCCCTAAAGCTTTGAATAATAACTTCACGATCATGGTCATTGAATTTAGACGAAACAAAAAGCTCACACTTGCCTAAATTTAGCTCTAAATTTATTTTCCCAAAATTATTTATGATTCTTGTAAAATCATTTTTTACTGTGTCCACTTTACCTCCTAAAGTTCCGTCATCTAGGTACCAGACATTTAATTTTGAATTTAAATTAGATATTATGGGGTGAATTCCTAAACCGAAGAGAGCTGGTCCCAACGGGTCACCCTGCTGAACGCCAGCTTCTGAAGATAACTGTTTGTCATAATAGAATAATTTTGATTGAGAACTGTAACATTGCCAAATATAGTTATAGACTTCTGGTGTATGGATGTAAACTTCGTTCAGGAGGGTTGACCGGTTAATACAGTTAAACGCATTTTTCACATCAACCTTGAGCAGTACATCCGCTTCGCCATCGGTTGAAAGAAAAGTACGAACTGAATGTACAGCTGCCTCGCAACCTCCCCTACTACCAAATCCAAGCTGAATGGGTTGAAATAAAGGTGTTAATTTTGGAGAAATTTTTCTACAGGCTAGTTTGGAAGCTAGTCTGCGAAAAGTACATCCAATAGCAATAGGGCGGACGCCGCCGTCTTTTTTATTAAAAGCGCAGAGACGTGCCCCGAATAGAAAAGGTTTAAAGGTATCAGAAATAGATCCATCGAACAAAAAGTTGCAGAATTTTGTAATGTCATTTGCCAAAGTCCTGCCTACGTCCCCGACGGATACACTGGTCAAATCTTTAAGATGTTGAGGTGTTATTCCGTCGATGCCGCCTGCAGATCCATTTGGAAATGACATAATGGCATCTAAAGTATCTTCAATTTTAATTTCCAAGGCCGAAAGGTTTGGTGTTGGAGGATTTGGAAGTAGGGATGTTGAGTTGGCCGAGGGGTGTTTATCGCGCAAGGCATCTAGTGTCTGAGCATTGTTGGGAGCAAGGGTATCGTCAGAGAACAAAATCCTTGCGGCATTTCGTAAATCGCCATCCATAGCTTTATTCTCTACTATTTTATAAATGTTGTGTGGTTTTGCCGGGGTACGTGATATGTCAAAATTAAAGTTACAATTGTTAGCGTTGCAGTTTGATTTTAAAACGGCAGTCAATGATTTTTTATTGTTGGATGGAGCATGGAAATGGCGGTAAGCAAATGTAAGAAGTTCTTGCCAAGATTCCGAGCTATGGTGTTGATGGTCAATGCACTTGTTGATGGCTATGGATAGCGATTTTGCAAGAGATAATCTTGCTCCTCTCGGGATTCTTTTTACTACCCGAACTTTTGAATTTAGGTTACTTAGTAATTGTTCAAAAGGGATATCCGAATTTGTCGACATAGGAGTAGAACAGGCATGTCTTGAAATTGTGATTTGGTCAGAAAAGGGAATTTGGTTGTGAATTTTGGCTATGTGAATGTTGAGGCCGCGACGCCCTTTAAACTGGCGACCATCGGAACATTGATTACATTGAAAATAATTATTATTGCATTGAGAATTAGCCGTTAAAGAAAAAATCACTTCAGGCCGCTCCGCAGGTTGTGGGAGCGGAGACGACGACAGTCTACTTTATCCATGGCAAACTTAATTACCAATTCAACAATACCAAATTTAAATACTTATCAAAGTGCTAACAGCTGTTTTAATGACCCGCATTTAAAAGTGGCCTCTATTCGTTTTAGAAAGCGAAATCCTCGTGAAACCTTCAATACCGGCTGCCATTTGCCTGTTTGTTTGCATGTATTACTAATATAGCTGTAAAAACACGATTTACGAGGATCATTTACCTAGCTGAAAAGGGCTCATCTCATCAAGTCGTGCCTAACAATCTTAGGACATAAAAATTAACTTATAAAGAGATAATTAGAGAATTTCTATGACGGTGATGATGATGTTGGCTAAGATTTGGGTAGTGGTGACCTATTTTGTGTAGATTATTAATGTTTGGGTATAAAACACACGCTTGGCGAAATAGTTACCAATCCAAGCCGAAAATCTAAAGCCAAGTGCCTGTGTTTGTCCCTCCACCTTCACTTGAAAGCCAGCTCGCATTAGCTAAGCGTGTTCACCTGAAGTCACCTCCAAATCGTCTCAATTCTCATAAAACCACGTGTGCCGTGGTCAAACGCCAGGCCTGTCAGTATAAAAATAAAATGACTGTGATACAGACGGACAGAAGTGATGAAATTAAAGGTTCCTCGAACCCTAAAAACAATCTCAGGAACAATTGTTTTACTGACAACCGTGAACGTCATACTCAGCAAGATAATGTTGGGCATCTACTCAATGTAATTCTATTTGCAGGCGAGCGCGGGAGTCTTGGCCATATCGATATCTTTCTTTGACGGTGAAGAAAGCCAGCGACACAAGAAGATCGCTGATTGGCTCTACCATGCTTCGGTGGGCATGATGACGGGGGTTGTGTTCTGTGACGTCATTAAGATGACATTCGGCCTAGACCCCGCGCTCTCTGAACAGGACTACCTTGGGAATAGGACCTCCAATTTATACAATATCTTTAAGAAAGGAGCATAAAAGGAACATATTGAAGTCAATCACAGTGCCATTTCCGTAAATCCGTAGTGTAATGTTACACGATATTTAATTTATTGTAGGTAAAAAATAAAAATAATCAATAGAAAATGTTCGGAAAATAATTGAATTGGTAATTATATTAGAGAGAGCTAGGTAGGTCCTTTATTTTTAACGTAATTATAATGTATTGCTTACCTACATGTACTTGATTGTACGGAAGCTGACTTACTAGTAGTAATTAAGTCACTATTACAACTTTTTTATTCAATTATGTCATATCGCCGCCTTAGTGCTTGAATGGCCAAGCAACCATTTACCAAATTTTACAGGAGACGTTTTTTTTAGTTTGTTATTAATGTATCTGATATTTATTAAAATATTTGATGATTTAGGAATAATGTTGTATATATTTATAAGATTGTCTATATTGTATTTTAATATGATAAGCATAAAACCGATATTTTTTCATTTATTTGTGGAGGTTGGACAAAATGCCTCCGTAGAAATTATGTAACTGGAGGTTGGACATAACGACATGGAGATAGCCCATGAAAATGATTAGAGATTTCAGTGCTTGTTTGTCCTATCTACCATTAAGACGTATACAGCATGTTCAACTTTTTAATGAATTTAATTAGAGCATATTTACATTATAGCCCTAGGGTCTCGTGGGGTACTTTGTGTCCCCCTTGGGCCAGGACTGAAGAAAGTCTAAATTTAGATGAGTACATTAAAAAAAACTGGGTATAGTGGGCATTTAAATTTGAGACTTGTGAGGTGACTGGATGGTGAATTGAGTGGTAGTGGTGGATTGAGGTGATCTATGGTACATAATAATAATAGGTGTTATTATTAATGGTTATACGAGTTTTGATAAAGTCTTTGGAAGTTTACGCAAACTCCGTACATCCGCGATCCCGTTAGAACGGCAATAAATTTTTATACTTGCCCAAAGATAATAGGACACTTATTCTGTCCAGGTATAATTCTTTCTTGAGAAAGCGGAGATGGGGCATTTTATGAGTCCCGTAAGGTCCCGTTACACGCACCCTGCCAAAATGTACCGTTGAGTTTGGACCCACAGGTAGCCGCAAGATGACGCAATATTTACCTAGACGAACTTGCTAGAATCCATGGCAATTTAGTGCTATGTACTGTAAGCGAATTATGTGACTAATACCTAGCGTAAGACGATGTTTGAACCCTAAGCTAGTTAAGCCAACATATCACTGTAACCAAGTTTTATCTCTAATCTATTCAAATGAGTATATTTTAACGTTCCATATTATGTCGCAAGGTTCAGGGGCCTTACGGACAACTGTTATTGCGGCACCAAACTAACGTTAAATCCGCTCAGTTAGAAAATCACGCAAACGTGAACCTTAACGCGCCCAAATACGGTTTGCGGTCGCGTGATTTTCCAATTGAGCGGATTTATTGTTAGTTTGGTGCCGCAATAGCAGTTGTCCGTAAGGCCCCAGTACACAATATATCTACAATACATTACTAGCAATCTATATCGTAGTCTTATCAAAAGCCTAACATAACCCTAGCATATACTAATTCCTAAATATTCCTAATCATGAATACATTTTCCTTATTATTAATAAAATTATATAATATATAATTTTATTGTTTAATAATAATTTAAAAAAAAAATATTTTATTAATTTTATCGTGTGACATAACAACAACAAAAATACAATCGAATGGAAAACCCTCTTTTTGGAAGTAGGATAAAATGCACTCGCGTGTTTGTTTTTTTACTTATATACTAAGCGAAGAATGAACTGCTTTTTAAATCAGCCTGTAGGTATACTGTGACATACAACATTCCATCACTGTTAAACAAATTATATGCCAACGTTCCTTTCTAAATTCAGCTGTACGTACGTACGTAAGTACATCTAATACTCATCATCAGCACCTCATCTAACTCATCTAGCACTCATTTAAAAACTATTTAAACTCTTTTATTTATCACAGGATCTTAGAAACGTTGCTAAATCATTGACAAAACTAATATTATGCAAACAAGACGGCGAAACGTCACAGCTCACAGCGTAAATACTTAGCTGTGATTGGTTGGCCTATGGAGGTTGGACAAACAAGAACGGAGCTTGATATTTGGATGCGGTTATTTGAGCAAATTATGGAGTTAGGCCATACAAGCACTAAAGACTATTTTAATTACGGAGATAGGATATTTTATTTTTGCAAAAAGTACGACTAATATAGAAAATAAAATAAAATAATCAATATGGTAAAAAGGGTAATTTTTTTCTCTTAATTTTAAAACAAAAATGTTGTTTTGGGTGGAATTGGTCTGTTGGACATTCAAGCACTAGGGCGGCGATATTTGTACTTATTTTAGTTCATGGCATCTTGAAAATTATGATATTATTTTACAATTAGAAATATGTGATATTTAACTAACTGTACAACTTATTATAAAATTATTTAAAATGTAAACAAGTACTTTAGAGAGTTGTTGATTTGTTGATTTTGCGCACTTGAGTTACTTCCGTTATTTTATGTACTTTTTTCTACTTAAAATTTTGCGTTACCTTTTATTTTCTTGTAATTTTGATTTAATTTTTGTTTGTTTATTTATATTTATTTTCGCTAGGTGCTCTCTGCGGCGGTGGCGGTGGTGTTAAGCTGCATTTTCAATATAAATAAAGAAGACCATCAGAAGAACGCTGAAATTCTCAATAACACGAGTCTCATGTTCAAGGTTTTGAGTATCGCAGTTAACATACTCATTAGTATTTTCTATTCCATGCAGCTGGATAGTAATGTTGTCGTGTAAATAATAAGTTCAGGTAAACCATGGAATAATTATCTATGATATTTTTAATAAGCAGTTTTTACCACAGAAAAGAGAAGTAAATAGAACGGAAATGAGAAGGAAAATCTGTCGCCAGGCATTATGTTATGACAGAGCCTTGATTCAGGGGCGGATCCAGGATTTCATTTTGGGGGGGTTCATTTTGTTCATTCAGACACAAGGTGCACCTGAATCAAATCGAAAAGTTGAGTCGAATGTGTGGAATCGCTAAGTGTTTTGGCCATGGCCCCCATGCCCTGGATCCGCCAATGCCTTGATTGAACATTCTTATGTAGGTATGTCAACGCGTCGGACTCCGCATCTAAAGAACTTGGACCCACCCTCTTGGACCTTACCTTTTTGGGTTAGGTATCAAAGTTCTTTGTCTGCATCACCACAGATGCCAACTGATTTCGAATTACTGACGTTTTTAGTTTATAAGGGTGCAACTGGCTACAACAAATTTCTTACAAAAATGCCTTTATAGCCGTTCTAATTTAAACAAAAAAAACTTTTCCGTGATTTTTATAGTACTTGATGTACAGGGTTACACAGAAAAGGTGTACTGGTGCCTTACACCTAGCTGTTTAAAGCAATCTTTAGGTGATGAAAAAATATTGCGCGACCGTTTTCCGAACTAAGCGGTAACGTTAGACTTATCGACTTATGTAGGTAGGTATATAGCATAAATATAAAGTCGGTTTTTTTTTGTCAAATACCTAGGTACCTAGTTAAAATTCTTTTGAATATTGTGTCATATTTCTATAAAATTACTGATAATGTTTCGTGAAATCATTTCCGTGTTGGCACTTGGCCCCCTAATCAAAGTTGATCATAGCATATCATACCTAGTAATGAATACGTAGGTACAACGCGCAACTTCCGACTCTGTAGGTAGGTAGTTACCTAACCGTTACTCTTTCCGTAACCCTGTAAAGACGATAGCATCAATTCTGATGTACTCTAAACTAAACTAAATTTGACAGCTCTAAAATTGTTGCCATCCCTCTCTCACATTTTAAAATAAAAAGAGAGGCAGATAATTTTAGTCCTGTCAGATTGGTTTAGTTTAGTGCAAAGTGGTATGACAGAATCGATGCCTATATAACTGTAGAACCTGTCATATTAAATGTTAGGTACCTATAACACCGTCCTTCTATTCATAGCTATAAATATTGTAATAAAATAATAGCTCATTCAAATAGATCTTTTAATTATTTATTACTTTTGTCTGCAATATGCACCTATTGTGCCTACTGGCAGGTACCTCTTAGTACCTAATAATACTGTTACATAAAAAGAATGCGACAGTTGTTCAAATAAATGAATCAAAATCATGTCGATTACAGGTACTTTGACAGTATCTGACTGACGAAATAAATCTCACTGGGATTTGAGCAGGATAATATTATTATGAAACCGTAAGAGAGTTTCTTTGCGCGATAGAATCCGAAAAGCTGATATTCGCCAAAGAACCAGAGTCACCGACATAGCTGTTAAAATTTGTAAGTTGAAGTGGCAATGGGCACTTGGGCAGGCTACATCGCTCGAAGAATCGATAACCGATGGGAAAAAAAGATTCTTGAGTGGAGACCACGAGCCGGAAGACGTAGCGTAGGTATAGGCCTTCCACTAGATCATCGAGCTAGAAAATGAGCACTAGATGGACCGACGACATTGTGAGAGTCGCTGGCATCCAGCAGGCAAAAGGCAGGCTGTCGTTCAGTGTGGGGGTTAAAGGGGGAGGCCTATGTTCAGCAGTGGACGTCTTCTGGCTGATGATGATGAAGAGAGTTTTTGGCGCCAACGTGAAAAAAAACATGTCATCTCATTGTATTATTTTCATAAACTTGTGTATTTTCGACTTTCTGTGGCCAGACTAATAATAGTGGATTATTATAATTTAATAAATGTTCGTGGACGTGCTCGAGTGTAAGTAGTGAAACGTGGTGAAATATGTATTTTGGTGTTCTTTCCAAAGCTCCATTGAAGCCTATTGTAAAGTCTCTACCATTTTACTAGGGCACTTTACTTTGACTTGACCGTGACTAACTTTGCTTGACTTTTAACTTTGTGGCTGACTTGTTTGACGACATTTCATCAAATATGATAATATATTAATACTTGACACTGGCAAATGCACAAGAAGTGCGACGTCAAAATCCTCCAGAGGAAAGGAAAATAACCTTAAGAAAAAATAGCTGTCAACATCAATGTGGAGTGTCAAAACTGACATTCTTTAGAGACGAACCCTACGTTCATGGACGAACCTGTCTTGAATAGGGTACTTGACTGTATTAAAAATATTATGCCAATTGACGCCATCCATAAACATGACATAATGAAAAAGCATATTTCATTGATTTTTTGATAAAAATATGCTTATTTTTTGTAAAAAACGCGAATAAAATAACTGTATTTTCGACATTTGATCACGTGATCGAAAACGGTCTGTAACTGGCTTCATCCCTGGCATTAGTGACGTCACACAAATCTAAACAAACAGATTTTGTATTGATATTTGCGAATTTAATGTTGTAAAGCTATTTTGAGAGCGATTTATCCAGAAATTTTCACCAAAAACATTCCGGAGGTTAAATGTGAGAAGAATGGAGAAACATTTTGTGCAAGCAGACAGCAGTAACTTACCCAAAATTAATGTTTTTATGGTTGCATATTTCTTTAATAATAATCCACGTCATTGTTTCTACGCTGCAGAACTCAAAACGTAAAAACTACAATGTCAGTATTAATTTTTAATTGTTCTCCAAGCAAAACATTCAATCAAGTTGTACAAAAAGTATGTTGTAGTAAGTGGATATAACTATTTTGTTAGGTTATGTCGAGCTTTACAATGTTTAAAAAGAAAGTAACAGTACATAAAATAGTGATGCAATAAAAACACAAATTATAATAGAAATATATAGACTCAAATATGTACCTCAAAATGATCTTCGCACATAGAAACACTTGAATTAGCTCCAATACTTTTGGGTTCTCTACGAACTACTTAGTTCCAACCTTAGATTGGTTCCAACCACTTTTTTCGAGTTTTGGGGAGTTTTGGGTGCATTGGAACAGGAACAAATAGATCTTTTGGAGATTGAGAGTGTCTTTATGGAATTATTTGTACATTTTGGCACTACACAATATTTATAAACCATTACTTCTATTAGAAATTAATTAATCATCAAACTTTTGCAGCCTGGCTGCAGTTGTTTTGTTTTGTGTGACGTCAATTAGTCACGTGATCGGAGCTATGACGCAGGTCTGCGTTTTGGCGCGATATTTTATTATTCAAACTTTAACATCGATTTATATTGCAAATACGACTGATATCCAGAAAATATAAATGCAGTATACATTATTTTATATCAAACAATAATGTGCAATAGTTTCCCAAAAGTAGTCAAATACCCTATTAAAGTACGATTATTAAAATTATAATTAAAATTCCAGATCCAAATTCAGATTATTGTGAGAATTTGATTTTATCACGAGAATATTCGTTAATATCGTAAACTATTGAACCTGTCTAGTTTTTGTAATTTTATTATAGGTGATTGTAATTGTATAATTACATCCCTATTTTGCTCAAAACGTCTAGAAATTGTTTATTTTCAATTACCATACAAAAAAAAACTACATTATACGTAAAACATATTATTGTTTTAATTATTACCAAACTAATACTTAGTTACTACTTAAACACTGAGCTTAAACACTATTTGATGAATTGTATTTCTAGCTGATGCTAGAAGCTGAGCCCTATGGCCTCCCAAAACGGGTGGACCGATTTCGACGGGACGTTCACAGCCGTGCCGTTCACTGGCAGATAGCTGATGATATATTAAGGAGTAATCCACGTGGGTGAAACCACGGGGCACAGCTAGTTTAATAAATAGTTTAATCGATTGATTAATAAATCGTTTAAACCAATCGATTGATATACACTTTTACACGGAACAACACTAAAATAACTAGAAAAACTCAAAAAGACAAAAACAAAAACTTAAAATAACAACTTGTAAAAGTAAAATTCATTGATTAATAGTTAATACTATTTTTAGCGACACGTATCTTAATTAGTAATTAGTGAATCACAGTTTTACTTTTATCAAACAATAGGTTGTCCTTCGGGGTACGTGGCTAAGTATTCGGAATCGGTCAATCGTGCGACTGCGCGCGACAAAAAGTGAGAGTCGAACGAGGTTACCGCACAAGGCGGTGTAGTTTCCGTCCGTTCCATTCCATTCAGTAGGTTGTGCACAGTGACCGCAACTAGACGTGATGGCAAGAATCATAGTTTACGGAGGACGAGGTGCGCTCGGTGCGGCCTGCGTCAAACACTTCAAGGCAGCCAACTGCTGGGTGGCGAACATCGACCTCAATCCTAACGAGAGCGCAGACTTCAACATCACCGTGCCAAAAGACGCGTCGTGGGTGCAACAGGAGGAACATGTCGTGAACGAGCTGGCAACCGCGCTCAAAGGTGAGAAAGTGAACGCTGTGATCTGCGTCGCGGGCGGCTGGGCCGGCGGCAACGCGGGGAAAGACCTCAGCAAACAGGCCGACCTCATGTGGCGCCAGTCTGTATGGAGCTCCACCATTGCTGCTACAGTCGCTTCTAAATACCTCTCCCCCGGTGGTTTATTAGCTCTCACCGGTGCTAAAGCCGCTGTAGAAGGCACTCCAGGCATGATCGGCTATGGCCTCGCCAAAGCCGCAGTACACCAACTCACAAAATCTCTCGGAGCTAAAGACTCTGGCCTTCCTGAAAACTCCCTAGCTGTTGCCATCTTGCCTGTGACATTGGACACTGAAATGAACAGGAAGTGGATGCCGAAAGCTGATTTCGGTTCGTGGACCCCGCTGACCTATGTGGCTCAGTTGTTTGACAAGTGGATGAAGGGCGAAGAAAGGCCGGCCAGCGGCAGTTTGGTGGCACTTGTCACCAAAGACAATGTCACTGAATTGATTGTCCAATAACTTGCCAGATTATATCAGTAGAGTACTTACGCCTATTTCTTTAAGAGATTGTTTTTTAATTTTGTTGTTCAATTAGTTATTAAGTTGCTCGATATTTGATTGCTATTGCAATATTCCAATGAGCTTTGAATGTATTTGTTAAGTGAAGACAATAAGGGAACAAAATCTCATATTTATTAAGTAGATTTGATTGTAATACTCTCTTGTTGAACTTTTGTAGTGCGATCTTGGATACATTTTAATATATCTGAATGTGATAAAAATATTTAACGGTATATACATATTAAATGTTGTAGCTAAATTTTAAAACTTTGTTTTCTTTCTATGTACACTATATAAAATTATGTAATGTGACCTGATAGATAACAGAGTTCATTACAACTATTGGTATTTGGTTGCTTATCAAGTCAACAAACTTAAAATACTATGTCATTATTACTGATTAAATGAGGATGTGAGAAATTACTGTAAAATATAGAGCACTCACAACCACAGCGTCAAAATACTGAATACAACCTTACATAATCTACAAAAGTACCTTTTGTACCCATGACACAATGAAGCTAAGGTATGTTTGGGGTAAGGCGTGCTATATACTTAAACGGGTCGGCACATTTGTTTTGGCAGAATTTGTTGAACAACAAAACCAACCCGAAGCAATTACTACATAATTATATTAAGCTCTCATTCAGCTCATGCCGGCCAGCTCTGATCGGCTGCGAAGCTGCAGAAATTAATAACAAGTCAGCGTCCCACATTTGTATTACTACAGAAGCAATGATGATTTGTTTGATCGTCATAACCTGGCCAGTATGATGTCAGCATTTGATTTTTACCACCCGACTAGGCTTAGCCACACACTAGGATGCATAAAACAAAAGATTGTGCCATGTGTCTTTCTTTAGGAGAGGCTTATGTGAACTAAATCATTTAGAATTTTGGAATCAAACTCGTTTGATTCATAATCATATCCCCATCATCATCATCAGCAGCTCATTTAACCCACTGCAGTGCAGGGCATAAACCTTCACAATTTTCACTGTTTAACTCTAATCAGACCCTGCTCGGGCTCAAACAAGGTCCAGTGTGATCATGCTTATTTATTTTTCCTTAGGTACGAGTAGGTACTAGAATGATTTTTCACAAGTCATGGAGATATTGATAGTTAGTCATTACATTGGTTCCATAAAGTTGATAATATGAATCACTATTCATAAAATCTTAGGTCTTACTTCAATAAATTCATATTTTCACAGTGGATTCATGTGGGTTAGTGACGTCAACGGCAGTAGGGTATTTCCTAACTACTCGTTGGCATCAAAAACTTGAGGCAAAATTTATTCTGTCTGAGGGTTTTTCCTGTGTGTAGCTTTTTAGAATCTAGGAATAGTTATTTATGATACAAGTGCGGTAAGTTGGTTATTACAAACGAGTAGACGAATGTAAGCCCGAGACGAAGTCGAGGGCTTACCATAGTCACGAGTTTGTAATAACCAATCCGCACGTGTGCCATACAACGTTTTACAAAACATTTGCGAGAAAAAAACAAAAAATGGAAAATAAAAAAATACCGTAAAGTACACGCACGGTGCTATACAACGGAGCGTGCGGTAAAATTCATTACCGCACGCTCCGTTGTATGATGCATTTCATTACCGCACGCTCCGTTGTATGATCCGTAATGTTTAACTTTGGAACGATGTATACAGGCTTCGTAAGTGCACTTTTTGAGCAAATGTGTTTTAAAAACCTTTTTTTTATAGTAATAGTTTATTGATCCAAAATTAAAAGACACTTTGTGATAAGTATTCTTTTAAAACAAATAAAATATTGATATATTAAACGAAAAAGTTTTTATTCACCTTTTTACAATGTTATTGCAGCTGTCATAGCAAATAATCGAATGGAAATAGTGTAGATACTTATTAGCCAGCGAAGCGAACTGATGATTACGTAATCTATGAAATGAGATTACGAAGTTGTCATACCAAGTTACTCTCTACGCCTTACGGCTACCTGTTTTAAGCGATTCTGTTTAAGTGATGCGAGAAGTTGCGTGACCGCAAACCGTATCTCGGCACGTTAAGGTTCACGTTCGCGTGATTTTCCGCACTGCGCTGTTTCGAGGCCGCATTAAGAGGAAGCACAGCACAATGTATTAAAAAATGTGATCTACATTTTGAACAGGCCGATCACACCACTTTCACAAAATCCAACTGGATTATTATAAACCGGTTAGTTTACACAGACATTTCTAGCAGGCAATGCAAAAAAATCCAGTAGGTACCTACCTGCCATTGTTTACTGTTTTCTTGCAGTTTTTTTTTTTAATTTTCAGCTAGGCACTGAATCTATTTTCTGTTCTTATTACCTACATTGTTCTTATAAGGTGGTACCTAATACCTATATAATTATTTATGATTTCCTATAGAGTAAAAGTCCGCAGGGAAACGCTGGATGCAGGCCGCTTCCAACCCGCCCTTTTGGAGATCGATCGGGGAGGCCTATGTCCAGCAGTGGACGTCCTATGGCTGAAATGATGATGATGATGATAATGATAGTAAAAGTATCTACTATAGTCCTTTTCAAATAGCATGTCACTTGACAGGTGGTTTAAAAGTACGATAGAATGTAACGTGATTCGTAAATATTGATTGTGACGTCACAGAACTAATTTAAAGATTTAAAATTTACCGCGAAAACCTATAGCTAAGCGCCACTATGAAAGCTAGTGGTAAAAACTGGTCTGCTAGTGGTAGTTGTCAAGTGCCATGCTATTTGAAAAGGACTATAAGTATGCCTACATTACTCCGATACTCCTGGCACTCCTGTCTTAAATGACAGAGCAATTTATTGTTTCCCTGCGGCGCGGAGTGATATTTACGAGAAAATTATTAGGCTTGACGTCAAAACAGAAACGATAATAAATACCCCTTGCCTTGACCCAAACGCAAATAATGTATGAGGGACACACATTATACCGATTATACGCCTCTGTAGACGCCCCAGAAACATTTTGGGGGTGACACCTCAGATCAGACAAACAATGGAGATATGGTAAGGTTGAGTGCCTGGTGCGAACGCATCTGGCCTAAATCAGGCTTAATGCCTATAGTTGAACTCACCCTACAGGTGACCTTGCTGCCCTTTTTTGCAAGTTTCTTAGTGTGCGTGTAATATGAGAAAGTGTGCCATATTTTATGTACCTACCTACCTACCAACTTTGAAAAAAGTATGGGTGAAACATGGAGACTTATCTTCCTTGTTTGTCCTATTCGACTGCTCTAGGCAAAAGAAAATACTTATTCCGTTTTTTTGTGTAGGCGCCGGTTACCAAAGGCGTGTATGTACACAAACACACACCGACCCCGCCGGCGGCGCGGGCAGTCGAAGACTCAGGATCTGTCAGAAGATGGTTTAGATTCACTCCAAATAATAAGCTCTATATACAATCTGCTGGGGCTCCAGGGCACACTCCTTCTGAGGTAGCAGGGCAAGTCTGATTCCCCACTGTTAGCGACGGCCCCAAGCCGAAATTCGTAGGTGTACGTAAGTACTTAGGTACTTCATAGGTGCCCTTGCGCTAGTTGCCCTAAAACAAGTTAGGCCCAAGCTCGACCCACCGTCTTCTGCGTTTGCCAACCGCCTGCAGTGGTCACGCACGCTGGCTGTCGTCGAGGCCGTCTGAAGCCAACAGCTAGTCATTCATTATTGCAAATAAGCGTGTTGTCATTGTGGTAGTTTTTAGCTATGAGAGTTAGTCACGAAGAGAGAGAGAGAGAGGCCTAGGCCATGTTTGAGCGGTTTAAGGTTTAATGAGCTTTCAGGTTGACTTTTCCCAACAGGTAGTTTAATTCTAGTTTTCTGACAAGCTTAAAACTTTTGTGCACTTACTACCTTGCATTTCTTCGGTGACTTAGACGCACCAAACAGAACATAGTGGCCAAAAGTTCATCGAGATATTCAGGATAGATTCCTCGATTTATTTAATACAGGGTCACTTTTTTAGTGCGTTTTTTTTTTTCATCTATCTGAAATTTTGACGTACCGTATGTCAAAAATGCGCACTACAAAAAACTAAACCTCTATAGATTTGTATGAATACTTAAAAGTAACTAGACAGATCCACTCTACCTACTTTACGATTAGTAGGTACCTACTGTGAAGAGAAGAGGTCGGCGGAATAACCTTCGAATACAAAAATCAAGGGAAGGTGAAACAAAACACATTATTTATAAATAAAAGCATTTTTAAGCCATTATACGCCATGATACGTCTTACAAAATAATATAAAATATTACCTATGTCTGTGTTTCCGTCTTGGTATATAATGCATTTTAATTCAGTAAGTAACATAATTATTAATTACTTAATTATTACCTACCTAAAAATATATTTTCTTAAGGTTTTAAAATGATAAAACATAAAATAATTTAACACTTATAATTACTTAATCTTACCTACAATACATAATTACTTAAGTATATTTTATTATTGTCTACTATCGTTTCTTACGAGTAGGGTATGCTATATGCTATGCTATGAGAGATGTCTAGCGTTTTCAACATCTACTAGTAGTTAAGATCTAGCCGCTAGATATTTCTTTAGAATGGCCATAATTTTGTCAAATAAACAAACCAAATAGGCATGTCAAAATGAGCCTTGCGATCCAGCGGGGCAATGCTGCCTGCATTTTGGGGACCTTCTGCCGCACAGTGGTGGCGATAAGGCCGCCTGTTAAAAGCCTAGATAATATTTTTGTTGTAATTTTTATGTTATCCTTGTTTTGTGGTGTTTTAATAAAGAGTTTTTGTATTGTATTGTATTGTATTGTGGTGATTTGTTCAACTAAGTTAATTTTTCAGTGTTATCATCGGTCAAGTAAATTCCTTTATTTTTAATGCAAACTGTCAAAATTGTTTTACTGACTATATTCAGTGTTATCATCTAGATAATTATAAATTTTACACGCTGATACACGCTGAAGGGTTTCCTAACCGACCACCCAGATGGATGGTTTGGGTGGTCCGTTAGTAATAAACGCCATGATAGAGTAACAATATAGAACAAGCTAAGGTACTGAGTTCCTTCGTAGGTACCTCTTCTTCAGATGAAATTCCCCTAAATAATTTTATGTAAATGTCCTGTTTTTTTTTTTTTAATTATAATACTTGATCATCGTCACCATCAGCATAGATAGGTACATAAACTGCTGAACATAGGTCTATTCCTTACGTACCAAACAAAACAACAAGACAAAGCGTTCAGCGTATAGTTTGAGCGTAGTTCAGCGTATAGTTTGAGCGTAGTTCAGCGTATAGTTTGAGCGTAGTTCAGCGTATAGTTTGAGCGTAGTTCAGCGTATAGTTTGAGCGTAGTTCAGCGTATAGTTTGAGCGTAGTTTAGCGAAAGTGCTGTTACAAAAAGTTCTTTATGATTTGTTAGTTATGACATAACGTCTGTAGGATTCTTATTTTACACTAATTTTGTAGGTAAAGTGGTTTTTAACATCAAAGTTGTGTAACTCGTGCCAATAGTGACTAGATTTAGAATTTTGTACAACGCTGTAATAGTAGTTGATTGAATCAGGCGTTACTTTGCGGAAGTCCATTTTTAATGTGTATATGAATTTCTAGTGTAATAGTAGCTTTACCTAGTCTGTAGGCGATACGATAGCTTTGTCGATGTGGATCGTTTTTGTGTTGATTATGTTAATGTCTTACAAAGGTTTTTAATTATATAAATACAAGGCGCAAAGACCTAAACGTTGGTACTCATCATGAACCACAGGGCGATTGGCTACCACAGGCTTTTATAGCACTCTTAAATTAATCTTGCAATTATTTCTACCTCGCTCTTTATACAATAAAGACAGAGAGTGAGAGAGAGAGCGGTAGATTTATTTGTATGAAAGTTGCAGGTAGACTCCTAAAATATAAATCCATCCAAGTGCCGGATGCTCATGTACAGGGTTATTGATAATTAGCTTACAACCTCTCGTAGGCAGCTTCCTTATATCATTTGGAAAAATGAGCACACAATTATTTTACTTAAAAAAGTATGACTTGAAAAACTTTCCAACACGGGAACTTGACAACACCAATTCTAGTAAGTAATCGATTTATAAGTATAGTAAAGTATAGTATATTGATAAGTATTATAATGATTATTTAGAAGTATTCCTTCTTTCGTTGAGACTATGTACTTTTAATGTTTAATTTTTGATCTTTACTTGTATTGAAATAAAGATACTGAACTGAACTGAACTTTGCAAGCAAAAAAAAATTGTTCTGTATTTTGTAGGTGTAAGTTCTCACTTATAACTGCGTAATTTTATTGTAATTAAGAGCCTTCATTTATATATATATGTATATATGGATGGAATGTCTTACTGTTAATTAATTAGAATAATAACATTAAATAAATTTTATTTCTTGAAATTGTTTCGACTATTTACATTCTAAATTATTATAATTTTTGATATAATATAATATTAATAGTATTTTTATGCCATTTCTCTAGATATGCATGACTACTAGGCAAAATCTGTTAAAAAAGTGACTAACATTGTGACTTCGCGTTTATAATGTTTGTATACTCGTGTTTTGTACAAATAAATTATTTTTATCTTATAAACATTACTAGTCATGGAACTAAAGTTATTAGGTATGATGTAGGGATGCTGGCTACGAGAGTTTTTTTTTAATAACCCTGTAGGTATATCCAAGTGCTGTTTATTTTTCTTCCTCTACAATGGCTTCCATATAATTTCGCGAAGATCGTTGACAAGGCAGGTAAAATTGAGCGTCCGCCCTAGAAACTGTCTGCAAACCCCTGAAGCCGCCCATCTCCAGGCTAGTCTTGTTTAATAGTAAATTCTTCTTTAAAACATACAATGCCAACACACACAAAATAATTCAAACGTATGGTATCACACAAAAATTCAATGAGAAAAAGTCTTTTCCAATCTTCTATTCACATCATCCGACCACAGCTCGAACTGTGTTCCTCAGCAGGTCCGTCACCAGTTCCGTGGTCCGGATGATCTTGTAGCCGATCTGGTCGATGAGGGTGATGGCCGTGGAGTACGGGGGAGGCAGATCAGAGGCTGTGGGCCGGAGAGGGTATCGCGTGGGAATCACGTTGGATGCTGCACCCGGGCTGGGCGGTTGTATTGGCCTGGAAGAACAAAACTTGCATTTTATTTAGGGTTACCAGATGAAAAAAATATGTCCGGATGAAATCTCGGAAGCTTAAAATAAACTCCGGACATTTCCTTTCAAAGTTCATATTTTTATTTCATGGCATGATAAACTCGTGTGGTTGTCGTAGCATCACCGCGTACCGCTTTCAGCGCGTTAGCATATCATTACGGACTGCCTCGGCCCGCTTTGCCAGCAAGTGCGAATTGGACTTCAAAATAAATAAAAATAGAAAATGATGTACCGCAAGGTATTTCCAGATGATTTAAATATAAATAAATATTGTAGTAGATTACTAAGCTTATTTATTTTTCTCTAAAAATTCCGGCCGTTTTTGAATTCTTCCTGCATTCCGGACAAAAGCCTAAATTTTCGGACATATTCGAAAAATTCCGGAAGTATGGCAACCCTTATTTTATTAGGATTAAGATTTTAATGTTTTAGCACCAGTTTGAGTACCTAAGGGTAATCCTGGCCGTTGCGGCCAGGATTACCAGAATCTCTGTTTCTGTCTGTCAAGTGTTTTTTGTACTTTGCAGGTATTTGCCAATTATGACATAAAGTATTTTATGTAAAAAAACGGGTTTGTATCTACGGATCCCGGTATCGGTTCGAATTAGCCACGGATCCCGGCGAGTTGTATCCACCGATACACTGACTTCACGGGAAGTGAGTAAAACTCAATAAACGGGATTTTATAATTACAAAGAGAGGAAAAAACTAAGATGTGGAATATTTCCTTTAAATTTAACTTCCATCAATATATAATATACCTAATAGCCTATTCAACTAAATAAAATCGGTAAAGCTAACAACATAAAAAATACTGACAAAAATAATAGTGAGTGTAAGCCGTTTTTATATAGTAAGGTAAACGGCCCATTACTCGTCAGGTTCTGAACTTAGCTGTCTTTGCACCTTTGCTACGTTTCTGTTTGTTAACTTAGATAATTGAAATTGCGTGACGTGATTCTTGATTTATCATTCTTTTCAGCTAATTTATTTTTACAATTATATAAAATCAATAAAGTAATAAAATAATAGAAAAATTGAAAAAGAGGCGACTTGTACCAGTACCCGGCAGATTTGTCGTAATTGTCGTCAAAATGTCCCAGTGCTCGTCAATTTTTAACACTGATTTGAACTCTGTTACTTAAGACTTAAGGTTCATATTATTAGTTAATTTTTTTCTATGTAACCCTCAAAATGAAAATATAGGGGAAAAAATATTACTAAAATAACGAAACGAGTCCAATATCGGTGACAAATGAAACCAAACTGCAATTGAATTGAATGTATTATTTATTGCACAAAATAAACAAAAATTATAATGTGAATATATAATGTATGTAAAATATATAAGATTTTTATGAGTAAGATTCTTACGTATTTTTTTTATTAGCCCCAGGACAATTTTTTTCCTATTATAGGGTATTAAGTGCCAAAGTTTAACACCAATTACATTGGTGTTAATCTGTGTTAAAACAAAAACAATTACGTTTAGTACTGTTGGTATCAGGTAAATACATTACACAATGAGCATCATAAAACTCATGCAAACTATGCCCGTTACCTTCCTTTATTATTTACTAGCGGTCCGCCCCGGCTCCGCACGGGTATAGTTATATGGCCTATTGAAATAGCCTATAAATGTAGCATTCAAATGGTGAAAGAATTTTTTAAATCGGTCCAGTACTTTTTGAGCCAATTCGTTACAAACATACATACAAATCTTTCCTCTTCATAATATTGTATAGATTACAAACATACATACAAATCTTTCCTCTTTATAATATTGTATAGATTAGCCTCAGTGTATTATATTAACAAATTTGTTTTTACTTAGTAAACTTTTGCAGTTAATATTAATACCCTATAATACGAAAACAATTGTATCTGGGACTAATGAAAAAAATACGTAAGAATCTTACTCATAAATATCTTATACATTTTACGAACATCATAAAAATCTTATACTGTATCTGAGACTAATGAAAAAAAATACGTAAGTATATTACTAATATTTTTTTATACATTTTACGAACATTATAAAAATCTTATACTTATGAAGCCATAAAGAATCTTACTCATAAAAATCTTACACTGTATCTGGGACTAATGAATAAAATAAGTATGAAAACTATAAAAAAATTACTTTTTACGAACATCATAAAAATCCTCATTGTTTTTACGGACATAGTGGCTATTAAAATCCCATAACCCCATAACACCAGAATCGAACATCATTAATTATACACAATCATAAGTATAGAAAAAGTTTTTGTTTCATTTCATTATTTTATCTGAATAGGCTTGCGCTTGGCCGCCAACTCGCATGATGTTAAGTGATTATGCGGTCTAAGATGGAGCACGCTTGCCTAGAAGAAACCGATTCACTCGTGATTTGAAGACACCAAGATTACAAGATTGTAACTATCGGGAAACACCCATTCAGGCAGCGCATTCCACTGACTAGCAGTTCACAGAATAAAAAAGTGGAATCTAAGGGCTTCGCGCTACGGGTTTTCGGAATATCAACCATAAAGCGGTGTCGATTTTTCGTGCCCGCTTTGGCAGTTCGATAGAAACATAGGCAGGAGAGAATTAAATCATGCAGAACTAAACCACACTCCCCGAAATGTATCCGATAAAAAACCGATAGACTAGCAACTTTGCGCCGATGCTCAAGACTAAGAAGCTTAGTCTGAACTAGGGATTGGTTGTTAATGAGCCTCTTGGCACGTTTCTAAATAGATTCCAACGCCCCAAGTTGGTACTTAGCTGATCCATCCCAAAGGTGAGCCGTGAGAGCAGTACTCCATGCACAACCGAACTTGTGCTTGGTAAAGTGAACGCAACTGTTTCAACGTGAAGTACCGTCGCACTTTCGATAGGATACCCAGCTTTTTGGCAGCCAATCGAGCCTTGTTTTCAATATAGGAGCCAAAGTTGAGGGTAGGAGACAAAGCAATCCCCAAAAGCTCAAGCTGGTCAGTTATCGGAATGGTAACATCCCGGAAAGTAGGAGCCAGTTAGAATGGTGTCCTTTTGGCGGCGAACAGACACGCCTGGGTCTTAGCGGCATTGAAATTTACCAGGTTGTTATGACTATACTGTGCTGTCGTCTGCATAGCCAAAGGTACCGGGATTTAGCGGATCGTTGATGTGCAGCAGAAAGAGCGTTGCAGAGAGCACCGACTTCTGGGGCACACCGGCATTAATTGCTATTCGATCGGACTATCAGCCATCAATGACAACTCAAATCGATCTATCCCTCAGGAAGTCCGATATCCACGCAATAAAACCAGCTGACAAGCCAAATAAAGAGAGCTTGACGGCCTTATTAGGCCGTCATGCCAAACCCTCACAAAAGTCTTTGAAATTTCGAGGGAAACGGCGAGCGTTCTCCGCATTTCTCGATGGCCTCACCCCAGATGTGTGTGGCATACCTACCTACGCTAGAAGATCCCCAGTGTACCAGCTTCGAAGGAATCCGTATTGCCGGTCACTGAGGAGATCATTAGATTCTAGATACGCTAGGAGCCTGTTGTTGAGGACACGTTCCATAGTCTTGCAGAGTATGGACGGGATCGAGATTGGCCTGTAGTTGGCAGAATCGGCACTACTACTATTTTGGGCATAAGTTGCACGTTTGCAAGCTTTCACGACTTCGGCACTTAACGAGTCTCAAGCGAGAGACGAAAGAGGTGAGTCAGTATAAGAGACAATTCAGGCGCACATGTCTTCAGAACTATGGCTGGAATAGCATAGCTGTCTCCGTTGCCAGTTGTGTGACTGATTCACACAACGCAAACCTATTAATGAAGAAAAAAAGTACATAAATAAATACATCTTCCACACAAATTTTCAATAATCTTACACACAAATTTATAGACTAGTGCGATAAGCGATGTCCTAATTGAAAACCGCAATAGCTTCCAGACTTTAAAATACATACCTATTCCTTATTATCCAAGCTAAATAAAGTAGTTCAGAGGGAGGGAGTATGTACCCCATCAGATTCCTTATATATCATATAAGGAACCTGCATAGTTTACATTTATTTAAGCTTAAGCTTAAAAGATTTATTTTTGAGCATCAAAAATGCGAAGCACTTTTAATAACAGACACCAGTGCTATATGGGATTTTTTTATAGGGACTTACCTTTGTGTTTTTTATTTCATGTCCGAGTAAATGTCTAAATTTCTTCTTTTAATTAGTTTCATATTTATTTTTTATTGAAATAGTTCGAATAACCTTATTAGTATGATGTATTTATGTTATGGTTTGTTTATATTAAATGTTTGTTATGTATTATGTGTTGTTGTTGCTATATTATTATTTAATTTGTCGTGTGCTGTTGGGTGTAATGTTGACCATGGGTGATGTCACCGGCGGCTCCAACGGAAGACCAGCGCTGGTTGTTTGCAACCAGCATTATGCTGAGTTGGAACCGGTTTGTGGAGGAAAACAATTTGTAATGTGTGTATTTATTTGTATTCATTCTCAAAATAGTTTATCTTTTCTTCCAAAAATAAAAATTTGTCTATTGTCTATTTAATTTATTAATTATTTTTCACGTAAATATCTGACCGCCGTCGCGCCTGCCGCAAACAAAAACCCGTATCACGGTGTAATAAGGTTCAAAATAAACACATTGACGATATTACGTGCATTTTGTCATACATGTCCCAGAAGCCGTCAAAATAATAGAAATTTTGACGAGTAATGGGTCAAGTAGGGATTATAAAGTACCAGTACCTGTCACACACAAAAAAAGAAACGAATAATAAAATATGATCATATTATAGTTTATAATCATTAGAAAATTAACTTGAGTGTTTCACAAAATAATCACATACTTACCAAAGTGACCGACTGATCCTTTAACGCAGAAACAAAAGTGGTCGCAGGACTACAGGTTTAGTAACTAAACTTAAAAAAAAACACAAATTTCGGAATCCCAAACTTTAGCAGCTCTTTTCTCCAATTCCATTGTATTTTAGACTAAATGTGACAACATTTAACTATGGAGTATATTACCAAAAATATGATTACATAAAAAGTTTTTATTTAATTCATAGTAGAAATAAATAGCAGGTCTTTTTTCACAATCTGACGAGTATTGGGACACTGCCGAAATTACCAGCGTTTACCTTAATACTAAAGTAAAGTAAAGTAAAGTAAAGTAAAATTTTATTGCATAAACTGTGTACAATGATGGAACAAATGCTTAGTGTTTCAACAGTCTGTCCTAGCGGACGTGCAATATTTTTGTATTAAAGGTACATAAATTAGCAGTAGGTACTACTATTTAACCTACATTTATCTATTTAACCTATGTATCCATATTTACAAAATATAAATAAATCAATAAAAAATACAAAACAAGCAGCAACATATTTCTAATCTAGTAAAATATTTACATAATAAAGTTAGCTAGATAAAATTTGCTTGAGATATATATTATGGTATAACAGGTGCCTTAAGTAGAATTGTGTGTAGGTATAACATCATTTTCTATAATATAGGTATGGCCCTGATTGGTGTGTACAGGCATAAAATTCGTCCATATCATAAAATACTTTTTCTATAAGCCATTTCTTTAGACAATTTTTAAATTTATCTCCATCCAATGATTTTATATGAAGCGGTAAATCATTGTAAGTATTTATAGCAGTCATATAAGTGCTTCTGTAAAACATTGCGTTGTTCGCTTGTGGGATTTTGATGTTAGACTTGTGTTTGCGACGTAAGCTTTCTGAACGGACAGATTTTTGTTCAAAAAAATAATTCTGGTTATTTTTTACAAACATACAGATTTCGAGTATAAATATGCTAGTTAGAGTTAACAGTTTGTTTTCTTTAAATACACTTCTTACCGAATCTGTACTACGAAGCTTGTATATGGCTCTTAGACAACTTTTCTGCAATAGAAATGTACTTTTAACATCTACTGAGTTTCCCCAAAACATTATACCATATGTTAAGTGAGGGTAGACGTAACCGTAATATGCATCTTTTGCGATTTCTCTCGAAGAGGTGTTGCTCAATATAGAAAGTGCATAACGATACTTGGATATTTTTGCGTTCGTTTCTGAGACATGCTTTTTCCAGTTTAGGTGACAATCTATGGTCACGCCTAAGAATTTCGATTCACTTATTTCGCTTACTTTCAAGTTATTATATACAATATTTAGTTGTAGAGGTTGAGTTCGATAGTTTCTAAACTGTATTATATTAGTTTTATTTATGTTTACTTTTAAATTTATGTATTCTAAGGTATTCACAATATTTTTTAATGTGGTTATAATCTCATTTTCGAAATCTACTTGATTTAATTTATTTTGAGGTATGTAGATTGTGGCATCGTCTGCGAACATTACACAGGTATGTTTTGTTGCTAAAGGCAAGTCATTTATATAAATTAAAAAGAGTAACGGGCCAAGAATGCTGCCCTGAGGTAATCCTAGTAATATATTTTGGAAATCCGATTTTACTTTTTCAATAGTTTTAGTTTGGTGGTTATAAAAATCTATACTTGTGCATTGACTCCTGTTTGTTAAATAACATTTGATCAGGTCTAAAGCTATTCCACGAATTCCTACACTTTCCAGTTTGTTAATTAACGTGTTGTGTTGAACGCAGTCGAATGCTTTTGACAAATCTAATAATAGCGCTACACCTTTCTTTTTTTGGTTTTTTTGGTACTTACACATTGATATAAATTAGAATCTATGGAGGGAAAAAAATACTTATTTGGGAATAAGCCAATTACAAATTCAAAATGCATATAATTTTGACTAAGTAGGTACTTAGTATGTATACAATGCACGCTATACAATGTTATTTAGGAATCGCCCTAATGAAATAGCATGTTATGGACCCAGATAACTGTTTAAAATTGTTTATCTATAGCTTACCAGGCTACTCGTATAACAGCGTATAGTTTATTGAACTATAATTCTATGTAGAAGACTATAATTTAATAAATTATGTATTTAGATAACACATAGAATCAACAGTTTCTAAACCAGTTTTTCAAATTTAGTAAAAAAATAATTGACCAACCTAGCGTGTGTATTTTTTTTTTAAATATTTTTTATCTGGTAAGTTTTTTTGTTGACTAATGATAATTAATTTTAAGACAAAAAACAAAAACCGACTTTAAGACCAACATACCTACATAGTTAAAAAAATATTGAAAGAACTTATAAAAACTTTTGCTGAAGGGAACCACAGACCAAAACGTCATCTGTGTATATATTTTTGAATATAAATGTTTTGATTTTTTCAAAAGCACTGAATCAATTTTGATAAAAATTATATAGAACCACCTCTAAGTCTCTCTCTACCAAACAAAAAAAGAATAATCAAAATCTATTTGTAAATATATACATAAATAGCTGTTGCCCGCGACTTCGTACGCATAGACTTTCATATAAAATTTCAGCCCCCTTTTCTCATCCTTAATTCGGCCCTTTCGTAAAATCCTTTCTTAGCGGACCTCTACATCCCATAAGGAATCTACCTGCCAAATTTCAGTTTCGTAGGTCAAGTAGTTTTCGAGATTTCGTGATTAATGAGTGAATGAGTGAGTAGATGAATTTCGCTTTTATAATTATATATATATAGATATAGATTGGCGGAGTAATCGCGTAACAAACATACATACGATACAAAACATGCAGTCGAAATTGATAACCTCCTCCTAACACAAGCTAACTAACGCTATACCTACTAGTACAATTCGTTTATTTCCTCTGTTTTTTGTTTAATCAAAATCTGCTTTTTAACTGAATTGGTGTTAATTTGTTGTTTTATGCCGTGGTAGCCCATTTGGGAGACCGCTAGACTTGAAAGCGTGGTCGCGGGTTCAAACCCCGGGCCCGTACCAATGAGCTCTTTGGAGCTTATGTATGGATTTTCATACCACTGGCTTTTCGGTAAAGGAAAACATCGTGAGGAAACCTGCATATGTTCGGAGAAGGAATTCAATGGCGTATGTGAATCCACCAACCCGCACTGGGCCAGCGTGGTGGTATGGCCCAATCACCCTTTCGGGAGTAGGCTCAAAGTCCAGCAGTGGACTGTTAAAAGGCTGATTATGATGTTGTTTTATAAGTATTCTGCTGTTTCTGTATTTGAAAAAGGCATGTATTCTGTGACCGTGCGTACATATTGCATTCGTACCAACCAACAGCTAAAAGATAGACACGATTGCTGCGTTCACTAAGTTTTACAATTACCTACCTAAGCTCGATTACTTGACTATTTGAATAACGGATCTTACGCCTATCTTTCATTCAACAGCCGTGGGAAAAATCGAATTTCACATGCATACAAATAGCTACTTATTGTCTCTATGTATTAGGTACCTGCCTATTCTCATGAGTTGAGAAACGTTCAGAAGCCAGAACGTCATTGACCGATAAATAAGTGGTACGTATAACGTACTATATGATGTTCTGCCCCTTTCCCACAAAGCGTGTGTTAGCATGTCTAGCATGAAAATTAAAACACAACTTGTTCATTTTTGATATTGTTTTCGTTGATCTTTTTTATAAGGTAATAAAAAAATATTAGGACACAATCCTATGCGTTGAGCCCTTCGACCAAAATAAAATGAATGGACGGGCCCAGAAAAAGCTAATTTTTGAAGATTACAAAATGAGCGCCTGCGCTCACCTCGTTTCAGTCGGTATCTAGCCGTAGGAAGTGCGACACGAGTCATTTGTTGCATGATAACGAAACATCTGACAAAATTATGCCTTCGTGTGCTTTCCCGAAGTGTAAATACACAACAAAAACCGCTATCTATTTTTTGTAACAAATATACTGTACATGGTTATAATTAGGTGTTGAAGTATATGTCCAACGGTTTTGACTCGTTTTTACTGAGCAAGTTCAATGTTTATATTTTATTATGGTCGAAGGTTGAACCTAGGTTTCGAGTAGGTTATTGCGCGCGCAATTATTGATGTTGGAATTTGTTTATTTATTCCCACCTGTCCCATGATTATGTCTCATTAAAATAGCAGCGGAGTAGACATGTATTTTATAAAGGATAATGTCACGCTGAAGGTCAATCGTGAAGGCAGATGGGATAGTCCCATACCATGCAACTCAAGTCCAAAACCAGTTTCACTTGCGTCGTTCTTTGGATGTCAGACCATATAAGTGCTATGTTTGATTTATGATTATTATTCATTTACTGGTAAGAGCTATCAATCAACGAATTGAATCAATTAACATTATAAATGACAATAATTTATGGTCATATAAGATTGTATTTATATTAACTAGGAGGTTTACTGCTGATAGATTTGGTTAGCTTTTATTTCAAGTTATTTAAAGTATTCGCAAAAGGATATAACAAAAAAAAAACATTGATAAGATTACCACGAAAAATCAAAGTAAGTTGTTGTACAACCTTCTTTGACGACATTACTTTGGTTACATTATACCACATAAAAGAAAAAGAAAAATTCTTTTCTGTGCAGTATACAATGCATATCTGTGGTCACCGGGTGGTAGCCCGAGAGTTGAATGGGTAGTCTGTTAGTTAAATTTTTCTAATTGCACCTCTGACCATTCTCATCAATTTTACTATTTTCAGTTAGCCGACTCAAAGAAAATAGGTGTGTTTTGTTACACTCATGTTTTGTATGTCTCATGCTCAGGTCTCATGGTAACTGATATCGCCAACTGCTTGGTAACGGTAACTGACGGCAGCTCTAGACTGTTGACGTCATTTTTTGATAACATTTTTTCATGACCAACAAAGTCCTTCAAACAAGTCATGGTCACAGTTAGAGTGAAGCAAAGCAAGTCACGGTCAAGTCAAACTCATGCCCCAGTAAAGTGGTGTAAGCTTTACATGAGGCTTCTATGGAGTTATGGAAACAACACGAAAAGACATGTTTCACCTCGTTATTTCACTTACCCACACTCGAGCACGTTCACGAGCATTTAATAAATAATAATCCACCATTATTACACAATATGCACACTCTAAAATACACAAGTTTAGGAAAATAATACAGCCAGCCGACATGATTTTTTTTCACGTTGGCGTCCAAACTCTCTGTTAACGTCAAATAAAGAAGTGTTACGTACCAGGCCCCCGATTCTACTAAACAAATTGTTTTTAAATTGTAATTGTTTCAATATTTATGTTAAAATAATTGCCTCAAAATCGACAGTTTTGAAATTTTTTTTATACTAGAAAAATACCACCACCTAATTTTATTATAACTTAGTATATAAAAATATTAAAAACTGTCAATTTTGAGGCAATTATTTAAAAATTTAAATTGAAACAATTACAATTTAAAAACAATTTGTTTAGTAGAATCGGGGCCCAGGTTATCGGGGGTTATAGACAAGACCCACTTTCTGTTAGCGTTACCGCCTACGGAAAGATCAAATTGTATTAAAATGACATTAACAATGACATTAGCTTGAGAGATGATCTCTCAAGCTAATGTCATTTTCATACAATTTCATCTTTCCGTAGACGTTAACGCTAACAGAAAGTGGGTATTGTCTAACCCCCCTGGTACAGCAGGTCGAATAGTGGAGCCATCATGAGAGCTTCATGGATCGCGATAACATAGGAAAGGGTGATGTTACCTGGTCTGCATGACAGGTCGCATGGTGGATATCTTCATGATAGACGGCACTGTCGGCCGCGTAGTGCCGGTCGCTGATGATGGACTGCCTACCATCAGCTCACCGTCTCCGCCAAATCTGGAAATGGCAAATTTGTAATGTTAGTAGAGAATTAGGAAAAAGTCAGTCTTAATAACAGATGTTTATCAGCCCTCAATATGATGTTTTTTTATTTGTATCAATCGATAAGGGCTGCGCTTATCATCGGTCAAACAACTTGCTCGTACTTCCCGTCGTCATCGTCACGTCAGCCATTTTCGGTTGACTGCTTGAAACTCAGAAAAGAGAAATAAATAGAACGGAAATGAGAAGGAAAATCTGTCGCCAGGCATTATGACACAACCTTGATTGAACATTCTTATTTATGTCAACGCGACGAGCTCCGCATCCAAAGAACTTGGACCTTACATTTTTGGGTTAGTTCTCAAAGTTCTTTGTCCGCATCACAGTTGCTAACTGATTTCGAATGACACGTTTCGTTTATATGGGTGCAACTGGCTACAACATTTGTTACAAAAATTACTTGACAGCCGTTTATTGCTTGACATAGGCCTCTTTTGAAAACCATTATTTCTGTTCTTATGCGCCAATCTCATCAACGTCTGGATTCTGAGAACAAAAATTAATCTAGTCTCCATTGTAAATAAATCATTATGGAATATTTTCTATTCATCTATGGACGAATGAAAATAAATTTTAATGGTTGTCATAAGGAACAAGGGCGCGTTCAAATCGACGTCAACGACAACAATACCGCTAATGATAACTATCATGGCACGAAATATGATTCAATGCCCCGTGTTGAGCCTGCCCTTTTTCTCCACAGACTTATAAAGTCTGTGTTTTTCTCATCCTTTTTTTCATAGCGGATTTTGACAACTTTAGTATAAAGTTATATGATTATTTACGGGATATTTACCGTGGTAAGGTTGTGGAATGAGCTCCCGATATTTCGGCGCAGTTACACGTACCATGTTCACGGGAAGACATTTTGATAGCTTTTGATAGCCCGTTGGTCCAGTTGGTAGTGAACCTACCTTCTGAGCTTGGGGGCGTGGGTTCGATTCCCACCTATGACAAATATTTATGCGATGAACATTTGTGTTTGTTCTATATCTGGGTGTTAATATCTATTTAAGTATGTATTTTAAGCCATATATGTATGTATATCAGTCTCTGGCAGCCATATCACAAGCTTTGCTTAGTTTGGGGTCAGATGACCGTGTGTGCAAAAATGTCCCGAATATTTATTTATTTATTTAAGAAGAAATTTAGTATCGCATAGCTGACAAAATGCACTGTTAAAACCTTACTAATAAATCCGTCTTTAGTTTTTAATTTGTTATTTTCTTTTAGTAGTGTCATCAACCGGAATTATTTTCCTTTCTTCACTATCTCCTTTCTCACTGTTGATGGTAAAATTCCCCAACACCCAAACGGGCAGTGGCTATGTTAAAAAAAACTGAGCTTACAATTTCGCTATTGGCGGGAATAAAACTATAAATGATTTTCTGTTGCTATTTTTTTAATAATTAATTATGATGTGACATCAATAATATTATGAAACGATACCTACGCTGAAATTGTTAGAAAATTGGTGAAAAAATTGCGGAAATTCGCACCGTACCATAAATAGCATTTGTTACCGCAGTGTAACAACCTATTTTTATGGCCTCATTTGAATTATTTTCCAGGCTTTTTTCTAGTATGAAAGTATGTAGGTACCCACTACACTCTTAAACAGTCCAATAGGTAATAATTGATCAATCACTGCCACGAGTGCCACACTGACCTAGGCATAGCGTAATTTTACCAACACACGCAACGCTGTGAGAAAACGCCTATCTGCATTGTCTCAGATACGATACCACGCATGCTTCCCATTGAGGCAATCTACTCATAAGCACATTCTTGATTAATTACCCACATTGCTTCAATTTCTCTTGTAGTACCTAACCAGGATCTATAATGGCAGGGCATAGCCGTTTTCTATGGAACAGCTAATTTTTTTTTCGCGATTTCAAGGTTGGTATTGGTCCCATAGAAGTAAAAGTTGTTCATAATGATGGGTACCTACTATATATATATACCCCTTTCGGCTTGGCACACCCTTTCCACGTAACCCAGTAGATAGGTATAGTTTAATATAAGTATTATTTTATGAGGATATATTTTTTAATTATTATTTCATTACGATAGAATTAATTATAGTTTACTATCAATCGTGTACTAATATTATTTATTCAATTACTTGATATGTTTATTCTCGAATACCTAATGGCAAAATTTGTGTCAAATTGGCCTCAAATAACAATATTTGAAAGTCTTGGGGCCGACAACCTAAACTAGAACTGGTTAACACTGTTACCGAAATAATATGCTGTTTACCTAATTTTAATAACAAACTAGACGCCACATTAATATAAATCTGTCTCGTTTTTATTCACGACTAATAAATGGTTGTGTACAATCTTGATGAACGGCTGAAATGATGATGATGATGATGATGATGAATTGATGAAAATCGGCAAAAATGCCTGTTCTCATGATGTATACTTACAACTCTTTTGCTTTCATCATTACATTTCCATCATAATTAATTAGCCCCGTTTGTCACATCTGTCTCTCCCAAGGCACGCCACTCAGTCCAATCATAGGCTATTCGCTTCTAACCACTGGACCAAATAAACTAACATGCATATTTATTTCTTCAACAGCAGGGCTGTCTAGCTGTCTACACCTATTTTGACTGCAGATAACTTAGTCGCCACATTATAGAACCTGGCTAAGCTTGATCTTCAACAGCAGGACTGTCTACAGCTATTTTAACTGCAGATAACCTAGTCGCTACAGTGTAGAGTAGACCCTGGCTAAAACTTGATCTTCAACAGCAGGACTGTCTTCGGTTATTTTGATTGCAGATAACCTAGTTGCTACAGTGTAGACCCTGGCTCAAGCCTGATCTTCAACAGCAGGACTGTCTACAGCTATTTTAACTGCAGATAACCTAGTCGCTACAGTGTAGACCCTGGCTCAAGCCTGATCTTCAACAGCAGGACTGTCTATACAGCTATTTTAACTGCAGATAACCTAGTCGCTAAAGTTTAGACCCTGGCTAAAGCTTGAGCTTCAACAGTAGGACTGTCTACAGTTATAGCTGTAGACACTAGTATAGGTATAACTAATTTGATTTCAGATAAACTAGTCGCTGCAGTGTAGACCCTGGTTTAAGTCTGATCTGCGACAGCAGGACTGTGCAGCTATTTTTATTGCTGACGGCTTACCAGCACAGTGTGGACCCTGGCTTAATAGGCTTCTTTGAACAAATGTCACCGTAACTAATAGCATTGCATTCATGAATTAATCGGTGTGCGTTTTCTCACATCGTTTAGATTAATGACCAGCCTGTAATAGTTCTTACTAAGAAGGATTTGAACTCGCCAAGGCAAATGGAGCTGCAATTTCATGGTCAACTCACCATTTTTAAACTATCGATCGGTAGGTAGGTACTTATTTAGTTTATACGGAATAATTATTTAACTATACTCGTGTATAAAGTATTTACAGGGTTTAGTCAGTATAGCTTTAGAAAGAGCAGCTATTAGCTACACCGCTATCGAGCGATATCGAGGCTTTGGGAAAAAGGTTTCACAAAGTATTCCATAATATTTTAGAAAAATTCTTCTTCAAGCGTAGAATAAGAAAACGAAGTACCTTTTTCCAAAGTTTCCAAAATAAAATATACCAAATATATATACATATAATTTTCCACATCAAAACTTAATTCGTTTGCTCATTAGGAATGGATCGAAAGTCTTTGTGGGACCAATAACCAAACTAGGAGTAGAAATCTGTCGCGTCTTATGAGGTAAAGTGATAATTATATCTAATGACTTCTTTTTTACCTAGTTTAACATTCGCATGCACTTGACAAAAAAAACGGAAGAACTGTCTTCTTGCGATTTCAGGGTTGATTCCATAGTAAAAGTTGTTCATAAAGATGGATACTATGGACATGGACCCCTTTCGGCTTAGTTTAGTACACCCTTTCCGCGCAACTAAGTAAATATTTAGGCGGGTAAGAACTAGGAAGGTACCACATATGTATCGTAATATTAATCAATGCGGTTAGCTTCAAACAGGTTTGCCTAAACACGGTTATGAATTTATAAAGCAACGTTCGAATAACAATTTGTAGCACGCAAATCGAATTAATGTACCTACATGACTACGAGTATATCATACACAGATCTGTTTCAGGTTAGATGCCCGAGTTCGCCTACTTTGCGTGTCTGTTTCCCGTCTTAAGTTGGATCAATGCTCCAACTTTATTCAGTTCAATATCCCTCGTCTTAGCAGTAGCAAGTCAGACGTAAAATTGCGCCATAGCAAACTGGAAAAACCCTTCGAATGCAGTTGGCCGTGGAGTTATTAGGTTTAAATTATAATTAATTAATTCTTAATTAATTATAATAATATAATTAATTAATATAATATATAAATAATATTATAATTAATTAATTACTTCTTAATTAATTATTTAGGGTAAGTCGTTTTTATATCATAACTGGATTGAACTTTACGTGCAATAAAAGCGCGTCCAAGAATTAAATATTGATAAAATTTTGCGGCCGAAGCTGACAATATTGAAGTAACAAAGTTCAGTCCTTAGAATGGAGTTAAACTACAATTAAATTACTCTCGCGACGTACAAAACATGCGGTATGCTAGATTTTCATACAATTTGACTCGCTTGCGGCTTCTTACTTAATAAAGATCTGTGCTAGTATACCATTCGGCTCTATTTTTAATGTAGGTAAGTTTTTGCACGTCAGGTAGGTTTTATTTCATTATGTTGAACTTCCTTAAAATTTGCAGATTTATTTTAGATCTAGTCTGAAAATAAACTAAATTAAATATTCGACTATTTTTATGCCTGACTTGAGTTTGGCCACACCATGCTGTCTAGGATCGAGCATGTTTATTTAGAAGGAATCTGTTTACTCTATATTTTAAGACACCTGAAATTCTCCTTTAATTATGTATTTAGATATGATGTACAAAATTTTGCAACATACCTAGTAGGTACGGTAGGTACATCTATATATACAAAAATGAATCCCTATTTACCTTGTTCACGCACGCCATTACTTGAAAACGACTTTACCGATTTCAATAATTTTTTAAAGTTTTCTAATACTTTGTAGAATGTTCTTACGGAAAGAAAAATTAAGAAAATTGCGCAAAAAATTGGAAAATTTTAGAAAACTTAACTACGATTTTAACTTCGCGCGTTTGACAGTTCTAAGACAGGACGTCTGTCGGGTCAGCTATAGTAAGTAGTTAATATTTTTGAAACATTTATCGTATTATTCGTCATCATTAGGTGGTTACTAATTGTTAGATACTTAGAGTAAACCAAAATTTAACGCTATGAAAAAAAACTGGAAATTCCATATATTTGTAGGTAGTATATCTTAGTAGGTCTAAACCCAATATCGCGTTAGCACAGTACCTATATAATTTAAAATAACAAAAAGACGCGCGAGATAGATGCCATAAACAGACTCCAACAGAATAAAACAAAAATTTAATATTGATATATGGAGCAGCACTGAACGAAAGCCATCTGCATCCACTGGATGCCCGCGACTCAATGTCGTGGGTCCATCTAGTGGGAGGCCTGCCTACGCTGTAAGAGGTTAAAGGAGGCCTATGTTCAGCAGTGGACGTCTTCTGGCTGATGATGATGATGATATGGAGCAGCAGAGTTTACCAGATATACAGTTCGTGCAGGTTCGTGCACACCGAGACTCAGCCACGTGAACTTTTCTCGCGTCGTACGCTCGTAGGTATGGTAGGTACGTGTGTGAAGTGTACCAACGGCTTTGTCTCTTTCTCACTTAGTTTCTTCCCTAGGGTTAATATAGTAGGTTTCACAAAAACTTAAGGATTTACCTGTTCACAATAACCGGTCTAGGCGAAGTAGATTGGGGGCTAAGTGGTACAGGCGGAGCTGTTGAAGCAGGCGCAGGCTCGGGAGCAGGGGCTGGGGCAGGGGGTGGGGATGGAGGCGGTTGTTGTGTCCCCGTCGACAGGGGCAGAACCAAGCCTGAAAGAGAAAAAATACATTTTTACGGGAAAAATATAAAGTATCATTAAAACACAACACACATACACAATAAAATAAAAATTAGTATGATTTAATTGTAGAGTATAGAAATCAATTCTTATTACAATATTTTTTATTACCCATACTTCAATAATCTTATGTAAAACAGCCAGAGTCGTATTAAGGCAATGCGGAGGGTGGAGTGCTAAGAAAACGTACTCAGAATTCCTTCATATAGGTAGGCACGTCTCATTAAATAAATACCTAAGGTCAATCACCAGTCAACGAAATCTTTTTTTAATATTTAAATTTACAACACATCATGTTTGATTGACCTTCTCACCTCCTGTCAAACTAATGATTTCATTCATGTTGTACTCTTCAATTGATAAAAATAAAACTATATTATATTAAATAATTATAAACAATTAGCTTAAAAAATGCAATAAAAACAGTTTTATGTCTCATTAATACTCTGTAACTGACAGATTCGTTTTAAAGTTCGGACTTAAAAATACTTCCTAAACCTTTTTGTCTGCGTAAAAGGCAGACTTTTTTTCTGTTTCGTTCGTGATACTTGGCAATGTTGTGTTTATAAAGCTTTTTTTACCAGCATTGTCATTGCCATTAGGTGTCTTAAATAGTATTTTTAAGTTATACCATTGTATGTTTTAGACTTGCCGGTAATGTGTTTTAATGAACACGTTTATTACAATACTTACATTATTTCCATTCGTTTATTTGCTCTGACGCCTGTAATAACATTAACAGGTGCTGGAGCAAATAAATACTTGGACTGAGTTTAAGCTTATAATAAATCAAAAAAGAACACATTCATCTTCCCGCGAACATGGTGCATGTAACTGCGCTGAAATATCGGGAGCTCATTCCACAACCTTACCACGGTAAATATCCAGTAAATAATCATATAACTTTAATGAACAACCATGATAGTTTAAAACAGTGTTTTATAATAAATCCTCTACAAGTACAACGAATATTTTCAGAGGTGGGTATTTTAGATATTTCTGATATGAAAATGCACATAAAAGACTTAATAAAAAATCATTAAATCAAGACATATACGACATAATTATTATATTCATTAAATAAAGCCTTTATTTTTTTTGTCTATTTTATATTTATTTATTTCACCTGTTGTTATCCTCCGGCAGGGTAAGGGCTATGTTTCTTTCTTCCTTCATTTTCTTTCTTTCTTTTTCTACAGAGATATGATGGAACAGCCCTGGCTCATCTTTGCCTATATTCGCATACTAGTTTGTAACAGATATAAAAGTGGTTACGATTTAATTTTATAAAATACAGTTTTCCAACTCACCCGATCCAGGAATGCTGTTAAAGTGTTCTTTCGCCAGGAACTCCTCGAAGTACCTCGTGAAGTCCCCCGTGGGATCCCACCGTGCAGACAGCTTGGACCACTCATCGGGGTATTCGTACTTCAATCGTTTGATCATCTTCACTGCAGTCCGCTTCTGTCTTTCTGTGCAGCGCACGCATTTCGTCCTTAGCGCTTCGGGGAGCAACCCTGAAAAGAAATATTTTAACGTTAGCGTTTTTGTATCATTATTTTGAACCAACATCATAAACCGTTGGTGAAAAGTAGAACGATTATAAATACCGTTATTTTGATAAATATTCATTACGAAATGGTGCTTAGCTATAGCTATTTTTTGCTTCAATAGTCACACATACCTAGTAATTTAAAGTAAACGGTAAATAACATTTGAGTAAATGAGTTCGTAGCATGTTGAAGATGATGAATCTAATAGAAAAAGAGCAGCTCTATTTTAAAAATAATCGATGAAAATACGACAAACTCAATTTAACACGAACTATTGAACCAGGTACCTTATTGCGACCCTGTAAGATTCACCGTTTTTTGTGAACAATATTTTATAGATCAACATTTCGAGATTATCCTTATAGCTTTTATTACTTATTGCGGTTATTATAACTAGAGATTACATATAGAATTGCATAATATAGGTACCTATTCATTAAAAATTATGCATTGAATTGCAACCTCCGCGCTGTCAGTAACCTTGATCTTTTTTTTAATATTGTTCCTGATAGCTGCTAATTTTGGTTCGGATTATCTATCGTTAATAATCGTTAAGTTATTATGTTTATAGCTCTAGAAGTTCCACTTAATTTCGATATCACGCACAAAAAATCGCAGACAGCCTCCGTTCTAATCGCTGAGCAACATTGAATATTTTATATCCGAATTGTGTAATAGGGAACAAAGTAATTATAATATGTAGGTATACCTACAGGGTTACTCATATAGACTGTACTAAGCCGAAAGGAGAGCATTGTATTCATCATTATGAACAACTTTTTCTATATGACCAACATTTAAATCGCAAAAAAAAAATCTGCTGTTCCGTTGTAAAACGGCCATTGACACTCGACAAAATGTGTGGAACAGCTGTTTTTTTCTCGTGATTTCAGGTTTGGCCCATAGTAAAAGTTGTTCATAATGATGAGTACAATGCTCCTTACCGTACCGTACCGTACCTCCTTTCAGCTTAGTATAGTCTATATGCGTATCCCTGTATAACTAGGTATAGATTTGAATGTTTTTTTTTACGACTACGTCAGCGGTATAATTTGGCAAGGAGGTTATACCTGCTGGTAATTATGAGAACTGAAATATGATGCTTTTGAATTCTAGAAAAAAAGTGGGAAAACTGTTAATTCGCTAGTAAAACCGAATGCGTTATATAACTTCGAGCATTGTATTGCATTGATCTTCGATTGATATTTAGGCACACATTATACAAGTTTGCACGGAACAGTTTTACCAAGCGTAGGTCATTGTCATCATCATTATGACCAACTTTTAGTTCCAACCCTGGAATCGCCAGAGAGAAAACTGCCATTCCATAGAAGAAGTCGCAAAACTTTTTTGTCTTGTGCATTCCACACATACACGACGAAAGTTTGAAAAAGCAGATTTTTTCGCAATTTCAAGATGGGTTCCATGGTTAAAGTTGTTCATTATGATGAGTACAACGACCTCCTTTCAGCTTTGTAGTGTTGTTCAGTGTAACCCTTGCAGTCAATGTAAAGTTATGGATACACATTATACGTCCTTAGATCTTAGTTATAAAAGTAACAAATACGTGTTATAGAAATAGCATAATGATAATATTTTTAAAATCAATTCCTATTGCTGTAATAATATAATTACTAAACAGGTTAGTAAATACATGCCTATTTGCTATAGAATAATAGCAGTTCAAGCAAGTAACACTGTAATTAAACTGTCACATCGTATGTAGGATTAACTAGCGATTAATTAATCGTAGGTAATTGCACATATGATATGCTGTGATGATACTATTAAGATAACTTAAATAAGTAGGCATAGAACAATGTCTGGACGTAATCAGGGCTAAGCAGGGGGAAAGATATTATTAAACCAACGTACCAATACCAAAAAAATATTGGATTTATTTTTAACATTAATCTCATTGATGTGGTAATTGTAAAGTATTTTATTCTTGTACATTGTAGTACATTGTTACCCCAGGGGTGAAAGTACCTTATTTAGTCCCGAGACGGGGCGGCGCCCGAGCGTAGCGAGGGCGCTAATAGTTCGAGGGACTAAATAAGTCTTTAACCTCGAGGTAAACACTGTGCTTTTCATTACGAATACAAGGAAACTAAAAATAAAAACATGAACTGACTAAAGAAAATATGAGTGAGTTATTTCATAAAATTGTAGGTCCGCTAAGAAAGGATTTTGCGAAATGGTCGAAATAAGGGGGGCAAAAGCGGGTTGAAAGTTTGTATGAAAATCTACGCGTACGAATTTGCCAGCAACAGTTAGTATAATATATGTATAATAGCGTATAATAAATATAAATAAGCATAACAATATTATATTTGCAATTGATTTAAATGTTTAATATGAATAAACTATATTAGTATCTCAAGCAGAAAACTATCATAAGAAGTCGTATAACTAAATATTACAATTTATTGCGTCTTTCTGTATTAACACATCAATTACATCTATCTAAGGATTATACAAATTGTTACGTAGTTTTTATACGATAATGGTTTGTAATAGCCGACAATAAGACGTCACACAATTAACTAAGGCATTTTGTATTCAGTCGACTTCGCGGTGTACGCTTTGCCAGGTGACGCTTCGCTCTAACAGTTTCCTTGTTTATAAATGATGAATAAAATAGAGCCTTTGTCATAAATAACAAGACATTTTTAAGGCCCATGCATTTTGCTATCAGATAACTAAGTAAATATACAAAGAAAAATAAACCCAAGACCACGTTTAAAAAATATATTTAGTATGTTTACCTAATATTTAAAAGCAACATATCTCAAATAAAACCAAAGTGGTTCATACTTAAGTAGCTAATAATATCAAAGAAAAAAAATCCGTATTTTAAAATTAAATGCAAAAAATATATTTTGTGTAGGCCATCGCTTTTATGTTGATGGATGGGTATGATCACGTCTGCGTCGCTCGTCGCCTGCATGTTTTATTTTTTGTATACAAAATGTAGCTGTAGTTTTTTTTAGTTGATTGTAAATTTAGTTTAAGGTATGATGGGACTGACGTGCCATTGCTGGCAAAAGTCCCCAAAATAAATAAAGAATTAAAAAAAAAAAAAAAAAAAATTTCTGGCTGCAGACAAAATTGTATAGTAGGTACCTATAATTAAGTGCAAATTAGAATAAAAAAACAGCTATATTTATTTTGCTTGGCGTGTGCAAAAACATCGAAAATATTCTAACTTATTCTTATAAGTCTAATTTTGGATCGGAATGATCTCGATCGGTACAGTATTTTTTTACTTTGTTGAAACCCGGAATGGCTATTTCAAGAACCCTAAATGTATTTTGTTTTGATAGCACGTTCATAACAAAATTAAAATAAAACGGTATTAAAGTTATTTTTATAGTATTTGTACAATTGATATTTTATTAAGTGAAATCGTCATAACAATCATATATTTATATCATCATCATTATCAGCATCAGCCAGTAAAGTTCCACTGCTGAACAAAATATCTTTGTATAAATTTTACTATAGTTGCATATATTATCAGTCTGAATATAGATACCATATATAAGTAGAAATAGTACGTATACGAGTATCTAATTTATCAATTGATTTTTTGATTGATTTTTTCTGATAGCCCGTTGGTCCAGTTGGTAGTGAACCTACCTTCTGAGCCTGAGGGCGTGGGTTCGATTCCCACGTAGGACAAACATTTGTGTGATGAACATTTGTGTTTGTTCTATATCTGGTTGTTAATATCTATTTAAGTATGTATTTAAAACTATATATGTATGTATATCAGTCTCTGGCAGCCATATCACAAGCTTTGCTTAGTTTGGGGTCAGATGACCGTGTGTGCAAAAATGTCCCAAATATTTATTTATTTATTTATTTAATTAAGAAATAACTTACACCGGTATAATTATTGATAAATAATTTGATGATCTGTTAAACCACAAAAATATATTGATAACTATTGCTGTTTTATGACATAAAATATGGATAATCCAAGTAACAATAATACCTTAACTATACTAGACCTTTGAAAACATCCCAAGAAATGCTTACAAAAATATTGCGAATTGTTATTACATTTAAACAAATTACTAACAATTAATAATTTATTACTAATTTAATTACTTACAATTAAAATTAGTGCAATAATTCTTCATACAAACATAATTAATATATATGTTTTGTATTTTGTAATAGAAATATATGCGACAAAACAGTCTTTTTAAAACTTTGTGTCAGTTTCAGAATCTCTGGGCAATTTGAGAAATTAATTTGGCGCGATGACCTCGACACGTTCCAGATACAGCGGGTGATCGCACTGTCTGGAAAGAAATGGGGGAGAACTTTGCCCAGGAGTGGGACAATATAGATTATAAAAATAAATAAAAATAGTTACCTGTCTAGCTCACGAAAAAAAATTGATATGCAAAAATAACATACATGCATATAAAATGTGTTTATACTTATAACAAAGATTTCATAACATACTACGACTTATAACTAGCTTGGTGAATGAAATACGTAGTCTACGTACATATATAACAGTAGGAGTATTAAATATTGTTTAAACTCACCACAAACTATGTTAGATTTACCGCACAAATCACAATGCATAATAGGGATATTGACAAAATTTTGCAATGGCCTTTAATTTAAAGAATATGTTGCATATTCACTTTAAAAAATACTTTTACCTCCATTAGTTCATTTATTGAATAATTATTAGCTCTTTTTATTTCAATTTTTAAATGACGCATCAAAACGCGCCAAATCGACGTTGTGACGTCAATATACTTAACTACAGAGTTGCGTTCAAGGCATGCGATAGAATAAAGCACCACCGTTTACAACATCATCGTCAGTGTGAAAAACAACCGAGACATAACTTGGCTGTTACGAGTATTTGAGCGTACACTTCAGTTGCAATTGAACAATAGTGAAATCGATGGTTAAAAAAACACTGATGTTCATCTGTCATTCATTTTCAAATCTCACTCTAGGTGCCCCGAACGCATCTTTCGAACGGAATCTGCCCATTATATTACTCTATGCTGCCCATGTAAATAAACAAACATCTGTCACAGTCGGCCGTGAAATGCTGCCGTTGTTGTTATTTATTTGTAAAATTATTTAGTTGAAAATGGATCGTAAAACTTATCATTGGTGTGTAGTGCCTCAGTGTCCTAATGTTTCGAATGCAATACTTACGAAATTATTCATAATTGTACCGTCTAAAGCTGAAATACGAAGAAATTGGTTGTGACTTGAAAGAAGATAGAATGCTTCACAAATATTAACAACTTCGTCGATTTACGTTTGTGAAAATCATTTTGAAGTGAGTATTACCATAATAAACTCGTTCTATACTGAGAAATTCAGTAAACTTTTACAGAAAATGGATTTGAATTCGATATGTTTGCTTTGTTTTGTTTTGGTTGTGCTGTCATCACCATATTGACGTCACGCACTGTGATTGGATTTTCGAGTCACGTGACACATAGATAAAAAATCGTGATTTTGAAATCGAAATAATTAAATTTAGGAGTGATTATTATTATTGTAAAAATATTGAAAAAATCTCTTAATATAAAACCTTTCAATATAGCTAGGTTTCATATTTTATTTCCACCAGTGTCAAATACCCTATTATAACTACCTGCAGCACACATATCTACTTAAAGATCATACCTACCGAATCGTATCGTTTTTAGAGGTATATTTAGTTTATAATTAGTCTTACATTTGTAATTTTTAGGATCATGAGGTATTTTAAAACGATTCTTAAGATATTCTTATTTCAAAAATTCCAACAAACAGAAAAACTACTGGATTCTTATCAACTATTTTGGCATTCAGTGCAAGAAATACTACAGGAAATGTTTGACAAGCATTAGTGATGATTCGTAACGTTTTTATTTCTAAAGAATTAGGTTTGCGGTTACCGATGTATCTATTACAACCCGTATAAGAAATTAATATGCAGATAGTTTTTTTTTTAAACCATCACTGTTATGTCATTAGTGATTCAACCATGACGCGCGGTGATTGCTTGTGATGACATAATAATTGCATTTTGATTTGTTATTTGCATATTTTAGTTTATCTTTATATTACGCACCTACACATATTGCAAATTACTGTGTTATCTTTTATAAAGAAGAAGGAAATTATTATGTTCTCTTTAATCAATTTTCCTGTTTTGTTTGTTTACTAAAATAAATCATAACAGTTTTAAGTATGTACCTGATTTACGTTTATGCTACTAAATATATGTATAGGTAATTCCCCCACCCCACTCCTGATCCTGAATTCGTATCTGTCTTACTTTTACTATCATGAATTAAATAAGAGGAAATAACAGAAAAAGATAGTAAATTTTGATCATTGAAATTTATTGCTTGTTTATTCCACATAGATTTAATAAAAATAACGCACAAAAAACGACGTCTTAAGGATTTAAGTTTGTACCTACCTCTTTTTAATCGATTTAATCAAAACATGAATATTTTATGGCTGTTTTGACCCATAATGATACGATATGTGGTGTTCCAACATAATTCGAAGTGAGGTAGAAAAACATACTTAATGGTTGTAATCAAAATCTACGTTTTATTTATAAATAAGTGAGTAGGCACCTAACTTACCTAGAAGAATTCAAAAATCTTTTTAACTGGTTTGTTTATCAAAATCATATTTTACGTTTTCTAAAGTAAAATTTAAGCAATTAGGTTAATTAAACCACCAAACTTAAACTTATACCGAGTTACTGATAAACTTTTTCTGCCATACAAAAACGAAAATATTTGAATTAGGGTTCAATATAAATCAGTTTGAAATGAGAAAGCGCTCAGAACCTTAGTATCTGACCCACAAAATACTCGAACAACAAAATATACAATCTTTATTATTAAATGGGTCAAATTTCGAAACAAACCGGCTACGTGCGAGCCGGACTCGCGCACTGAGGGTTCCGTACCACCACAAAATACAATAATTATCAATATTATAATAATTATAAATAGGGATTACTATAATATATATAGTAATCTATACTAATATTATAAAGAGGAAATATTTGATTGTTTGTTTGTTTGCATTGAATAGGCTCCGAAGCTACAGGACCGATTTGAAAAATTCTTTCACGTTGGGAAGCTACACTATCCCCGGGTGACATAGGCTATAATCTATACCCGTGCGAAGCTGGGACGGACCGCTAGTCTATATATATATCAGCTCAAAAACTTTTACAAGACGATGTTAAATTAGGCCAGATTTAAAAAAAAAACTAATAGAGTTACATTTATTAAAATAAAAATAAAATGTTCGGTTCCATTTAACCTAGGTACTTGTTTTTTTATACAAGCTTTTTTTGCAAGGATTTTAACGATACACTTGCACACATCAAAATTGTTTCAGGCGTTCAGGAGTTCTGATGGAATAAATAAATGATGATAGAATGGCATTATTTTGACGGACATTTAATTTATGTGACATTTATTAATTTGTTTTCGTCCTTATTGTACCTAATGTTATTTGATTTTATGTATAATTTTTTTTGTTTTTTTTTTTTTTTATTTTTTATTTTATTTATTAAGTTACACAAAACAGGATACAGTCATAACAAAAACTAAATTAAGTGTGTTGACAATTGTGAACTAAACCATATCCCAAAACATGAGTACTCATCATGGTTATTAAAAAAAACCAGTATGTAATAAAAAAAAAAAAAAAAAAAAAAATTTATATTTTAGTGTGTTTTATTTTGATTTTTTATATGATTACGTAGTTTTTGGTTATAAATTCAAATTATTTAAGTAATTCGTTATTGTAATACAAATTGTCATTAGTGTAATTCGTGTTTTGCGGTACTAATTGAAATAAAAATAATAAATAATAATAATAACATGACAAATAACACTCCTCTTTTGGCAGTCGTGTAAAAATACACTAAAGTCTAGCCGCTAAAATACCAATCACCTACCAGTCACTTATGACCTCAAAACAATAATCGAGGTAAATGATTGCAATTCCTTTGATAGATAACCAGTGCGTCAAATATGGCTGAGACCATGAATTGGTTCGTCCAACCATACCCGGCACCTTTGTTGGCTTCCGCAGAACTGTTCCGCTTTCAAAATACGCTCAAAGATTCTATGGGCATGAGAAAATCAAAACAGTTATGAAACTTTAAGGCACAAAGATTCGTTAAAATTCTATGCCATATTATTTCCCATATAAATATTTTTGTTACATACGGCAATATATTTTAATGACACTCATATGCCGCATTTTATACTTTTAATACAATGGTTGAATATTTACGCAATTAAAAAGAAATAATGAGGTAGATACTTGTTTCCTGAAATTTTTACGTAATACCTAAGTACAGTTAAT